>CM035425.1:44085311-44155311 GCA_020310875.1 Ceratopteris richardii
AATAAAATAATTAAAACACTCATAAAAACAAAATAATTATATAAAATTTAAAAATACTCACAAAGGCATCAGGATGATCTTGCATATACTCGCTCAAACGCCGATATCCAAAATGTGTAGCATACTCGATCTCCTGTTTCATAGGATATCGGCCATAATCCTTCGGCTGTAATGAAACAAATAAAAAACATTAGTTGCTTGCATTTTAACTAAAATAAAAAATATACTCACAATAATACATATACTTACAAACGTAGCTACAAAACCATTATGGCCCATTTGGCCTAGGTGCAATGTGTGGCCCGACTCCACTCTCTTCTTTGCAGCAGCCTGTTTATTCAAGAAAAAAAATACATAAATTAAATGTTAAAAATTACTAAAATATATAAAAATTATTAATATAAACTATTAATTTGTGTACCTTCTGCTGAGGAAATGACTCCTGAAGACGTAGCTGTCTACGAAAAAACTGCCACGACTCAGGTGGTATGCTAGCTCGCCTCTTATTTTTTTCGACCATACAATATCTCCTGTTAATTTAATCTCAAACAGAAAAAAAAGTCAGAATACATACACATATATACACACACATACACATACACATACACATACCCACATACACATATACATACAAACATATATGCATGCATATATGTATACATATACACATATACATACATATAACATAAACATACATATACATATCCACATATATACGTACACACACATGCATGCATATACACTCATTCATACAAAATACATGCATTTATCCCACAATAATATGTAGTTGTGTATATGTGAATATGTGTGTATGTGTAAATATGTATATGTGAATTTTTTGTTTATGTAGATAATCAAATTATTAATATCAAATATCATTATTTGTAGATTCTGATCAATCAGATGGAACTCCACCACCGTCTCCTCTTCGTGCAACGACTTTATACTATAAGTATATGAAATATTTAATTTTAAATATATTTGATGGATACATAACTTATACTTTTTTTATGTTTCTTATTATGTGCAGATTCTGATCAATCAGAGGGTACTCCACCACCTCTTACCCATGCAACGACTTCACATGTGTCCTCCAATAGGAATTATGATGAATTTTACTATGAAGAGCATATTATATGTTGGTGTAACTCTTGTTATGGCACGTCGGGAAGAAGGAGGTCGTGGCGAGAAGCCGGCGCCTGGGGTTGGATCAGGCCCCGCTCTGGTGCGTCGTTCCCGTTGTCCTGCGAGCGGCGTCTGCGCGCTGGGCGCCTCTGTGCTCTCCGGAGCGTGCGCGATCCTCGTACGTGTGGGACCCTCGCCCCTCGGAAGTGTCGAGACGTGGGACCGTGGGCGTCGGAAAGAGACGATCGGATACCGCAGTGAAACACGTGATGTAGATCAAGCTCGAAGATACAATCGAAAACGGAACTGAAGCCTCCAATAAAATGAATGATACAAAAATAGGCCGCTACAGTGCGGGCCGACGGTACAATAAAACCGCTACAGTGCGGTGCGATGATACAATATGAAAGCCACCGCTACAGTGCGGGCCGGCTAGTATATAAAATAGATCCCTCGCTACAGTGCGAGAAATCGCCCACGGGATTCAGCTTCGGTCTTCACAGTCCAGGCTTTTCTTCCAACTTTACTTCGGTCCGTTCTTTTCTTCAAGTATCCTCCGCAATGGCCTTCCTTCTCTTTACTTCAGATAATCAGAAACTGCATAAACCTGGAGGAAACGATCCACAAGGGCAATCCACAGGATGAGGGAGACTCTTTATCTTCCGTCTTCAATGCTTTCACTTCATATAATCAGCAACCACATAAACCTGAAGAAGCGTTTCACAGAAGAAACCCACGAGGGGAACAAAACATCTTTAGTACATAAGAAAACTCGTGAAAACAAAAACTTATACTTAAGTTCTGTCATTAGTGTCAAAATTGATCGCATAAAAGAAACAAAAGAACTAATCATTTTAATACTCTCTCTCTTCTTTTCACATTTCTTTGTGTGAATCTGTTCTTCAATATTTCCATTCGACCGCTATATCATAATCACACTTCTTGCCAGAGAATATGCAAATGCTCCTTATCTAATCTCATTTTTAAGGTGTTTATTTGGTAATGAAAAGATGGATAATATGATTTCAATGACGTCTTTATGCTTTACAATTTATGTGTGTGGCAACCATGCATATTTTCCTTTAGCTCATCGGGATAATCCTCGAATGTTTTGAGTATTTTCACCTTCTTCAAAATATTCCACTACAAAAGTTTCCATTAGTATTGATGGATGTGTAAATTCATTTGGCATGAGTTAGGAACCTCCAACCAAGCTTAAATCGATCAAGATAGAAACTTTGCGATGCAAATATAGAAGAGCTTAATCACAATCTAAGCCAATCGCTTCAAATCTTAAACTCTCTTCTCTCTCTCTCTCTTTGTGACATAGATTATCCTTTCACCGTCGTTGCCAGATTTCTCTCTACTATGGATTCTACCGTCGACTCACTTTCTCCTCTCCTCCACCGACCTTCTTAAACTCTGTTCTCTCTCTCTCAACATGACAAGCAACACACAAGCTTCTGGATCTCTCTCTCTATTACAACACTCAACTCTCTCTCTAGCAAATCTCTCAAATCTGTACAGCGAGCGCCGCCACGAATTTCTCTCTCTCTATTTCTCTCTCCTCTCCACTTCCTCAGTTGTGGCGGACATCTGCCCATCTCTGTCTTCGTGCGATGACGACTCTCTACGTCATGTAGCACCGTCAGACCCATCTCTCGTTCTCTGTGCTACGACCTGACAATTAGCGCGCAATCTCTATCCCTCTCTGCTTGATCCTTTGATTGCCCTTGACGGGTATCCACAACGCTGATTGTGCTGGTCTGTTTGCCTCAGTAGATTCTCTCTCCGGCGGAACATACAAGATGACCTCTCTGGCGACACCTGTCCGCTGTGGCGGTGCACGTGGCGGTGAAACTACGAGCCTAAACTCTCTCCTCCATTGTAATCATGATTCGTGCGCACTACGACCTCTGCGCCTCATCACACCATCCTTTCTGGAGCGTGTGCACCACCGACAAGACCCCGCGCTCATTCTCTCTCTACTCATCCGTCATCTGCGTATATCTGTTGCTCTCTCTGATATGTTGACAATGATGATCTCTCTCTAATAGTCTCTATAGAGATTCTGCGCCGCCATAAATTTGTGCTGCCCACGTACATGGCGAATTCCCCAGTCTCTCCTTCCTTGCGCATCGACGGCAGTAGCCATCTCGTTTTGCCTAATTCTCTAATCAGAGAAATAGTCAACAAGCCATGATCAGTCTCTCTCTCTCTCTGTATGCGCAGTTGTCGCCGGCCAGACGTCTCTCTCTCTTATCTGCATCAGCACCGATTTCAACCTTACCTCTCCATGCGCAATTCTACAACGTATGACCATTCCTATGGTTTAATCGGGAAAATACAATACAATCTTGATGAAATATGGCCGAAGGATACACTGTCAAACTACGCAACTGTGTCCAGTTCCCAGAAATCTCTATAATGTGAAATGAAAGCCATCCTTCACCTTGAACTTTTCTCTCTCAGACATAAAATAAGAACACAAAAGTAAAGTATGAAATAAGAGAGGGAGGTAAGAAGATTACCTGAAGAAGCGTTTCACAGAAGAAACCCACGAGGAGGACAAATGGAGCTTGGGCCCCTATTTATAGGCCCCTCCCTCCTTGGACTTTCTTGTAGAAACTTCTAAGCTCCTTACAAACTTTCTAATTCGAGATGACCTTGCATGTTCACTTACTATTCTTGGAAAATCCCATCTCTTGATTCTATTTTTTATTTTTGTCCTTTTCATTTTTCCTAAATTAATGTTTTGGTTTCACACTGTATACAGGGTTAATTAATCTAAGGGTTTGGGCTAGGATAAACACCAATTCCAAGGGTCTAGGTTACGGTTTTTGGTCGCGGAAATTAGGGTTTTGATCACAATCAAGTTGAACACATTAATCCAAGGGTTTATTTTCAATTTGGACCTAAACTCCAAGGGTTTCCAAGGGTTCAAGTCCATTTTTCATGGGGTAAACTCGTGTTTCCAGTCAGTTTCAAGGGTCAAACCTAAAGTTTTCATGGGTCTAACGTCAGTTATTTACACGCACGGTTCTAATGCACATCTCTAGCATGGTTTCTTATCACACAGGCAATCAAATCAGTAAAATCATGCATGAAATGTACCCTCTTTAGATCAAAACATCACACAAAAACTCAAAAACAATGAACTTTTGAAAAAAATTAGTGCACACTCCCTGCGGGATTTCATCCCGACATTCGCCCCCGCTAAACCTGCACATTGTCCCGATGGGCCAACCTGCAAGATCCAACAGAAGAGTATCAGGGTTCTTTTAAAATCTCTTTACATTTTTTTTATCTTTTTCCTTTCAAAACTCAAATCATGATCTCATGCAGTCATGCAATTTTTTATAAAGATTAGTATGAATTTTAGAAAATTAGGCAGATTCAAGCTTCACAAACATCATATTATGTTTCTGCGTCTGCAATCTGACAAGTAATCACATGAATAAATCGTCGGCTTTCTAGATCTTTTGTTTGTTCAGCTGGTTCAGATCCAACTGCTCATTCTAAGTACTAGCATATACATATGTTTCTACTAACTCACTTTGTAGAATATACCTCGATTCCTACTATTTATCTCCTACTTGTCCAGCTCTCCATTAGATCTTTCTTTCTTTTTCTTTTTCTTTTTCATTTTTCTTTTTCTTTTTCTGTTCCTCTTCATCTCAGCTCAGCATTTCCTTTTATCTTTTATTTTTCACAAATCGGCCTATGTCAAAATCGGGTGCGACTCATGGACTTGTCCGCCCGGCCAAGTTTATTCCACCTGTCTGCCGACCCGGCATAGCGCATGACATACACAACATCAGCCCTGCATGAAATCGACGTCAGCTCATGGCTCTGACCACCCGGACAAAGTGACTCCACCCGCCTACCGACCCATACAGGCGCATGACAACAGATAGGTCAGGCCTACGATGAAACTAGCTACGGCTCGTGGCCTTGATCACCCGACCAAGGTGGTTCCACCCGCCTACTAGACCATCGTAGCGCACCAACAACATACACGCACATATAAGCTGGCATGAGTATGAATGTTTCTTTATAAATCATGATCCATATGGAGGTAAGATCTCATAAGAAACAAATAGTAAGATCCAAAGTTTCCCACTCACTAAGTGTTCAAATCAATCAGTATATACATGCACTCGGTCTAAGCATGCCATCACATTCCCAAGCTTTCACTCCCAAAAGTCTCTAGTCCACTAACTGATCCTATTCATATAATTTCTAGCCGCTCATGCTTCATGCAAACCCATAATAGATCTTTGTTATCTTCATTCTACATGATTTTCCTAAACTCATACATATCTTTATCATACACACAAATGCAAAGCATATGCTCTAACAGAAAGAAAACAAAACTCAAATTGGAAATGTTTCACCTGGTCATTTTTCTTCATTTTGATCCAGCTTCTCTTTAATTCCATGGTCTATCATTCTTCATCACCATCAGCCTCAGTGTCATTAGTTCCCTCCAGAAGTTCTTGCTCAATCTCATAATCCGCTTCATTTCTTTTCTTGAATAATTTTATCCTCTTTCCTGCAATCAAAGATCTCAAAGGAGTACTGTCTAACTCGCAAAGTGCATACGTACCATTTTCAAACACAGACGTAACCACATACGGCCCAAACCATCGTTTGGTCAATTTCTTCTTAGCATCATATTGAGTATCGAATGTACTGTCGTACACCAACACCCAATCATCTATCTCAATCCTACGTGGTCTCAGTCGATGGGTTTTGTCAAAATAGATCTTGTTCTTTAATCTTGACTCCTTTAACTTTTGGACTGCTTCTTTCAACTTTTCACTTCCTTGTTCTAACTGCTTTATTCTCAATGATAATAACTCTTCTCTCGTCATACCATCATTCCATGGGAGCATCAACCATGTCACTATCTGAGTCTGGATGGGGAAGACTGGTTTCTGACAATACATCAATTCAGCAGGCATGAATCCTGTGGACCGAGTGTAAGTCATCCTATCAGCCCATAGCGCGAATGGAAGAAACCTAGGCCACTGCTTGATGTCATCGCTGCAAGCCTTAGAGATCGCCTTCACAATGGAAGGGTGACCTCTCTCGATTTTCCCATTTGCTTCTGGATTATAGGCAGTGGTGAGAGACAATCGAATTCCATGACGGTAAAAGAACTCTTTTGCCTCTCTTGCATCCAACTCTCCCCTGTCCGCAACCACTTTCTCAACATATCCGAATCTTGAGATCACTTCTTCTAAAAGGAATTTGCATACATTATAAGTAGTCTTCGTACGAAGAGCTCGACCTTCCACATGGTTGGTCAAGTCCTCTCTGGCAAGTACAATGTATCTCATCTTATCTATCCCTTTGGGCATGGTTACAAGGTCGACTACCCACTTGTAATGGATACAAGGAGGGTAGGTCAGATGTAACGGGTCTCTGTGCCTAACTGATGAATGCACTTGGCATGTAGCACAAGTGTCTACAAAACCTCTCACACTTACATAAATCCCTGGCCACCAGTAGGCTTCCTTAATCTTCTCATATGTAGCATAAAATCCTTTGTGACCTGCCCATAAGGTCTCATGCATTTCTCTCAGAACTTTTCTCTGAAGACTCCTCGAACTCAATACTCTCTGTGGACACTTCACCTTGCCTTTAGCGTGTTGCCAAATAAGCCCATCCTTCAAGAAAAAGTTGTAAGACTTTTTCCTGATGGATCTATACTTATTTGTGGACCAACCGGGGGAAGGTTTCAGAGTACTCAGATATCTTCCAATATCTCTCCACTCGCCATCATACTCATTCTCTCGAAACTGCTCATATGCATACATCAATGGATCGTATCTTATCATATGTATATCCTTTTCTACCTCATCATCATCATCAGACTCATCATCGAATTTTGCTCTTGAAAGCATATCAGCCATTGTATTCGACTTCCCAGCTATGTGTACAAATGCAGGATTTATAAACTTTATATAAGAGATCCATCTAAGCATAGCAATATCCGGAGATGAACAATTTGCAATCATGCCAATCAGTGGAAGATAGTCAGTCTCAACTATCACATTCGCCCCAATGAAATACTCTTTATCGCT
Organism: Ceratopteris richardii; assembly: GCA_020310875.1. Lineage (NCBI taxonomy): Eukaryota > Viridiplantae > Streptophyta > Polypodiopsida > Polypodiales > Pteridaceae > Ceratopteris > Ceratopteris richardii. The sequence continues at coordinate 44,092,529 of CM035425.1, forward strand.
CTTTAAAGCAGTCACTAATCCCCATAACTCTCTCTTAATCTGAGGATATTTTCTTTGGGTATCATGTAGGATCTTAGCACCAAAGCGCACTGCATATCTCTGCCCCTCATCATCATCTTGCCCTATGACCCAGCCTATGCCAATAGGACTGGTATCAACGGTCAAAATGATAGGTCTCTGACCAGAATAGTCAACACGCTTCAGAATCGGAGCTTCAATTAGCAGCTTCCTCAGTTTACGCATAGCTCTCGACTGTTTCTCTGTCCATACAAACTTCTTTCTCTTTCTCAGCAGATCATATAAGGGGTTCGCAACGTGAGCAGAGTGAGGAATCCATATCACATAGAATACACAAGCTCCTAGAAACCTTCTCACCTCACTGACATTACGACACACTTCAGAGATCCTGCTAATGGCCTCAACTTTCTGTGGGTATGGCTTGCAGCCATAATGTCCACACAGATGTCCTACAATGAGGACCTCATCAACGCCAAAAACCGATTTCTCTAAAGAAAGTGTTAGCCCCACATCTTCAAACCTCTCAAAGATCTTCTCACAATCTGAAATATGGTCACTCACAAACTTTCTACATCCTGAAGCATCTAAACTCACATCTTTCACTCTTTCCTCACATCCCTTTATCGGAACATCATCAATGAATGGCATAGTCACAGATGGTATAAAGTCTCGTAAAACCAGATTCATGGCATTCATCATGTGAGCCACAGAATTCGTCGCTCCCTGCGGCAAGGTACACATGCGTACAAGGCCCAGTGGAGTCCTCATGGTCGTAATGTCTCTACTCTCCATAGCCAACTGAAACTGGTCATAACCTGAATACAGATCACCCATAGAGTAGATGGAATGCCCAGCAAACGCTTCAGCAAACTCATCCACTATAGGTCCTGTCCCTACGTTTCTAATTGTGACTTTATTCACAGGTTGCAGATCCTGAATGAAACGAAGCTTCCCATTTTTCTTAGGCACAGTAAACCACCTATTCGAATATGGAGCCGAGGAGGGTTCCAATATCCGCATGGAAATCTTTTCCTTTAGCAATCTCATCAGCTCAGGTAAGTGAGCCTTTGGGACTGGTATAGGCCGGATATTCCATGGTATATGTGGCACTGTAAAGATAATCATGGGAGGTACTTGTTTCGGGTCCGCGCAACCTATCTCATGTGGAAAAAGTGAAAATGCTTTTTCATGTTTCTTAATAACTTCAATAAATTTCTTTTTCTCTTCTTCTCTCAGAAACAATTTCTCTCCAAACTTGATCTCTTTAATAGTCTCATCAGTAAAATGATGCCCTATGAGCTCTCTTCGTCTCAACATAGGGTCATCTGACACTCGTAGATACTTTTCATGACTATCTTCTGGCAATGGCTGAGCTATAGGCTTCACTTTCTTATCCACAGTCTTATACTTTGTGTTTACATTTACCTCATGCTCTCTCATAAACTCCTTAATCATCTCATACTCTTGGATAGAGCTGAGCATAATGATTTCTGATTTCTCATTTCTCTCAAATGGCTTCTCAAGCTCTTCCAGAGTAGTCGAACTTCTCTCCAATTGGATCACATCTTCAATCTTCTCAACTTGAATTCAGATGAATAAATAGAAAAACTTTCAAAACTATGTACAAAGTCATGTGAGACATCAAACCAACTCCCACTGTTGTCTTGCTCAACATGGATCCTAACAGAAATTTTGATTAGCAGAAGCTCCATACTCTCCAACAGGCATACACTCATCATGGTCATGTGAATTAATAGGTTTCTTTCTTATATTCTTTCTATTCCTGGAGTGATTTGGACACACAATCATCACTTGTAGAGAATGAAGGCCAGATCTAGAACGGATTCGTGCATAGGCAGATCCATCATCCATGGCCTTAGTCTCCATTCTTACCTCAGCTATAAAGGGCTGCCCAAGGATAGCCTCATATGAGCAATGGTCCTGGACAAAGAAGTGAAATTCCTCAGAAATCCCACCTATGGTCACAGGCACAAAGGCGCATGCCCCAAGCAGTGCTCCTGAACCATTATCCGTTGTCCTCATCCTCCATCCATGATCTTTATCAATCGGCCACCTAAACTTATCATAGAGCTTCTTAGAAATCACATTTATCTCTGATCCTGAGTCAATCAAGGCCAGAGCAAAACATGACTCCTCATTGCTCCCTAACTTTATCTTCATCTCTGGAGTTCCTCTCGCCCAAAAGGTCCTGCTAAACTCACTTTCTGTCTTCCTCATTTCATCATCAGGTATGATAGGACCTAGAGAATTTTTATGACACCTGGCAACCTCATCATCATCATCATCAGATGTATCACTCAATGTAACTGCTTCATTTATCACTTGAATATCTTCAGGTGCTTCTTCCATCTCTACATCTTCAGGTAGTGGAAATCTCTTTCTCTTAACCAGCTTTATGAAACTGTCCTTGAACTCAGGCTTCGCTATGGAGAAGACCTGCTCCAAGGACATGGTCACTTGGCTCTTCAGTAAAATGTCATTTAATATCTCTCTTGCATCATTTTTCCTTTCCAACTCAGAAATTAATACAGCCTTTGGAGTTCTCTTCTTTTTCTTCTTCTTTTCTTTGTCAGCCTCTTGAATACTTTCTTGAATTTCATCTTTCTTTTGAACCGGTTCAGGTTCTTTATCTTTCTCTTTAGTCAGTTCTTGAATCTTAGTTGGCCCAGCCGGCCTCTTTCCCTCTCTTATCTCTTTCTTCTTTGCCTCTTCCTTTGAAACAACAGGCTCTTTGAATTGTACTTTCTTTTCTGGCTCTTTAGCTTTTTCTTCAGCCTCTTGACTTTTCTTTCTAGTCACTCTTCTTTCTGGCTCAGTCTCTTCCTGACTCTCATCTCTCTTCCTCTTTTCTTCTACATTTGCTATGTGCGAATAGACCGAGGATTCATCAACAGGAGACTTCCAGGCAGTCTTCTGCATAATGGCATCCCTAGCCCTCACTAAAGCCTCTATGGAATAATTTCTTTGGGGTCGAGGTCTAGGCACTTTTTCATCTTCCTCCTCAATAGGTTCTAATCGTGCAGCTGATGTACTTGCATTATTGCCAGATAAATCTTCATAAAACTTCTTCATTCCCCCCTTTCCCCAATTCACAGGTAGAGGAAGGCGGGTCCTGAAGTCACATAACTTCTTATCGATATCTATCACTAGTTGATGCTCTTTTGCTAGCTTAAGCTCTTCATAGGCATATGAAAAATGCTCTTGTGCATCACACCATACGCATCTCTTAGCCCCTCCAAACCCACCAGTCGCTCGTCTCTCAAAAGGTCCAGTGTTTCTTTGGAATGTAGGTTGCACTGGTGGTGTAGGTATCTGTTGGGCAACAAGCTGCACTGGAGGTGCAGGCTGTGGCATCACATAGCCTTGCATATTTGGAATGGGCATAGTGCCTCTCTGTAATGTATCTACATAACTCGTACTCGCCTGAGGAGGAGTGGGGTCCTGATACCCCATAGAATAAACTTTATTGTGAATACTCGCCATTTCTTTTGACATAGACGCTTGCATCGTAATAAGATTCTCTATCTGTCGACTGAGAATCTCAACCTGTAGCTCTATTGGCGATTGCGAAGTGGATGCAACATTAGGAAAGGCTGACGTTGCAGGCACATTCGGAATTGCCGGAAGTGGAGCTTCCCTAGGCGGTTGTGGTGTTACCACTGCAGGTCTATCGTATAACACCGCCTGGCTTTGCCTCATTTGGGCAACTGCTTCTACCTCTCTCCTCACTACACCCCAATCTTCAGTCAATCCAAATCTCTTCCTAGGCTCTTCAATCCTCCTTTCGACCTCAGTCCTGTCTTCAAGACTTAAGATCCTAAGGAAAGATATAACTAGGTCAGGTTTTAAAGCATCTAAATCGGCCTGTGGAAGTTGTTCATATCTTCTCAAGAACTCATTCAAAAGTTGAGTGAGGGATGCAGTGGGCTTCGGAGAGCTTATCCACCGCAAGAACCCTTCTCTACTGTGTTGGGAAAAATCTTCTAGATAAAACAACTTATGCAATTCTTTTCTGAATTCGGCCCAAGGCTTTGCAATATGCGCTGTAATAGGGGCTAAAATGGATCCTGATACTACCCGTGTGAAGTAATGTGTAAACACATCTTCGAGTAGACCATAAATCCGTGCCTGTTCCTCAAAAACATCTAGGTACTCGGTTACATTCAAGCCTGCAAACTTCCCTTTTTCTCTCAATACTGCTTGAACTATGCGAGCCCCCTGTTTCTCTATTACCAACTCCTTGAATATATCCTCCATCTCTCTTCTCTGCTCTGTCCTAGAATGTAGCACAAGGTCCAGCGTAAGTGGCTCAATTATCTCTCTAAGCTCTGAGTAGAGATCAGAGATGAAGTTTGATGAGTCACGAGCCAGGAGGTAAAGGTTAGTCTAAGCTCTCTGACTTTCCTAGGCCAAAGTCTAGTCGAACTGTCCTCTCTTCGATTCCCAAGATTTCAATGTATTTTCCCCCTTTTTGTGATAAGTTTTCTAATGTTCTGTCTAAGCTATGAAATCAGTAAATCCCTAGTCTTAGCAAGAAAAAAAGTGCTCACACGTATGGACTAAACTAATGCAAAGCGTGGATGCTCAAACGCAGACAGCAAGACAGTCTTTCTGTTCAATGTGTGTGCGAAACAATGCAAAATTCAAATAACTTGAAGTGCTAGTACCTGGAGTCTCTGTCTGATGCCGAGGTTCCTGTCTCTCTCTTCTCAAGGAGTGGGTGACGCGTCGAGGATCACCGGGCAACCGCCTCGTTTCACGTCGGGTTCACGTGTCGGGAAGAAGGAGGTCGTGGCGGGAAGCCGGCGCCTGGGGTTGGATCAGGCCCCGCTCTGGTGCGCCGTTCCTGCTGTCCTGCGAGCGGCGTCTGCGCGCTGGGCGCCTCGCCTGTGCTCTCCGGAGCGTGCGCGATCCTCGTACGTGTGGGACCCTCGCCCCTCGGAAGTGTCGAGACGTGGGACCGTGGGCGTCGGAAAGAGACGATCGGATACCGCAATGAAACACGTGATGTAGATCAAGCTCGAAGATACAATCGAAAACGGAACTGAAGCCTCCAATAAAATGAATGATACAAAAATAGGCCGCTACAGTGCGGGCCGACGGTACAATAAAACCACTACAGTGCGGTGCAATGATACAATATGAAAGCCACCGCTACAACGCAGGCCGGCTAGTATATAAAATAGATCCCTCGCTACAGTGCGAGAAATCGCCCACGGGATTCAGCTTCGGTCTTCACGGTCCAGGCTTTTCTTCCAACTTTACTTCGGTCCGTTCTTTTCTTCAAGTATCCTCCGCAATGGCCTTCCTTCTCTTTACTTCAGATAATCAGAAACTGCATAAACCTGGAGGAAACGATCCACAAGGGCAATCCACAGGATGAGGGAGACTCTTTATCTTCCATCTTCAATGCTTTCACTTCATATAATCAGCAACCACATAAACCTGAAGAAGCGTTTCACAGAAGAAACCCACGAGGGGAACAAAACATCTTTAGTACATAAGAAAACTAGTGAAAACAAAAACTTATACTTAAGTTCTATCATTAGTGTCAAAACTGATCGCATAAAAGAAACAAAAGAACTAATCATTTTAATACTCTCTCTCTTCTTTTCACATTTCTTTGTGTGAATCTGTTCTTCAATATTTCCATTTGACCGCTATATCATAATCACACTTCTTGCCAGAGAATATGCAAATGCTCCTTATCTAATCTCATTTTTAAGGTGTTTATTTGGTAATGAAAAGATGGATAATATGATTTCAATGACGTCTTTATGCTTTACAATTTATGTGTGTGGCAACCATGCATATTTTCCTTTAGCTCATCGGGATAATCCTCGAATGTTTTGAGTATTTTCACCTTCTTCAAAATATTCCACTACAAAAGTTTCCATTAGTATTGATGGATGTGTAAATTCATTTGGCATGAGTTAGGAACCTCCAACCAAGCTTAAATCGATCAAGTAGAAACTTTGCGATGCAAATATAGAAGAGCTTAATCACAATCTAAGCCAATCGCTTCAAATCTTAAACTCTCTTCTCTCTCTCTTTGTGACATAGATTATCCTTTCACCGTCGTTGCCAGATTTCTCTCTACTATGGATTCTACCGTCGACTCACTTTCTCCTCTCCTCCACCGACCTTCTTAAACTCTGTTCTCTCTCTCTCAACATGACAAGCAACACGCAAGCTTCTGGATCTCTCTCTCTATTACAACGCTCAACTCTCTCTCTCTAGCAAATCTCTCAAATCTCTACAGCGAGCGCTGCCACGAATTTCTCTCTCTCTATTTCTCTCTCCTCTCCACTTCCTCAATTGTGGCGGACATCTGCCCATCTCTGTCTTCGTGCGATGACGACTCTCTACGTCATGTAGCGCCGTCAGACCCATCTCTCTTTCTCTGTGCTACGACCTGACAATTAGCGCGCAATCTCTATCCCTCTCTGCTTGATCCTTTGATTGCCCTTGACGGGTGGTGTAGCTCAGTGATGAGTAGCACCTCCTTTAATGTCAATCCGGGAAGACGTGAGGATGGTATGAAGACCTCGAGCAAGTGGAGGCACAAGTGCGTGAGTGAGAAGCACACAAACATGCACACACATACACACACACGCGCACACACGGCAAGACAAAGAGTGAGAAGCAATGGAGTTCTTAGATTACTTTCAAAAAGCTCTTACAAGTTCGTTTCAATTACAATCTACCCAAAAATGAGCTCGCTAGCTCCTTTTATAGTTTTTGACTAGCTTTGGCCCTGTTCAGACCTAGTGTCCGGCCTAATTAAAAATTAGGTTCTAGGGCTTATTTGAGGGCTCAAATGAGATCTAAAAAATACGAAAATTGGTAAGCAACTACTTCTAAGGCTCCTCAAGCTCGAGGACTCCTCGGCTTGCACAAAATGGAGCCACAAAAAGGTGAACCTGGTATTTATAGGGGTTGTTAGTGATGAGAATCACTTTTAATTGGTGTAAGGATTTTGAAAAATTAAAGGTTGCCTTAGTGCTAGATCTGCGTGAATGCTCGTACTTGCTTCTTCATGAAGAAAATTATTGGCCTACTTGCCAGATCGTCGTTGACTCCCTTGTTTGCTTGTGCCTTCTCTCCCCTCTGACTCTCTTCTCTGACTGCCATGCCTTGTCAGTCCTTCAGTTCCTTGTCTGCTGCTAACACCCCCCCCTCTCTCGCGTCTGTCGTCCCTGACAGACCCTTGTTGGGAGGGTCGTTGGACGTAGTATTCGACAACGTCTTGCACTAAGTGATGTTCGGCAATCCTCAATCCTTTGGCCAAGTCTGTGAGTAGAGCATCCCAATCTACCGGGCCGGGAACCTCTGGATGTGGCATACATAACTTGTCTGAATGGAGAGCTTGTTCCACTGCAAACAATTGTAATAAATGTGAGGGCCTGGGAATGAAGATCTCTGAGTGATATTCCCAGAACCCTGTGACAAACATCTCTTCAAATGTCTGTTTGAAGCAGGCCGGTAGGTATTTGATGCGGGCATGCCATGCATAAACAACATTAATAGAGGGCGTTGTGCTCATGTCATAAACAAGATCCTGATTGCCTTCATTGAATCCGAGCGCAGAGAGGTGAGGTTCCTTAACATTCTTGAAGGTCCGGAAGGTGACTATCATGAGTTCAAAAATTTTAAGGCACATCTGTGTCATGACATCTGGTACGTTTTTGAACCTGACACCCCAATGCCGAATAGTCGAGATCATGTATCCTACGGTAGGTTGGCCTTTGGGTGGCGCTAAGTAGACATAATTGAGCCATTTCTCACATCCTTTGGTTGTCAGCACCATCTTTGTGTATTCCGGCCACGACCTTCTTCGGAAAACAGGACAGTAGCAGGGATTGTACTTGATATACAGGGGCATGTTATTCCATGTGCGATTCATTTCCGGGTAGGTTTCAAGCAGCCGAATTCTCCAAGTCGGTTGGCGAATATCTCCCTGCTTGGCACTTTCTGGGATGTCGTCTGGTGCAAACTGTGTGGCAGAGGTTGGTTCCCGTGAGGTGTGGTGCTTGATTTCAGCATTATAATCCACCATTAAGACACAAAAAGGAACATACAAGTCGTCGGAGGTGCCGATCCACCTGTGATGTGAGAGGTTTCTAAAGTAGTCGGATTTTATGATTACCTCTTCCAATCGTGACATGGATGCTATTTGAACTGCTACCCTGTCATCATGGGTGGTGGCCACTTTCTCTAATCTCTGCATCCATTCAGGGGCCTCTATCTCAATGGTGTCCATGCCTTCCGCTGTCTGCTTGCCTCCAGGTGCTGGCATCAGAACGTACGGGTCCTCAAAAGTTTCCTCTACTTCGATTGGTACTAGGTCTTCAGGTTCTGGTTCTACCAAGGGGGAGGGTTGGCGTTCATACTCAAGCACTTTCTTTTGTAATTCTTCGAGTTGTGCTTTGAGCGTTGCAACTTCGTCAGTTGTGTCAGCTGTGGTTGGGACTTCTTTGGGTGGTTCTGGCTGAGCTGCCAATTGCCTTAGTAGTTCGTCTCTTTCCTTTTCTAAGGCTGCATGGGCTTCGAGGAGATCAGCATGGGTTTCCAATATGATTTGCATATTGTCCGAGGGAATAGCCTTAAACTTCTCCGGGTCAATTTCTTGTGGGGAACCTTCCATGGCTACTTCCAAGTTCTCTTCGTTTTGTGTCTGAAGCCGTCTATTTTCTTCCAGGGCTGCAGACATATGCTTCCGTAATAGAGCCATGTTGCGGCGGAGCTTGAGGTTCTCTGTGATTTGGGAGTGTAGCAGAGCATCCATTTGTTGTCTTTCTTCTGCATCTGGCTGCGGTGGATTTGCCACTAATTGCTCATGTTGTTCTTGCAATGCACTAAACTGCTGTTATAATTGTTTCTTCTCTTTCTCTAAATCAATGAATCTTCCTTGTAATGCTTCATGACTCCTGAACAGACTTGTATGCTGAGCATCGAGGTGCTGATAGCGTTGTTGTAACTGAGACATGCACTGATACATGTTATTAAATACATTATTAATGGGGGTGGATGCAGGAAGGGTGTTAAATGCAGAAGGAAAGGGAAAGGGGAAGGGAAGTGTGAATGCGGTGCTGGAAAATGGTGAAGTGGGTGGTGGGGGAATGGGAGATTGTGGCCGTATGGGGGAAGGGAGAGGTGCGGTGGGGGGTGATATGTCCATAAAATCCACGGTGGACGCAGTAGTGGGAGTGATTGTGAATAGTGGAATTGTGGGTGCAGTGATTGTGGTGAATGTGTATAGTGGTGTGTGCAGTTGTGAATATGAACTACCCGGAAGTGTGAGTGGGGGAATGGGGATGTCAGTAGCTGCCGTTAGGATTACAGTGTTAGTGGAGGTGTATACAAGGGAGGTGTTGAGAGGGTGTGTGGGTTGATTGGCGGTTTGTGCTTCAGTCGTGGCAGTGGACTCGGAGGTGGTGACGGTGGTTGTTACATTGGTAATGGGAGGTGAATGTGGCGGAGTGGGAGGCGGGGGTGGCAAGGGGGGTGATGGGGGTGCACTGGACACATGGGTCTCTTCAGTATCGTGCACAATGTGTGTTGTGCCCGTGGTCGTGGTTGTCCCTTGTGTTTCGGATACTAAGACATTCATCTGTTTCCCTGCTCGTGAGGGACGTCTTCCGTATCTACTTTCTGTTCTGCGTGATTGTGCCAGGGCAGTATGCACTGTCTCAGGTACTCCTAAAGCATCAGAGGTCATATCCAGTGTGGCACGATATTGTTCGTCGACTCCTTCCTCCTCAAGGATTTGGTGCATGATAGCCTTTCCTGCTGCAAGGGATAACTTATGTTGTTGTTGAACCCTATTGATGGTATCGTAGAGCTTTTTCAACTCCTTTGTATATGCTGGGGCACCCTCTAGCTCCTGTATAACTTCTCGCTCATAGTCATGCGCCTCCTCATCAGAAAATCCTTCCTGTTCATCCTCTTGGTCTTCTTCTTCTTCATCCTCCACTTCCACCACTTCTGGTTGTCTTGTCTGGGGTTGTTGTGTAGTCGTTTGTTGTCCACTACCCTGCTCTGCTTCGACTTCCGCATTAACAGCTTCAATGATTCTGGCAACTTCTTCATCCGTTAGATCTTCCAAAGTGAATCCGTGAGGAAATTCCAGATCAGTAGGTACTGGTGGAAACACAAGGTTAGGGCCATCTGTGCTGTGCCGAGGTAACCTGATAACTGTAAATGGTTGTACTCATCTGGGAAGCCTTGGAGTTGTTTCGGATGTTAGGGTTGCACCGCGGGCTTGTGCACAGAGCATCTGGACAGCGCCTCTCATCTTCTTTGAGGGAGGCCCTGCGACTGACAGTCTGCGTTGAAACTCCTGTGCTCTGGTCCAAATGAGAGCCCTTTGCAGCGGTACATCATATGCGAGACATCTATACACAATTCTGGTAAGCGCACAGCATCCATACAGTACAGATTTTTGTTTCTTATACCACCTTTGATGAGCCAAATGGATCTGGTCGATAATCCAGTGGGGCATATTGATTGTCAAATCAAAGGCATCTGCTAAGTAGAGGCTAAACCAGATCTTTTTGGGAGGCATTGTGAACCTTTCTTGCGCGGGGAATGCGAAATGTTGCATGACCATGCGTAAATGAATGGCGATCATAGGTGTCATCGCAACCATGTCCTTTAATTTCGTCAAATTTCTGTTCTTCATATTGCCTGGAACCATAGTCTCTTTCTCCGTAGGAATGTGCATACCTTTCATGTCCAAAGCTTCCCTTACCAAGTTGATAGTTAATCTGAAGCGCTTGAGCTCATTGCCCCTTGTGAGAGACGGGAGGACAAAGGAGCTGTATCCCTTTTTGTCTTTGCTCGGAGTAAGGGTGCTAATCAGATACGAGCACCTTAGAAAATCTGGCTTGGGCAATTGGAATTTGAAAAACTCGTAGAGTCCTGCCTTCTTCCATATGGGTTTCAATCCTTCATTATTCTCCAATCTTTCAAATTCCCTGGTAAAAAAGTGATACCTGCCCCAACGCCCATTGAATTCTATCTCTGCCTCCCACATATAAGTGCCTTCACCTAGGGGTCCTGCCACATCACTGAACCAATGAGAGTTTTTGCTGACTGGCATTGTGTGCCCCTGTGGAGGGTTCTAAACCGGTATGGCATGTAATGCCCTCAATGTCGCTGGTCGTTCCTTTAATTCCTCCTCAACCGGAAGGCTTTCAATGTCCACAACTTGGGGGCTGGTGCCTGCCTGGGAGCTAGTTCCTACCGTATCTGCCATGTTACTTCTTGCTTCCTGTCTCTGTGAGAATATAGAAACATGTGTTAACATTGTACAGGTCAAGAGAGAACCGTTGTTGTTCCCATTACAACATTAATTATGAGGGTCGGGAGAAATTAATGGGTTAGTAAGTGCTCGGTGCGAGTGTGTGTGTGGTTAGGAGTTTGGTAGACCTAAGAGCTAAGTGGAATGATGTAGTGTGATAGTGATGTGGTTAGTAGGTTGTCATGGATTTACAAATGGGGTCCGGGGGTTTGTTACAAGTCTTAGGCTGCCAAATGCAGTGGATGGGTTTTGCTCTTGGTTTCGTAGAGACTCTCGAGAGCTTTATAGGTGTGTCGGCTTGAAAATGAGGCCTTTTAGGGGCCCATTTACAAGTGATTATGTTCGTGCTCATGGGCCTTGGTGTGTTCCTGAGTGTTGAAAACGAGTGGATGCCGGTGGTGCGAGTGAATGGATCACGCTGTATAGGGTGTGGCCTTGGTGTAGCTATTTGAGCCCGCAAACAAGCCTTAGGCACCCAAATTTGTCTTGATTGTGGGCTAGCCTTCATCGACTTCTTGGGCACCCAAATAGACTTCACGTTAGCAGAAGAACTTCTGAAAGACTTCTTATTGTTGCCGTGTTGTTGGTTACTAATAAGAGGCTTTGCCCGTGTGGTTGGCTTGAGTGCAACCGGGTGTTCGCCTTTCCGCACCCACACTTGTTTCACTAGCTGAGACATTTTGCTGCGTAGGTGCTTTTGATCTCCGACATAGGTAGTACCCTGCTTCTTCTGCCTTTGATCCACCTTTGGTTGCTGCTTCCTTCTGGCCTTTGGAAAAGAAGGGAGTTTCGTTGCATCCCTGACTCCTTTTTTGCGAACATCATTCCTCTGCAACACATAGTTTTGGACAAGAACAGCATGGTCATCTTCATGTGTACTCCTGGAAGGACCAGGAGTGTGTGCCTTTCCTAGTTCCTTGAGTGCTCCATTATCTAACTCTACTGTAATTCGACTATGATTGACCCATACCTGAAGAAGTCCACTTCTTAGGTTTAGGTTGACTGCATGATCATAGATCCAGTCCTGACCCAAGACAAGAGGCTCCGTGAGGTCTTCGTCTTGGCACACTAGTACCTTAACTGTCATTAACATGTCCTGAATGTAGAGGGGGAGCTCCACCTCGCCCATGCAAGGGGTTTCCACACCTCCTAATCCTATGAGATAAGCTTCTATAGGATTGACCTTTAATTTCAATTCTTGACAGTAAGAGAGTCTCACCGCACTAGTGGCTGCACCTGAGTCAATCAATGCTCGCACGGACTGTGCACTAGTTCCTTGTCCTACCTCTATGGTCACAAAAGGTCGTCGATCAATTATTCTATGGGAACTTGTTCCTGCGACTTCACACATTGCCATATGATATCCTTGATCTGCATAGTCATTTGTTCTAGGCTGATCTCTACCTTGTCTTCGCAACTTCATCCTTCTGATGCGTTCTAAAGCTTCTGCTTGAGCTTCTTCTCGAATCCGCTTTTCTTCTTCCTTGCGTTTCTTGGCGATATTGAGTCGACTTAGCATTTCCTCTGTGAGAGGTTCCTGATATAACTTGACTCTGCATCCGCTTATATAGCTTGGGAGAACGTCACCGTCCAATGTGGCTAGTTGCACTGCTCCACTTGTGGAGATCCTATTTATGATCATAGGTCCATAGCCACGCTTCTCTAATTTTCTCGCATGTTGTTTCAAAGTGTATACTAGTACTAGGTCGCCTGCCTTCAAACCTTTATCCTTAACGTGGGCATCAAAATATGCCTTCTGTCGTTTCTTAGCTGCATATATCCCTGCAGCTGCCCTTAGTCTTGTTTCTCCTAATCGTTCAAGGTCAAAAAGTCTAGAGGAGAGTTCATGACCCGTCCATTCGTGCTCTTGTGCTACTTTTAATGTAGGTATTAAGAAGTCCAAAGGTAGCACGGCGTTTTGGCCAAATACCATCTGAAAGGGGGTGGCTTGGAGTACCGTTTTGTAGGCGACTCGGTATGCCCAAACAGCATGGTGTAGCTGTTTGTCCCAATCAGAGCGTTTATTGTTTACTAATTTCGTCAGTACATTGCATAAGATCTTGTTGGTGCTCTCAGCCTGGCCATTTGCTTGAGGGTGATAGGGGGCAGACTTCTTATGTACTACCAAGAGCTCTTGGAGCAGATTTTCAATAACTTCATTCAAGAAGTGAGTGCCTCTATCACTAACTAGCTCTATAGGTAGCCCATATCTAGTGAACACATTCTCAAATAAAAACTTAGTTGTTGTTTGAGCATCGTTCTTCGTTGTGGCTTTTACCTCTACCCACTTTGTTAGATAGTCTGTGGCAACAATGATATATTCCGCATGGGAACCCTTAGCTGGGGGATTAATAGGACCTACAAAGTCTATTCCCCACTTAGAGAATGCACGTCCACCCATCATAGGTTTCAGTGGCATCTCATCTTTACGTATAGGATACTGAGTTCTCTGGCAAACATCACACCGTTTCACATAGGTATGTGCATCCATGTGAAGGGTCGGCCACCAGAAGCCCGCAAATAGTATTGCCTTGATCACCCGATCTGGTCCAAAGTGTCCTCCTGCTACACCTTGGTGAGCAGTTTCCAAGATCTTGAGATATTCACTTTCATGGACACATAACCTCAGGTAACCATCTTTACCACGCTTATATAGATTATCACCAATGAGTGAGTAATCATGGGCTTCTTGTTCTAAACTCCTTTTTCTAGCCAAGGTCATATCCAGAGGGAAAGTTTTCGTCCTCAGGAAGGAAACTAGTGGTTCACCCCAGTCTGGCACTATGGACACTTGATAAAGAGTGGCATGTTCCACAGGTGGTTTAGTGCAACAGATTGGGCATTCCTTACACAACTTTTGGACATCAGCTTCTATAGTCGGCCAATGCACTCCGAGTCTCCGTAGTGTTTGTAGGGTTCGTTGCTTTGAGTAGTGTTGCTCTAATGCACCTAGATGTGCTAATTGCAACCATTTAGCGTACTCATCCTCTTCCACACAACAAGCCAAGATTCCTTGATCTGTGTGCTTGTACATGTTTCCTACCATGATGTGATACTTTTGGGCTTTCACAACCTCTCTATTTTGTGTGTTTACTACTGGATGGTTAGGCCCGTATGTCAATACTGGCACTAGTGGCTTAGCCCACTGTGGCACCACTTCCAAATTAAACAAGTAAGCATCAGTGATGTAGAGTGTTAATCTCCAAAAGAACAAGTTAATCTTGAATTTAGACCACCTCTATATCAAGATCAACTTTAGACTCCACCAAATTTAGAGATCATTCACCAATTTATCAGAAAATTGATTATTCTGAAAAATTCAACTTCTCAGAAAAGTCTGCTGCAGATTAATCCTTAATTGACTAATCATTTGTGTAAAGTTTTTAATAAAACTTTGTAGACTACTTCGCCTTAAGGTTGCGCACCTTCTCCAACTTAAATCTCTGCAAATGGTTTAGTATACTCTGAGAAATCATACAAACAAGTTACCTATGTGTAAAACACCTTCTCTGTAGTAGCGACTTTGACACCTGCAACTTCTTAGCTACAGCTCTCACAATGTCGAACCCGTTTGATCAAGATCTTTTAGCCATAGATGGCTTACCTTCCAACTTAGATTTTAAGCCCTCACTTGTGTAAAACTTTACACCACACACTGAATAATGTTCATTTCTCTGAACATGAAATCTGCGCCAGTTTTGTCGACTCTCAGAACATCATTACATATGAATGTTCCTAAACCAAATTCTCTCAACCTGATTACAATTAGCCTCTCAAATTCTATCCATAGATAGATTAGCTATGGACTTAGATACGTGCAGAAGGATTTCTCAAAAGATTAAACACAGAAGGAGCAGACAGCAAAACATCGGGCGCAAGTTTTCTTGATTCCTCAGAAAATTACAATTTTGTGAAGTTGATGAAATCAACTCACTTCTCATATGTCTAATGACACTCTCTACTACTCCTTTCTCTCTTCCTATTCTCTATTCACATTCTATCCTTTTTTGCCCCGACTTTTCAACAAACATTTATAGGCAAATATATACAATCTTATGACTAATCAAAAGTATGAGTCAGTTAATGTACATATGTGTACATATCTTTGGGTTTCTGAATATGTCCTTCCTTCAACCTTCTGAATTTGTTCTCTTCTTGACTCCTTGACTTCATTTCTTCATAATCCTTCAATTGATGATTGACATGCACCAACAGCTCCCCCTCAATCATTAATTGAGGTTCTTCTCTATCTTCTTGATTCCTGCCATATCCTTGAATCTTTGTAGCTTTGGTCCATCTAGACTTTTTGTCATCATATCTGCAAGTTGATCTTTTGTAGGTGTATGCATAACCTCAATTTCTTTATCAATGACCTTCTCTCTCAGAAAATGATATTGTATTTCAATATGCTTAGTTCTAGCATGAAAGACAGGATTAGCTGCCAAGTATAGAGAACTCATATTGTCTCCACAAACAATAGGAGTACTTTGAATCACATCAAACACCTTCATAAGTGTATTTAGCCATATTACCTCCTTTGCAGCTTCCACCATACCTTTATATTCTGCTTCTGTAGATGACAAAGCAACTGTATGTTGCTTCTTAGAACACCATGAAATCAATTTGTCTCCTACATAGCACAAATATCCATGTGTTGATCTTCTATCATCCACATTACCTGCCCAATCTGCATCACTATAAATTTTCACTCTTGTATCAGAAGTAAATCCATAGTACAACCCTTCTCTGAGTGTACCCTTGATGTACCTAAGTACTCTTTGTCCTGCAATCCAATGTTCCTTTCTAGGACAATGCATAAATTGTGAAAGCACACCAACTGCATATGACAAATCAGGCCTTGTTAATGTAGCATAAATCAAGCTACCAACCAAACTTTGATAGAGCTTCATGTCTCTGAATTCTTCTCCTCCAAATCTAGACAATTTATGGTTCACTTCCAAAGGTGTAGGTGCAACCCTGCAATCTTCCATTTT
This sequence comes from Ceratopteris richardii, assembly GCA_020310875.1. NCBI lineage: Eukaryota > Viridiplantae > Streptophyta > Polypodiopsida > Polypodiales > Pteridaceae > Ceratopteris > Ceratopteris richardii. The sequence goes on from CM035425.1 coordinate 44,108,867, forward strand.
AAATTTGGTTAGCAAATTTTTAAGATACCTTTCTTGGGTCACATATACTCCATGTTGAGTATAAAAAATCTCCATTCCCAAGAAAAATGATAAGTTTCCCAAATCACTGATGTTGAACTCTTTCTCCATCTGCTTCTTGATCATTTGTATTCCCTTATCATCTGTTCCTGTAAGTATTATGCCATCCACATAAATACAGACATAAATGAATCCATCTTCACTTGCTTTGACTAGCAAGCTACTATCTGCCTTTGATGCTTGAAATCCAAGATCATTCAAGAACTTTACAAGCCTATAATTCCATGCCCTTGGGGCCTGCTTTAATCCATACAAAGCTCTCTTGAGCTTACACACATAATTTGGATTCACTTGATCTTTGAATCCATCTGGTTGCTCCATGTAAACTTCATCTGAAATGTAACCATTCAAAAAAGCATTTTTAACATCTAATTGAGATAACTTCCAACCTTTGCAAGCAGCAATTGCTATGAGAGTTCTGATTGTTGTCATCTTTGCCACAGGACTATAAGTCTCATCATAGTCCACTCCATATGTCTGTGCATACCCTTTCACAACAAGTCTAGCTTTGTACCTAGACACACTTCCATCTGCAAATCTTTTTGTTTTGTAAACCCACTTACATCCAATAATTTTCTGGCTATTAGGTTTAGGAACCAGATCCCAAGTCTGATTCTCTATCAATGCATCATACTCCTCTTGCATGGCTTCTTCCCAATTTCTCTTGCCTTTGGCTTCATCATATGTAGATGGATCTTCATCTGCTTTTATCAAATAAGGATAATCTTTAGTAGTCAAGAATGAGGTGTCATAGCTATACCTTGTAGGTTGCCATTTGTGCCTAGATGACCTCCTAACTTCTGCACTTCTTGAAGTCTCTGGTTCATCACATTCTGGATCAAATCTTGGCCTCTCTTCAACTTCATCCTGTACTTCATTATTCTCACTTTCATCAAGTAATTGAATCTTTGCTTTACCTTTCCTTTGATCCACTACTTCTTCAACATCTGCATGTATATTATATTTACCTGCATACCAAGTACCTTGCTCATCAAATGTAACATCCTTGGATACAAGGAATTGCTTTGTGGATGGACTCCACAACCTGTATCCCATTTGTTTATCATCATAACCAATGAATACATTCTTTTCTGCCTTAGGCTCCAACTTATGCCTCAATTGAGATGGCACATATGCATATGCCAAGCATCCAAATATTCTGCAATGATCCAAGGTAGGTTTCTTACCCCACCAAGCTTCATATGGTGTCATACCTTGCAAAGCTTTACAAGGCAATCTATTGACCAAATATGTAGCTGTATTTACAGCCTCTGCCCACAAATAATTTGGGCAATTCTTCTCTTTCATCATGGACCCTGCAAACTCAACAAGAGTCCTATTTCTTCTTTCTGCTACCCCATTTTGTTGAGGAGAGTACCTGCAAGTAACTTCTCTCTTTATACCTGCATTCCACAAGTAATCATTGAATTCATTTGAAAAATACTCTCCCCCTCCATCTCACCTTAGTCTCTTCAATTTTTGACCTGTAATCCTTTCTGCATATGCATGATAATGTTTAAATGTATTAAACACTTCTGACTTTTCTTTAATCACATAAATTGTGATCCATCTGGTAGCATCATCAACATAAATGACATAATATCTTGAACCATTTATACTAAAGTCCTTTGAAGGACCCCACACATCTGTATGCACTAACTCAAGTCTTTCTGAATACATAAACCCATGCTTGGAATAGGATTGCTTATGAGCCTTACCTAATTGACATGCCTCACATCTGTATGTCATGTGTTGACCTGCAATGTTAGGCAACCCAAGCACTGAATCATTGTTAATCATTTCTTTAATACCTCTCTCATTGAAGTGTCCAAGTCTTTTATGCCAAAGATCCAATTCTGACACCTTCTGCTCTCCATATGTGAACATAGCATGTCCAACATTTCCTTGTACCTTCAATGTGAAGAGCCTTCCTTCTTTCTTTCCTGTAACAACCTGTTTATACCCTTGACTAGGGTCTTCAACATATACTCCATCATTAGTGAATCTTACCTCATATCCTTTTTCCACAATTTGACCTACACTGATCAAATTCTTTGGAATTGTGGGAACATAAAGAACCTTACTCAGAAGAGTGCTCCCATCTTTAGCCTTGACTGAACCAATTGACTTTACCTTATGCTTTGTATTATCACCTGTCTGAACTGTATGATTAATTGCATTATGATCTAGGTCAGTCATCAAAGCAATATTTCCACTTAAATGATTACTACATCCTGAATCAATGTAAAACACTCTCATGTCCTCATGTGAGGTTTCATATGTTGCATTCATAATGAGAGTCGAATCCTCCTTCTGATCTGATGCATAGTTATAGTAGGTGTTATTATAGGATTGATTTTGGAAGCTTCTTCCTCCACCTCTTCCAAAAGAATTCCTACCACCTCTACCTCTGAAGTTTCCTCTCTGAAATCTACCACCTCTTGCTCTTTGATTAAAGTTCTGATAATTACTATTATTCTGATTATTGTGCCAACAATCATGAGATAGATGATTGGTCTTACCACATATCCAACAAGCTCTTGCATTATCTTTGTTGTTTCTGCCTCTTCCTCTACTTCTGCCATTTCCTTTTCCTCTTATGAAATTTGCTTGGTTTGAAGTACCTTCTTCTTCACCTGATTGTTGCTTCCCTTTGTTAGCTTTCTTCTTGTCTTTAGAGTACATTGCATGACCTGCACTCTTATCAACATCTCCTTTGATATCATTCTCAAAAGTTAGCATATGACCTAACAATTGATTCAAATCAGGAGTAAAATGATCCAATGAAAGTTCTGTAGATAAAATGAAAGGCTTCCACTTCTCATCTCCTCTTAGCCCTGTGAGAATTTGTCTTACCAATTTGTCTTCTTCAATATCTTCATCCATTGCACCTAGAGAATCTGCAATGTCCTTCATCTTTGTCACATAATCAGAGATTGATTGTGAGGCCTTCTTCTTGAAGGTAGTAAATTCTGCCCATAGTGAAGCCTTCCTTGATTTGGTTGTGTTTTGGAAATGCTCCTCCAAAGCATTCCAAATGTCACATGCACTTTCAAGTCCTCTAATGTGAGGAAGCAAATAGTCATTGACTGCCATGTAGATTATGCTCCTTGCTTGAGCATCCTTCTTCATCCAATTCTTCAAGTCTGCAAGCTCCTCTCTAGTTGCAACACTAGAGTCTCTAAATTCTGGCTTTTCTTCATCTCCTGTGATGTATCCCATCAGATCTTTGCTCATAAGATGAGCTTCCATCCTCATTGACCATGCAGGATAGTTCTCTCTATCCAGCTTCTCAATTTGGAGACTATCTCCCATTATTTCTTTACCTGTATTGTCAACTCTTTAATCTTTATGAGAAATAAATGTACCTTGACTTTGAATCTCACTCCTTCTGATCCTTTTGATAGCTTCAATGTGTCTACCTTCAAGTTTTCTTCAACCTTTATCCTTTTGCACCTCCAAGATGTAAAGATTTGTATTTCTGTAGTAGTCGGAGTCTTCTTCACTTCAATTTCGACACATCCTGCTCTGATACCACTGATGGAGAATGTTAATCTCCAAAAGAACAAGTTAATCTTGAATTTAGACCACCTCTATATCAAGATCAACTTTAGACTCCACCAAATTTAGAGATCATTCACCAATTTATCAGAAAATTGATTATTCTGGAAAATTCAACTTCTCAGAAAAGCCTGCTGCAGATTAATCCTTAATTGACTAATCATTTGTGTAAAGTTTTTGATAAAACTTTGTAGACTACTTTGCCTTAAGGTTGCGCACCTTCTCCAACTTAAATCTCTGCAAATGGTTTAGTATACTCTGAGAAATCATACAAACAAGTTACCTATGTGTAAAACACCTTCTCTGTAGTAGCGACTTTGACACCTGCAACTTCTTAGCTACAGCTCTCACAATGTCGAACCCGTTTGATCAAGATCTTTTAGCCATAGATGGCTTACCTTCCAAATTAGATTTTAAGCCCTCACTTGTGTAAAACTTTACACCACACACTGAATAATGTTCATTTCTCTGAACATGAAATCTGCGCCAGTTTTGTCGACTCTCAGAACATCATTACATATGAATGTTCCTAAACCAAATTCTCTCAACCTGATTACAATTAGCCTCTCAAATTCTAGCCATAGATAGATTAGCTATGGACTTAGATACGTGCAGAAGGATTTCTCAAAAGATTAAACACAGAAGGAGCAGACAGCAAAACATCGGGCGCAAGTTTTCTTGATTCCTCAGAAAATTACAATTTTGTGAAGTTGATGAAATCAACTCACTTCTCATATGTCTAATGACACTCTCTACTACTCCTTTCTCTCTTCCTATTCTCTATTCACATTCTATCCTTTTTTGCCCCGACTTTTTAACAAACATTTATAGGCAAATATATACAATCTTATGACTAATCAAAAGTATGAGTCAGTTAATGTACATATGTGTACATATCTTTGGGTTTCTGAATATGTCCTTCCTTCAACCTTCTGAATTTGTTCTCTTCTTGACTCCTTGACTTCATTTCTTCATAATCCTTCAATTGATGATTGACATGCACCAACAATCAGGAAGGTCATCTGACACTCCTTGTGGGGCTTCCCCTGATGTGAGTCTAGAGAGATGGTCTGCTCGCAGGTGAGTCCTACCTTTTCTTACCACAACCTCAAAATCATATTCCATTAGCAAGAGAAACCATCTTACTAATCTTCCTGTATTGCATGGCTTGTTTACGAGGTATAGCAATGCCTGATGGTCAGTAAAAAATTTAAACTTGTTTGCAAGCAAATAGTGTCTAAATTTCTTAACTGCATATACCATGCCTAATCCTTCTCTCTCTGTAGTGGTATAATTTCGTTCAGCCGCATTCAATTGTCTACTAGCATAGGCAATTGGAAGATCCATATTACCTTCACCAGTAGGTTGCGTGAGTACACACCCAATAGCATAATTGGATGCATCCACATGAACATGAATGGCTTGTTCCAATCTGGTGTGGTCAAGATTGGTGCTGAACATAATCTTCGTTTAAGCTCCTGGAAGGAGTTCTCACATTCATCAGTCCACTCAAAGTTAGTCAGAAGTCCGTACATGGGCTTTGCAATGACGGCATACATGTGAATGAACTGGCGGTAGTAACCACAATGCCCCATGAAAGCTTGTACTTCCTTGACATTCTTTGGCCTAGGTAGTTCTGCGATGGCTCTCACTTTCTCTTCATCAGTGGATATGCCATTCTTTGACACTATGTGTCCTAGAATCTTGCCTTGCCTGACCATGAAAACGCATTTTTCTGGGTTCAGGCAGACTTGATATTCTCTACATTTGTCAAAGATTTGTCTGAGTTCAGGAATATGGGTTTGTCTGATGTTGGAATGAGCACAAAGATCATCAACATAGACTTCTAAATTCTTCCTCAGGAATTCTTTAAATACATGGCACATCAGTCTCTGGAAGGTGGCTGGTGCATTGGTAAGCCCAAATGGCATTACACGAAAGGCAAATATACCCCACTCTGTGGCAAAAGCTGTCTTATGCTGATCTTCTGGAGCTATGGCTACTTGATTGTAGCCCGAAAATCCATCGAGGAAGCTGTACACTTCCTTGCCTGCTACTCTTTCTAAGAGATGCTCTGTGATAGGAAGCGGATAGTTATCTCGAATCGTGGCTGCATTAACCTTCTTCAAGTTAATGCATACACGCAGCTTGCCATTCTTCTTGGGCACCACTACGATGGTGGATACCCACTCAGTGTGCTCAATTTCATAGATAAATCCAGCTTCGACCAGTCGATCTATCTCCTCTTTGATCTTAGCAGCGTAATTATCGTTATATGTATAGGGCTTTTGCTTAGAGGGTTTGGCATCTGAAGTCACGGGGATGGTGTGTGAGCATATGTCTGGGTCAACACCCTTCAAATCCTTGTAACTCCAAGCGAATACATCTCTGTATTCTCTTAGCAAGGCTATTAACGCATGCTCTTCTTCCTCTGTTAGGTCATGGCCTATGTAAGTGCATCTCTCCTCTCCTTCTTCTAGGGCCACAACTATTTTCTTGGTGGTTTCTTTGTTATCATAGGCCTCTCCTGATTGTGCCTCTCGTTTAGGCATTCTTATCATGACTCTCCTGTCGTCTATCTCATACTTCTTAAAATTTTCCGAGACCTCAAACAAAGATTCTTCCTCTTCTCGTGTAACTTCTCTCTTCTTTCTTTTCTTTCCTTCTTCCTTCGGGGTCACATGTGTGGCAAGCCTTACATCATTTGTAAGCTCTCCATACCTCTGGGGTTGAAATTCTACTTCATAGAAGTATTCTTCATCTGATGCAAAAGGTGGGTCCATAATGATTGACTCTAGATCGGAGTCGCTCGCATCCTCAAATGCATCAGGGCTAGGTTCACACTCTTCTAACACTGCCTCTCCCATGATTGGCTCTATGGAGAAGACTGAAATGTCATAGCCATCTTCATCACAGTAAGGTGTCCATTGTTCTTCATTGATGGCTACATCCATTGTTGCTAGGATTTCTGCCCAGCCGTGGGGTTCAAATTCTTCGTCAGGAAAACTACAGGCGCATAGGCTGGGTCTTGAATTGATCTATGTGTTTCTTTTGCACCTATCTCTCTGGCTTCTTCTCTCTTCTCTTCTTCTACTGCTACTTTGCACATCCATAAGTGGGTGTCTTCATGCATCCATGAGGATCCTGACCCTATGGAATGCACCGATTCTGTATCATCTTTGGCTCTATGGATGGGATTCCATTGGATGGGAGGTACATCTCTATGAGAGTAATCTTTGAGATTTACTTTGATTGTAACACCTAAGTGTTGCAAATACAAGGAATTGGTTCCCCAGTCCTGTACCACTTGCAACTGTCGCATAAATGGTCTTCCCAAAATCATCTCATAGGCATGATTTTTGCTGAAGTCACATATAGCAAATGTATGCTCAAACTCGACACCACAGGTGGTGAGAGTTATTCCTTCTAGCAATCCTAAGGTTCTCTTAATATGACCATCGGCCATCTGCAATTTCATTCTCGTTGGCCTGAGTGCTGGCTTGCCCCAACGCTTCCATAGGGAAGTGGTGGCAATTGCAACTCCTGCACCTGAGTCCAAAATTGCCTTGGTGGTGTACTCCTGGTAGGTAATGGGAAGATAGGTGTTCCCTTCTTCACCTTCACACATATCTCCTATCTTATCCAAGGGTATTTCTGGTACTGTCCTCTGGGATCCTACCTGGGAACGAGGTTTGGCTATTTCTGGTACTTGTTTGGCTACATGTTTCCATAGCTCAGGTCTAACCTTGAGTAGCTCTTCTAACTTGAGATTGCATTGCACTTTAGTGTTTTTCACTACCTCTGTGTTCCTAGGTAAGACGGACTCCTCATTTCGTACCATGACCGTGGGTGCCCTCATACAAGTAGACTTAAATTCCCATGGGCCTGTGAAGTGGGGTAATTCTTGTAGAGAGTTAGACTCAAAGTCTAATCTTTCCTGAGATTGGGTGCTCTCCTGCTCCTCATAAATGGATGGGATATCTTGTGGGAATTGGTCATGTGCATCATCCACAAGTTCAATAGGAGGAGGGACTTCACTCTCTTTAGCCCATTTGTCTTCTTGAATCTCTCGTAGGAATTCTGGTGTGAATCGATTCATAGAAGATGATGTGTCTGGCTCCGTAGAGTTAGGCACATAGGCTTCAGGCACATAGGCTTCAGGCACATAGGCTTCAGGCACATAGGCTTTCTGGGCAGGAAGACTTGCTCTTTCACTTGCCTTGTCCTTATGTTGAGAGGTGGGTTCCTTTTCTGATTGTGCAATCAGCTTCTCTATTCTTTCTAACAGTCCATCAAAGTGCAACTGTGTCTTCGCTGAACTAGAGATGTTAAATAGGCGACTGGCTTCAAACATGGTCTGAGCCAATTCCACCATTTTAGCACAAATCTTGGTTCGTTCTAGCTCTAGTTCTTCTCTAGGATAGCATTTTGCATGATCAGTCACGTTTGGCCCTTCTTGGATTCTGGCCTGATATGCTTTAAGCATCATATTAAGGTCCTCGGGAATGGGATCTGCTAGGACTGATCCTACTCTAGGGGGTGGTGGAATTAGGTGAGGCGGGTTGGAAGGTGGCTGGTCGGATGGCGATGGGAATGGTGGTGGTGGGGTAGTGTGAGAGGGAGTTTGAGATGTGAGTTCAGTTATCCTGGCTTTGGTTTCTCTTATGCTTTCCTCAAGTTCACTCATCTTTTTAGCCCATTGTCTTTTCATTCTTTCCCGACTATCTTTCCACGCTCTAGTCCTTTTCTTTGTCATGCTCTCTGTTTCACTAACATCTGGGCTCTTTTCCTGGCCTACACCCTGGTTTTGCTGCAGTGCTTGGGCTCTAGTGATTACTTGTACTGGTGCAGTGGAAGTCACGCTCCCTGTGGAGTCTACCACTAACCCAACAACGTTGATAGGAGTGATTTTTGGCATATTATTGGGGTTCTTTGGGCAATCTCGTAAGAGATGCTCCTTTCCACATTCTTGGCAAAAGCCCTGGATCATCACTGACTGGGGTTGTGTAGGTGGAGGTAAGGGACAATCACGAATGAGGTGATCTCCCTGACATCTGTAGCATGGTCCTCTAGGGAATGGGGGTCTTACCTGCCTAGGTTGAGGTCTAGGATTGGGGTTTGCGTACATGACGTTTGTGTAATCTGACTCCCAACTAGGTTCATTCGGTTCTTCACTGTAATAGGACTCACCATCTTCAGGAGATTGCATGTAGTAAGCATGGGGGCTATCGACATGTGTAGAATCGAAGCTATGGTCACTGGGATCACTTTCTGAAAGCACTGGTGTTATAGGGACTATAGCTCTATTCAGGTTTTCTTCTGCCACAGCATACTTTACCGGAATCACATTAGCTGGAGCTGGGGGTTGTTGTGCTAGCACAGGCTGAGGCCTTTGTTGGTGTTGGTAGGGTTGGTGGGTTTGTTGAGGCCTAGCATACTGCTGAGGTGGGTACTGGTTCTGGTATCTTCCTTGTTGAGGATATGGCTGTGGGTACGTCTGCCTAACGGTTTGCTTATTGTAGGGGCAATCTTGCGCGGTGTGATTGGTGTACCTTCGTTCTATAGTGCAGTACTGGCTACCAGGATTAACTTGGGGTTGAGCCATAATGGGACATACATTCGCCATGTGGTCGCCACCACAAGTATAGCACCTTTTCACAGGGGCAAACCTTGGGATTTGTTTGTTAGTGACACCTAATTTCTGAGCTACTTTCTCTGCAAGTTCCTCGATTGATGTGGATTGCATGGGAGAGAGGTTAGAAGCACTATCCGAATCTTTGTATATCTTGGAAAGCTCTAACTCCTCCCCTAGGTTATCGTCAATGTCAATACACATGCGTACACACTCTTCTATGGTCCTAGGGTCCTTCAAGTACACATATGATCTCAATTTGGTACTTAGCAATCCATCCAAGAATAAAGCCACTTGCTTAGCTGGTGTGGGTAGCTCAGGGACAGGGCATCTTTCAAGATATTGCCTAAATCTCCTTCCTGCAAGTCTCACTGTCTCTTGAGGGGTTTGCTTGAAGCTGTGAATCAGTGAGGAGGTATTATGTCTTATGCCACTCTTAGAGAATTCAATAATGAAAGCCTCTAGGAGTTGGTCTATGCTCCTGAACTGTCTCTCGTTTAGTGGCTGAAACCATGTCAGGGCAGTGTTCCTAAGGGTTAGACAAAAGGCATTGTACTGCGTGAATAGATCCTCCACTTGTTCAGCTCTCAGGACTTGTCTAAACTCAGCCACATGATCGTATGGATCTCCCGTGCCATCGAAGTAGTTCTTCATGGACTTAACTAGCTAGGTTGGTCTCAAAGTCCTTGTGTGCTCTCTAGGTCGTGGTAGAGGGAACTCATCGGCATTTCTTCGATGTCCTGGGGCTCTAAGTACCTCAGGCTCTACTCTATTTGTTTCCGTCCTCGTTCTTTCTCTGCCCCCTGAGTTGGCAAAGCTTACCTCAAGTCTATCTCTATGTCTGTCTCTTTGGGCTCCATGAGCTTGGGATGTTCCAGCACCAGGGTGACCATAGGAAACATTCGATCTTGGTTGGGGGAAAATAAATTCACCCTTCCAAGTGTAAGCGTGCCTATCATTTTCTGTAACCATAAAGATCCTTTCCGAAGAACGATCTAAGTAGGTCACTCTACCTGGGCTATTTGGATCTTTAAACTCATAGATCATGATTGTCTCTATATCAATTGGCTTGTCTGATTTATACCTCCAAAAGGCTTCATCGGTTTCTCGGTTTAGCAGCAGATCTATACTCTTATTGTCTTGCGGGATCCACTCGGGAGTGATGATCCTTGTTAGCACTGACTTTCCACGAGGGGTCCTAGGTTCTACACCCATGTTTCCTTGCTCCAAGTCACCTAAATCCGCTTCTGAGATCACATTTCCGAATTCGTCCGTCCTATCTGGGTGACTGGTGACTACGTATATGGTTCCTTCTTTGTCCAAGTATGCTCCGTTTTCAAACTTGACAGCGGGGTGCTCTAGCCCAATGGATTGGTCAGGGTTTTTAATCAGGACCACGGATCTTCCTAGACCGTCCTCATAGATGCTAGCACCTAATCGGTTGGTCCTAAGGTATTCCAACTGTGTTTTGTAAGGGCCTTCTACTCTGTGCAAGTATGGCACTCCTGAACTTCCCGTAGGTCTGTCCATGCCTTGAGACATCTCTGATTCACTGGTATCGGAGCTAGGGTAATGCGAGTGGTGACTCAACTGCTGGGCCCAAGACCTCGCAGTATGATTGACGCTAGCTTCTGAAGACCTAAGGCTTTGTCTATCCCTTACTAGATGCCGTCCTGATCTAAGGTTCATATGCCTAGTTAAGTAGCCCGATTTTTGCCCAGAGTACAACCTCGTTGCCGATCAATTGGTATCAGTCACTTGATTCTTTTTAGTTATTTATCGTGTTTAAGGTCTTGTCTGATATTACGTCATCAGGAATACTTGAATGTTCTTCGTACTTTTAGGTTGATCATTCCACGTTAAACTCTTTTCCTTTAGGATTCTCAATCGTACAAAGATTATGTAGTTATCTTGAACTTTGAGTATTTAGGTAGTCTTCAACTTGATAGATGCCTATCGCCGCCGTGGCTTACTCCTATCACTAGTCGTTCTTAGCCTACGCTAGGAATTGACAAAGGGAGTTGAGAATTTCCAACCTTTTGTTTCCTTCTTGGTTGCCCTTGAGTGCCCAGGAAGCGTGTTCCCAAGCTTGCACTTACTCTTGCTTAGAATGCCCTTCGATGCTCTCAATAGATCTGTAAGAGTTCCAAAGTTAGCTCAAGACCAATTTGCACTGTGAGTTTTTGAAAAACAATTCTAGAGATCCCTAAATTTTGTTCCCCCTGGGTATGGTCAACTTCAAAATACCCAATCTAATAATCATGATCTTAATTTAACTATAACCAGTCGATGTTTTGGTTGTGCTCCCCCCAAGCTTTCCAACAAAACAAGAATCACAGCAAACGGATTTCGTATGAGAGAGTTATGTCAGTTCAGGGTTCTGGTGCTAAAACAGGGTTCAAACAGGCTAACAGATCACAGGATTTTTCTCAAAAGCACATGTGTAGGGACCTCACAACTCACTAATTGCTAGACCAATATGCCCAAAAACTATCCCCAAAGCTTAGAATAAAAAACCCTAATTTTTTGGTCGAAAAGCCTGTCAATCGCGATCGACAGGTCTGTCAATCGCGATTGACAGAGGTGTCCGTCGGGGCCTGTCAGTCGCGATCGACACGTCAGTCACGATTGACAGTGTCAATCGCGATCGACAGAGTCGGTCGTGAGTCCTGTCAATCGCGATTGATGGTGTCAATCGCGATTGATGGTGTCAATCGCGATCGACACTTTTTCTAGGTTTTTCGCCGTGATTTCAGTCAATCGGGGATGTGTCCATCGCGATGGACACGTGGCTACGCGTAAAAGTCAATCAATCGTTGAATTTCAGTCGGTCGCGATCGACGGTGTTAATCGCGACTGACTGAGGTGTCGGTCGTGGCTGTCGATCGTGATCGACGGTGTCAATCGCGATTGACAGGGTCCTACGTGGCAATCTGTCGGTCGTGAAGTCTGTCGGTCGCGATCGACAGGGTCTATCGGTCGCGATTGACAGAGGTTGTCGGTCGCGATTGACAGAAAAACACGGAATTTTTCTACTGTTTTAGGTGATTTGGGATGTGCTCATCATGCTTGTGCTAGTGGTGAACTTTGTTTTACCAAATGATCGAATTTTCTGTCGATCGCGATCGACAGAGGCTGGCGACTGCGAGACAGATTTGACGAGTTTCGTACCTGCGCAGAGTGTTGGGGATGATGATTCAGCAAGAACCTGCAGAATGCTCAAAAAACATGCAAAAAACAACGCACGCAATATCGCTCTCTCGCTCTCTCTCACAAGTGAAATGAGGGAAATGAGGTGGAGATGGTGATATGATCAAAACTGAAAATTTCCGTGATGATGGAGATGGAGGTGGGGGATGGTGATGATGATGATGGTGATGAAGATGGTGAAGAAAAAACAAGAAAATAGATGAAAGTGAAGAAAATACCTACAACTCCAACGTGTCAACTCTACGTCTTACCATCACACGCTCGTCCTCAAAGTTCGATCCCCGGCAACGGCGCCAAAATTTGGTGTAGCTCAGTGATGAGTAGCACCTCCTTTAATGTCAATCCGGGAAGACGTGAGGATGGTATGAAGACCTCGAGCAAGTGGAGGCACAAGTGCGTGAGTGAGAAGCACACAAACATGCACACACATACACACACACGCGCACACACGGCAAGACAAAGAGTGAGAAGCAATGGAGTTCTTAGATTACTTTCAAAAAGCTCTTACAAGTTCGTTTCAATTACAATCTACCCAAAAATGAGCTCTCTAGCTCCTTTTATAGTTTTTGACTAGCTTTGGCCCTGTTCAGAACTAGTGTCCGGCCTAGTTAAAAATTAGGTTCCAGGGCTTATTTGAGGGCTCAAATGAGATCTAAAAAATACGAAAATTGGTAAGCAACTACTTCTAAGGCTCCTCAAGCTCGAGGACTCCTCGGCTTGCACAAAATGGAGCCACAAAAAGGTGAACATGGTATTTACAGGGGTTGTTAGTGATGAGAATCACTTTTAATTGGTGTAAGGATTTTGAAAAATTAAAGGTTGCCTTAGTGCTAGATCTGCGTGAATGCTCGTACTTGCTTCTTCATGAAGAAAATTATTGGCCTACTTGCTAGATCGTCGTTGACTCCCTTGTTTGCTTGTGCCTTCTCTCCCCTCTGACTCTCTTCTCTGACTGCCATGCCTTGTCAGACCTTCAGTTCCTTGTCTGCTGCTAACAACGGGTATCCACAACGCTGATCGTGCTGGTCTATTTGCCTCAGTAGATTCTCTCTCCGGCGGAACATACAAGATGACCTCTTTGGCAACACCTGTCCGCTGTGGCGGTGCACGTGGCGGTGGAACTACGAGCCTAAACTCTCTCCTCCATTGTAATCGTGATTCGTGCGCACTACGACCTCTGCGCCCCATCACACCATCCTTTCTGGAGCGTGTGCGCCACCGACAAGACCCTGCGCTCATTCTCTCTCTACTCATCCGTCATCTGCGTATATCTGTTGCTCTCTCTGATACGTCGACAATGATGATCTCTCTCTAATAGTCTCTATAGAGATTCTGCGCCGCCATAAATTTGTGCTGCCCACGTACATGGCGAATCCCCCAGTCTCTCCTTCCTTGCGCATCGACGATAGTAGCCATCTTGTTTTGCCTAATTCTCTAATCAGAGAAATAGTCAACAAGCCGTGATCAGTCTCTCTCTCTCTGTATGCGCAGTTGTCGCCGGCCAGACGTCTCTCTCTCTTATCTGCATCAGCACCGATTTCAACCTTACCTCTCCATGCGCAATTCTACAACGTATGACCATTCCTATGGTTTAATCGGGAAAATACAATACAATCTTGATGAAATATGGCCGAAGGATACACTGTCAAACTACGCAACTGTGTCCCGTTCCCAGAAATCTCTATAATGTGAAATGAAAGCCATCCTTCACCTTGAACTTTTCTCTCTCAGACATAAAATAAGAACACAAAAGTAAAGTATGAAATAAGAGAGGGAGGTAAGAAGATTACCTGAAGAAGCGTTTCACAGAAGAAACCCACGAGGAGGACAAATGGAGCTTGGGCCCCTATTTATAGGTCCCTCCCTCCTTGGACTTTCTTCTAGAAACTTCTAAGCTCCTTACAAACTTTCTAATTCCAGATGACCTTGCATGTTCACTTACTATTCTTGGAAAATCCCATCTCTTGATTCTATTTTTTATTTTTGTCCTTTTCATTTTTCCTAAATTAATGTTTTGGTTTCACACTGTATACAGGGTTAATTAATCTAAGGGTTTGGGCTAGGATAAACACCAATTCCAAGGGTCTAGGTTACGGTTTTTGGTCGCGGAAATTAGGGTTTTGATCACAATCAAGTTGAACACATTAATCCAAGGGTTTATTTTCAATTTGGACCTAAACTCCAAGGGTTTCCAAGGGTTCAAGTCCATTTTTCATGGGGTAAACTCGTGTTTCCAGTCAGTTTCAAGCGTCAAACCTAAAGTTTTCATGGGTCTAACGTCAGTTATTTACACGCACGGTTCTAATGCACATCTCTAACATGGTTTCTTATCACACAGGCAATCAAATCAGTAAAATCATGCATGAAATGTACCCTCTTTAGATCAAAACATCACACAAAAACTCAAAAACAATGAACTTTTGAAAAAAATTAGTGCACACTCCCTGCGGGATTTCATCCCGACAACGTATCGAAGACCACGATTGGAATGTATTGAACATGAGGTAGATTATGGTACTTTTGAGCATGCACTATCACCTAGTCAACGTGATAATGCTTGGGTATGTATTTTCTATATATATTAATGTCATTATTTTATTTAAAAACCATATATAAAATCAAATTATTGTTGATATACAGGAATACTTGCTCGATGATGATGATGATGATGATGATGATTTTTCTCATAATGTTAATATACCTCGTACACGTCATGGACTTGTTGTTCATCAATTACAAGCAGAGGTTTCTAGAAATCATCTACCTCCTGGTTTAGAGAATGAAACGGCTGGAGATTATCCAATGCCAGTTCGTGATCGTTCTTTAGTACAAACATATGATAGAAGAAGATATGGATGATGGAATAGAGGACCACTTCCTTTAGATGAAGAGGTTTTCAAATTTTGGGGTAATCGCTATATGATTGCTCCATCCACTATTACTAATGCTGGTCGTGGTCTCTTTATTATAGAGGATTTGTATGTGCCCCCGAACTCTGAAGTCACTCTTATGTCATTTTGTGGTCCTATATATGGATGGGGAGATTGGCATCGACTTTCACGTTATGTTCAAAGCATGAGTACTTATGGAATATGCTTGAACGCAGCATCCCTTACTAGTAGAAGGATTTTACATGCAGAAAATGAAAGATTATATATTGATGGAAGACCTTACACACATGGAAATATAGCAGGTTTAATAAATAGTAGTCGAGGGTTACATAATAGTTCAAGGACTAATTGCACATTTGAGGAGCGTGAAAATAGTCATGAATCACCATACATGAGTAGAGATGTATCAAGATACATAGTTGTCAATGCTATTACTACATTACATGCTGGTGATGAACTATTAGTGAATTATGGATGGCGTAGACCTCCAAGAGCACCTTTTAGCTAGAGAGAATAAAAATTTTCTATCCATATTTAATAAGTTATATACTTAATTTTATATTTGAAGTTTAATTTTTATTCATTTATGGAATACTAATGAGTTTTATTTATCTGTGTATATTCCAACGTATGATGTTGATGATATTCGTCCACAGCATTCACAATTACCAATAAGACCTCGTTTATCAGAAGCTTCCATGAGGAGGCTACGCAAAACTAATCCTGTGCAATATGCAAAGTTGAAAGATCTATATTCAAAAGACGATAAAGTACAAGATTTGTGTGACAATGATGAAGATGATGGCATGGCAGATTTTATTGAGGATTGGTATCAAAATGACAGTGAGAGCATTGATATTTCTAAAAATGAGAAATATCTTCGAGAGGAATGTCTAAAGCATGTATATGAAGGAAGTCGTTTGACACGACTAAGTGCGAGATTACTTATTCTCAACCTTCAAAATCATTTTGGATGGAGTAATGTATCTGTTTCGACACTATTAAGGTATAAATTTCAATTTTCTATCTATTTAT
Source organism: Ceratopteris richardii (assembly GCA_020310875.1). NCBI lineage: Eukaryota > Viridiplantae > Streptophyta > Polypodiopsida > Polypodiales > Pteridaceae > Ceratopteris > Ceratopteris richardii. The sequence continues at coordinate 44,125,274 of CM035425.1, forward strand.
ATATATATGCATATATATATATACATATATATATATATATATATATATATATATATATATATATATATATATATATATATATATATATATATATATATATATATATATATATATATATATATATATATATATATATATGCAGGTTTTTATTCTTACTTTAGATAAGGTAAGAACAAGAACTTGAATTGAATGGAAACTTTTTGTCCACGCATCTTTTAAAACTATTAATGCATCTTTCCCAATATTCACAGCAAATTTGATTGTTTGGATGGCAGGATACGATTGTTTGTTTTGGAGGATATGAATGATTTGTCGATTCACAAATATGTTTAGTTTGAAAGTGTGAGAAGCGGATTTATAATTGTTATTCAAAGAATTTGGCACTGTTTATAGGCCATACAATGGTGACCTGGATGAATCGCATGCACAGAGGTTACTCAAGAGACAGCAATCTGATTATAATGGAGTAGTCTAGTTTGTATCCTAAAGTTCAGATGCTCATCATTGACATGCAAGAGGTTTACTGCATACCCGAGAAATCCTGCTCTATCTTGAGTAACCTCTGTGCATGCGATTCATCCAGGTCACCATTATATGAACATATGTGTGAATTGACAAATCATTCAATGAAGGTACATACTTCATATCCTCCAAAACAAACAATCGTATCGTGCCATCCAAAACAATCAAATTTTGTGTAAATATTTTGAAAGATGCATTAATAGTTTTAAAAGATGCGCGGACAAAAAGTGTCCATTCAATTCAAGTTCTTGTTCTTACCTTATCTAAAGTAAGAAAAAAAACCTACATGTATATATGTATATTTATTTATTTACCTTTTTTAATATATCTTTTTTTGATAAACTTACAGGTTATTATCTGAAAAGTTTTTACCAAGTCAGAATATTCTTCCTACCTCACATGATGAAACGAAGAAGATAATCAACAATCTTGGTATAGATTATCAATGTATACATGCATGTCCTAACGATTGTATTTTATATAGAGGTGAATATGCAGACTCTTTGACATGTCCCAAATGTCAATCTCCTCGATATAAGGGTGAAGAAGGTAAAATCCCAAAAAAGGTATTGAGACATTTTCCATTGGCTCCACGGATTAGACATATGTTTCAAAGCCCCGAATTATCAAAGCTTTTGACTTGGGGACATGATCACAAAAGTACTGATGGAATAATCAGAATTCCTCATGATAGTGTTGCTTTTCAGCATATTGATTCTACATGGCCTGAATTTGCACAAAATCCACAGAATCTAAAGTTAGGAGTTGCATTAGATGGGGTTAATCCATTCTCCATGAAATATAGTAAATGGTCAACATGGCCAGTGGTAGTCATAAACTACAATCTTCCGCCATATCTTAGCATTAAAAAGGAACATTTAATGCTTTCACTTTTAATCCTAGGCAAAAGACAAGTTAAAGATATGAATGTATATCTTGCTCCTCTCATTGACGATCTTCAAGAGTTATGGAGAGGTATTAATGTCATTGATGTATCGAAAAGCATCAATGAAAGACATATTACGGTTCGTGGTATTATGGCTTGGACTATTCACGATTTTCCTGGATATGGCATTTGTTCAGGTATTGATGTAATTTTTTTATTCAATATGCATGTAAATATATATGATTTAATCTAATTATATTTTTATCATTTTCCATGATGCAGGAATATCTACTAAGGGTTATAAAGCTTGTCCATATTGTGGTGATTGGTTGAGATCAATCTATAGTAAGAATCTCAACAAAAATATTTATCTTCGACATCGACGATTCTTGCTTGATGATCATCCATTAAGATCTAAAAGAGAAGCGATACATTTTAATGGAAAGCTTGAAACAGGCCAGTATCCAAAACCTATGACGCCTATGCATTGGTATAAAAAATGGACAGATGGACCTCTGATAGATCTAGAAGCAGAAATCTTCAGTGATGATTCAGATAATGAGTATGTGAATAGAGGTAAAAGAAAATTGGCACTCGCAGAGAACATATCAATATGGTATTCTTTGGAGTATTGGAAAGAGTTAAAAGTATGTCATCTTCTTGATCCTATGCATATATTCAAAAATATTGGTTATTCACTATGGCAGCATCTTCTTGGACTAAAAGATACCACAGCATCAAGGAATGATTTGAAAGATCAAAAATCCAAACCAAAGTTATGGCCAGTTTTTGATAGACATCGACAAGAAACGACTTATGCATCTGCTCCTTGGGTACTTACAACAAAAGAGATACAGACTATCAACAATATAATTCAATTGATCAAGACTCCTACAGGATATGGAGCATCGTTTCAAAACATGTTTACTATGGATGATAAGAGCTTATCTGGGTTAAAGACCCATGACTGGCATAACTTTTTGAAACATATTTTACCTTTGGTTATCGATGGATGTACAACGAAAGGAGTACGAGATGTGATCTATCTTCTTGGATCACTTATAAGGTAATTATGATACTTTTATATTTAATATGTATGAATATTGGATATCTTTTATTTTTTAATTAACTTCTTTATAATTGTTTTTATGATTTGTATAGGTGGATTAAAATCCAAAGAGATCGATAAAAATTCGATCCCACAAAAAAAACGTGAATGCAAAGAGCTACTATGTTTGATGGAAAAAGAACTTCCTACTTCATTTTTTGATATTCAGGTTCATTTATTAGTCCATCTTGTAGATGAGATAGAGATTGCTGGTGTTGTCAACACTCGATGGATGTTTTGGGTCAAGCAATTTATGGGAATACTAAAAGGTTACGTGCGACAAAGAGCAAAACCAGAAGGATCCATGGCAAAGGGTTGGATGCCTGAAGAGTGCATGTATTACGTTAGTGAGTACCTTGAAAGAGTTCATGAAGAAGCTCCACGTGCATGGACCAACGAGTCTTCTTCAAAAATAACAGATGAGGTATTATCAGGTAAGGGGGTTCCATTCTTATTTACATTTCAAGAAAAAAATGATGTTTCTACTTTTGTAGCATATAATAGCAAATGCATGCAAGCATTCCTTAGCGAGTACGAGGAACTTCAAAGTCTCCGAAGTAAAAGGCGAAAAAACAAAAGATCTAGACGTAATCTCGATAATAATGAGATTACAGATATACCTTCTTTCACGGATTGGCTATATAGTCGTTTGCAACGCGCCAACGCAAATAATGAAGAAATCTCAGATGAGCAAAGAGAGTTAATGATAGGTTGTGAACAAAAGGTAATTTTATTAAAATATATTTTTTATTTTTTTCATATATGTATGTTAGTTTCTATTTACTAATTGAATTTATTTTGCAGGCTTGAATGTTCACTAATATGTGGGCTTTTGGACAGCATATTAGAATCAAAGCCATTGATTCTTTACGTAAAACAGAGGATTCTAGTATTGTTGCTTGTTTCAAGCAACTATCACGTGCTAGCTCAAAAGACACGAACCTTATAGATAGCAAACTTGGTTACGTAGGAACTATTGTTGGTATCTACGAAATTTCATTTCGTACATTCAAACAGGTAGAAAAAAGTTTATATATTTTTTTTGTAGTTAGTTATTTTTTTAAGCACCTAATAATGGGACGTTTTTGTTGTTATATATTTTGATAGGTCATTTTGAAGGTTGACTGGTATCGAGTGGAGTATAAAGGTAGTAATTCTATAATAAGAAAGGAATTATCTCGGTTTTGGGCAATTGATTCTTCCAAGGTAATGCGATCTACTAAAGAACCATATATTCTTCCTAGGCATATTGAACAAGCATTTTTTTATAAAAACCCAGATGCTCATCCTTGGTGGCAAGTCATTCATGTGCAACCTAGAGGTAGGTCATTGTTTGAATAGTTTATTGCTAGAGAGATTGAAGAAATTCCTCTTGATGATTCAGCATCAGATACTGATACATCAACATCTGGAATAGAAATTAGAATCATTCTACGCGATAATGATACTAATCTTTTTGATGAAGAGGATAATTCTCTACATGCTGATTCTACTGATGAGGAAGAGGAATTACGAGAAATAGATATTGATCCACCAATAGATGATGTGATTCATGAGAACATAGATTTAACAATAGAAGAAATAAATGAAATCAATAAGGATAATGAAGATGAGACTATATTGATGTCTTACCAAAATGATGGCAATAATGAAAACATATGAGCAGATTAGATAGTAAATTCTACTCTAGTTATCGATCAATAACTTGAAGCTTCTGAATGGATATCAGATAATAGGTTTTTTTTATTAACTTGAATAACGATGAATCCTACTAGAGAGATGAAATCATGTTCTTCTAAGTTAGAACATGAAGCTCGGGGGTATGCCTAATTATTTTATATATAGCTTTATCTTCGAGGAGTAAATTTTTATCATGTATGTATGCATATGTGTGTGTATTCATGTGTATTATATGTATACATATGTTAGTATGCATATATATGTATTTCATGTATATGTATGTGTTTGCATGTGTGTGATATATGTATACATGTGTTAAATATGCATATGTGTATATATGCATATGCATTTATGTAAAATATTCATGTATTCATGTACGTAATATATGCAAGTGTTTATAATTGTGTACATGTATATATGTATATGTGTCTATGTGTAAATATGTACATGTAAATATGTATGCATGTATATATATGTTTATGTGTGCATGTAGGCATGTACATGTATGTGTAAATATGTACATGTAAATATGTTAGTATGTATATATATATTTATGTGTGCATTTAGGCATGTATGTGTGATGCATAATATATCTACTCCATTTTATATTTATGTATCCTATCTACATGATGTGTATATATCTTTACATATATTATGATCCTCGTTGATTCGAGTAGCTATATATAGAGGCATAAGGTTGGGAGGAGAGACATCTCTCTAGTAGGACGTCGGAGGTGTACATATACTTCAAACATATGGCTAAAAGGTTGAATTAGAGTTTTTAAATTAGGGATTTCAAAACCCTAATATCGAGATTAGTGTTCTCTCTCTCTCTCTCTCTCTCTCTCTCTCTCTCTCTCTCTCTCTCTCTCTCTCTCTCTCTCTCTCTCTCTCTCTCTCTCTCTCTCTCTCTCTCTCTCTCTCTCTCATATACATTGTTGACCTAAGCTTCAACTTAGGGACTTGCGGAGAAAGAGACTATACCTCAATCCCCTCACAAGTGCATATAGTGGGGATACACGCTTTTAATTATCAATCCGAAGAGTATGCAAACCTAGCCGAGTGTATGAAGACATGCAATCACGTAATGGTCAATGCAAATGAACTACTCAAGAATGAAAATGAGGTAAAAACTTATCCTAACAAGCTTCAACTGTAGGTCAAGACGAAACGATACTTGGTGCAGCAGCCGTCAGTATTTTGGACTTTTCTCCTAGCTCTGAGCTCCAAACATAGCGAATAGCATATGCATTTCGAAGCTCTTGAGAAGACGCATCCAATGGCAGTGGTTTCACTCAATTCCGACGCTCCTACTTCAAGTTATGACAGAAATACTGAATCGCAAAAATACTTTCCTACGCTTCAGCACTTCCTACACCTCGTACACACCTCTCCTACTGCAAAGAAACACTCTCAAGGATAGACAACACTCACAAGCACTCTTTCCAAGCAATACACATGCATACAAGCTCACGAAGAAGAAGATGAAGAGGGAAGAAGACACAAATTCGAATTTCTGTGCTCTCTATTCTCACAATGGCAAAAAGTTCTTTACAAAGAGTCACATTTGACTTATATACTAGTGCCCTAAAAATGGTCCTTTCACACAAGTGACCGGCACTTTATTCACTAAAAGCTAATTTCCTACTATTTTACATGGGTAAGCTTCTATTCTTCTATGGGAATGCATCTAGAGGACTCCTCTAGTGCCTTTACAGAGGGAAATATATTACAAGAATGAATATGTTACAAAAATATGTGGTCCAAATCGGAAAAATTTTGGGGCCCGTCTTTTTTCTCTGCTTTGTGCGCTCTTTAGCTCTGCAACACTCTCCCCCTCTTCGCCTCTGTCGTCCCTTGACAGACTTTGCTTCACGCACGCGCCCTTGACAGACTTTGCTTCACGCACGCGCCCTTGACAGACTTTGCTTCGCGCACGCGCCTTGTGGTCAGTATTGTCTGATTCTTGATCTTGCATTACGTTTTAGAGGCGCTCTGATTTGTCCTGGTTGCACACATTGGACCTGGTTGATTTGGTTTGCCACGCACGCCATTAGTGCACATATGTGGATGTAGCTCGTAAGCCTTGATCTGAAACCTCTGCAACTCAAGAGGTTGAAGCATCCACATAGGTGATACATGTTGGCCCTGATTCCTTTTTCCAGTTGCGTGCTTTTCCTTGGTGTGTGCGCCCCTGCGGGGCTTCCTGCAGAGATGTATCTTCAAATTTGTCTTTTAGTGAAGCTGTTTCTTTCGTTGCTTTCTTTTTTTCCTCTTCTTACTCGTCTCGCCCTCGACACTGCCCCCCTCATGAACTCTGTCGTCCCCGACAGGCTTTGATAAGCGACGGGCATATGTTCTGTATACTTGTTGCTCTGTATCATTTAGCAGATTTGCTTCACGTATCATGATCTGTTTCCATTGTTCAGCTTTTACTCCATCGTTTGGCGGTTGTCTGTGATCTGCGAAGAAGCTTAATTCATATGCCACAAGTCTGGCGTTCAGATTGGATGACATCTTCAAAAAAATCTCTGAATCTATTTCAAAAAACCCTGTAAAAAATGCTTCTTCAAATGTTTGCATATACGGACTTGGCAAAAACATGAGTCTGGAATAGTATGCCATTATTGTGGGGCGGCTCGGCATTACTGATAGATCAAAAATAAGTATATCTGTGCCTTGATTAATGCCGATGAAGTTCAGAAATGTGTATGCCGCATGTTTGAAGACCTTCAAAACTGTAAGTAGCATACTAAGGATTTTATTGGTCATCTTGACCGCTAGATCTGATACTGTCGCATAATTTTGTAGCCAAAATTCTATCGTTTTGACCATATAATCCTCTGTTGGCAAATAGTTATGTGGCGGGCTAGGTAACATAGGATAATTTAGCCACTGTTTCTTAATAGCGCCGCTGCGTTGTAAATCCAAAAATTCTTTTGTATCCCTTCTGCGTGGTATTGGACAAAACGAAGGGTTTACCTGTAATAAATAAGGTGCGGCTTGCCAATGCACCCGTAGTGTGGGATGTTTCTCCAAAAATTTCTTCCGCCACACTGGTTGTGCAGCTTCAAACTCTGCTTGAGTGTACATGAATGTGTCGTTCTTGAAATTAAGCTGCTCATCTGGACTTTTTTGTGTAACCTTCTTTATATATTGCCTTGCTTTCTCTTTCAACAAGCCATATGGAATGTTGAAAGGCTTCATGATCTTTTCCAAGTCTTTACCGTTGATTTTTGCTTCCTTCATGACCTTGATGACTTCATTCTCAAAATTTTCCGTCAATCGGGACACCACTAGTGCCCGTTCCCTCTGACTTATTTCTGCAGTGTATGGCATCGGATGATCATCATGCATATCCGCCATCTGCTCATGTATTGGAGAATGATAGATCGGTTGAGATAGAGGGCTTACCTCTACCTCGTCAGTAGGATGTTCTTTTTCTGGCACTACTGATGTCCCGATCGGTTTTTTGTCTTTCTGCTGATTCTTGAGCTCTTCAATGCATTCTTCTTTTTCCTTTATCTTTTGTATGGCTTCACCAAGTCTTTCTTTGGTTGCTAGGAGCTCCTTACCTATGTCAGCTACGTGATCCATGTTTTCACTGTAGCTCTGTACCAATGTTGCCTGTGCTGTACTCAGCTGCTTTTTGAGCTCACTGATTTCCTGATTGTGCCGCCGTTCTGATTCTTCTTGTACTTCTTTTGCTTGTCGCAGCGATTCGGCATATTCTGCTATCTGTTCTCTTAACTCCTATTCATTAACGTCTGAGGGGCCCTGTTGTATCAATGGTTGATCATATAATAAAGATTTCATTAACTCTTTATTCCTGCTGCGTAAAGTATCATTCTCATCCAGATATAACTTCAGCTGTGTCTCTAGTAGAGTACTTCTGGTCTTCATTCTTTCTTTTTCTGCTTCAGTAGCATCATATAATTTCTGGAGATCTTCGAGCTGTTTTTGTAGTTGGTGATGCTGAGTGTTTAATGATTCATATTGCGTTTTTGTTTCTAGCAGCTCAGTGCTTTTGGCGGCTATCACTTTTTGTGCCTGAATTATTTGTGCAGACAACTGTTCACTCATAACTTGAAACTGATTTTTTTCCTTCATGGCTTTGTCATAGTCTGCATCCGTGTCCATCATTTGTTGTTGGGTATCCATGGCCGTCTGGATCATCTGCTTAACCACAGGCTTCAGTTGAGCCACATCTACATTGAGCCATGTTTTTGGTATACTGGGCTCTTCTCCTGTATTGACATCTTTACCCCGAGCCACATGTAAGGTAGTGTCATTGTTGGAGAAACAATCACTAATTAGACATATATTTGAAGGTCAAATCTTAGGAAGAAAACCCCATGCCTATGTGAAGGGACAAATTCACAAGTGTATCATACTTGTAAAGTTAGTTCACTTTAGTTCTAGAAGTTTTTTAAAAATCACGGGAATGTGAAAGTCTATATAAGTTAGTTAGTATTAACTGACGCGTAGAGAAGAAGAAGGAGGAAGACAATGAGAAAGTGAGAAGAACTCATTTTTGTATGACTGAGTATAGTCGGGCTTCTCTGAGTGAGAAAGCATCTGTAAAACTTCTGAGTTTTTTATAGTTATGAGAAGAACTGAGTAAAGTTCTGTGTATGAGCCTCTCTCCATTATCTCCATGATTACCTACTGTGTGATGAGTTACAAAGATCAAGTTTTCCAAGCAACTCGATGCCTGGCATCGAATCTCTGTTGATAAGTCATATTTTCTTTTATATTTTTCATTCAGTACTGAAGTGTTTGAAAAACATGATGTTGTTGGAGCAACTCGATGCCTGGCATCGAATTCCAGTTGATAAGTCATATTCTAAGTGTGCATGAAATCACCTATAGTTTTGGTGTCCAGAAGATCAAGACTTTATGCGGGAAGTCGATGCCCGGCATCGAATCCCTGCTGAAAAGTGGCCAAAAACATCCCAAGTCGATGCCCGGCATCGAATTCTCGTTGCAAGTCGATGCTAGGCATCGAATTCTAATTTTAAACAGGCGCTCTTACTAAAACAGGCAAGATTTCCAGTTTTGGAAGGTCATACAGGGTCATCTTGTGAGGGCCATAACTTGAGTTCTAGAGGTTCGTTTGATGCATATCATAGCTTGTTGGAAAGCTCTACTCTTCTAGTTTCAGCCTATAAAGTTTCATGGAGAAAGCATACTTGAGCTAGGAGAAATTAGCAAAATACTGAAGGTATGTCATTTCGGTGACTAGGAATTTCTGTAGAAGCAAAGTTCTCACTTTAAGCTATCATTTCTCAAAGTTTGGAGTGGCAATGAGTTAATGGTGACCATAGAGGTGTTCTAGTGTCACATTAATTCATTTCTTGTGGTGTTTCATACATCAACAAGTGGTATCATAGCAGAAAGATTCTCGAGAGCAGAAGACGACAAAGGTACGAGAAGTTTTGTAAAGTTTTCCATTAAAGTTTGAAAGGTGAAGCATTTGAAGACACAAGGCATCAAAAGATTACTTTCGAAGTATCCTCATACACAAAGAACTTCAAAAGGTATTATCCTTTATCCTTTAAGCTCACAGGTTGCAGCAGAAGGAAAGAACTATGGCAGATCATATCTCCATTGACAAACTGGACAGAGATAATTACCCCGCATGGGTAATGAGAATGGAAGCCTTACTTATGAGTAAGGATCTCATGGTATATGTAACAGGTGAAGAAGAGAAGCCAGTATTTGAAGATGAAAGCCGACCAAAGAAAGAAGAACTTGATGCTTTAAAGCATTGGCAGAAGAAGGATGCAAGTGCAAAAGCCTACATCTACAATACAATCTCAGATCATTTGCTACCACACATCAGAGGATTGGAATCATCAGAAGATATATGGAATGCATTGGAATATCATTTCCAAAGCACTACTAAAGCACGGAAAGCAAGTCTATGGTCAGAGTTTACAACATTCAAGAAGAAGCCAAGTCAAACCATTAGTGATTATGTCACTAAGATGAAGGATCTAGCAGATAGTCTTGGATCCATAGATGAAGATGTTGAAGATCACAGATTGATTGCTCAACTACTTGCAGGTTTGAGAGGGGATGAAAGGTGGAAACCTTTTGTCTTATCAACAGAACTTTCATTAAATCATTATGTTCCAGATTTGAACCAGTTGCTTGGTTTGATGCTCACATATGAGCAAGACTTGAAGGGAGATGGAGATAAAGGTCAAAGTTCTGCAATGTACATGAAGAATAAGAAGAAAGGAGATAAAGGTAAAGCAAAGGATGAAGAGGAGTCTAATTCTCAAGCTTATTATGCAAGAGGTAAAGGCACTGGCAGAGGAAGAGCAAGAGGTTTTGGAAGAGGAAGAGGTAATCAGAATAACAACAAGAAGGCTTGCTGGATCTGTGGATTGAGTAATCATTTGGCTCATGACTGTTGGCACAACCAACAAGGATCAAACCAGAATCAAAACAACAATAGCAGAGGTCGAGGTGGAAGATATCAAAGTAATTTTCAAAGAGGTAGACAAAGTCAAAGAGGAGGCTATGGTAGAGGTGGAGGAAGAAGTTGGGGACAGAATCAATCCTACAACACCACCTACTACAACTATGCAAATGACACACAGAATGAAAGTCATACATCATTGATGATGAATTCAATCAGCACATCAGACAAAGAAGATCTAAAGGTATTTTACATTGACTCTGGATGTTCTAATCATTTGTCAGGAAACATAGAATTGATGTCAGATTTGGAAAAAGGCATTTCTAGTCACACAGTTCAAACTGGTGATAATACAAGACATAGTGTACATTCAATTGGAAAAGTGAAATGCAAGAGTGGAGCAGATTTGCTAACCAATGTTTTGTATGTTCCTACAATACCTAAAAACTTGATTAGTGTGGGACAGATAGTTGAAAAAGGTTTTCAAGTCAGGTTTACAAATGAAGGAGTATTTGTGGAAGATCCAGAGAATGGATATAATCAGATTGTCTCTGGTAAGAAAGAAGGTAGACTCTTTACTTTAAGAGTGCAAGGGAACATTGGTCAAGCTTTGCTCACACATGGTGAAGCAGTGATTACAGAACTTGATCTCTGGCATAAGAGATTAGGTCACTTTAATGAAAGAGGAATTAAAGCTATGGTTGCTAATCAGTCTGTACTAGGATTACCAAATGTGCAAAGTCAACATATGGTTTATAAATGTGAAGCATGTCAAATGGGTAAAGCACACAGGTTACCATTTCAAAAGAAAGGATTCAAACATGATGGAGTACTTGAGCTCATTCATACAGATGTATGGGGACCAACAAAAGAAGGATCTATCAGTGGCTCAAGGTATTATGTTCTTTTCATTGATGATGCTACAAGATGGATAACATTATATGTTTTGAAGGAAAGATCAGAAGTGTTTGGAGCTTTCAAGCATTTTCATGCATATGCAGAGAGAGTCACAGGTCAAAAGCTTAAGAGACTGAGGTCTGATGGAGGGGGAGAATACTTCTCCCAAGAGTTCAATGATTATCTTTGGAATGCAGGTATTAAGAGAGAAATAACTTGCAGGTATACACCACAACAAAATGGTGTAGCAGAAAGAAGGAACAGGACTTTGGTTGAGTTTGCTAGAGCTATGCTAAAGGAGAAGAACTGTCCAAATTATCTTTGGGCTGAGGCTGTAAATACAGCTACATATCTTGTGAATAGATTATCATGTGCAGCTCTGAATGGAATGACTCCATATGAAGCTTGGTGGGGTAAGAAACCAACACTAGATCATTGTAGAGTGTTTGGATCAATTGCATATGCTTATGTGCCATCACAGCTTAGGCATAAACTTGAACCAAAGGCAGAAAAATATGTGTTCATTGGTTATGATGAAAAGCAGATGGGTTACAGGTTGTGGAATCCTCTAACAAAACAATTTATTGTTTCTAGAGATGTTACATTTGATGAACAGAAAAGTTGGTATGCAGATCAAAGTCATACAGCTGAAGAATTTGAAGAAGAGGTAAGAAGATGTGAGAAAGGAAAATCAATTGTGCAGGTAAATAGAGATGAAGACTATATGCAAGCAAGTACATCCACAAGTGGATTAACAAGAAGGAATGAAGAAGCTCCTATATTTGATGAAGAAGTGTATCCAGACACATATGAAGAATGTGAACCAAGAAGGTCAAGCAGGACTAGAAGACAACCAGAAAGGTATTCTTATGATACTTCTTACATAACTCAGAAGAACTATGCATATATGGTCAAAGATGATGAAGAACCTCAGAACTATGATGAAGCTAAAGGTAAGAAGCAATGGGAAGAAGCAATGAAGGAAGAGTTCAATGCACTGGAGGAGAACAAGACATGGGAACTTGTTCCTAAACCAAATGGTAAGAAAGTTATTGGAAATAAATGGGTTTATAAAGTGAAGAAACTTGCAGATGGAAGTATAGCCAGATACAAAGCTAGACTGGTGGTGAAAGGCTATGCCCAGACCTATGGCATAGATTATGATGAGACATTCAGTCCTGTAGCTAAGATGTCAACTATAAGGACAATCATTGCTATTGCAGCTTCAAAAGGATGGACCCTAAGTCAATTGGATATAAAAAATGCATTCTTGAATGGATACATATCAGATGAGGTATACATGGAACAACCTCAAGGGTTTATAGATTCCAGGTATCCAAATTTTGTTTGCAGGTTGAGAAGAGCATTGTATGGATTGAAGCAAGCTCCAAGAGCTTGGAACTATAGACTGGTGAAGTATCTCAATGATCTTGGATATCAAAGTTCAAAAGCAGATTCAAGTCTACTTATCAAAAGAACAGAGGAAGGTACAATCTACATTTGTATTTATGTAGATGACATTATAATCACAGGTACTTCAGATGAAGGAATCAAGGAGGTAAAGAGATTACTTGAGAAAGAGTTTAAGATCAGTGACCTAGGAAAGTTATCATACTTTCTTGGAATGGAAGTTACTTATACAGATCATGGCATATATGTGTCACAAGAAAGGTATCTTCTGAACTTGTTGAAGAAGTTTGATATGGAAAATTGCAGAGAAGCTTCAACTCCACTTGAAGTTAATCACAAGCTCAGTAAATATGATGGTGCAGAATACAAAGATATGAGGAAGTATCAATCTCTTGTGGGTAGTTTGATTTATGCTACACTAACAAGACCTGATCTTAGTTATGCAGTGGGAGTTTTGTCACAATTCATGCATTGTCCAAAGGACCCACATTGGATTGCAGGTCAAAGAGTTCTCAGATATATCAAAGGAACTATAAAGGAAGGATTATATTATCCTTTTACATCAGATTTGAAGTTGAGAGCCTATAGTGATTCAGATTGGGCAGGTAATCAAGATGACAGAAGATCAACTCATGGTTACATGATATATATTGGTGATAAGCTTGTAAGTTGGTGTTCAAAGAAACAACATACAGTAGCATTATCATCAACTGAAGCAGAGTACAAAGGACTTGTGGAAGCAGCTAAGGAAGTCATATGGATGCAGACATTGTTCAAGAGCTTAGGCATTGATCAAGGTACACCTACAATACATAGAGATAATATGAGTTCACTTTATCTTGCAGCAAATCCAGTATTTCATGCAAGGACAAAGCACATAGAGATACAATATCATTTTCTCAGAGAAAAGGTAATGGAGAAGGAGATTGAAGTGGAGTACATTTCTACTAAAGATCAGTTAGCAGACATAATGACAAAGAGCTTGGATGGTGTGAAGACCAGCAGATTCAAAAGCATGGCAGGAGTAAAAGAAAAGAAGAAGATATGAAGAAACAGGGAATGTAAATTAGTGATTGAGGGGGAGCTGTTGGAGAAACAATCACTAATTAGACATATATTTGAAGGTCAAATCTTAGGAAGAAAACCCCATGCCTATGTGAAGGGACAAATTCACAAGTGTATCATACTTGTAAAGTTAGTTCACTTTAGTTCTAGAAGTTTTTTAAAAATCACGGGAATGTGAAAGTCTATATAAGTTAGTTAGTATTAACTGACGCGTAGAGAAGAAGAAGGAGGAAGACAATGAGAAAGTGAGAAGAACTCATTTTTGTATGACTGAGTATAGTCGGGCTTCTCTGAGTGAGAAAGCATCTGTAAAACTTCTGAGTTTTTTATAGTTATGAGAAGAACTGAGTAAAGTTCTGTGTATGAGCCTCTCTCCATTATCTCCATGATTACCTACTGTGTGATGAGTTACAAAGATCAAGTTTTCCAAGCAACTCGATGCCTGGCATCGAATCTCTGTTGATAAGTCATATTTTCTTTTATATTTTTCATTCAGTACTGAAGTGTTTGAAAAACATGATGTTGTTGGAGCAACTCGATGCCTGGCATCGAATTCCAGTTGATAAGTCATATTCTAAGTGTGCATGAAATCACCTATAGTTTTGGTGTCCAGAAGATCAAGACTTTATGCGGGAAGTCGATGCCCGGCATCGAATCCCTGCTGAAAAGTGGCCAAAAACATCCCAAGTCGATGCCCGGCATCGAATTCTCGTTGCAAGTCGATGCTAGGCATCGAATTCTAATTTTAAACAGGCGCTCTTACTAAAACAGGCAAGATTTCCAGTTTTGGAAGGTCATACAGGGTCATCTTGTGAGGGCCATAGCTTGAGTTCTAGAGGTCCGTTTGATGCATATCATAGCTTGTTGGAAAGCTCTACTCTTCTAGTTTCAGCCTATAAAGTTTCATTGAGAAAGCATACTTGAGCTAGGAGAAATTAGCAAAATACTGAAGGTATGTCATTTCGGTGACTAGGAATTTCTGTAGAAGCAAAGTTCTCACTTTAAGCTATCATTTCTCAAAGTTTGGAGTGGCAATGAGTTAATGGTGACCATAGAGGTGTTCTAGTGTCACATTAATTCATTTCTTGTGGTGTTTCATACATCAACAGTCATGGGGCTGCCTAATCTGAAGCTGGATCCTTGGCTCAGCCACCATGTTGTCTTGATTTTCTTGAGGTGTATCGTCTGGCACCTCGATCACCATTTTTTCTTGGTTTTGTAGCTCCTTTGCTTCCTTCTTCAATGGAGTCTGTTCTTCCTCTTTGATTGGTGGTTTGACATATGTCTTTTTGGTTGTATCTTCCTTGATGCTGATTTTTGTATTGTCATTCAATCGAATGACGTGCTCCTGTTCGTTAGCATCATCCATCTTCTTTTCTTTTTCCTTCTGGTTGTCCGGTGTCACTTCCACTTGATTGATTTCTGGTCCTTCTTCTTCATATGTTTCTGTCCTGATATCAGTATCTAGAGTGTCCTTTTCAGGACTGGAATCTGTATTCGTGCTGGAATCATCAATACCCAATTCTTTGTATTTTCCAGGTTGTCTTGGAGTCTTTTTTGTACTCTGTTTTGGTTTTACATGACTCGCTTGTCGATAATGATGTCCTTGGACATTTAGATTCACCTGCCCTTGCATATACTGGTGAGTCTCCTCCAGGGTAGCAGACAAATCTCGTTTTGTAATTGGCACTTGTACAACGGGGATGGTGGGTAGCACATGTGTTCTCTTTGATTGTGGCGTGACTTGGGCTTCCTCCTCCCGTAATCGCTTTGTACCCCTCATTGGTTTTTGTGAGCTCGTTTCAGCTTGTTCAACCACTACAACTGCTGTCTTTTTCTTAGGGACCGTAGCGGATTTTGCATACTTCGCGAGCCCTTCTGATGTCGGCATCTCCCGTAAGCAGTGTTTCATGTCCAAAGCTTCATAGATCAATAGTGTCAAGGCTGAACTGCCATTCAAGAATTTCTTCTGGCCCCATTTCTTTTGGGCTTCAAACAATCGTTCTTGAACATACCCTGTTAGATTTACTTTGTTGCCTATCTGTCTCATGGCATGCGATAGTAGTTGGACGACTATTTTTTGAGGTGCAGTGTACCTGTGCATACTTGGAAAACAGAAGTGTTGATGCACTAGCCGTACAGCATCCTCTATGTCAATTCGATTGATTTCCAGGAATGATCTCTTCTTCGGATCATGGCATTCTTCCTTCACACAAGTAATCCCTGCTTGATTCCATCCAAACGCTTTATTAATCAATTCATGTTTGAACTGTATAGTCTTCCATGTTCCAACTTTGTCCAATACTTGCGCTTCTGGGACTGAGATTTTTGTTCCAGCAGGCTGCATAGTGTTCATCACCTGTGTACACCTCTGAAAATCTGGTACATATATGGGTAACTTCAAGAATGACTCTATGCCCGCTTGTGTCCACACATCCTCAACATGAGGTAACCCTTGTATTATTGTTTTGAAATCTTGGGACATGATAGGAAAGTAATGGTGCGTGTCCATGATCTTGATGGTAGCCATGAAAATTAGGTCCGCCACTGGTTGATCGTCCCTGAACCAGTGACCTCTTGCTTTAGTTACCGATTCCATCGGAAGAAGTTGCACCTCCTCTTGCTGCGTTGCTTCGGAATCAGTGGAAGCCATCTGAATTTTTCCTGCATTTTTTCTATTTTTTGCTGAAAAGAAAACATAAAAGTTAGTCCATAGCCGAAGCGGTTAGTGAATTTTTTGGAGTAATCTTTTTTATGTATGTACAAGTGCTCTCCTATTTCCAAAGGGAAAATGTGCGTGACTATCCGAAAGTAGAAGAAAGACGTGCCGAATGCTTAGCCTTGTAATGTGGCCCTATCATGCATACTTTGGATCTCGACGACTCCGCATGTGTGCAATTGGAAGTAGTTTCTTGACGTATGCAATTTGTCTTGTCTTTCGGCATCCAAACTTGCTTCACTTGGATGGAATGTACTGTATTTTCCACCTTTTTGATGAATGCGGTTCTTCTTCGGTAGTATGTCTGCTGATTCTGTTTTGGGAACCTCAAGTTGGTTTGCATTGCATCTGTAGATTCCTTCTTCCTCCAATAAGTCCTCTTTCTCGGCTGATGTGCCTGTTGACCATGTTGATGGTGATAGCCCTTCTGAGGATGTTCCTTGTTTGGGATGGTTGTCCTTGGAGTACATGACTTTGGGATCCATATTTGTGTTCGATCAGGTTGTGCAGTTATCAGTTTCTTTGGGATCCATATGCTATTGAGTCGTGGTTGACTGAAGTGTTCGCAATTCTTTGTCTTCTTCTTTGATTGAACACGCTGATGTCGAAGACTTTTCTGTTGCTGAAGATAGGCCTTCTTTTGGTCCTTTCTTATCCAAGCTAGTGTAGAATGTGGAATAGGGTACACTTTCATAGGTGTAGACTTCAATTCTTGCAGAGGAATATTCTCTCTTGTGCCTTGTGGTTCACTGGGCTTGATTTCATGTTCTTGTGCACTCTTGTGACTCTCTATACTCAAAGATGGAGTGCACACAGGACTCACGATATTCTCACATGAAGTACTTGACGATGGGGTTTCTATAGTGCTAGTGAACATACGATCCTGACTTTGTTCCTTGGGACGAACTTCTGGCTCTATCATGGCGGCTTTGTGTGGTCGTTCGTCGAGCAAACTAAATACCTCACGAGGTCCAATTCTGGCAGATATGTAGCCTAAAGCCAATTGAATGGTTACCTCATATTCGTAGATCCAATCTTGACCTAACACCACATCTTCAAGCAGATCTTGGTCCTGACACACTAAGAGTCTCTGCTCCATAGTGTTGTTCCCCATATGTAAAGGTAAAGTTATCTCACCTATGCATTGAGTAATTTTTCCTCCTATGCCAATTAGCTGTGCCTTCGATGGCCGTAACTCCTCGTTAAGTCTCTGAGACAAAGAAGATCTGATGCAGCTTATTGCTGCTCCTGTGTCTATGAGAGCATCCACTAAATGGTACTCTTTTCGTCCTGCTCCCAGATTCAAGTAAGGCTGTCTTCTTTGTTGTCCTGCGTTCTTAGTGGTTCTAAAATTAGCCATGGGGATGAGTTCTTCTCCTACTCGATATCTCTCGTCTCTTTCTCTCATCCACTCTTTCCGTTTTCTGATACGTTCTAGGGCTTCCTGTCTCGCTTCTTCTCGTATTCGTTCTTCTTCCTTTTTTCTACTTTGAGCTCCTAACAGTCGCGCTAGCATTTGATCCGTCAAAGGCTCCATGAATCTTTTCACTCTGCATCCACTGATGTAGTTGGGAAAAACATCTCCGTCTAGTGTGGCGAGATTGACTGCACCACTAGTAGAGATTCAATTTAGAATCAGTGGTCCATATCCGCGTTTTTGGAGCTTCTTCGCATGTTGTTTGAGGGTGTATACTAGGACTAAGTCGCCTTCTTTTAGGCCCTTGTCTTTTATGTGTGCGTCATAATAAGCCTTTTGTCTCCGTTTAGCTGCATAAATGCCCGCTACCGCTTGCAATCTAGTCTCGTGCAACTTTTCAATTTGATCTAATTGCTGAGATAATTCATGACCATTCCACTCATATTGCTGAGCCACTTTCAGTGTAGGTACTAAGAAGTCAATTGGCAAAATGGCATTCTGCCCATACACTAGGTTGAAAGGTGTAGTTCCAATGGCCGTTTTATATGCCACACGGAAAGCCCAAATTGCGTGATGCAATTGTTTGTCCCAGTCTGTCCTTCCATTATTGACAATTTTTGTCAATACAGTACATAGTACCTTGTTGGAACTTTCAGCTTGCCCATTAGCTTGAGGGTGGTATGGGGCTGATTTTTTATGAATCACAAGAAAGTCATTCATTAGTGATTCAATGACCTCGTTTAGGAAATGCGTTCCTCGATCACTCACTATCTCAATTGGTAGTCCAAAGCGTGTGAAAATGTGCTCAAAAAGAAATTTTGCTGTGGTTTGAGCATCATTTTTTCGAGTGGCTTTTGCTTCTACCCACTTTGTTAAGTAGTCGGTGGCTACTATGATGTATTCAGCATGTGATCCTTTGGCCGGTGGGTTGATGGGTCCTATGAAGTCAATTCCCCATTTGGTAAAGGCTCTTGCACAAACCATTGGTCTTAAAGGCATGTCATCTCTTCTAATGGGATATTTTGCTCTCTGGCATGTTTCGCAACTTCTCACATATGTTTCCGCATCCATGTGTAGAGTTGGCCACCACAGGCCTGCAAAGAGAATCATCTTGACCGTTCTATCTGCTGAGAAGTGTCCTCCCGTAGCTCCTGCATGTGCCATTTCTAAGACAGAGAGATATTCATTTTCATGAATGCACATTCTTAGCTGATTATCCTTCCCGCGTTTAAAGAGTTGTTTTCCTAAGATGACGTAATCCTTACTCTGTTCTTCAAGAGCACGTTTCCTTGCTAAGGTAGCTCCATCAGGGTACTCTCGAGTTTTTAAGAACTTTACCAGAGGCATACTCCACCTTGGTGCTACTGTAGAATAGCATAACGTAGAGTTCTCGTCAGGGATTTGTTCTTGACAGGTTTGACAGGTTGACACATGGTTATATGCATCTCGTTGCATGGTTGGCCAATATATGCCAAATCTCTTGAGCGTTTGCCACGTTCCATTTGCATTCAAGTGAGTGTTCCATTGATTTATGTGTGCTTTCTGAAGCCACATTTTTTGTTCATCTTCTTCCACGCATCTCATCAGTAGTCTGCTTGAATCCTGGTGGTACAAACTTCCAGCAATAATGTGAAGGTTCTTAGTCTTCCAAAGATCTTGCTTTCGGTTTGGCGTGATCCCATCTTTAGGTCCATGTGTAAGTATCGGGATCAACTTTTCGGCCCATTGAGGACATACTTCTAGGTTAAAAAGATAGGTGTCTGGCAGATCATCAGGAACTCCTATAGGTGGTTCTCCATGGGTCATGCGAGATAAGTGGTCTGCCCTTATGTGTGTGTTTCCTTTCTTGACTATTACTTCAAAATCAAATTCCATTAGCAATAAAAACCATCGTACTAGCCGTCCTGTATTGCAAGGCTTGTTGACTAGGTACAATAGAGCTTGATGATCAATGAAGAATTTGAATTTGTTTGCCAGTAAGTAATGTCTGAATTTCTTGACAGCGTATACCATCCCTAGGCCTTCTCTCTCAGTGGTAGTATAATTGCGTTCCGCTTGATTTAACTGTCTACTGGCATAGGCTATCGGGTGGTCTAATTTACCTGTATCAGCTGGTTGAGCTAAGATGCAACCAATGGCAAACTTGGAAGCATCAACATGAATATGAAACGGTTTATTCCAGTTGGGGACTCGAAGAATGGGTGCTGAACTCAATCGATTCTTCAACTCATTAAAAGCTTTTTCGCATTCTTCGGTCCAATTGAATTGAGTTAACAATGCATAAAGAGGTCTAGCAATTATGGCGTACATGTGTATGAATCTTCGATAGTAACCACAGTGTCCCATAAATGCTTGAACTTCTTTAGCAGTTTTCGGTCTCGGTAAATCCAATATGACTTTGATTTTGTCTTCATCCGTGGAAATTCCATTCTTAGAAACAATATGTCCTAAGATTTTCCCTTGTCGCACCATGAAGACACACTTTTCAGGATTGAGGCATACTCGATATTGTCGACATTTAGCAAAAATCTTTTCTAGTTCAGGGATGTGCTCTGATCGTATAGCTGAATATGTACAAAGGTCATCCACGTATACCTCCATGCTCTTTCTCAAAAATTCCTTGAACACATGACACATCAGTCTTTGGAATGTAGCTGGGGCATTCGTTAAACCAAAAGGCATGACTCTAAAGGCGTATACTCCCCATTCAGTTGCAAATGCAGTCTTGTGTTGGTCCTCAGGAGCAATAGCTACCTGATTATACCCTGAAAAGCCATCCAGAAAACTATAAACTTCCTTCCCTGCTACCCTTTCCAAAAGATGGTCAGTGATTGGTAAGGGATAGCTATCCCTTATGGTTGCGGCGTTTACTTTTTTCAAATTGATGCACACTCTTAACTTCCCATTTTTCTTTGGTACTACCACTAAGGGTGACACCCATTCCGTGTGCTCAATTTCGTAGATGAATCCAGCATCTAACAATTTATCTATTTCTTCTTTTATCTTGGCTGAATACACATCATTATAAGTATAAGGTCTCTGTTTCGAAGGTTTGGCCTCGGATGTCATGGGGATTCTATGCGCACATATAGATGGATCTACTCCTTTTAAATCCTTATAAGTCCAAGCAAAGACATCCCGGTATTCTCTTATGAGTCGAATTAACTCTTGTTCTTCTTCTATTGAGACATCCTGTCCTATGAAGGTACATCGTTCTTCACCTCCTTCCATGGTTACAACTATTTTTTTGGTTTGTTCTTTATTATCATATGCTATTCCAGGTTGTGCTTCTCTTTTAGGCATTTGAATAGCAATCCTCCTCTCCTCCACTTCATATTTTTTAAAGTGAGCTGGTACCTCAAATTGGTCTTGGGGTTTGTTTTCTTCATCTTCTAACTCCCTTTCAACTTCTAATTCTTCTTTTTGTGTGCGATCCTCATGTGTTTCATTGGCTGTGATGTCTATGTTGGTGGCACTAACCCCTAGGTCCATGGGTTCTGGTTCCATTTCAATGCTCTCGTAGTCCTCCTTCCAGTCTTTCTCGATCATTTCTCCTTCTTCCGCCTCCTGAAGGACTACCATATACAGACTAACGTCATAACCCTCTTCGTCAATACATTCGTTCATGGTTACTACTTCTTCGTTTACACAGACATCGAGGGTGGCTAAGATTTCCATCCAACCGTGAGGTTCAAATTCTTCGTCTGGAAATACTTGTGGCATATAGGCTGGATCTTGTACCGATCTCACTATTCCTTGTTTTTGCTGCCAACTTTTTCTTCTCTCTTCTTCCTTTTTTGCGGCTTGGCATATCCATAGATGAGTGTCCTCGTTCATCCAGGATTGGTCACTAGAACCTGCACTATGAACTGATTGATCGTCTTCCTCTTTATGGATTTGATTCCATTGCAGAGGTGGTACATCTTGATATGTGTATGTATGTAGGTTGATCCTAGTGGTGACTCCTGCGTGTTGTAGGTACACTGCATCCTTTCCCCAATCTTGTACGACCTTTAGCTGTCTCATGAATGGCCTTCCCAAGATCATTTCATAATTGCTTGGCCTTTCAAAGTGACATATTGCTGAAGTATGTTCGAATTCCACTCCGCACGTAGTGAAGACTACTCGTTCCAACAATCCTAAGGGTCTTTCCGTATGTCCATCTGCCATTTGAATTTTCATGCGTGTTGGTCTCAATGCTGGTTTTCCCCATTTCTCCCAAATTTCTTTGGTGGCAATGCCAACACCAGCTCCTGAGTCTAGTATGGCTTTGGTTGTGTAACCCCTATAGGTGATTGGTAGGCATGTATTTCCTTCATCCCCTTCGCTAAAGTCTCCTACTTTATCCACTGGAATTCTCACTGTTTTTACTTCGTCAGCTATTTCCTTCTTTCCCTCCGTGACTTCCCATTGATTGATCAATTTCTCTTTTAAATGTGGTTTTACCTTTAACAGTTCCTCGAACGTTAAGGTACATGGGATTTTCACCTCTCTAAGACGTATGATTTCCGATGTTTGAACTGATGGATTCGTTTCTCGTCTCTTTATTGATGGAATGCGATACAATTCTGAGTTGTGCTCGTATTCCCCGGTGTAGTTGGGTAGTTCCTTTACATCGTCTTCCACTTCTTTGTCACTTGCATCCATTGGAAAAATTTCTTCTGAATTGAGTTCAGGTATTGAACCCTCTATTTCGTTTGCTGCCTCTAATTCTTCAAAGGGCGGTTCCATTCCTTCTACCTTTTTCCACTTGTCCTCTTGAACTCTCCTTAGTCCAATCTCCTTCTGTCTCAGGGACTATGGATCCTTCCTTTCTCTCAATACCAATTTCATTATTCAGAGGCCTATTTACGCTAGGCTTTTCCTGAGTGTTTAGACACTCTTGGAATTTTTCTTCGCAAATTCGGTTGTTTGGTAAAGGTGAAGCGGGTTTTTCTAATGTTTGTTGGGCAACTTCTATCAATTTTTTGCAGATTTCCAGTCTTTCTTTCTCTAAGTTGCCTCTCGGATACTCTCTCTCATGTTGTTCTATGGTAGGTCCTGCTTTTATTTTCGCCTTGTATGCCTGAATCCACATGGCTAATTCCTCAGGCATTGGGTCTGCTAATACCGATCCTACCTCCTCCCTTTTATTCTCCTTTTTATTTTCTTCTTCCACTTGTAATTCTTCTGTTGCTTTCTGTTTACTCTTTTCATTTTCCTTCTTTTGTAATAACTTTTTCTCCTTTATCCTGTCTCTCCTTTGCTTCCATCTTTGGGATCTTTTACTGGCGATACTTTTTTCTGGTTCTTCGGAGTCTTCCACCCTGTGAGGGATGGGTGTATTTCCCTCTTTATCACTTTGATTACTTCCGTCTGTTTTATCAGGGTTCTCCCTAGCCTTTGCTCTTGTTATGGCTTTTAAAGGTATAGTGTACTCTTTGTCACTCCCTGATGATTCAATCACTTCTATCACGTTAATCTGCACATTAGATGTGACTTTGTTGGGGTTCTTAGGACAATCCCTTAAAAGATGTTCCTTACCGCAATCGCTACAGTATCCTTCCCAAATTCGTTGTGGTGGTGGTGGGTTTGGCAATGTACATTCTCTAATATAGTGGTCACCTCCACATCTGTAGCATGGTCCTCTGGGTACAGGCGGTCTATTCATTGGTCGAGGTGGCATGGTTGCTCTAGGAGCCGTGTACATTAAGGATACATAATCCTGCTCATATCCGTAAGAACTGTCTGATATTTCCATGCCATGAGCATATGGGTCGTATTGTTGCCCATATTCCATTATTGAGCTCTCATAACCAGGGTATGTTCCTTGACTAGATTCGTAAAATGAGTCATATGGTTCACTTCTAGTCAAAGGTGTGGCTGGTACTATAGCTCTTTCTAGGTTTTCCTCTGGTTGAGCTATCTTAACTGGGACAACGTTCTGAGGGTGGGGCGGTTGTTGTCCTAGTACTGGTTGAGGTTGCGTATATCCCTGATATGCATATGGTCGTGGTATTGGTGCCTGCGGCTGATATGAGGGATATCTAAAGGCTTCTCCTCCCTGCTGGTTCTGCGGATATCCATATGGTCTCACATAAGGCTGGGTAGGTCTGGTTTGCCTATTGTAAGGGCAGTTCTCAGTGCTATGGTTTGTGTATCTCTGCTCTATACTGCAATATTGTAGTGGTCCAGGGACAGAGGGTCTGTGAGGAGCATAGGCAGGTGGTGGGACTACTCCCCTAGTACACAAATGAGAAGGATGATCTCCTCCGCACTGCATACATCTTCTAAGCATAGGCATTCTCATAGGATTGGTGGGATAATTCCTCTGTCCTTGAACATTCAGTTTTTTTGCTAACAAGTCGGCAATTTCCTCTACGTTGTTTTTAGGGTTTGATGTGCTACTTGTTGACTCTTCGCTTTTCACACTACCTTGTGTTATTTTCAAGTCTTCTGCCAGGTTATCTTCTAGGTCTATACATTCCTTCATACATTCTTGCAAAGTTTGAACTCTCTTCACGTACACTAATGACCTCAAGGTTCCGTTCAACAGTCCTTCTAAGAACAATGATACCATTTTGTTTTGTGTTGGTCTCTCTTCTACGGGGCATCTATCCACATACTGCTTGAATCTCCTTGCTGCCAATCTCACTGACTCAGTAGGGACTTGTTTGAAGCTGTGGATTAATGACGAAGAATTGTTTTTAATTCCAGATTTGGTAAATTCTTCAATCATCTCTTGATATACCTGATCCATGTTCTGAAAGGTATTTGGATCCAATGGCTGAAACCAGGCCAAAGCTGTGTCTGACAAGGTAAGGCCAAAAGACTCATATTGAATCATGAAGTCATCTACCTGTTCGGCTCTAACTACTTGTTTAAATTCTGCTATGTGATTATAGGGTTCACTAGAGCCATCATAATGATTTCTCATGCACTTGGCCACTTGAATCGGCCTTAGTCTCCTTCCTGCTTCAGGTTGTCTCTGCATTACAGGGTAATTTGGTCTTCCTATTGGTATACCTAGTCCTCGTACTACCTGCTGTCTGACTGGAGCATGAACTCCATGTCTTGGATCTATAGCTGGTTGTGGCCGGTAGTTAGGATTAGTGGCCGGCATTGCAAATTGTACATGTGGTCTGACAGGGATCTGGGTTTGATGCGTTTGTTGTGTTTGTCCTGATTGTTGAATTGAATCATTTTGAGAAATTCCATGAGGATTCCGTGAAGTAGTGGCTTGGTCCCTTGGGGGGAACACTGGGATGTTCTGATATTTCAGCTCAGCTCTCTCTAATTCAGTGACTGGCCAATACCTTCTGTGGTTTTTGTCCAAATATGTGATGATGGTGGAGAATTCAGGATCTTGTAACTCATAGATGGTAACTGGATTAGGAGCAGCTTCCCATATAGAGGAATGGGCTCTGAGCAGGTGCTCCATTCCGTTGATCAAATACACATCTATCAGAGTATCATCCTGGGGAATTAGGTCTCCTCTCCAAAGTTTAGTAATTGTTGATCTCCCTCTAGGAGTAGTTACTTGTTCTTCGGTTCCATATCCATTTAAGCTCGAAGCATTATTTTCCTCACCATGCTCATTAATGATTTCAGGGTGTTCTGTGACCACGTATTGAATGTCTTGTTTATCCATGTACAGTCCTCCTATGTACTTAACTGCTGGTCTTGGCACTATGTAGGCCTCTGAAGCCTTCCTCAGTCTGGCCACTGATCTGTTTAGACCATCCAAATAGATAGGTATCTCATTGTGGTTGGTGCTCACGTATTCTAAGGAAGTTCTGTATTCTCCCTCAATGATGGACATCTGGCCAATCATGGGCACAGTGTTTTGCATATCCTCTGAAGCCATGGGGATTTCTCCTTCTGACTCACTGGAGGTCTCAGAATAGTGTGAACGGTTGCTTGGTTCAGCTACACTCCCTACGGAAGAAATTACACTTCTTCGGCTTCCTAGGGTTCTTCCGGATCTTAGGTTCATTCACTTAAGAACTCTGATCCAATCTGGTCCACCTCTAGCCTCTAGAATTCTAAGTTATGGCTTAGAAGTCTAGGAAAAACTTAGGCTGGAAAATGACTGAAGGAAAATTTCAAGTCACGATACTTGACTCCCACGATCTCTGAGGAAACGATCGCTGACTGGCACGATACTTGGACGAAACGATCGCTGGAAGACGATATCTGCCCAGACGATACTTGAAGGACACGATACACGATCTCTGAGTTTGAAACGATACTCGATACCTGACTCCAGACGATACACGATACACGATACTACCCCAAACGATCTTTGGCAAAACGATCTCTGGACTCCACGATCTTTGGTCAACACGATACACGATCGACGATACTTGGTTCAAAAACGATACGCGATCGCTGGTAAGTATCGCGATCTCTGAGACGCGATACACGATACTTGACCAAAACGATACACGATCTCCGTCAAAACGATACTTGGTCAAACGATACACGATACTTCACAAGTATCGCGATCTTCAGGCCACGATACACGATATTTCACTAAGACGATACTTGCCACTGACGATACACGATCTCTCACGTAACGATCTTTGGCAAACGATCGCTGACCGCAACGATACACGATACTTGTTAGGTATCGCGATCGCTGAAGACCAGACGATACCGATACTTGGCCAAACGATATCTCACCGAAACGATACCGATCTTTGACCTCAACGATCGACGATCTTTGGCAAGTATCGCGATCTCTGGAACACGATACTTGAGCCAACGATACACGATCTTTGAGCTCAAACGATCTCTGATCGAGACGATACCGATATTTGGGAAATATCGCGATACTCGACCACAGGAGTTCACGATACTTGACAAGTATCGCGATCTTCAACCGTGGGAGCAAAGACGATACTTGACCCAATTTCAATTTTTGCAGATGTTTTTTGTGATTTTGATTTTCCCCCTTGTTCAACTAGCTCTTCTCTCTTACCCTCACTCACTGTATCAATCAACAAACAATTTTTAGCCCCCTGAAAGCCCAAACGATACTCAGCGCAGATCGTTTTTGACTGAAAATGATTTTTCTGAATGATGTAATAGGATTAGCACCTAGTAGACTCACCTCTGATGCACTTTCAACTCCTTTCTCACTTCCCCTTGCTTTAAAAAGCTCCAGGTCACCTGTATACTCGCCCATGATCTCTGCTATTTGCGCGATACCCGACTGCTCTCTCCACGATACTTGTTCAACAAGTGAATTAAAAATGAAATTTTTTTGGCTTTTATACTTGGAAATTTCTAGCTTACACAAAGGAAAAATTTTGAACAAACTAAACCCTACTCTAATGATTTAGACTACTCTCTACTCACTCCTACTCTCTTCCCTAATCTATCAACTCACTACACACACTCCAAGAATGAGAAGTAGCAAGTGCGGCTGAAAATGACTTACCAAAGAAGAGAAGATTTCCGCTCCTCCAAGTTCTTCAAATTAAAAAGCTACTTACCATCACACGAATGCCTCGGTTTGATTCGTCACTCCCCGGAAACGGCGCCAAAAAGTGTGTTGACCTAAGCTTCAACTTAGGGACTTGCGGAGAAAGAGACTATACCTCAATCCCCTCACAAGTGCATATAGTGGGGATACACGCTTTTAATTATCAATCCGAAGAGTATGCAAACCTAGCCGAGTGTATGAAGACATGCAATCACGTAATGGTCAATGCAAATGAACTACTCAAGAATGAAAATGGGGTAAAAACTTATCCTAACAAGCTTCAACTGTAGGTCAAGACGAAACGATACTTGGTGCAGCAGCCGTCAGTATTTTGGACTTTTCTCCTAGCTCCAAGCTCCAAACATAGCGAATAGCATATGCGTTTCGAAGCTCTCGAGAAGACGCATCCAATGGCAGTGGTTTCACTCAATTCCGACGCTCCTACTTCAAGTTATGACAGAAATACTGAATCGCGAAAATACTTTCCTACGCTTCAGCACTTCCTACACCTCGTACACACCTCTCCTACTGCAAAGAAACACTCTCAAGGATAGACAACACTCACAAGCACTCTTTCCAAGCAATACACATGCATACAAGCTCACGAAGAAGAAGATGAAGAGGGAAGAAGACACAAATTCGAATTTCTGTGCTCTCTATTCTCACAATGGCAAAAAGTTCTTTACAAAGAGTCACATTTGACTTATATACTAGTGCCCTAAAAATGGTCCTTTCACACAAGTGACCGGCACTTTATTCACTAAAAGCTAATTTCCTACTATTTTACATGGGTAAGCTTCTATTCTTCTATGGGAATGCATCTAGAGGACTCCTCTAGTGCCTTTACAGAGGGAAATATATTACAAGAATGAATATGTTACAAAAATATGTGGTCCAAATCGGAAAAATTTTGGGGCCCGTCTTTTTTCTCTACTTTGTGCGCTCTTTAGCTCTGCAACATACATACATACCGTGCATTGTCGCGACGATGAGCCATAAGTGTCCGCATCTCTTTTAAACACCACTTAAGCGACCACCCTGTCCCAAACTCCATCTCAAGTGAACTGAGCACGTACTTTCTATCCCTCTCATCATGCTCAGTACAAAAATAAAAAACATAATGTAAATAAAACATAAGATATATATTTCAGTTTATATGTAAAACTTTTACTTACTTCCACGGTAAGTGGACAAAGCACAGGTAAGAGTCGCATAGTGCGCGCATTCTTCTCTTGAACTCCAATCCATTTCCTATGTATACAATGTTCCCCTCTGGCTCTATGTCGCACTCTAGTCCTAACGTGCCTATGCATGTCCTCATAGGCAACGTCTCTGCTCTGCTATCATGTGCTGGAGGTGGTATAGGTGTCCTGAAAATAGATAGATAGAAATAAATAAAAATATGTGTTATAATATCATTAAAAAAGTTTATGAAAAAAACATACCTATGAGCAGATAGCTCTCTTCCTGCGTGTGGAGCTGTAGAAGAGCCCTTGTCTGATCGCGTAAGCATCTGGATCGTATAATCCAGCTCCTCATCAGACATCTCTGCGTAGTCCCGCATTATGGCCCCTAGAGTATCAGACGGAACTCTTGCTCTCATAAGACTTTTTATGAGAGTGAGTTTCGCCTTTCTCTCTCTACTGGGATCCATAATACCGAACATATAAAACAAAATGGTTAGAAATCAATATATATACGTGTACATATGTGAATGTGTATGCATTAAGTATGTGTATGTATGCATGTGTGTGTGTATATATGGCTGTGTATATGTGTGTATGCATGTGTATGTGTGTGTATGCATCATTATGTGTATATGTGTATATGTGTGTATGTGTGTGTGTGTATATGTATGTGTGTATGTATGTGTATATGTGTGTGTGTATGTATGCATGTATGTATGTATGTATGTATGCATATGCATATGCATTATGTATGTATATATATGCATGTATGTGTATGTGTGAGTATGAGTGTGTATGTGTTTATGTATATGTATGTATCTATGTGTGTGTATGTGTCTATGTGTGTATGTGTATGCATGTATGTATGCATATGTGTGTGTATGCATATGTATGTGTGTGTATGCATCATTATGTGTGTCTATGTATGCATGTGTATGTGTGTATGCATCATTATGTGTGTATGTGTCTATGTGTGTATGTGTGTGTGTATATGTGTTTGTATGTGTGTATGCATGTGTATGTGTGTGTATGCATCATTATGTGTGTGTATGCATCATTATGTGTGTAAGTGTCTATGTGTGTTTGTGTGTGTGTATATGTGTGTCTATGTGTATGTGTGTGTGTTTATGAGTGTGTATGTGTTTATGTGTATGTATGTATCTATGTGTGTGTATGTGTCTATGTGTGTATGTGTATGCATGTATGTATGCATATATGTGTGTATGCATGTGTATCTGTGTGTATGCA
>CM035425.1:44185311-44220311 GCA_020310875.1 Ceratopteris richardii
GGTCAACTTGTTCTTTTGGAGATTAACACTCTCCATCAGTGGTATCAGAGCAGGTTGTGTCAAAATTGAAGTGAAGAAGACTCCGACTATTGCAGAAATACAAAACTTTATATTTTGAAGGTGCAGAAGGGTAAAGGTTGAAGAAAGATCAAAGGAAGACATACAAAGAGCATCAAAAGGATCAGAAGGAGTAACATTTGAAGTAAAGGTACATTTATTATCTGTAAAGGTTAAAGATTTGAAGCTACAGGTGAAGTAAAAATGGGAGATAGTCTCCAAATTGAAAAATTGGATAGAGAGAACTATCCTGCATGGTCTATGAGGATGGAAGCTCACCTTATGAGCAAAGATCTGATAGGATACATCACAGGAGATGAAGAAAAGCCAGAATTCAGAGATCCTAGTGTTCCAACTAGGGAGGAGCTTGCAGATTTGAAGAATTGGATGAAGAAGGATGCTCAAGCAAGAAGCATCATCTACATGGCAGTCAATGACTATTTGCTTCCTCACATTAGAGGACTTGAGAGTGCTTGTGACATTTGGAATGCTTTGGAAGAGCATTTCCAAAATACAACCAAATCAAGGAAGGCTTCACTATGGGCAGAATTTACTACCTTCAAGAAGAAGGCCTCACAATCAATCTCTGATTATGTGACAAAGATGAAGGACATTGCAGATTCTTTAGGTGCAGTTGATGAAGATATTGAAGAAGACAAATTGGTAAGACAAATACTTACAGGGCTAAGAGGAGATGAGAAGTGGAAGCCTTTCATTTTATCTACAGAACTTTCATTAGATCACTTTACTCCTGATTTGAATCAATTGTTAGGTCATATGCTAACTTTTGAGAATGATG
This sequence comes from Ceratopteris richardii, assembly GCA_020310875.1. Lineage (NCBI taxonomy): Eukaryota > Viridiplantae > Streptophyta > Polypodiopsida > Polypodiales > Pteridaceae > Ceratopteris > Ceratopteris richardii. The sequence continues at coordinate 44,186,168 of CM035425.1, forward strand.
TCAAAGGAGATGTTGATAAGAATGCAGGTCATGCAATGTATTCTAAAGACAAGAAGAAAGCCAACAAAGGGAAGCAACAATCAGGTGAAGAAGAAGGTACATCAAACCAAGCAAACTTCATAAGAGGAAGAGGAAATGGCAGAAGTAGAGGAAGAGGCAGAAACAACAAGGATAATGCAAGAGCTTGTTGGATATGTGGTAAGACCAATCATCTATCTCATGATTGTTGGCATAATAATCAAAACAATGGTAATTATCAGAACTTTAATCAAAGAGGAAGAGGAGGTAGATTTCAGAGAGGAAATTTCAGAGGTAGAGGTGGTAGGAATTCTTTTGGAAGAGGTGGTGGAAGAAACTTCCAAAGTCAATCCTATAATAACACCTACTACAACTATGCATCAGATCAAAAGGAGGATTCGACTCTCATTATGAATACATGTGAAACCTCACATGAGGACATGAGAGTGTTCTATATTGATTCAGGATGTAGTAATCACTTAAGTGGAAATATTGCTTTGATGACTGACCTAGATCATAATGCAATTAATCATACAGTGCAGACAGGTGATAATACAAAGCATAAGGTAAAGTCAATTGGTTCAGTCAAAGCTAAGGATGGGAGCACTCTTCTGAGTAAGGTACTTTATGTTCCCACAATTCCAAAGAATTTGATCAGTGTAGGTCAAATTGTGGAAAAAGGATATGAGGTAAGGTTCACAAATGATGGAGTTTATGTGGAAGACCCTAGTCAAGGGTATAAACAAGTTATTGCAGGAAAGAAAGAAGGAAGGCTTTTCACATTGAAGGTACAAGGAAATGTTGGACATGCTATGTTCACATATGGAGAGCAGAAGGTGTCAGAATTGGATCTTTGGCACAAAAGACTTGGACACTTTAATGAAAGAGGTATCAAAGAAATGATTAACAATGATTCAGTGCTTGGAATGCCTAACATTGCAGGTCAACACATGACATACAGATGTGAGGCATGTCAATTAGGTAAGGCTCATAAGCAATCCTATTCCAAGCATGGATTTATGTATTCAGAAAGACTTGAATTGGTGCATACAGATGTGTGGGGTCCTTCAAAGGACTTTAGTATAAATGGTTCAAGATATTATGTCATATATGTTGATGATGCTACCAGGTGGATCACAATTTATGTGATTAAGGAAAAGTCAGAAGTTTTTAATACATTTAAACACTATCATGCATATGCAGAAAGGATTACAGGTCAAAAATTGAAGAGACTAAGGTCAGATGGAGGGGGAGAGTATTTTTCAAATGAGTTCAATGATTATTTGTGGAATGCAGGTATAAAGAGAGAAGTTACTTGCAGGTACTCTCCTCAACAAAATGGGGTAGCAGAAAGAAGAAATAGGACTCTTGTTGAGTTTGCAAGGTCCATGATGAAAGAGAAGAATTGCCCAAATTATTTGTGGGCTGAGGCTGTTAATACAGCTACATATTTGGTTAATAGATTGCCTTGTAAAGCTTTGCAGGGTATGACACCATATGAAGCTTGGTGGGGTAAGAAACCTACCTTGGATCATTGCAGAATATTTGGATGCTTGGCATATGTATATGTGCCATCTCAATTGAGACATAAGTTGGAGCCTAAGGCAGAGAAGTATGTATTCATTGGTTATGATGATAAGCAAATGGGATACAGGTTGTGGAGTCCATCCACAAAGCAATTTATTGTATCCAAGGATGTTACATTTGATGAGCAAGGTACTTGGTATGCAGGTAAATATAATGTACATGCAGATGATGAAGAAGTAGTGGAACAAAGGAAAGGTAAAGCAAAGATTCAATTACTTGATGAAAGTGAGAGTAATGAAGTGCAGATTGAAGTTGAAGAGAGGCCAAGGTTTGATCCAGAATGTGATGAACCAGAGACCTCAAGAAGTGCAGAAGTTAGGAGATCATCTAGGCACAAATGGCAACCTACAAGGTATAGCTATGACACTTCATTCTTAACTACTAAAGATTATGCTTATTTGGTAAAAGCAGATGAAGACCCTTCTACATATGAAGAAGCCAAAGGGAAGAAGAATTGGGAAGATGCTATGCAAGAGGAGTATGATGCATTGATAGAGAATCAAACATGGGATTTGGTTCCTAAACCTAATAGTCAGAAGATCATTGGATGTAAGTGGGTTTACAAGACTAAAAGATTTGCAGATGGAAGTGTGTCTAGGTACAAAGCTAGACTTGTTGTGAAAGGGTATGCACAGACATATGGAGTGGACTATGATGAGACTTATAGTCCTGTGGCAAAGATGACAACTATCAGGACACTCATTGCAATTGCTGCTTGTAAAGGTTGGAAGTTGTCTCAATTAGATGTTAAAAATGCTTTCTTGAATGGTTACATTTCAGATGAAGTCTACATGGAGCAACCAGATGGGTTCAAAGATCAAGTGAGTCCAAATTATGTGTGTAAGCTCAAGAGAGCTTTGTATGGGTTGAAGCAAGCCCCAAGGGCTTGGAATTATAGGCTTGTAAAATTCTTGAATGATCTTGGATTTCAAGCATCAAAGGCAGATAGTAGCTTGCTAGTCAAAGCAAGTGAAGATGGGTTCATTTATGTGTGTATTTATGTTGATGACATAATACTTACAGGAACAGATGATAAAGGGATGCAAATGATCAAGAAGCAGATGGAGAAAGAGTTCAAAATCAGTGATTTGGGGAACCTATCATTCTTCTTGGGAATGGAGATTTCTTATACTCAACATGGAGTATATGTGACCCAAGAAAGGTATCTTAAAAATTTGCTAACCAAATTTAAAATGGAAGATTGCAGGGTTGCACCTACACCTTTGGAAGTGAACCATAAATTGTCTAGGTTTGGAGGAGAAGAGTTCAGAGACATGAAACTCTATCAAAGTTTGGTTGGTAGCTTGATTTATGCTACATTGACAAGGCCTGACTTGTCATATGCAGTTGGTGTGCTTTCACAATTCATGCATTGTCCTAGAAAGGAACATTGGATTGCAGGACAAAGAGTACTTAGGTACATCAAGGGTACACTCAGAGAAGGATTGTACTATGGGTTTACTTCAGATACAAGAATTAAGATATATAGTGATGCAGATTGGGCAGGTAATGTGGATGATAGAAGATCAACACATGGATACTTGTGCTATGTAGGAGACAAATTGATTTCATGGTGTTCCAAGAAGCAACATACAGTTGCTTTGTCATCCACAGAGGCAGAATATAAAGGTATGGTGGAAGCTGCAAAAGAGGTAATATGGCTAAAGACACTTTTGAAAGTTTTTGATGTGATTCAGAGTACTCCTATTATTTGTGGAGACAATATGAGTTCATTATACTTGGCAGCTAATCCTGTATTTCATGCTAGAACTAAGCATATTGAAATACAGTATCATTTTCTGAGAGAGAAGGTCATTGAGAAAGAGATTCAAGTCATACACACTCCCACAAAAGATCAAGTTGCAGATATGATGACAAAAAGTCTAGATGGACCAAAATTGCAAAGATTCAAGGATATGGCTGGAGTTAAGAAGATAGAGAAGAACCTCAATTAATGATTGAGGGGGAGCTGTTGGTGCATGACAATCATCAATTGAAGGATTATGGAGAAATGAAGTCAAGGAGTCAAGAAGAAAACAAAGTCAGATGGTTGAAGGAAGGACATATTCAGAAAACCCAAAGATTTGTACACATATGTACATTAGCTGACTTATACCTTTGTTTAAGTCATACACTTGTATATATTCATCTATAAATATGTTGGAAAATGTCGGGCAAATAGAGCAGTAGAAGATTTGAGAATAGGGAGAGAGAAATTAGTGTCATTAGACACATGAAGAGTGAGTGAATTGTCCATCCTCACTTAGATGTAAATTTTCTGAGAAATCGAAAAATTTTGCGCCCGATATTTTGCTGTCTGCTCCTTCTGTGTTTAATCTTTTGAGAAATCCTTTTGCACGTATCTAAGTCCATAGCTAATCTATCTATGGCTAGAATTTGAGAGGTTAATTGTAATCAGGCTGTGAGAATTTTGATTAGGAACATTCATATGTAAGAATGTTCTAACAGTCGAAAAATCTGGCGCACATTTCATCTTCAATGAAATGATCATTGCTCAGTCTACAGTGTAAAGTTTTACACAAATGAGGGCTTAAAATTTAAGTTGGAAGGTAAGCCATCTATGGCTAGAAGATCGTGATCAAACGGGTTCAGAGTTGGGAGAACCAATGCTAAGAAGTTGCAGGTGTCAAAGTCGCCATTACAGAGAAGTACTTTCAGACATAGGTAAAGTGTTTCACACATTTCTCAGTGTGTACTTAATCTTTTTGAGAGATTTAACTTGGCAAAGTTGCGCAACCTTAAGGCGAAGTGTTGTGCAAAGTTTTATCAAAAACTTTACAGGATTGATTAGTCAATGAGTGACTAATCTACAGCAGACTTTTCTGAAGAAACTGAAATTTTCAGAATAATCAATTTTCTGATAATTTGGTGAAGATTCTCTAAATTAGGTGGAGTCTAAAGTTGATCTTGATATAGATGTGATCTAAATTCAAGGTCAACTTGTTCTTTTGGAGATTAACACTCTCCATCACATGTAATAGCTGCACTCCCAAGTGAGAATAGAGAGCCACTAGTAGATCTTCTATCTAGAATGCTACCAGCCCAATCTTCATCGGTTTATCCATGAACCTACAAATCTACACCAGCTTCATAAAACAATCCATAATCCAAAGTAGCACTAATATAACGTAGAGTGTGCCTCAGAGCATCCAAATGTGGCTTCCTAGGAACTTGCATAAACTGACTTTTAAGTCCAACAGTATAGCTTAAGTCGGGCCTTGTAATTATGACATATATAAGGCTTCCCACAATTTTCATGTACGTAGTAGCATTTTCCAATGATTCACCTGATGTAGTATCCAACTTCAAATTCTGATTTAATGGCATAGAAATTGGCTTACAATCAGCCATAGCATACTTTTGCAGCATATTCAAGGCATATTGCCTTTGTGACATCCATATACCTGTTTTTGTATGTATAAACTCAATGCCTAAGAAGTAGCGCAGCACACCAAGATCTTTCATGTCAAATTCCTACATAAGAAGTTGCTTTACATCTTTGATGCCTTCTTCATTATCACCACCTACAATCAAGTCATCAACATAGATAGCCACAATTGTGATGCCATCATCACCCTTCCTTGCATATAGTGAATGATCTACATCACACACAGAAAACCCAATGGTGGTTAAGTAATCAGCAATCCTTGCATGTCATGCACGAGGAGCTTGCTTCAACCCATACAAAGCCTTTTGCAACCTACAAACATATTGTGGACGCTTTGAATCTTCATATCCTTGTGGATGGTCCATGTATACTTCTTCTTGTAACTCACCATGTAAGAAAGCATTCTTCACATCCATCTGATGCAAAGTCCATCCTTTTGCTGCAGCTAATGCAACAAGTGTTCTAACAGTAGACACTTTGCTACCAATCGTGCTTTGTACCTACTTATGCTACCATCAGTGTTGTGCTTTACCTTGTAAACCCATTTACAGCCTATGGCTTTCTTCCCTTGCGGTAATGGAACCAGCTTCCATGTATCATTTCCATAAAGTGCAGCCATCTCCTCATCCATAGCCTTTTTCCAATCTGCATTTCCAATTGCATCTTCAAAACAAGAGGGTTCAGCATCTTGTATTACCTTTGTCATGTAGGCAAATTGACGAGCCATATAACTGTCATATGTCAATTGTTGTACTGAATTCTGCATCCTCCCAGATCTCCTTGGTCTTGGGTCACTTCTCCTTATATCATCTGCATGTGCTTTTCTTAGTCCTGGAGTCTTCACAGAGGGCAATCCAAGTTCCTCGTCAAGAATCTTTTTTGAACCGCTTGAATCTCCATCAACGTCTTCAAAACTTGCACATGTTTTACTACCATCAAAAAGCTTTTCTTTACCTTTCTTGGATGTATTTGATGAATTTTCTGGACTAAAATTTCCACGCAATCTTCCACTCCATGGATTTGAGTTGGAACTATTGCTTGGTGATGCATCCGATCCACTCAAAACTTGAGATTCTGCACTTGATTTTTCAGCATCTTCTTTGTCATTTGGTTCAAGATTCAGTTCTTCTTTGGCATTTGCATAAAATCTTGACATTTCATCAAATACCACATCTCTGCTCACCGTCACATGTCATGTGAATGGGTTATAATACTTATATCCCTTTTGCTCAAGGGAGTATCCAATGAAGACACATGTTTCTGCTTTTGGATCAAGCTTTGTCCTTATCTCATCTGGAACATGTAGATATGCAATACAGCGAAAAACTTTCATATGTGATAAGGTTGGCTTTTTACCTATGAACTTTTCTTCAGGTGTAACTTGATGTACAACAACAGTTGGAGTTCTATTCATAATGTATATAGCCGTATGCACAACTGTAGCTCAAGCGTAAGCACCACCTCCTTTACTTGTCAATCCGCGGAGACGTGAGGACCGGTGTGAAGACCACGAGCAAGTGAAGGCACAAGTGCATGAGTGAAAGCACACAAACATGCACACACATACACACACACGCACACAAGGTAAGATCAAAAAGAGGAACAATGGAAGGATTTTCTATTACTAGAGAAATCTATTACAAAACTGAAATCTACAAGAAGCTAACCCCAAAAATGAGCTCTCTAGCTCTTTTTATAGTTTTTGGACTAGTTTTGGCCCTGTCCAGACCTAGTGTCCGGCCTAGTTAAAAATTAGGTTCTAGGGCTTATTTGAAGGCTCAAACAGAGTCTAAAAATTATGAAAATTGGTAGGATGACACTTCTAATGCTCCTCAAGCTTGAGGAATCCTCGGCTTGCACAAAATGGAGCTACAAAAATAGAAAATGGTATTTACAAAGGTTTTAGTGATGGAAATCACTATTTTTGTAGGGGATTCTTTTGAAAAGTTGACATGTACTTCATGGAGCTCCCTATTTGCTCCTTCTTCTTGTGTGTGTCCACCTTTCTGATGTGCTTCCATGCTTGTGCTTGACCTTGAGTTCCAACACTCCCCCCCCTCTCGAGTCTGTCGTCCCTGACAGACCCTTGTTGTAGTGGTTGTTCCATGTAGTGCTTTGAGAGGTAGTATCCATTTTGTATGAACAAGAGCCATCTAACTTCCAAATTTGGCAGCGTTGGTTGTTCGGTTCTTCATTTGTCACTGCAAGCCTTTGCAAGTCATAGTCCCTTGGTATGTGCTTCTTTCGTGGATTCCGCATGAATGGATCGTTGTGAGCTTTCAAAGATTGTGAGTTGCTCAAAAGAGGTTATCAAGATTGAGTTGGAGCAATTGCTAGCTTCGAATTGCTTCCTAGGTATTGATGTTGCCCCCAGGATGTCCTCTAGCTCTTCTAAAGATGATGTTCAGAGTAGTCATGCCAAGTACTCATAACCCATAGTGAATGATGGGTAAGTGTGTTAGTGCATGGGTTGAAAAAATTATGTGCCTTGTGCACGGCCTTGTAATGTAGCCCTATGCATGCTTACTTGGAAAATGCATTGGAAGAAGTATGGTGCAAAAATTTGGGGTCTTGAGCTAAGTGCTCAAGGGTATGCTAATGAAGAGGTTTCCTACTCTATCATGGTTATAATGTGGCCCAAGTAGAAGATTCTTACCATAAGGAAAGGTCAGTCGATGCGGATCTCTTCGTGTTGTACACCTTTCATCATGATGGACCATTGGTTGGTTTATCATTGTCGATGAATGCCCTGGTTGATGGTCCACCTAAGCATGACTCATTCATGTTCCATAAGCCAAATCTAGGAACAAGCTCTCTCTCTCTCCTTTTTTTTTTGGAAAAAATAGCACAAAACAAGAACACAAAAGTTAGTATCAATAGAAATATTCGACATATGTCAATGTGCTCTTGTGCTTGGGATTCTCAAGTGTGTCTATGCACGGCCGTGTAATGTGGCCCTATATTAATGCATACTTTGGAAATGCATGACCTGAATGGTGCAAAAGACAGGGTTGTGCAAGGAGCACATGGTTGTCGCTCGTCAAGGCTTGATGTCACTTGCAGATGTTGATGCCATCTTGGTTGGAGGTATCCATTGCATGTCGAGATGACAACTGATCATTCCTCCTTATAAGGATCCATTTGAGAACGGTCTGTGACTGGGTAGTGATCACCTTTGGCCACTTCATGTTTGAATGATTTCGTGAGGGTTTGATCCATCGTGGTTGGCTCTTTACTTTGGTGGATGCTACCAGTACTTTCGTCTTCCAAACCCATATCCTTGCAAAAGAGGTTCTTTGATCTTTGTTGGAGCTCTGTGCTTGATTCAGTCCTTTACCTCGCCTTGGTGTCTTTGTTGTGCAGGTTGTTGCCTTGAAGTCCCCCCCTGGATTTTTTCTGAGGTTAGGCTTGATTGCTTGGGATCCTTGGATTGGAAGTGGTCTTTCTTGAGGATAAGTCATAGTAGGCCTAGACCATAGATTTTGAAGTCTAGTGTGAGGGGGCTGATTTTGTGCAAGGGCTTTCTTTGGTACCCATATCATAGTCCGATTCGGTTGAGCTCTAAGTAATTTCTTGGCCACCCAAATTTGCTTGACATTACCAAGAAAGTGTGATTTGTGTTTCTTGATGTAAGGGTCTTTTGGGCCTTCGATGTGAGTTTTTTGAGACAACTCATCTTTACATGGGAAATGCAACAAGGGTTGATCTTCTATACATACATCAGGCTTATGCAAGGGATCAATGGGTTGTGTGGTTTGAGATTGATCTAGAGATTCATCGAGACATTTATCCTTATTACACATAGAATCCCTAGGTGTACAAATGGGTGATGGATTGTCATGATTCACCCTAGAGTTGACATCATTTTCCAGATCAGTGATACAAAGCATTGGTTGATCATCTCCTTCTTGATCATATGAGTGTAGATCATCCCTGCTTATGGTTTCATGAGGGGAATCCAAATTTACAGGAAGAGAGGGTCCTTCCACATCCCCCAAACACTTGGAGTCCTCCATTTCTCCATTCTCTAAGGTTCCTGTGATTTACTCAAAGAAGGATTAGATTCAAAAACATGAGTAGAAAGAAAAATTTTTTCATGAAAAGCACACTCTTTGGAAAGATGATTTTGCCCCCAATTATCATAAGGCGGATAGTCATTAGGATTTTCCATTGACAAATATGTAGATGCACCGGTAATAGGTGGAGAAGACTCCTCAAATTCTTGATGATTTTGTGTAATCAACCTTTGGGTGCCAATGATCAAGTCTTCATCTATACAATCCATGACAAAGAATGTTTCCAAAAATTGCATATCATCCACCATAACAGGAAACACAACTTGACCCATGCATTCATAATGTTCATCATCCATGAGGATAGAAGAATGAGTTATTGGTTGAATGTTCTCAAAAATAATGGTCAATAGGTCAATATGAATTAAATTCCACTCACAATGAGGATTGATATATGCACTCAACCTTCTATAGTCATATCCTATCCTGATATCCACAAAAGTATTATCATATTCTCTTGTTGCAAATAAGGATCCCACCCCCCTAGACATTTCCTCCGTTTCCTTGACTCCTTGCAATTTTTCTCTAGATGTTTCACACTCATGTGAGATTATTTCATGCACTTCATGTTTATCTCCCTTCTCTTTTCCCATCTTAGCCCCCTTTCTTCTCTATTTTGTTTTTTTCTTTCCCATGATACAACTTTTCTCCTCCTTGGTATTGCTCAAACATCCTTTGGAGCCCCCTTGGTTTCCTAGTCCCACATGAGGCCCAACTTCAAATTATCCTATCTAAAAGTCAACACATTATTCTTATAAAAAACAGTTGAGGCCATGTAGGATTCGAAACGAGCTTTCCAACGAGCTATAGAGCTCAAAAATTGGACTTTGGATGAAAAAGTTATGTCAAATCAGGCTCCTAGGGGTCAAAACAGGCAAACAGGACCTTTTGGAAAAAATCGCGATTTTGTGAAATCAAGAGAATCGCGATTTTGTGAACTTCAAGAGAATCGTGATGTTGTAAATCTCCAGAGAGTCGCGATTTTGTAAATCTCAAGAGAATCGCGATTGTGTGAAATCAGAGAATCGTGATGCTGTGAAGTCAAAGAATCGTGATTTTGAGCACAGAATTGTGTTTTTGAAAATCGCGATTTTGAGCACAGAATCGTGTTTCAGAGAATCGTGGTTCACAAAATCATGGTTCACAGGATCGTGATTCACAAAATCGTGTCTTCACAAAATCGTGTTTTAGAGAATCGTGTTCTAGAGAATCGCGATTTTGTCTTAGAGAATCGTGGTTTTCAAAATTTAGAGAATCGCGATTTTGAGTACAAGCACAGAATCGTGTTTTTTTGAAAATCTCGATTTTGAGCACAGAATCGTGTTTCAGAGAATCGTGGTTCACAAAATTGTGGTTCACAAAATCGTGATTCACAAAATCGTGTCTTCACAGAATCGTGTTTTAGAGAATCGTGTTCTAGAGAATCGGGATTTTGTCTTAGAGAATCGTGGTTTTCAAAATTTAGAGAATTGCGATTTTGAGTACAAGCACAGAATCGTGTTTTTTTTTAAATCGCGATTTTGAGCACAGAATCGTGTTTTAGAGAATCGCGATTTTGTCTCAGAGAATCGTGATTCACAAAATTGTGTTTTTCACAAAATCGTGGTTCTCAGAATCGTGTTTTTTTTTACATGAAAACCGCGATTTTGTCTCAAAGAATCGTGTTTTCACAAAATCGTGTTTTAGAGAATCGTGTTTTTAGAGAATCGCGATTGTCTTCTCAGAATCGTGTTTTTCAGAATCGCGATTGTCTTCTCAGAATCGTGTTTTCACAAAGTCGTGTTTTCACAAAATCGTGTTTTTGGCTAAAAATCGTGATTTGTGAGAATCGCGATTTTGAGCACAACCACAGAATCGCAATTCTGAGAGCGACCACAGAATCGTGTTCCTTTCCACAAGCTTTTAGGCGGGAAACAGAGAATCGTGATTTTTCAAAAAAATTTGAATTTTCACAGAATCGCGATTTTCATCATAGAATCACGTTTTTTGGCGGGAACTTCGAATTTGTGAGCGCCGAGCAATGGCGAGCTCCGTATGTGCAGAAAATCATGAAAAAACACAGCGCTTGCTCTCCCTTGCACCTCCTAACTCCTTCTCACACAATAATGCATGAAAAATGGTATGGAAATGGTGAAAATGCACTAAAAAACAAGAAATTTCTATGAAGAAGAAGATGGAAGAAGGTGGAGATGATGACGTTGATGAAGATGAAGAGGAAAAAACAGAAAATGAACTGAAATGAAAGTTTTTTTTACCTTCCAACGTCGCAAATCTACGATCTTACCATCACAACGCTCGTCCTCGAAGCTCTCTCCCTGGCAATGGCACCAAAATCTGGTGTAGCTCAAGCGTAAGCACCACCTCCTTTACTTGTCAATCCGCGGAGACGTGAGGACCGGTATGAAGACCACGAGCAAGTGAAGGCACAAGTGCGTGAGTGAAAGCACACAAACATGCACACACATACACACACACGCGCACAAGGTAAGATCAAAAAGAGGAACAATGGAAGGATTTTCTATTACTAGAGAAATCTATTACAAAACTGAAATCTACAAGAAGCTAACCCCAAAAATGAGCTCTCTAGCTCTTTTTATAGTTTTTGGACTAGTTTTGGCCCTGTCCAGACCTAGTGTCCGGCCTAGTTAAAAATTAGGTTCTAGGGCTTATTTGAAGGCTCAAACAGAGTCTAAAAATTATGAAAATTAGTAGGACGACACTTCTAATGCTCCTCAAGCTCGAGGACTCCTCGGCTTGCACAAAATGGAGCTACAAAAATAGAAAATGGTATTTACAAAGGTTTTAGTGATGGAAATCACTATTTTTGTAGGGGATTCTTCTGAAAAGTTGACATGTACTTCATGGAGCTCCCTATTTGCTCCTTCTTCTTGTGTGTGTCCACCTTTCTTATGTGCTTCCATGCTTGTGCTTGACCTTGAGTTCCAACAACAGCTTCCGCCCAATAACAATGAGGCATATTCTTCTCAGCCATCAAGGTTCTTGCTATTTCTCTTCACTTGTGGATGCATAGTTGTTTTGCTGCCTTTTGTTATTTTGATTCTTCAACCTGCAATCACGTTCCAAGTGTCTAGGTTTACCATAATTCTAGCATCCTTTACTATCATTACCTAAATCATTTCTTTGGAAATTTCTGCGACCTCTTTGGCTCCCCCTGCCTCAAAACTATCCTGTTCCTCCTGCATGATTCTATTGTTGGCCTTGGTCTTGGTTATTGTTTCCTCTTCCACTTTCAAAATCTCTACCTCTGCCTCTTCCTCTACTAGAGTAGAATACCTGATCAGAACTAGATTTTCCTTGGGAGTTTGAATCCTCACCAAGATTCTTTTCTTCAATAATCAGCATAGATACCAGATCAAAAAAATTCGAAATATTTTCCCTAGTCTGTATAGAAGTTTTGAACTGCTTATATGCAGCTCCTAAACCATGAAGGCACACTTCCACCTTATCATCATCATCTACATTCATGCCAATAAATGCAAGTGACTCACATATGCTTTTGATTTTTAGGGTGTAGTCACTTACCAACATGCTCTTCTTCTCCAATGTATTGAGTTGCAATTTTCGTGCCTTTGTATTCGTCTCATACAATGTGACCAAATTGTTCCAAGCCTCTTTCGGAGACTTGGCATCCTGTATTTGTCCAATCATGCTATCTGTATGCTAACAGATAGCCAATACATTACCTTTTGTGCTCCTTAATTCCATTCCTCATATTCTCTTAACTGCTCTGTAGTCTGATTCCTTTCTAGTAACTGCAGAGCATTTTTGTGCTCTCCTTCGATGTACTTCCAGTAGCCCTTTCCCATCAGGAAATTCATAATTTTGAATCACCAAGCATGGAAGTTGTTCTTGTCCAGCTTATCACTCATAAGCTGTTCCATCTACATTTGCCATTTTTGTAGCAATTCTCAATACTGCAAAACACTACAAGCAGCACTTCTGCTTGAACAGGGTTGCACTATGATGTGACAGTTCAATCTAAGAAAAACACAGTTTTCGTATATCAACAGTACACGGAATCGCTTGAAATTATGGATATGGAATATGTGAGTGTTGTCGAACACAATGCAAAATACAATTTCTAAAACTGGCCTGGTTTTTCTATGCACCCCACCTTGCAGACTCGAAATGGAGGTCGAGATGGCTTCGAAACTTTGATCTAAGAGAGGTCATTTATGAATCGTGTTTTCTCCATGCCTTGCCACGTATTCTTCACCGTCGCCTTCTCCAGGGGCTCTCTACAACCACGTTGGCTCTCATACCATGTCATGAGGAAGGAGATAAGAAAGAGAGCTCACACACACACTCTCACTCTCTAGGAGAAGCACACACACAGATTGAGGCAAGGAAAACTAATCTTCTTCTTCTTTTTCTTCATCTTCTTCTTCTTCTATTACATAAAAAGGAATGTACAAGAATGACCTAAAACAACAATATAACTACTGCAATATACATAGACCAGTACATAAGGGAAAACCTAATGTCCGCAAATGAGTGAGCTGGCAAGAAACAAATGTGTCATCACTCTCAATAGATAAATCTAAAAAAGCTCAATGAAGTGTCCCTGACATATACCGGCATGACCACTATACATGTCAGAGAAATGAAAGAAGTGATACGTGTTATCCTCTATCATCACATGTTGAGCTTGATATCTCAACATATCTTTCTATCTATCTATCTATCTATCTATCTATCTATCTATCTATCTATCTATCTATCTATCTATCTATCTATCTATCTATCTATCTATCTATCTATCTATCTATCTATCTATCTATTTACTTATCTATCTACCTATCTATCTATCTATCTATCTATCTATCTATCTATCTATCTACCTACCTACCTACCTACCTACCTATCTATCTATCTATCTATCTATCTATCTACCTATCTATCTATCTATCTATCTATCTATCTATCTATCTATCTCTCTATCTATCTATTTAACTATCTATATGTATGTATGTCCGTCTGTCTGTCAGTCAATCTCTCTGTCTGTGTGTCTGTGTGTCTGTCTGTCAGTCTATCTGTCTATCTAGCTATCTATCTATCTATCTATCTATCTATCTATCTATCTATCTATCTATCTATCTATCTATCTATCTATCTATCTATCTATCTATCTATCTATCTATCTATCTATCTATCTATCTATCTATCTATCTATCTATCTATCTATCTAGCTAGCTAGCTAGCTAGCTATCTATCTATCTTTCTATCTATCCATCTATGTATGTATCTATGTATCTATCTATCTATCTATCTATCTACCTATCTATCTATCTATTTATCTATCTATCTATCTACCTACCTACCTACCTATCTATCTAACTATCAATCTGTCTATCTATCTATCTATCTATCTATCTATCTATCTATCTATCTATCTATCTATCTATCTATCTATCTATTTATCTATCTATCTATCTATCTATGTATCTATCTATATATATATATATCTATCTATCTATCTACCTACCTATCTATCTAACTATCAGTATGTCTATCTATCTGTCTATCTATCTATCTATCTATCTATCTATCTATCTATCTATCTATCTATCTATCTATCTATCTATCTATCTATCTATCTATCTATCTATCTATCTATCTATCTATCTATCTATCTATCTATCTATCTACCTACCTACCTACCTATCTATCTATCTATCAATCTATCTGTCTATCTATCTATCTATCTATCTATCGCTCTATCTCTCTATCTCTCTCTCTCTATCTATCTATCTATCTATCTATCTATCTATCTATCTATCTATCTATCTATCTATCTATCTATCTATCTATCTATCTATCTATCTATCTATCTATTACCTATCTACCTTTCTATCTACCTATATTTCTATCTATCCATCTATTGGGGGATTCTTGGACAAGAAGGGATTTGAGTGTTTGTAGGAGAAAAGGGAAAGACAAGAAGAAAAATACACACTGGAAGCCTCTTTTGACTGATTATAATAAGACAAATACAATGGTGATGCACAATATAATGGAATGCTTCTATGCAAAATCCCACAGAGTGCTCAATTACAAAGTACCAAATACCCAAGGTCTTGTTGCTGCACGCCTCCTCTGCACCAGACCTCTACCTTCTCCAAGCCTGCACTTGTGCACACCTTGCACCAAGCTTCCAATAAGGGGGAGGGATGGACACCTTCTGTCGGCACGTGCACATTGCAATGAGACCTTGGGATCCTTGGGGGACTAGCTTAGCACTTCTCTGCACACTTCCTTAGTCACTCTTCATGTACACCTTGCACTTCACTTCTCTGCATCGCACACTGTGTGTCTCTTGCACTTCTCTCTCTTGCCTTCCTTAGACTATGCTCACTCTTGCTTACACTTAGAATAGTCCAAGAATAGTCCTTGCCTTGATTTGAGTGTCGATTCAATACGCTCATAACTGCAAGAGTATCTTGGTGCTCACTTTGATATCCCAAGATTGTCTCCCAAAAGTGGGCAGCCAACGAATCCCTGTTTTGTCATGTAGTGACTTTAGACTAAAACAAAAATTTTAATTGGGGGGCCATACTTTCACTTCTTCGTACGCTGCCGCTTCACATACCTTCACATTTTTACTTTTAATTCTTCACTTTTGCACATAAGAGAGGGTTCACCTGAAGCTTCCAAAACACTTTAAAAACACTTTGAACCTTAGGGAAATTAGAGAAATACCTCTGCAACCTGCAACCACTTTCTCCAATTCACCCTTTGTGGACAATTACTTGTGCACCGCCTGTGCACCTTGACACCAGAATTTCGAACACTTTGACTTTCCCCTATTGACTTTGACCTTGACCTAGTTGACTTTGACTGGTTTGACTTTGACCTTTTGACTTTGACTATAGTTGACTTTGACTAGTATGACTTTTATGGGCTCAACAGTTGCCCACCACCTAATGTGCTCTCCATCCCGAAGAGCTACAACCAAAACTTGGAGCAGAAAGGACACCATGAGATTTGTGCTACAAAATCTGCAAAAACTTCAAAAAGACCTTTGGGCAACTACCAAGACCCCCAGAAGCAGGAGAACCAGTAGTGTATTTATGGCAGAATGTAAAAGGAAGGGAGGAAGGAGGAAAGAAGGGTTTATAGGCTGTAAAAGGAAGGAAGGAAGGGGGAAAGAAGGTTTGATTGGTTGAGATAGATAGAGTATGGGGTCATAGGAATGGTGGGTCAGAATTTGGAAGATAGGGATAGAGTTCTGGAATTACCAGAATGGGAAATTTATGTGGATGTTGGCAAAAGAGGTGGGGTGGTGGAACTGGGAAAAAGGGGATTGTTGCTAATTATTGGGGTAGGGAGAAGGTGGAAAAAAATGGAAAAGCGAAAAGAAGGAGTAGTGTGAATTTGAGGGGTTGGGCCAAATGAAGAAATTCACAACCATATAGAGACCAACCTGTACACATGCATATTAACAAAAGCAACCAGTAAACAACCATAGAATCCACAAAGAACACACGAATAACACAGAACCAGAATCTCATATATAAGAGCAGAAAAATACAAGGAAACCTCTGTCTAGAGGTAAGTACATGAAGAGCCAATGAATGGCAAGGAAACCAAAAGGATAACTAAATGCATCCTACAAAATGAGCCTCAACAACAAAAGGAGGCAAGGGCAGACAAAATGATGCAAGTGAAAACCTAAGGGGTAGGAACGCCTAGAGCCTAGGGGAAAGACACTAGTGACAAGTGTCTAGCTGATGCATCGTTGGAGAATGAGACCCATCCCCAGGTGGAGCATCGCTATGAGGTGGAGGTAAGTCGGGGGAGGTGGGTGGAATGATGGCTGCCTCCTCAGTCCATGCAACAATCTTGGTCCTATACCTGCGCAGGTGATCGTGCTCCCTGCGGACCAGTCGACACGCAGGACTATCACATATGCCTAAGGACGCATGCTGGCGGATCTCCAAAAGAGCACGAGTTGCAACATCAACCTCATCTCAAAACCGGTCTCGGTCTTGTTGCATGGTCCACAACGCATCCCGAGACGTCTGCCACTGTGCAGCTGTGGAAGCACGAATGTGCTCGATCGTCAAAGCGTACTGCTGATGTAGTGTAGCTGTCGCAGAGACGGAATCAAGGGAGAGACAGGCAGCATCGGCTCCATCGCTCGCAACGAGGCTCGCATCACGAAGAAGACCCAAGAAAGGGGGATCATCATCGAGGCTATCAGGGATGGACGGCTACGAGGCAAGTGGGGGTGGGGCTGGGGTAGGCTGGGGGTAAGTGGGAGAAGCAGGAGGTGAGTGATGAGGATGGGAGGTGGAGGCAGACTCAATGGATATGGCCGGAGATGGAAGAGGTTGAGTGGCACCAGTCGGCGGGGGTGACGGAATGGACGAGCGAGGAATAGGGGCAGGAAAAGAATCCATTAAACGTGTACAGACTCTCCTAGCGGGTGGTGGAGTGGAGGCTGCAATGGGAGTAGACACCTGAGGAAGGGAGCTAGGGGGTGTGGGCAATACGACGGCTGGTGGTGAAGGAGGATGGGGAGAATCGGCTATAGAATGTGCATGGTGTGAAGGGTCAATGTTGTGGCTGGGTGCGATGGATTGTGTACCAGGAAGATGAAATAGCCAAGCCAAGACCGGGGCAGAGTATACCGAGAAGGAACGCGTGCCGTCGTGAAGGGCATCATGGAATCGGCGAGAGCGAAGTAGGAAGGACTGAAACATATCAACGCCATATAACAAAATGCAGAATGTTGTTGTCTCTTCCCAAGACAATCCAGAGTAGAGTGATGGTGGAGCATGATACGAAGAGATGCTAGAACCTATGCCTGCTGTGATGACCGCAGAGGTCAGTGAACCGAAGGGAAAATGTGGGAAGTCGAGAAGCACTGTACGAATATCAGTACCCTCAACTTCAGATAATAAGAGGGAGGCTAGGCACCAAAGACTAGCCTGATGAAGGCATCCCTCAGGGAGTAGGTCGATGAGCGGAATCGGTGGCAAGGCTAAGTGAAGGTGAATGGAGAGGGATGAAAATGAGACCTGATGGTCAACGATGGATGACGACGATGGGCATGGAACAGGAGAAGTGGAACGACTGTCGGAGCTGCATACGGGATGGCCAGTAGAGCCAGTGGAGTGCGTCGGGGCTGTAGTGGGAAGATGGGGGCCGGGTGGGGGAGCCCCTAGGCTATAGAGCGAGGATCCAGAGAGGGAGAAACAGGGAAGTGAAGCAGCAAAGGGTTGGCTACCCTGGAAATGGGGAGGGGTGGAAAGAGGAGGTGGGCGTGGGAATGGGGCGCGAGGGACGGAGGGGACGGAGGTGGCGAGGATAGAGGGTGGGGGGGCCATAGGTGCAGGGAGGCGACAGGGACGGTGGGGGTGGAGGCCATAGGGGCTGTATGTGATGGGTCCATAGGAAAGGAATGGCCTACCTATGTAGGGATGGTGCCTAAGTCCAAAGCTGAAGGTGTAAGTTTCGAGTACGCCTCGGTGGCGATGGATGAAGCTTGCTAGGGAGATGAAGAAGCCATGGATGCAGAGCAAGACGTGGGTCGCAATCGAGTGCTGAAAACACATAGACCACCAATAAGGACTGCAATACGATGGGATCATACAGACAAGAGGGTAGGGCCACTCATGCATATAAAAGAGATATCTTTTTAGGCAACACCGAAGTGGATAGAGAAAAATAGCTAGAAAAAGCTCCTAATCTGAAGAAGTGAATCTGAAATTTGGATTCAGCATGGTCGGATATCATAAGAACGGTCCTTAAATTGCCAAAAACGGACTTGTACAAGATGAAATAACAGAAATGTACATCAAAATGAAAAGACAAGAAAGAAAGAAAAAAAAAAGAATGGGCAGAAAATAAATAAACAAAAACAAAACAAAAAAATAAAATAAATAAGAATGAAAAACAAAAAAAAGACTAAAAATAAAAAATAAATTAAAGAAAAATAAAAATGTACAAGAAATACAATTAAAAGAACATAAAATAAAATAAAATAAAAAATATAAAAATATAAAGTAAATAAATAAAAAAATCTGGCGTACCTGAAAATTGATCCAAAGGGGGGGAAAGGGAAGAGAATGTGGGGGGGTTTTTATAGGGTGTGTGTGTGGGGGGGGGGGGGGGGGGGGGGGGAAGGGGGGGAGGTGTGTCAGAGCCTGCCAAGGGGGGGGGGGGGGGGGGGGGAAGGGGGGGAGGTGTGTCAGAGCCTGCCAAGGGGGGGGGGGGGAGGGGGGGGGGGGGAGGGGGGGGGACGGCGGGGGGGCGGGGGGCCGGAGGGGGCGGGGGGCCGGAGGGGGCAGGGGGGGGGGGGGAGGGGGGGGGGAGGGGGGGGGGGGAGGGGGGGGGGAGGGGGGGGGGGGAGGGGGGGGGGAGGGGGGGGGAGGGGGGGGGAGGGGGGGGGGAGGGGGGGGGGAGAGGGGGGGAGGGGGGGGGGCGAGGGGGGGCGAGGGGCGGGGGGGCGGGAGAGAGAGAGAGAGAGAGAGAGAGAGAGAGAGAGAGAGAGAGAGAGAGAGAGAGAGAGAGAGAGAGGGGGGGGAGGGGGATTTTTTTTCCAAATTTTCTCCCTCCGCTTTTTTTTTTGGAAAAAGAAAATCCGTGGGGGATTTTTTTTTTTTAATAAGAAGGTGAGCATTTAAAAAAGAAATTGGAAAAAATCCAGAGAAAATCCGAAAAATTTGCAAAAAAATCCAAGAAAATTCTCAAAAAATTCTGAAAAAATTCCCTACAGGTCTAGGCCAGTTTCCTCACTCAAAACCACAGAGAGATTCCTTTATTCCCCCAATTTGGCAAGAAAATGACACTTGAAAAGGATGAAAAATGCTAGAAACATTCTAAAAAATGCTTGAAAATTTCCCAAAATTTTTCAAAAGTTGTATTACTGCAAAGGTTATGAAATGGTTGCTGAATTTGCTAAAAACTCAATGAACAACCATGAAATAAATAAAGAAAACTACCAAAACTTAAGCAAAATGAAATGAGAGGGCTATGTACAACCGGGACAATTTTTGCAGTTTCCAGGTGATCCATAATTCTTCAAGTGTGTTGATGGTAGGCCTTGAGCCTTAATATGTTGACCAGTGCCAAGGCCTCTCCTTTTAGCGTCTCTAACTCCACAGCACCCCAATTCAGCATTGTTTTAACTCGATAAGGTCCTTCCCAGTGTGGAAGCCATTTTCCTCTCACTTGTGTTTGAAGATGAGGTCTATGGAGAAGAACTAACATGCCTGGCTCTATGTTGTTGTTCCACAGATTTCAATCAGGGGGGGGGAGGGCGGGGGGGTGGGGGGCCGGAGGGGGCGGGGGGCCGGAGGGGGCCGGGGGGGGGGGGGAGGGGGGGGGGGGAGGGGGGGGGGAGGGGAGGGGGGGGGAGGGGGGGGGGGAGGGGGGGGGGAGGGGGGGGGGGGAGGGGGGGGGAGGGGGGGGGAGGGGGGGGGAGGGGGGGGGAGGGGGGGGGGGGGGAGGGGGGGGGAGGGGGGGGGGAGGGGGGGGGGAGGGGGGGGGGCGAGGGGGGGCGAGGGGCGGGGGGGCGGGAGAGAGAGAGAGAGAGAGAGAGAGAGAGAGAGAGAGGGGGGGAGGGGGATTTTTTTTTCCAAATTTTCTCCCTCCGCTTTTTTTTTTGGAAAAAGAAAATCCGTGGGGGATTTTTTTTTTTTTTAATAAGAAGGTGAGCATTTAAAAAAGAAATTGGAAAAAATCCAGAGAAAATTCAAAAAATTTGCAAAAAAATCCAAGAAAATTCTCAAAAAATTCTGAAAAAATTCCCTACAGGTCTAGGCGAGTTTCCTCACTCAAAACCACAGAGAGATTCCTTTATTCCCCCAATTTGGCAAGAAAATGACACTTGAAAAGGATGAAAAATGCTAGAAAAATTCTAAAAAATGCTTGAAAATTTCCCAAAATTTTTCAAAAGTTGTACTACTGCAAAGGTTATGAAATGGTTGCTGAATTTGCTAAAAACTCAATGAACAACCATGAAATAAATAAAGAAAACTACTAAAACTTAAGCAAAATGAAATGAGAGGGCTATGTACAACCGGGACAATTTTTGCAGTTTCCAGGTGATCCATAATTCTTCAAGTGTGTTGATGGTAGGCCTTGAGCCTTAATATGTTGACCAGTGCCAAGGCCTCTCCTTTTAGCGTCTCTAACTCCACAGCACCCCAATTCAGCATTGTTTTAACTCGATAAGGTCCTTCCCAGTGTGGAAGCCATTTTCCTCTCACTTGTGTTTGAAGATGAGGTCTATGGAGAAGAACTAACATGCCTGGCTCTATGTTGTTGTTCCACAGATTTCAATCAGGGGGGGGGAGGGCGGGGGGGTGGGGGGCCGGAGGGGGCGGGGGGCCGGAGGGGGCCGGGGGGGGGGGAGGGGGGGGGGAGGGGAGGGGGAGGGAGGGGGGGGGGAGGGGGGGGGAGGGGGGGGGGAGGGGGGGGGGGAGGGGGGGGGGGAGGGGGGGGGAGGGGGGGGGGGAGGGGGGGGGGAGGGGGGGGGGAGGGTGGGGGGGAGGGGGGGGGAGGGGGGGGGGGCGAGGGGCGGGGGGGCGGGAGAGAGAGAGAGAGAGAGAGAGAGAGAGAGAGAGGGGGGGAGGGGGATTTTTTTTCCAAATTTTCTCCCTCCGCTTTTTTTTTGGAAAAAGAAAATCCGTGGGGGATTTTTTTTTTTTAAATAAGAAGGTGAGCATTTAAAAAAGAAATTGGAAAAAATCCAGAGAAAATTCAAAGAATTTGCAAAAAAATCCAAGAAAATTCTCAAAAAATTCTGAAAAAATTCCCTACAGGTCTAGGCGAGTTTCCTCACTCAAAACCACAGAGAGATTCCTTTATTCCCCCAATTTGGCAAGAAAATGACACTTGAAAAGGATGAAAAATGCTAGAAAAATTCTAAAAAATGCTTGAAAATTTCCCAAAATTTTTCAAAAGTTGTACTACTGCAAAGGTTATGAAATGGTTGCTGAATTTGCTAAAAACTCAATGAACAACCATGAAATAAATAAAGAAAACTACTAAAACTTAAGCAAAATGAAATGAGAGGGCTATGTACAACCGGGACAATTTTTGCAGTTTCCAGGTGATCCATAATTCTTCAAGTGTGTTGATGGTAGGCCTTGAGCCTTAATATGTTGACCAGTGCCAAGGCCTCTCCTTTTAGCGTCTCTAACTCCACAGCACCCCAATTCAGCATTGTTTTAACTCGATAAGGTCCTTCCCAGTGTGGAAGCCATTTTCCTCTCACTTGTGTTTGAAGATGAGGTCTATGGAGAAGAACTAACATGCCTGGCTCTATGTTGTTGTTCCACAGATTTCAATCAGGGGGGGGGAGGGCGGGGGGGTGGGGGGCCGGAGGGGGCGGGGGGCCGGAGGGGGCCGGGGGGGGGGGAGGGGGGGGGGGAGGGGGGGGGGAGGGGGGGGGGAGGGGAGGGGGGGGGAGGGGGGGGGAGGGGGGGGGAGTTGGGGGGGAGGGGGGGGGGGAGGGGGGGGGAGGGGGGGGGGAGGGGGGGGGGAGGGGGGGGGAGGGGGGGGGCGAGGGGCGGGGGGGCGGGAGAGAGAGAGAGAGAGAGAGAGAGAGAGAGGGGGGGAGGGGGATTTTTTTTCCAAATTTTCTCCCTCCGCTTTTTTTTTGGAAAAAGAAAATCCGTGGGGGATTTTTTTTTTTTAATAAGAAGGTGAGCATTTAAAAAAGAAATTGGAAAAAATCCAGAGAAAATTCAAAAAATTCGCAAAAAAATCCAAGAAAATTCTCAAAAAATTCTGAAAAAATTCCCTACAGGTCTAGGCGAGTTTCCTCACTCAAAACCACAGAGAGATTCCTTTATTCCCCCAATTTGGCAAGAAAATGACACTTGAAAAGGATGAAAAATGCTAGAAAAATTCTAAAAAATGCTTGAAAATTTCCCAAAATTTTTCAAAAGTTGTACTACTGCAAAGGTTATGAAATGGTTGCTGAATTTGCTAAAAACTCAATGAACAACCATGAAATAAATAAAGAAAACTACTAAAACTTAAGCAAAATGAAATGAGAGGGCTATGTACAACCGGGACAATTTTTGCAGTTTCCAGGTGATCCATAATTCTTCAAGTGTGTTGATGGTAGGCCTTGAGCCTTAATATGTTGACCAGTGCCAAGGCCTCTCCTTTTAGCGTCTCTAACTCCACAGCACCCCAATTCAGCATTGTTTTAACTCGATAAGGTCCTTCCCAGTGTGGAAGCCATTTTCCTCTCACTTGTGTTTGAAGATGAGGTCTATGGAGAAGAACTAACATGCCTGGCTCTATGTTGTTGTTCCACAGATTTCGATCATGTGCCTCCTTCCTCTTCATCTGAGTCTCTATCAATTGTTTTGTTGCTAGTAGACGTATCTCCTCCACTTTATGCAGTGCTCCAAGCCTCTGAGAGACACCACAATCTTTCTTTCCCTGCATGAATGCTACTTTAGGTGATCCATGTAAAAATTCAAAGGGTTCAATTGGCAATATTCCATAAACCAGTTTGATAAGCTAACATGTATGCCCATAGGGTACCTTGATAAGCAATGCCCCAGGAAGTGGGTTGTAGCATACATTCCTTCCTTAACATGGAAATTAATACCTTATTAGTTGATTCAGCCTGTCCATTAGCTCTTGGATAGTAGGCACAAGAGGTCCTATGTAGAATTAAAGTGGCCTCTTTGTAAGCTAACATGTATGCCCATAGGGTACCTTGATAAGCAATGCCCCAGGAAGTGGGTTGTAGCATACATTCCTTCCTTAACATGGAAATTAATACCTTATTAGTTGATTCAGCCTGTCCATTAGCTCTTGGATAGTAGGCACAAGAGGTCCTATGTAGAATTATATACCTGTTGAAAATTTCCTGTAGGACCTTATTCGCAAAATGAGTACCCTGGTCTGTACAAATTTCAAGTGGACATCCAAACCTGCAAATGATGCTACTGTAAATTAAATCAGCCACAGTTTGGGCGGTGCAGTCAGGTGATGCAATAGCTTCAGCCCATTTTGTCGCACAGTATGTGGCGATCAATAGATACTTCTCTCTTTTTGGAATCGACGGAGGGTAGATGGGCCCTACAAAATCTAGCCCCCACTTCTCAAATGGTTGCCAAGAAGCGGAAATAATCAAGGGGTTGTGCCTCTGCTTTGTTGGCTTAGGTCCACACCTCTGGCAAACATCACATGCCTTTCCCCATTCATCTGCATCTTTGAATAATGTAGGCTACCATAAACCAGCATCAAGTATCCTCTGACTCATAATATGCCTTGGAAGGTGCCCACGACCTGTTCCTTCATGTGCAGATCGCAGGACTTCCCTCACTTCTTCTTCTTGCATACACTTCCTGAACCTGTTGTCCTTTCCCTGTCTATATAATTTATCTTCAATGAAAGTATAAGGTTTGTTCTTGATTAGAAGTCTCTTTCTTTGCACAGCACTTGCCTTCTCTGGATACACTCCAGTTTTAATGAAATCCTTGATATCATAATACCAACCTTGAGGTTGTACACTGAACAGATTAGCATCTGGAAAATCATCATTGACTCCCCTGGCTTGATCCATCATATTGATCCTAGATAGGTGATCCGCCATGACATTTTCTTTACCTGGTCTATGGACTACAGAAATATCAAACTCATGGAACAAAAGTAGCCACCTCCACATCCTCCCCGTTGCTTGTGGCTTGTTCAATAAATACCTGAGTGGTTGATGATCAGTGATGATGACAAACTTCACACCTAGCAAATAATGAAGAAATTTTTGTACTGCGAAAACCATTGCTAGAGCTTCCCTTTCTGTTGTGCTATAATTCTTTTCAGCTTTAGTCAAAATTCTACTAGCATACTGAATAGGCCTATCAAGTTTGAATTCTTCACTATGTTGAGCCAATACTGCACCCACTGCATATGCACTAGCATCTACATGCACATGAAAAATTTTTTACCAATCTGGGGTGATAAGAATTGGTGCAACCACCAATTTGGACCTTAATGTCTGATAAGCCTTCTCTTCTTCCTCTTCCCATTTAAAGGGCACTTCTTTACCTGTAAGTCTAGCTAGTGGCATGGCTATCTCTGCATACATTTTTATAAACCTTCTGTGGTATCCAATATGCCCCAAGAAACTCTGAATCTCTTTAGGAGATTTAGGTTTAGGCAACTTTAATATAGAAATAATTTTATCAGGATCTGGGGCCATACCTTTAGCCGACACCACATGTCCCAAGAGAGTTCCTTCTGTCACAAGGAAATGACATTTGTTTGGGTTGAGGTTTAGCTTAATCTCCGTGCATCTCTTAAAAACATTCTGCAACTGTCACAAGTGATGGTCCAAGCAATCTAAAGGGGTCTCATTGTGAGAACCTAAAAATGAAGAGAAGTCATCCATGAAAATTCTAAGTGTTTCTAGCAATAAGGGACCAAAAATGAGGTTGACAGTTCTGTTAAAGGTGGCTAGAGCATTTTGGAGTCCAAATGGCATTTTTACATACACATATGTTCCCCAAGGTGTCATAAAAGTAGTCTTTTCACGATCCTCTGGGTGTATGGATATTTGAGTATAGCCGCTAAAACCATCCATGAAGTTATATAATGCATGTCCAACCACTTCTTCAATGACCTGCTCTGCAAATGGCATGGGCAATCCATCTGGAATGGTCACCTTATTGAGTGCTCCAAAGTCAACACAAATTCTGATTTTGTTGGTTTCTTCTTTGGTACTATAACCATAGTTGACAGCCATTCTGAGTGTTCCACAGGAATGATGATTCCTGCATCCTCCATCTTTTGTATCTCCACATAAACAACTTCAGCATATTTTGGGTTAAGTCTATAACTCTTTCCTCTTATTGGTTTGGCTCCATCAACCAAAGGGATTCGATGCTCTCCATAATTGGCACGCACTCCTTCTAAGTCTTTATAATGCCAAGCAAAAACATCTGTATAGTGGGTCAAGAAGGATTTTACCTTTTCAAGGAGCTCTGGGTGGCTCCACAACCAGGTGGCCACCAAAACTCGATGATTATTTTCCTGAATGCCCAATTGTATTTCTTTGATAGGGTTTCTCTCTACCATAGTATCTTCATGCTCATCTCCAACCTTGCTTTCTTCCACTAGCTTTTCGTGCATTGTTGTATAAGCAGTGGTATTTTGGATTTCAATGCATTCCTCCTTGTCCTGCATCCATCATGCAGGTATTTCTTGAATTGGGAAAGAAAATTCTTCACTAGAATGTTTTACCTTGCCTTTAGCTTTAGTGACTTCCTTCTCTATTGTTGTTGCATACTCCTCCAAGTTGTATTTGAGGGGTGTCTTCCTGCTCCTTCTGTGGTCTATGATGGGCTCTCCCAATCCATCAACTTGAACTTTCTCCTCATTTTCATCATAACCTTCAGCTGTGCAAGAATTATTAAGAAAAATTCCAGAACAAGAGGAAGAGTTGCCTGCTTGGAGCCAATTTAGAATATGCTCTTCTTCCTTGAACTCTATTTGGGGTTGGTCCTATGTTTCTGGTTCCATACAAATGCCAATTGTTTGCATCATGCTGGTGTTCCCTTGATTATCTCGGCCCTCCTCTAGATGTATATGTGTCAGCTCCTTCCCTTTCTTTTGTACCCACATAGTGTCTTTATCCCAATCATGGATGACACTTGCATGCCTTAGCCATGGTCTTCCAATTAAGAGGGGAAATCCTCCTTCAACTTGGGGCAGTCTTAAAACCACAAAATCCAGAATGAAGAGATTACCTTGTACTTCAAGTGGAACTTTTGGGATCACTCCCAAGGGCCTTACTTTGCTTTGATCTGCCAAAGTAACAGTGAAATTTGCAGGGCTTGAAGGGTGTAGTCCAATCTTTTCTATTGTATGTTCAGGCATCAAGTTAATGCTAGAACCACCATCCACAATAACTCCTTGAAACTCGTGACCTTTGATAGATACTGTCAGCCAAGGACTCTTATGATCTGTAAGGGATGCTTCCCCTACAATTTTACCTTTATGCATAGCAACAGTCTTTGCCACCAAACTTGTAGTGGAAGCCTCATCAATTATCTGCAAGAGTTCTGACCTCTATTTCCCATCCATCTTTATTAAATCAAAAATACTAACCTCCTTTTTCATGGACTTGAGTAGTTTTGAAGCCTCTGATTCCTTAAGAGCATGGGCTCCAATTGACTTATCAAACTCCTCATGAGCCCTGTTGAATGTATGCCCAATGGCATCACTGGTACATATGAGATCTCCTTTTTGCCTTGTATCTACACATGTGGTGGCCTTGTCTTCAGATGTCTCTTTGTCTTTGTTCAATCCATTGATTCTTGATTCTTGAACTATATCTACTTGAGCATTTCCCTTGTTTCTTGTCTGCACTGTAAAAGATTCAATTTCTTCTAACTGCACCACCCTGGTAGATGGTGATGGCTCATTGACTTGATCTAACATTTCTTCTTTGTGCACAGAAATCATTTGAATGTGGGGCCCAGATGA
Organism: Ceratopteris richardii; assembly: GCA_020310875.1. NCBI lineage: Eukaryota > Viridiplantae > Streptophyta > Polypodiopsida > Polypodiales > Pteridaceae > Ceratopteris > Ceratopteris richardii. The sequence continues at coordinate 44,213,741 of CM035425.1, forward strand.
AGAGGCTTGATTCTTAGGACAACAATTTGTATAGTGGTCTCTGGCCTCTGGGCAGTTTCTGCAAGGAGGGGCATTTTTTGGTAGAGTGAACCTACTTTGATAGTGCCCACATTCTCCACATCTGAAACAAATGATTGGCCTCCTAGGCCCATTTCCAAAGTTATTCCTCTTTCTAGGGTTGTAATTGTTACCTTGATTGGGTGCAGTCGCCATTACATTTGCTGGTGGTAGGGGTCCTCCTTGTGTCCAATATGTTGTACTAGGCATTCCTCTTGATTGGCATTCCTGGGCCTCATGACCAGCTTTTTTGCATAATTGGCAAGTCCCACTTAATAGAGGACATTCACTTACTATATGACCTTGCTTGCTGCACATGGTACACCAAAGTCCACTCTTGATGCCACCTCCTTTGAGTTCCTGCAAGTCCTGTCGCAGCTGAGCCAATTCCTCTGCTTGGGCCTCCTCCTCCTTTTGGACCTTTAATGCCTCAATCTCCCTCCTCAACTGAGTAACAGCATTCTCCTCCTCTTTGTGGGGCTTATTCCTTTTTAAGCCCTCCAGGTCCTTCCTTAGCTAGATTACTGGATCCTCCATTTCTGTAGAATATGCTAGTTGAGAAGAAGTTGCTCCATATTGTTGCCTTATCTGCTCCAGTCGTGTAACTGTTGGAGCAAGTCTATGACAAGCCTAAGTATTGGCTTGAGTCCCACAAAGTCATAAAAGAAGCTTTAAAATGAAGACTATGTAAAGTTCACTTGTGAACTACCTCTTGTAACTTTTGAAGAGTTTACTTAATGTAAAAGTGAAAGAATCTTAAGTGGTTGAGTCCACTTGATCAAAAAGGGAAAGAGGAGCCACGAATTCGTGATTTGTGGTAGGTAGAGAATCAAATCAATCATTGATTGATTGGAGAGTGATTGAGGGAAGTTAGCCTCCCAAACTCAACTATAAATAGATGGCAGTTTTAGTCGTGGTTAGAGAGACTTACGTGAAGACCTCCAAGAGCTGAGCTTTATGCCATATCAAGGTGTGATTACAAGGCACACATATGTATCAGTAAGTCATTGTATTGTACAAGCAATATACTTTCATTTTCATTATCATTTGGGTTCATATTTCCATGTTCTTGTGAAGTGTACTACTCACTCCCATTACTCTTAGTTTTCTCAGTCATATTGAAGAGATGGTTTCTCTGAGCTTGGTGCATCATTTTCCGTACTTTAACTTGGTAAAGTTAGCTCTATAAGTATACTATATGCTCACAAATTTTCATGTCATTTGGATGTTGCAATCTTCAGTTATGTTCATTTGAAGTCAACAGGGTCTGTTCATCTTCACTTCTCTGTCAGGTACCCGATTTTTTCACTCACCTTGTCAGAGCCATTTCTCAGTGGTTACTTATCCAAATTCAGTGATTTAAAGCTTGTTGGATTTCTCTTACTGTCTAGTATAACCATAGAAATTTTCATAATCATTGGATTCCCACAATTTGAGTTATGCTTATTTTTCTGCTCACTGGTGTCAAATTGTAGCAGCCCATGAAAATCGGGATGATGTCATCACTTGTTAAAACTCATTCTCAGTGTGTGGTTTATTATTTTTTATGAGATTACTCTTGAAAGTTAGCTCTTTAAGTTATCTAGACTTCCCCAAGAGGAATTAAGCTAATTGCTGCTGTGCTCAGAGAATTATGCAAAACACTGGACAGGTGTATGAACCAAAATAGCAAGTTTTTCACCTCTGGGCTAACTCCAACTTATCTGTTTTGATCTATCTTTTTGAGAGTGATCTTCCAAGGTACATAGGGTGTCTAATACATCCATTGGCAAGCCAAAAGGGCCCACCATATACTCATGGAGTTCATTTGGCTGGTGTAGATCAAGGATTTTGCAACACCTCTTCATCTTCAAGCACATACCTATCCATCTCTTCACAGTGGTATCAGAGCAAGGTTGGACAACATGGCAGATGGATTTCCTTCATCAATTGACAAATTGGACAGAGGTAACTACTCAGCTTGGTCATTAAGAATGGAAGCTTATCTCCAAGGTAGAATTTTATATGGTTATGTGGCTGGAGATGAAGTTATGCCAAGTTTCAGGAACAAAAGTCAACCAACACAAGAAGAGCAAGAAAGATTGAGCACATGGTGCTCCAAGGATGCACTTGCAAGGTCTTATCTCCTCAACTCTATCTCATATTTTTTGTTGCCTCACATTAGAAGTTGTAAGACATCTCAGGAAGTGTGGGATGCACTTGAAGCTTTCTTTTCTTCAAGTACCAAAGCTAGGAAGCATCAACTATGGCTAGATTTCACAACTCTCAAGAAGGCTCCCAAACAAAATGTGACTGATTTTGTCACAAAGCTCAAGGACATAGCAGATCAATTGGGAAGCATTGGAGAGGTAATAGATGAAGAGCAAATTGTAAGGCAGGTCATCAATGGCTTGAAGGAAGATGACAAGTGGGAAGCATTCACCACAGCTATGGATTTGTACATGGACATGCATGTACCTGATTTCAATACACTCATTGGACAACTACTTACTCAAGAGGCAAAGCTTATCAAAAATGGAGAAAACTCTAAAGGTAATCAATCTTCAGCTTTATACACTGATAAAAGCAAGTCCAAAGATAACAAAGGAAAGGCAAGAAAGTGGATGATGAAGCAGGTACATATCAAGCTAACTATGTAGGTAGAGGAAGACATGGCAGAGGTAGAGGAAGAGGAGGTAGACAAGGCAGGGGGAGATCCCAAGAATCCAACCCATGTTCTATTTGTGGATTAACTAATCATACAACTAAAAATTGCTTTAGGAATTCCAGGAATCAAAGAGGCAGAGGATCCAATAGAGGAAGTTATGGCTACTCAAGAGGAAGGTTCAACAACTACCATGGCAACTACAACAACTACAATCATTCAAACTATCAAGGAGGCTACAAAGGAAGGAGAGACTACAATAACTACACAGAAGACTCAAACAAAGAGGATTCATTATTGATCATGAACATGGCTATGCCACAAGGTAAATCTGATGAGCATGTTTTCTACATAGATTCAGGTTGTTCAAATCATGTGGCAGGAAATGTGGCACTCCTATCAGATTTAGAAGATCCAAGGAATAAGCATGAGGTACAAATAGGAGATGATACAAAACATCCTGTGGAGAAAATAGGCAATGTCAAAGCACCTGATGGAAACATCAACCTACTCAGTAAGGTACTCTATGTCCCTACCATTACAAAGAATTTGATAAGTGTTGGGCAGATAGTAGAGAAAGGGTTACAAGTCAGGTTCACAAAAGCAGGAGCATTTGTTGAAGATCCAAGTCAAGGATTCAGAAAAATTGCAAAAGGTGAAAAGACAAGTAGATTGTTCACATTTGAATTACAGGACACTAGAGACATTGCTCTCTTTAATTATGGTAGTCAGACACTCACAGAACTGGAAGTATGGCACAAAAGGTTAGCACATATTGGTGAAAGGTCATTAAAGCAAATTTGCAGGGACCAAAGTGTACTTGGACTCCCTAATTTGTCAAAACAACATATGATTTATAAGTGTAGTGCATGTCAATTTGGAAAGTCTCACAGGTTACCATTCATGAAGAAAGGTTATATGCATGAAGATCTCTTGGAGTTGGTTCATACAGATGTATAGGGACCTAGCAAGGAAGCTTCAATATCTGGATCAAGGTACTATGTCTCCTTTATTGATGATTGCAGCAGATGGACTATCCTATTCTTTATGAAACACAAAGATGAAGTTTTTTCATGTTTCAAAAGATATTTGGCTCTTGTGGAGAATCAAACAGGTAAATCACTAAAAAGGCTAAGGTCAAATGGAGGGGGAGAATACTTCTCCCATGATTTTGATTCTTTTCTTCAAGAAAGAGGAATCAAAAGAGAGGTAACTACAAGGTACACTCCTGAGCAAAATGGAGTGGCAAAAAGGAGGAATAGGACAATTGTTGAAGCTGCAAGGTCTATGTTAAATGAAAAGCATTTACCTAATTACTTATGGGCTGAGGCTATATCTACAGCCACTTACTTGATTAACAGGTTGCCTTCAAAATCCCTTGATGGGATGACTCCATATGAGGCTTGGAATGGAAGAAGACCAAGCTTAGATCATTGTAAAATTTTTGGATGTATTGCTTTTGCTCATGTTCCTTCACAGGTTAGAGGCAAGATGGATCCAAAGGCAGAAAGGTGTGTATTTATTGGATATGACAATAATCAAAAGGGCTACATGTTATACAACCCTACCAACAAAGGATTCTTAGTAAGCAGAGATGTAGTTTTTTATGAGAACAATTCATGGTATGAAGATTCATGCAGGAAGGTCAATTTACCATATGATCTTGAAGAAAATTTTCCAAAGCTTGGTAGAGAACAACCAAAGGTTGAAGAACAAGACACCTCAGAGGATGATGAAGAATCTCATATGAAAAAGATCAAAGCATGGAAGTCTAAAGGTAAAGCAAAATTGCAGGAACTTGGACATGAGGCAGAATCATCACATCATGGCCTAAGAAGATCTATGAGGGAAAAGAAAAAACCAGAAAGGTATGGGTTTGACACCTCATTAGTAACTAAACATTCTATCTACATAGCACAGGATATAAACCAAGAGGAGTCATCATCATTTGAAGAGGCCAAAGCAAAATCAGAATGGAAGCATGCAATGAAGGAAGAGATTGAAGCACTTGAGGAAAACAACACTTGGGATTTGGTGCCCAAGACTTCATCCATGAAGGTAATAGGCTCAAGATGGGTCTATAAACTCAAGAAGAATTCTGATGGTTCCATTAACAGGTATAAGGCAAGGCTTGTAGCAAAAGGCTTTGCACAAACTCAGGGAATTGATTATGAGGAGACCTTCTCTCCTGTGGCAAAGATGCCTACTATTAGGGTTTTGCTTAGTATTGCTTCTTCCAAGAATTGGAAGATACTTCAACTAGATGTAAAGAATGCATTCTTGAATGGTTGGATAACAGAAGAGGTATATATGGCACAACCACCTGGTTTTCAGAATCAAGCTTATCCTGATTATGTGTGTAAACTTAACAAAGCATTGTATGGTCTCAAGCAAGCTCTAAGAGCTTGGAATTTCAGGCTTGTTTCATTCTTGCAGGACAAAGGCTTTCAACCAAGCAAGGCAGATCCTTCACTCTTTATTAAAAAGAGTAACTCTGAGGTCATCTACCTATGTGTATATGTAGATGATATTATATTGACAGGAAATGATGCAGATGGTATGAAGAAGATCAAAGATCAGATGAGAGAAGAGTTCAAGATAAGTGATTTGGGTTCACTTACCTACTTCCTAGGCTTGGAAGTTGTTTACAAAGATCATGGTTTGTTTCTCACTCAAAGAAAGTACATTAAGGACATGTTGGCAAAATTCAAGATGCAAGATTGTAAGATGGCAGGTACTCCAATGGAGGTCAATCACAAATTGAGCTCACATGAAGGTGAACTCATAGAGGACATCACATGATATCAAAGTCTAGTGGGTAGTCTTAACTATGCCACATTGACAAGAGTAGATATATGTTACAATGTGAGTGTGCTAAGTCAATTTATGCACACGCCAAGGAAACCACATATGGATGCTGCCAAAAGGATTCTCAAGTATCTCAAAGGAACCATGAATGAAGGACTTTATTATCCTTATGTATCTGATTTAGGTTTGAAGCTATTTTTTGATGCAGATTGGGCTGGCTCCAAGGAAGATAGAAGGAGCACTTCAGGTTCTCTTACCTTTGCAGGTTCAAAGCTTATTTCATGGTCATCCAAGAAGCAACCCACAGTTGCTCTCTCTTCTACTGAAGTTGAATATAGAGGTCTTGCCATAGCTACTCGGGAAGCTATGTGGATGAAGACATTGTTCAAAGATCTTGGATTGGAGTTTGGAACTCCAACTATTTTTGGTGACAATATGAGTTCTATTCATTTGGCTGCTAATCCTATTTTTCATGCAAGGACTAAACATATTGAAGTTCATTATCACTATGTACGCAAGAAGGTTCTAAGCAAAGAGATTCAAATATCATATGTGTCCACTCATCAACAATGTGCAGATATTCTAACCAAAGCATTGGATGGTACAAAGCTTTGCAAATTCAAGGCTATGATTGGTTTGCAGGTAATCTTGGAAGATTGAAGACCTCAAGCATACTTGGCTTGAGGGGGAGCTGTTGGAGCAAGTCTATGACAAGCCTAAGTATTGGCTTGAGTCCCACAAAGTCATAAAAGAAGCTTTAAAACGAAGACTATGTAAAGTTCACTTGTGAAGTACCTCTTGTAACTTTTGAAGAGTTTACTTAATGTAAAAGTGAAAGAATCTTAAGTGGTTGAGTCCACTTGATCAAAAAGGGAAAGAGGAGCCACGAATTCATGATTTGTGGTAGGTAGAGAATCAAATCAATCATTGATTGATTGGAGAGTGATTGAGGGAAGTTAGCCTCCCAAACTCAACTATAAATAGATGGCAGTTTTAGTCGTGGTTAGAGAGACCTATGTGAAGACCTCCAAGAGTTGAGCTTTATGCCATATCAAGGTGTGA
>CM035425.1:44232811-44235311 GCA_020310875.1 Ceratopteris richardii
GAAGAAGACAAATTGGTAAGACAAATACTCACAGGGCTAAGAGGAGATGAGAAGTGGAAGCCTTTCATTTTATCTACAGAACTTTCATTAGATCACTTTACTCCTGATTTGAATCAATTGTTAGGTCATATGCTAACTTTTGAGAATGATGTCAAAGGAGATGTTGATAAGAGTGCAGGTCATGCAATGTATTCTAAAGACAAGAAGAAAGCTAACAAAGGGAAGCAACAATCAGGTGAAGAAGAAGGTACTTCAAACCAAGCAAACTTCATAAGAGGAAGAGGAAATGGCAGAAGTAGAGGAAGAGGCAGAAACAACAAAGAGAATGCAAGAGCTTGTTGGATATGTGGTAAGACCAATCATCTATCTCATGATTGTTGGCACAATAATCAGAATAATAGTAATTATCAGAACTTTAATCAAAGAGCAAGAGGTGGTAGATTTCAGAGAGGAAACTTCAGAGGTAGAGGTGGTAGGAATTCTTTTGGAAGAGGTGGAGGAAGAAGCTTCCAAAATCAATCCTATAATAACACCTACTACAACTATGCATCAGATCAAAAGGAGGACTCGACTCTCATTATGAATACTTGTGAAACCTCACATGAGGACATGAGAGTGTTTTATATTGATTCAGGATGTAGTAATCATTTGAGTGGAGATATTGCTTTGATGACTGACCTAGATCATAATGCAATTAATCATACAGTTCAGACAGGTGATAATACAAAGCATAAGGTAAAGTCAATAGGCTCAGTCAAAGCTAAGGATGGGAGCACTCTTCTGAGTAAGGTTCTTTATGTTCCCACAATCCCAAAGAATTTGATCAGTGTAGGTCAAATTGTGGAAAAAGGATATGAGGTAAGATTCACAAATGATGGAGTTTATGTGGAAGACCCTAGTCAAGGGTATAAACAAGTTATTGCAGGAAAGAAAGAAGGAAGGCTTTTCACATTGAAGGTACAAGGAAATGTTGGACATGCTATGTTCACATATGGAGAGCAAAAGGTGTCAGAATTGGATCTTTGGCACAAAAGACTTGGACACTTTAATGAAAGAGGTATTAAAGAAATGATTAACAATGATTCAGTGCTTGGATTGCCTAACATTGCAGGTCAACACATGACATACAGATGTGAGGCATGTCAATTAGGTAAGGCTCATAAGCAATCCTATTCCAAGCATGGATTTATGTATTCAGAAAGACTTGAATTGGTGCATACAGATGTGTGGGGTCCTTCAAAGAACTTTAGTATAAATGGTTCAAGATATTATGTCATATATGTTGATGATGCTACCAGATGGATCACAATTTATGTGATTAAAGAAAAGTCAGAAGTGTTTAATACATTTAAACACTATCATGCATATGCAGAAAGGATTAGAGGTCAAAAATTAAAGAGACTAAGGTCAGATGGAGGGGGAGAGTATTTTTCAAATGAGTTCAATGATTATTTGTGGAATGCAGGTATAAAGAGAGAAGTTACTTGCAGGTACTCTCCTCAACAAAATGGGGTAGCAGAAAGAAGAAATAGGACACTTGTTGAATTTGCAAGATCCATGATGAAAGAGAAGAATTGCCCAAATTATTTGTTGGCTGAGGCTGTTAATACAGCTACATATTTGGTTAATAGATTGCCTTGTAAAGCTTTGCAGGGCATGACACCATATGAAGCTTGGTGGGGTAAAAAACCTACCTTGGATCATTGCAGAATATTTGGATGCTTGGCATATGCATATGTGCCATCTCAATTGAGGCATAAGTTGGAGCCTAAGGCAGAAAAGTATGTATTCATTGGTTATGATGATAAGCAAATGGGATACAGGTTGTGGAGTCCATCCACAAAGCAATTTATTGTATCCAAGGATGTTACATTTGATGAGCAAGGTACTTGGTATGCAGGTAAATATAATATACATGCAGATGATGAAAAAGTAGTGGATCAAAGAAAAGGTAAAGCAAAGATTCAATTACTTGATGAAAGTGAGAACAATGAAGTACAGGTTGAAGTTGAAGAGAGGCCAAGGTTTGATCCAGAATGTGATGAACCAGAAACTTCAAAAAGTGCAGAAGTTAGAAGGTCATCTAGGCACAAATGGCAACCTACAAGGTATAGTTATGACACTTCATTCTTAACTACTAAAGATTATGCTTATTTGGTAAAAGCAGATGAAGACCCTTCTACATATGAAGAGACCAAAGGGAAGAAGAATTGGGAAGATGCTATGCAAGAGGAGTATGATGCATTGATAGAGAATCAAACATGGGATTTGGTTCCTAAACCTAATAGTCAGAAAATCATTGGTTGTAAGTGGGTTTATAAAACCAAAAGATTTGCAGATGGAAGTGTGTCTAGATACAAAGCTAGACTTGTTGTGAAAGGGTATGCACAGACATATGGAGTGGACTATGATGAGACCTATAGTCCTGTGGCAAAAATGACAACCATCAGGACACTCATAGCAATTGCTGCTTGTAAAGGTTGGAAGTTATCTCAATTAG
>CM035425.1:44242811-44282811 GCA_020310875.1 Ceratopteris richardii
TTGGACAATTGGAACCTTGGAAAGATAAAGTTTGGACCCTTGAAGGAAGTATTCACATAAACCTTGAACCATAGGAACCAATGCCTAATTTGGTTATTACCTTTTATCTCATGTAAAAGTCTATATGACTTTAATCACTCTTGTAAACTCACCTACCTGAGGAAGTCGTGGAAAAGTAGATGAATGGTTGAGAGAATATCTCATTTACTTTTAGGTACATGATTCTAGGAGATTGACATGGATTTGAAATTCAAAATTTACTCAATCTCTATATAAGTCACAAGTCAAAAGTCGCGGGTATGTGACACTCTTCCCGAGGCTAATCCAAGCATATTTGTGAGTGTGTGAGTGCTACTACCTAGCCTACACCTCTGAGTACCATTGGGCATCATTCTACATGCCAATGGGAATGTACATTTGATAGTATCAATACATATACTCATAGTTTTTACTCACGGGTATGTGACACTCTTCCCGAGGCTAATCCAAGCATATTTGTGAGTGTGTGAGTGCTACTACCTAGCCTACACCTCTGAGTACCATTGGGCATCATTCTACATGCCAATGGGAATGTACATTTGATAGTATCAATACATATACTCATAGTTTTTACTCTGTGTTTTTCTCTGAGTGACTACCTCCAAGTCTGTCAACTTCAACAGAGCATATCTCAAGATCTACTGAACCAAATTTGATGATCAAGGGCTCATTGGAACCAGCTCAAAGCATTCTACAACCCTACAAAGTTTCAAGTCAATCTATTCAGCCAATTGGGAGAAATCTCAATCGAAGCAGTCACTGGTATATTTCTGTGTGTTTCCTGAAAAGTCGGGGGTGTTCCTAATTTTGCTAAACATCATGCTCAGTGTATAGTTTGTCATTTGGAGTGATTTAACTTGCTAATGATAGCTTGTTAAGTTAATTTAATACTCCCAGAAGGAATTAGACCAATTGCAAGTGTGCTGGACACACTGAGCTTAGGACTGAGCAGGTGTCATTACAGAAATAGCAAGTTTTTGGACTTATGAAGGTTCAAACTTATCTGTTTTGATTTGATCATTACTCAAACATTTTGTAAAGCACATATATAGTTTCTTGGTGTCATTTGGAAGCTCAAGGAGTCTCCTAATCATATCTGAAGAAAAGAAAGGGCAGGTGTGAAGCAGGTCTAGCAGCACCAACTTGATCTTTTGATTGTATCCAGCCATCACATCCAACAGTGGTATCAGAGCAAAACAAGGTAATCATGGGTGATGGTTTCCCTTCCTTTATTGAGAAATTGGATAGGAATAACTACCAGGCATGGTCATTAAGAATGAAGACTTATCTACAAGGGAGAAGCTTGTATGGATACATATCAGGAGATGAGGAGTTGCCCTCATTCAAAACCAGAGGCCTACCTACAAAGGATGAGCATGAGAGACTTAATCAATGGTGTGCTAAAGATGCTTTGGCAAGGTCATATCTTCTAAACTCTATCTCTGATTTCCTTCTACCTCATGTTAGGAACTGTAAGACTTCCCAAGAGACTTGGGAGACCTTGTCAACATACTTCTCATCAAGCACAAGGGCCAGAAAGAATCAGCTATGGATTGAGTTTACAACTCTTAGGAAGCAATCAAAACAATGTGTTTCAGATTTTGTCACCAAAGTCAAAGATATAGCAGATCAACTTGCAAGTGTTGGAGAAGAAATTGAAGAAGAGCAAATTGTTAGACAAGTGATCAATGGACTCAAAGCAGATGACAAGTGGGAGAGTTTTACCACTGCAATGGACTTGTACATGGACATTCAAGCACCTGATCTAACAACTCTGATTGGACAACTCTTTACACATGAAGCCAAGATCACAAAGAATGGAGAGCAATCAAAAGGTAACAATCCCTCTGCCCTATATACAGATAAGAAGTCTAAAGATAAGGGTAAAAGCAAGAAGGTTGATGATGAAGGATCCACCTCCCAAGCAAACTATGTAGGGAGAGGTAGATCATCTAGAGGTAGGGGCAGAGGAGGTAAGTCAGGTAGGGGGAGACCCTATAATCAATCTCCATGCAATATTTGTGGCTTGTCTAATCATACTACAGATGAATGCTACAAGAACTACAAGAATCAAAGAGGAAGAGGTCACCAAAGAGGAGGATACTCTCAAGGAAGAGGCAGGTTCAATCAATCTCAAGGCTACCATGGCTACAACAATAACTACAACAACAATTACAACAATAGCTACAATCACAATGGCAATTATCAAGGAGGATATAGGAACAGAAAGGATTACAACAATTATGCAGAGGATCAAGATGATTCCTTGTTGATTATGAACATGACATCTAAACCAGGTATCAATGATGATCATTTGTTCTATATTGATTCAGGTTGCTCTAACCATGTAGCTGGGAATGTTGCCTTACTCTCTGATTTGGAAGAACCTAAAGGCAAGCATCAAGTGCAGACAGGTGATGACACTAAACACTCAGTGGTTAAAGTAGGTAATGTCAAAACAAGTGATGGTAATCAGAATTTGCTAAGCAGAGTATTGTATGTTCCAACAATCACCAAGAATCTGATGAGTGTAGGTCAGATTGTTGAAAAAGGTCTACAGGTCAGGTTCACTTAACATGGTGCATATGTGGAGGATCCAAGACATGGATTCAGAAGGATAGCTAAGGGAGAGAAGTCAGGTAGATTGTTTACCTTTGAACTTGAGGATACTAAAAGTATTGCCTTGTACAACTATAGGGACCAAACCCTATCAGAATTGGAGATGTGGCACAAGAGATTGGGTCACATTGGAGAAAGAACCATAAAGCAGATGAGCAGAGATCAATGTGTGCTTGGGATACCTAATGTATCCAAGCAACACATGATATACAAGTGTGGGGCTTGTCAATTTGGTAAGTCACACAGGTTGCCATATACCAAGAAAGGATTCATGCATGAAGATTACTTGGAATTGGTGCATACAGATGTGTGGGGACCAAGCAAGGAGCCATCCATATCTGGATCAAGGTACTATGTATCTTTTATAGATGATTATAGCAGATGGACTGTCTTGTACTTCATGAAACATAAAGATGAAGTATTTAATTGCTTCAAAAGGTATCTTGCATTAGTAGAGAATCAAACAGGTAGACATTTGAAGAGGTTAAGGTCTGATGGTGGTGGAGAATACTTCTCCAATGACTTTGAAGAGTTCTTGCAGGAAAGAGGCATCAAGAGGGAGATTACCACAAGGTACTCTCCAGAACAAAATGGGGTAGCTGAAAGAAGAAATAGACTCATTGTGGAGACAGCTAGGTCTATGCTTAATGAGAAGAAACTACCAAATTATCTTTGGGCAGAGAGTGTATCTACTGCCACATACTTAATCAACAGGTTGCCATCAAAGACACTTGATGGAATGACACCCTATGAGGCTTGGCATGGTAAGAGACCATCTCTGGATCATTGCAAGATCTTTGGGTGTGTTGCATATGTGCATATTCCCTCACAGGTAAGGGGAAAGCTAGACCCTAAGGCTGAAAAGTGTATCTTTATTGGTTATGATTTGAATCAGAAAGGATACAGGTTCTATAACCCCTCAAACAAAGGCTTCAAGGTAAGCAGAGATGTCATCTTTGATGAAAATGATTCATGGTATGATAATGAGTGCAGGAAAGTGAGCCTACCTTATGATATGGAAGAAGACTTTCCAAAGCTTGTCAGGCAAGAACTAACTCAGAATGAGGACACAAGCTCAGATGATGAAGACACCATCAACATTGAAGAGTTCAAAGCTTGGAAATCAAAAGGGAAGATGAAGATGAAGCAACTTGAAGACAATCCAGAATCCTCAACTCAAGCTATGAGGAGATCTTCAAGGGAAAAGAAGAAACCTATTAGGTATGGATATGATACTTCACTTGTAACCAAGCACTCTGTATATCTTGCAAAGGATATCTTAAGTGAAGAACCAGGTACATTTGAGGAAGCTATTACTAAACCAGAATGGAAGGAAGCAATGGATGAAGAAATGGAGGCTCTCAAGGAGAGTGATACTTGGGACTTGGTACCCAAGAAGGACTCCATGAAGGTTATAGGATCCAGATGGATCTACAAACTCAAAAGGAACTCAGATGGTTCAATAAGCAGGTATAAAGCTAGGTTGGTAGCCAAGGGTTTTGCACAAACCCAAGGCATTGATTATGAGGAGACATTTTCTCCTGTGGCAAAGATGCCAACTATCAGAATTATGGTGAGTATAGCTGCATCCAAAAATTGGAATATGTACCAATTGGATGTGAAGAATGCATTCTTGAATGGATGGATATCTGAAGAGGTCTACATGTCACAACCACCTGGCTATGAAGATCCCAATAAGGTAAATCATGTTTGCAAATTGAAGAAAGCTCTGTATGGATTGAAACAGGCACCTAGAGCATGGAACTATAGGTTGACAACCTATCTCTTGGATCAAGGATTTGTGATGAGTAAAGCAGATACTTCATTGTTTATAAAGAAGAACAATTCAGAGGTAATATACCTGTGTGTCTATGTTGATGACATCATTATTACAGGGAATGATGTTCAAGGAATTAGACACATCAAAGGTCAAATGATGAAGGAATTCAAGATCAATGATCTTGGATTATTGAAGTACTTCCTAGGGCTTGAATTGGTCTACACAAATTCAGGTATATACATTACTCAGAAGAAGTACATTCAGGACATGGTCAAGAAGTTTAACTTGCAGGAAGCTAAAGTCTCAAACATTCCTATGGAGGTCAACCACAAACTCAGTGCACATGAAGGAGAAGAACTCAAAGATATTACGAGTTACCAAAGTTTGGTAGGTAGTCTCAATTATGCTACCTTAACTAGGATTGATATCTCATATGGTGTTAGTGTACTTAGTCAATTTATGCATAAGCCAAGAGTACCACATTTGGAGGCAGCCAAGAAGATAGTAAAGTATCTAAAGGGAACACAAAATCATGGTTTGTATTACCCATATTCATCAGATATTGATATCAAGGTATACTCAGATGCAGATTGGGCAGGTTGTAAGGATGACAGGAGGAGTACATCTGGTTACATATGCTTTGCAGGTGATAAACCAATTTCTTGGTCATCCAAGAAACAACCCACAGTGGCTCTATCATCTACTGAGGCAGAGTACAGAGGGCTAGCCAATGCCACTCAAGAATCAATATGGTTAAAGCTACTATACTCAGAATTGGGCCTATATACAAGGCCACCTATCATATTTGGTGATAACACAAGTTCACTCCATTTAGCTGCTAATCCTGTGTATCATGCTAGGACAAAACACATAGAGGTTCATTACCACTATGTGAGGGAGAAATTACTGAGCAAAGAAGTTCAATTATCATATGTGTCCACTAATATTCAATGTGCAGATTTGCTTACAAAAGCTTTGGATGGAAGCAAGCTATGCAAGTTTAAATCCATGATTGGATTACAGGATATCATTGAAGACTAAAGATGAAGACTCAAGCAAGTGTTTGGCTTGAGGGGGAGCTGTTGGTGCAAGCAAGCCTTAACACTTGGCTTTGGTTTGTGCCTTGAAGACTCAACATAAAAGCTTGGACAATTGGAACCTTGGAAAGATAAAGTTTGGACCCTTGAAGGAAGTATTCACATAAACCTTGAACCATAGGAACCAATGCCTAATTTGGTTATTACCTTTTATCTCATGTAAAAGTCTATATGACTTTAATCACTCTTGTAAACTCACCTACCTGAGGAAGTCGTGGAAAAGTAGATGAATGGTTGAGAGAATATCTCATTTACTTTTAGGTACATGATTCTAGGAGATTGACATGGATTTGAAATTCAAAATTTACTCAATCTCTATATAAGTCACAAGTCAAAAGTCGCGGGTATGTGACACTCTTCCCGAGGCTAATCCAAGCATATTTGTGAGTGTGTGAGTGCTACTACCTAGCCTACACCTCTGAGTACCATTGGGCATCATTCTACATGCCAATGGGAATGTACATTTGATAGTATCAATACATATACTCATAGTTTTTACTCACGGGTATGTGACACTCTTCCCGAGGCTAATCCAAGCATATTTGTGAGTGTGTGAGTGCTACTACCTAGCCTACACCTCTGAGTACCATTGGGCATCATTCTACATGCCAATGGGAATGTACATTTGATAGTATCAATACATATACTCATAGTTTTTACTCTGTGTTTTTCTCTGAGTGACTACCTCCAAGTCTGTCAACTTCAACAGAGCATATCTCAAGATCTACTGAACCAAATTTGATGATCAAGGGCTCATTGGAACCAGCTCAAAGCATTCTACAACCCTACAAAGTTTCAAGTCAATCTATTCAGCCAATTGGGAGAAATCTCAATCGAAGCAGTCACTGGTATATTTCTGTGTGTTTCCTGAAAAGTCGGGGGTGTTCCTAATTTTGCTAAACATCATGCTCAGTGTATAGTTTGTCATTTGGAGTGATTTAACTTGCTAATGATAGCTTGTTAAGTTAATTTAATACTCCCAGAAGGAATTAGACCAATTGCAAGTGTGCTGGACACACTGAGCTTAGGACTGAGCAGGTGTCATTACAGAAATAGCAAGTTTTTGGACTTATGAAGGTTCAAACTTATCTGTTTTGATTTGATCATTACTCAAACATTTTGTAAAGCACATATATAGTTTCTTGGTGTCATTTGGAAGCTCAAGGAGTCTCCTAATCATATCTGAAGAAAAGAAAGGGCAGGTGTGAAGCAGGTCTAGCAGCACCAACTTGATCTTTTGATTGTATCCAGCCATCACATCCAACATGTGTCTCTCTATCTATCTATATATCTATCTATCTATCTATCTAGCTATCTATCTATCTATCTATCTGTCTATCTGTCTATCTATCTATCTATCTATCTATCTATCTATCTATCTATCTATCTATCTATCTATCTATCTATCTATCTAGCTAGTTGTCTATCTATCTATCTATCCATCTATCTATCCATCTATCTATCCATCTATCTATCCATCTATCTATCTATTTATCTATCTATCTATCTATCTATCTATCTAGCTATCTATCTATCTATCTATCGATCTATCTATCTACCTATCTATCTACCTATCTATCTACCTATCTATGTATCTATCTAGCTCTTTAGGGCGAAAAACGATCGAAAAGGGGTTGTTTGCTGATGAGAGATTAAGGAAATTGACAAATAGCATCTTTCCACGTGTACAAGAATATAACATTGTTGTCTCTTTTAACCGTATGAAGAATTTCTTTTTTTAATTCAATTTTCTCTAAAAGTGCCGCTAAAGTGATGAAGAGTCACGTATTGTGTACAATTTTTTGGTTTGATGCAAAAAAAGATACTTTTGCACACTACAGAAAGCATATTCTCTAATTTCCAAGAAGGAATTGATTTTTGAAGATACGAAATATTTTTGGGTTCACAAAATTTCATGATCATTCAGCGACAGGGTTTACATCAAATCAAAAGTTTCCACGTGTACAAAGCCTTTTTCTCTATAAATACTGCCAAAATTTGTGAACGTGGGTTTCTCGCTTTGAACATTCTTCTTCTTCTAAGTTCAAATGGCTTCTTCTTCTCGTCGTCCTTCCAATCGTGGAACCTCATGTGAGGTTTACAATAGAAGAGAGGATTCTTTGTGGAAACCTCTTTTTGTGAAAGTAAATGAATGGGTAACTATGCTTCGTAGCTGCAGAGGTGCCCATAAAGTCAAGCGTGCCAAAAGAGACAACACAAGAAACCACTGGAAGGGACATATTCTCAGTTTCAAATTGAAGAGATGCGGTTGGTTTGCATGAGTACAACATGTGTACACCGCTAAGGATCTTGTTCTAGAAAATCATCTGCAATTCCCTTCGTACTGTAAGTGAAGTTTGACAATGCTCTTCTATCATTCCAGTTGTTTTTGTATAATAAAACATATGTTTTTGTACTGCAGATATCTTTCCTTCCAATATTGTGGAATCGCAACTGTTGAATGTTTAACAGGAACATTCAGAGTTCTTCATAAGGAATATGCAGAACTCATGTATGTAGACAAATCTGTTCAATTTTTCAATAGCATAGAGTTATTTGTCCATTATGCAGATTATCAAGTGCCATCAGGGAGGAGTTCTTATGGAAATCTTGTACATGTACCTGGTCCTTGCATCTCTTCATTAGATTAGGATGCTCCTGATCATTCAACAGTTTCAAGTTTTTTATGCAAAATTAAATTTGACATCCAAAAGGCAATGTCAGCATGCCGAATTTTGAGAAGGATAAAGATTCAACGGTTTTTGCCTATTCATGTCTTTGTAGCATGCTTTGAAAACATGTTATCACAGAAAACAAAAACAATGTGGTTGAATAGGAGAGTCTCTATTTCAGAGATTGATGATGTTTTAGGTAGGGAATGGGATAGCAAAGAAGTTCAAAAGCTAGGTGACATTATTTTACGTAAAGTTAGTCCCGATTCTCTTTCAATCTCATATCAAATATGTCGATAATCTCTGGTTCTAGGATATGACTATAGAAGGTGGAAAAAAAAGCTTGGATTTTGGATAGCCTTGGACTCAGAGGAGAGCTCTCCAAAATTTGAGTTAGAAGTATTGATTCATCCAGATTTTCAATCAAGGAAAATAATTCTCACTGCAAATTGGAATCTCATAAATGTAAGGGAGCTCCTAGAATACCTTGATGAGGTATCATCTCAGTGTAGATTCTCAATTGATGATGCAATAGTTAACATTAGATCAGAGAAATCATTATCTTGCATAAGTTGCCTGCCACCAAGGGTGATTAAGTTCCAACCTTTAAGATTGTAACAAGTTAACCCTGACATTCTTACATAATGTATCTTCCTCTAATAGAAGATTCGATTGATACTTCCATTGAATTTTCTTTGCAGGATGGTGACAAAGAATGTGTGTTAAATTATGAATTTTAAATGTCTATATTCATATTTGCATTTTTTAATTTACTTTCAAGATTTTGATGAGGTTCTTATTGTACAATGATAAGAATATAAACCACGACATTCTTAGATATTTTTTAGGTCCTTTATTTCATATTTCCATTGATTTTTATTTGCAGGAGTGAATTGATGACTTCAATTATCCCCCTTCATCTAAACTCGTATTGGCATTTTTTTGTTTAATCTTAACATTCTGATGAGGTTCCAACTAAGAAATAATTATACAAGAACTTGCATAAGTTAATTCTAGATGAACAAGAGATCTAGAATTCAATATCTAATTTCAATTTAATTATTATAGTCTATCAAAGGTGCACATTAGTCTCAATTAAACAATTTGATTCTATCCAACTTTTCTGTCCTCAAGTAATGCAAGAGAAATTATCATGGTACACATAACAAGTAATATAAGAGAGGGTGGAGAACCTGGTGCGAATTCCAATCCAAGGTTTGGTATTTCAAAATTAGAAGAGCATGACTTAAGGCATAAAACAGAGGAGACGAGATAAGAGAAGACGACTGATGCAAGAGACTAGTGCAATCTGAACTTGTCGGATGGCCCTTATCACTTAGATCGGTCGTGTTAGCAAACTACCGTGAGAGACTTCAACAAGTGACCTTGCGTAAAGATTTGACTCATGATTATAAAAACCACTAGCAACAGCGATGAAATGGATAATACGACCGATGCAAGCGATAGGGGCAATCCAAAATTCTCCGATTCCCCGTATCACTTGTATTCGTCGTGTCCTCTTAATTCTTTATATCCTTCTGTATCTTCACCAATATAAACTTTCCAATAGGAATGAAGTAAGAAACCCACAATGCATTCATATTTGTGACACGAAAAAATTTAATTGGACCATGCAATGAACTTTTGTTTAACTCTCAAGAGGTTCAATACAACTGTATATTTCTCAAGGCATATAAATATTGTAAAGGCAAATAAATATGGTTACAATGACCATCTTGTTGGAGTTAGACGTCTGCGGAAGCACGCGAACAGCACAAGGAAGAAGAAGAAGCTTGGAGCACAACACACAAGACTGAATGTATTACTAGAGAATGTACAAAGATAAGTAGCCCATTAGGTCAATAGGCGTATATACAAGCCGGGGGAAAAAAACCTCCTAAAGAGGGAAAAAAGTGCCCCGGCGGTCCTAGAGTGTTCACACACATCACTACCTAAATATATCAACAAATCCCCCCTGGGAGTGATGCGGTGAACAAGGAGCTGGCACTCATGTATAAGGAAGTGCCGAGCTATGTGGAAATCACTCCACAAAAGGAAGTAAGCCCAAAGCTTTGCGGAAAGCTTCAAACTTCTCCCTAGGTAGAGCCTTCGTGAAAAGGTCTGCAATGTTCTCCTGCGTGGGCACATATGCCAAGCTGATCTCCCCAGCAGAGAACCTCTCCCTGACATAGTGATAATGCACCTCAATGTGCTTAGTGCGAGCATGGAACACAGGGTTCCTCGCAACTGCCAATGCGCTCTGACTGTCAGTGAAGATGGTGGTGGCAGAAGACTGGCCAACACCCAAATCAGCCATAAGGCGTCTGAGCCACACACACTCAACAGTCGCTGTGAAAGCTGCCCTATACTCAGCCTCACAACTGGAAGTGGCCACAGTAGGCTGCTTCTTGCTCAACCAAGATATACATGAGCTACCAAGCATGAAGCAAAAACCACTGGTGGACACACGAGTGTCATAGCAACCAGCCCAATCTGAGTCAGAAAAAGCATGCAAATCTGGCGGTAGTGATCCCCCCTTGGGATAAAACAACCCAAGTAGCCGAGTACCACTCAAGTAGCGAAAGATGCGCTTAACCGCTTTCCAATGCGTGACTCCTGGGCAATGCATAAACCTGCTCATCTGTGAGACAGCAAACTGAATATCTGGCCGAGTAATGCATAAGTAAATCAAGCATCCAACAGCCTGCTGATAGAGAACAGCATCAAATGCATCTCCAGCATCATGAAGACTCAATCGTAAACCTGTCTCCATAGGAGTGGCAATAGGCTTACAGTCTTCAAGGCCAAAACGCTGCAATAATGTGTCAATATATTTCGTTTGACACAAAGCCATTCCACCATCAACTTGCATAAACTGAATGCCCAAATAGTGATGCAAATGCCCCAAATCAGACATCTCAAATGAGGCATGCAAATCAGCCTTGAAATCAGCAATATGCTTCTCAAGAGGACCAGTGAGCAGCATGTCGTCTACATAGACAACAATGATCAAAAGCACATCATTAGCACGCTTAACATATAAGGTGCTTTCAGTTGGACTGTTCTCAAAACCATGTGCAATCAGATAGGCATGTATTTTCTCATACCAAGCACGTGGTGCTTGCTTTAAACCATATAACGCCTTCTTTAACCTGCACACCTGGTTTTCATGCCCTTTCTGCACAAAGCCACGGGGCTGAAAAACATACACTTCTTCATGCAAGTCACCATTCAGAAATGTTGTTTTAATGTCCAACTGATGTACATTCCAACCATGATGGGCTGCAAGTGCACAAATGCTCCGAACAGTAGTCATACGGCTTGTAGGTGCAAAGGTCTCATCAAAATCAATGCCTCTTTCCTGCGCATAACCCTTTGCAACAAGCCTAGCCTTATACCTGTCAACTGTACCATCAGGTTTACGCTTCAGCTTGTATACCCACTTAGTGCCAATGGCCTTCTTGCCAGGAGGCAAGTCACATAAAGACCATGTACCATTCTTCATTATAGCATCATATTCAGATTGCATAGCAGCCATCCAATTTTCTAAATTTTGTGCTTCATCAAAAGAAACAGGCTCATTCTCATCACAGAGACTAGATGCAGCCATAGCATAGCAATCTGATGCAAAGGAGGTACTATGAGAGCCTGAACGAGTACGATATGACAAAGGTGCATCTAATTTGCTGTCACGCAAAGTCTGCACCAGCCATTTTGGCATAGTTTTTGCCTGTTCAATATCAGCTCTCTCATCAACAAGTGCATCATGTAAATCTGCATCAGAAATGGAATGATCTGCATCATCATATGAAACCTGCAAAGCCTGAGAAGTTGCCTCATTAGGACCAGCGCTAGCCTGTCCACCTGTAAAAAGAGGCATCAAAGTATCATACATGTCTTTGGAACTAACAGATGTCTCCTTAGTACATGAAAGCAATGGCTGAATAGCATCTTCCACAAAGACAACATCACGGCTAACCAAAATGCGTTTAGTCTGTGGATGATACAGAAGATAGCCTTTACTTTCAGAACTGTACCCAACAAAAATACATTTTACTGCCTTATCATCCAATTTTCTGCGATGTTGTTCAGGCACTAATGCATATGCCAAACAACCCAAAACACGCAGATAAGCAACAGATGGCTTGCGTTCATGCCAAGCCTCATATGGAGTGATAGACTGCAACGCTTTCGTGGGACACCTATTCAGTACATATGTTGCACACATGACAGCCTCAAGCCAGAAACTATGTGGTAAAGCTTGACTTTTGACCATGCACCTCGCCATCTCCATGAGTGACCTGTTCTTTCGTTCAGCAACTCCATTCTGTTGAGGTGTATACGGCACTGTACACTGGTGTTTTATCCCACGTTCAGGCAGAAATGCATTAAAGTCTGAAGACATATATTCCCCCCCTCGATCAGAACGGAGGGTGCCCATTTTACATGCTGACAGGTTTTCAGCCAAAACCAAAAACTGTTTGAAGCACAGGAACACTTCGGACTTTGCTTTGAGTGGATATACCCATGCATGCCTGGAAAAATCATCAATGAAAGTCACGAAGTAAAGGTAATTTCCAAAAGAGGGTGTCTGCATAGGACCACAGACATCACTATGTACAAGCTGCAATTTCTGCATAGCCCGAACTGAACCATCTTTTGGAAAGGAAGAACTCTACATTTTGCCCAAAATACAGCCTTCACAAACATGTTTTCCAGGTGCCTCAAGTTTGGGCAAAGAGGACACCATTTCAGATTTCTACAGGCGTAACAAACTAGCAAAATTCAGATGACCAAAGCGTGCATGCCAAAGCTTTGCATCTGACATAGCCTGAGAATCATGAACTGCACATGCCGAATCATTCACAGATTTTTCATAGTCTATGAGCTTATACAGCCCACGACATAAAATACCAGAAGCAATAATCACATCGCCATTTGAGAGATCATGGACTGTACACCTGTCATCAACGAATTTCACAACCAAGCCAATCTTGGCTAATGCAGAAACTGATAACAGGTTCTTTTTGATCCCTGGCACAAATAAAGCATCTGACAAAGTGAAAGAACTACCATCAGCAGTAGTCAGAATGATCTTACCAACTCCCATAACAGGATAAGAGGAGTTATTGGCGCATGTGACAGTATTCCCTGTAGGGGCAGGCTCGAGTGAAGAGAAGAAACTGCGCTGCGAGGTAATATGTTTGGTTGCCCCACTGTCAAAGTACCAAACATCTGAGTCTACTGCAGACATGCACTGATCATGAGAAGATGGGTCAAAACTGCAGACAGTAGTAAACGCCCATTCTTCTTCCTGCACAAGATTTGCAGACTCTGTTTTTGGTGTAGAGGCCTCTGCAACAACCATTCCAGCCTCTTTCTTCTTTGCCTCTTTAGCAGCCAGTTTTGGACAGTTCTTTATAATATGATCATTTCCTTTACAGTACTTGCAGAACAATTTCTGCTTTTCTGATTTCTTCTCATCTTTATCCTGGTTCTTCGATTGTGCAGCATTTGCAGATTTCTGCTTACTGGTAGAAGAGCTCCATTTTCCTTTGCCCTTCTGACTAGCCAGGAAAGCTTGATCTGCAACACGCATAATGGACCTGTTCTGCCTGGACTGATCTTCCTGCAACAGAACAGAGACTAATTCCTCAAATGACAAGGCATTCGGATTGCCTTTCATCATCAATCGAAGAGTAGAGGCAAAACTCTGATATGAATCAGGAAGGCCATTCAGAACGGTCTGCACAAGTGAGCTATCTGGTATAACCTCATCAGCAGAAATCAATTGTTCCTTCAGGTCTTTGATCTTTGTAAGAAAACTGTCCATCGAATCACCTTCATTCATGTGCTCACTCTCCAATTGTTTTCGGAGTTAAGCAACACGAGCCTCATTCCTAGCCTGGTACAAAGTGGTAAGTGTATCCCAAGCATCCTTTGCTGTTCTGCAAGAGCGAATGTGAGGAATAATGGCACGTTTGACAGACAAAGCTATCAATGCATGTGCCTGGGCATCTCTGCCATCCCAACGAATCTGCTCTGCAGTAGGTGCAACAGAAACAGCAGCACGAACAGGAATCTGCGGAATATCATCTTCGACACCATCTTCATCAGCTCCAACACCTGTATTTGCAGTACCTGTCGTTACAGGTGTAACAGGACGTCTTTCAACACCCTGCACAATGTTCCACAATCCTTTTGCAACCAGTACATGTCGCATCATATAAGCCCATAATGGGTAGTTGGTACCATCCAACTTATCCTCAACAGCCAACATACGGAATACATCACTGCTTTCAGCCATGGCCGGTGACTAAAATACCTTGATGCAGAAAATTGACTGTATCTCAAAAAGTTGAACAGAACTGCCCAGACGAGTTCTGCTAGACCTGTAGCAGACTTCGAGACGCTTAAACTGGCGAACAGAAACTGGTATATACCTTTGGCACAAAAGGACGAAATAGCCTGCACAAGCACTGCGATAGTGCGTTCGGAGGCCGAAACAAGCTCAGATCGCGATTTCGGCACCACAGAACGAAGCCGTTTTGATCTCGGAAACACCCTGAGTATGCTCACCAAATTTTGTGCGAATCTGAGACTGCAAACGGAGGAGTGTCGACGGCGCCCTAGAAGAAGCAACGACCTGCTCTGATACCAATTGTTGGAGTTAGACGTCTGCGGAAGCACGCGAACAGCACAAGGAAGAAGAAGAAGCTTGGAGCACAACACACAAGACTAAATGTATTACTAGAGAATGTACAAAGATAAGTAGCCCATTAGGTCAATAGGCATATATACAAGCCGGGGGAAAAAAACCTCCTAAAGAGGGAAAAAAGTGCCCCGGCGGTCCTAGAGTGTTCACACACATCACTACCTAAATATATCAACACATCTTCCAGATGAAGATTGGCATAAGTACATACAATTTGTACATAAATAAATCTTCCAACCTATGTCGGTTTTACAATAGATTTCAATCTAAGACTCAAAAATTATTCAACCCTTTCTATCCTCTTTGGAGCCCTCTGTTGCTTCTGTCCCTTTTTGGAGCTTTCAGCTTGACTCTTTTTTTTGTTCCCATGCTTTAATGGTGAGTGAAGAGGAAGCCCTTTCTTTTTATCTTCAGACTTTTTTTTATCAAGTGGAGGGGGTTGGAGGTGAGTCTAGATCATTGGGGCAGATTGCATGTTTCATGATGCCATTTATTGCTCTCTCTCTGATCAAGATGATCCATGCATCTGGGTAGTCTGATAAATTCAATTCAAGACTGTAAAACCTTCTTTCCAAGAATCTTACAGCATTTGCAATCACTCTCCAACCACATGATGTTGAGTCTCTCTGCAATGGCACATGAATTTGTATGTATTCAAAATTGCTTTTGTTCATTCATTTTAGCAATTCCAGGAAAATTCTGATCAATATGCATCTTGAGAAGCTTTGCAGCACTGCATTGTGAAGTGAAAATCAGAATGGATGGCATGGATTTTAAATAGAGAACAACAAAATGTATAGCAACTTACACTTTGCAATTCCCATGTTGTGATTGAAGAGAATTGAGGAAAAGAGCTTGATATGCATTGAAGTCAACAATAATCAAACTCCAATGGCCCCTGTCAATGAGTTGCATGTAAATATACTTTCTTAAATGAAACAAATATCTTTCCAAAATGAAGATGAATACTTACTTTTCAATATATGGGTAGATAACACATTCTACCTCTTCTGTAAAATCCTATAGAAAGGACTTGGCATCTCCATGTTTATGCAAAAAACATTGTGTCACCAGAGGATCTAAAATAAATACTTTTCTTTGAACCGCTTCCTCACATTGTTGAAGAAGAACCCTACAAATCAAGAAATAAAGAAAATTAAGCAAAACAAGAGCATTTTAAGGCCTCTAGATATACCTGAGTGAAATGTTGACCACACTATCTGATATTTCAACATGAAGCTCCCTCAACATTTTGTTGTCTTCAGGTCTAATGTCAAGAAACCAATCTTTTTGCCATGGCATTGCAACATTAACTATTATCTGCCCATCTCCTTTCTTAAGGAGCTCTTTATTTTCTTTCTGTAACTTTTGAATCTGGGTTGAGATGACACTTTCCTCTATAAATAATCCCTACTTTTTCCTCTCCTCCTCATTATTTGCTACAGTTCTAGTTTCATGATCATGAGTGACCTGAGGGTTGATCTCTTCAATGACAACTATTGTTTTGGGTGCTCGAGCTAGAGGTATATTTAAAATATCGAAGAATTTTTTATCATGGTGATCAATAGGAACCAGAGCTTTATCAAATTTATATCTTATTCTTGAAACAATAACATAATCCTTCGCCATTAGTGTTACCCTATGAGAATGAGCAGCACATAAATAGGCATCATTCATAAAATCAATAGCAAAGTCCTCTGCAGCTTCTTGCAGGCATAGCAGTGCTTGAGTTTGCCACCTCACATTGACAAAGGATGAGGTCTTCATCAAAGAACAGAGGTTGGCTGAGGTCTGCTTGACAACTCTCATAAATGGAAGTCTAGGGATCAACAATCCCACAGACTTTTGAGCTCTTCTAATTTCCCTCAAGGACTTTACATGGTACTTGACCCTTTTTTTTGAAGGCTTGTCTTGGATGTCCCTGATCGCTTGCATCGGTCGTCCTTGAATTCATCATCAAATATCAATTAAATATATCTTACAATGCAAAATACTCAACTATCACTAAGAAAAACATAATTTGAAAGCTATGATTAATGACTCTTTCCACTGTGAGAGACATGACCGATCCAAGCGATAAGAGTCATCCGTAAATGCCCGGATGTCCGTAATCGCTTGCATCGATCGTCCCTGAATTCATCATCATATTTCAATAAATACAAGTTAAAATATAGGTAACAATGCATAATACTCAAGCATCACTAAGGAAACCAAAATTTGCAAGCTATGATCAAGGACTCGATGCCATTTAAGAAACATGACCAATCCAAGCGATTAGGGTTATCCAAAAATCTCGGATGTACCGTGATCGCTTGGATCGGTTGTGTCCATATTACCTAACGCAGAGAGTGCTCTCTATAGAAATTGTGAAGAAGCATCTTAAAAACTTGGTGGTGATGGAACCTCGATGCTTGGCAAGTGTTGACAAAAAAAAAGAAAGAAATGAATAGGGAAGCTTAAATAGGTCCCAGAACTGAGTTGACCATTGGTGCCATGTGGCATGCCATGATTGGTCCATGTCATATAGCCGTTGTGAATTCCAATGTCTTTTGCCATGTGGCATGATTTGATTGGTCCATGTCATCTATCCATTGAATCGGCCAACATATGCTTTGCCACGTGGCACTCGGTGATTGGTCCACGTCATTCGACCGTTACTTCTTCCCTCCTCGCCTATAAATAGCTACTTCCTTCACAAACTGAAATTTTGAACCTTCAGAGAATTTGTCTCATTTACATGCGTATTTTTCTTTCGTCCTCGACACGACCGATACAAGCGATTTTCCCCGTTTGACTACGTTGACTTGCTTTAGTCGCTTGCATCAGTTGTGTTCTCCTAATAGACATACAGGAGAAGTTGTAGCTAAGATGGAGGGAATGAATGAGATCCTTAGTGTGTCTCTCCATTAGA
Organism: Ceratopteris richardii; assembly: GCA_020310875.1. Taxonomy (NCBI): domain Eukaryota; kingdom Viridiplantae; phylum Streptophyta; class Polypodiopsida; order Polypodiales; family Pteridaceae; genus Ceratopteris; species Ceratopteris richardii. The sequence continues at coordinate 44,260,645 of CM035425.1, forward strand.
GAAACTTCTTGATTTCATGGTTCAAGAGGGTTTAATTGTAGATTATTTTCCTGATGCAATGACGATATTCAACCCCAAAATTGATTTTGAAAAACTCCTAGAGAAATTGAAAAGTTTTCTTAAGGATGAGTGGGAGATTTTCTTGGGGTTGATCAATGGAAGGATCCTTTCTATTTCTCAGAAAACCTGTCCATACTCACATCTTTGGGAAGGATCCAATAGATAGGGCTAAAATCACAAGAAAATGCAAAAGGATATCCCCTTTTCCAGGGAAGCTTGATTTATGCCCAGAGCATGAAAAGGACTGCTACTTGCTCCCTTTAAACATTGACCTCTTGATATGGCTTGATCATATCTCAGTTGAAAAGGAGGAAAATGTTCATGTTGAAGACGAGCCTTTCTTAGAGCTGACACTTGAGGGAAGCTCAAAAACTATGAAAGGTGTCATGGAGATTGTTGAGGAGATCAATCTCAGGGCAAAAGAAGAGCAGGTCAAAGGTTTTGATGTGGCCACTTTTAAAGCAGAAACTGCAATAATGGAGCCAACTGAAGAAGTTCAAGTGTCTGAGAAGTCCCTACTTCTCCCAAATCTACCTTTTTACTTTATCTCTGAAAAAAAGTTTATACCTCTATTTTACATTCAGGAACTTTTCAATCTAAGGGAGGACTACTGCCTTGCAGCTATAGCTGAGTCAGAAGAAGTTGCAAGGAGATTCGTCAATAAGAAAGGAGAAAGAAAAGAAGAATTTTTGTGTCTTGATTTGGATTTGTCTAATGAATAATTCAAAGATTCATCACAAGCTCTTTCAAAATGCTTTGAGAAAGCTATCTCAGAGAAGCCAAGACTTGCTGATGAAGAGTTTGATGAGCGTCAGAAGCAACTTGGAATATACTCGTTTGGGCGCGGCTATTCATTCTTGGATGTTGCTGAGGACAAAGGAACAATTTGTATTGACTCAAAAGAGCTCATTGAAGAGGAAGATGAGGTCAAGGTATGTTGTTTAATATATTCTTATGAATTAAAGGTTTTGTCCAAGATCTCCATTTTTAGTGAGAAATTGACCACGTCCGATGCAAGCGATAAGGCCCATCGGATAATTTCCGTTGGGCCTTATCGCTTGCATCGGTCGTGTTCGGACTTGAAGAGGAAGATGAGGTCAAGGTATGTAGTAAAATATATTCTCATGATTTTAAGGCTAAGGAGATGAGATGCCACAATCGGTTTTCTCCAAGGTCTCCATTTAGACTGAGAAGTCGATCACGACCGATGCAAGCGATAAGGCCCATCGGATATTTTCCGTTGGGCCTTATCGCTTGCATCAGTCGTGTTTGGACTTGAGGAAGATGACGTCAAGGTATACAGTTAACTATATTCTCAAGAATTTTAGGTTAAGGATATGAGATGGGACCGATGCAAAATCTCTAGCTTGTATCATATTTGTCCAAGATCTCCATTAGAAGTGTCAAAAATTGATCACGACCGATGCAAGCGATAAGGCCCATCGGATATTTTCCATTGGGCCTTATTGCTTGTATCGGTCGTGTCTAGGAGTTGCATGCAGCATTGATAATAGATATCTGGCTTGTGAGAATTCCCCTCATTCATCAAATATTACATGTTTCTAGGTAGTTTGCAAAGAGATTGATGACGACCGATGCAAGCGATAACGACTGTCTAAATTTCTCTAAAGACCCTAATTGCTTGCATTACTTCTCATGACTCCTAAAGTGTGCGTGCACTTCATCTAACCTTGTTTTTCATTTTTACCACAGTTAACTTTATTGGATGAAGACAATTACCTTGGCAGGGGCAAGGGAACAAGAAAAGCCATAGAAGAGAAAGGAAAAGCAAAGGTGGATATTCATTCTATTATCCACTATCTTCCAAACTTGAACCTAGACACTTTTAGTGTTATTCACAAGCACTATAGTGAGGAGCTAGACTTTGCATTGTTCTGCTTGAGGACTCTATCAAAATACATGGGTTTTACTCCAATACCCTTTAATGCTTTCACAGTTTTGCTACTTGAAAGAGCAGGTGCATTCATAATTTTTGGATATGCCCCAGGACTCAATGCTTCAAGGGCAGGGTACTTTCTTTGTTATTCAAGCTATGCAATGGCTGCATGGGTGTCAGATTTAAAAAGCATTGATGGATACAGGAGAAAAGAGTTCCTCAGATATAGAGGTGATTTGCCAGAGCCAAGCTCTTTAAAGAGGCTCAAGGAATGACTTCATTTTTTCAAATTCTATATCTCAACAAATGTACATATACAGATATTGCCTAATGTAATATAAGACATTGCAAATTTTTTTGGTGTAATTGATCCATGCCCTAATATTAATTGTTATTGATTCTCTAGTCAAAGTCATATGATGGTAATAGACATATTTCTTTTCAAAGCTTAATACATCATGAAATGTACATACATGACATCTTTATTTCTCAAAGAAATAAAAGACATTGCAAATATTAAAGATCTGTTTGAAATGTAGTCTTTTTCATTTTGTGGTATTGATACATGATGATTTTGTCTGGTGATAGCCATATCCTTCTGATTATATTTGGCATGAGGTCCTTTGTAATTGTCTTCTAAAGAACAATCAAAAATCTCTCTGAAGGCATTGCTCTTTGTTACTCCTCCTCCTTTCTTTGTACACCTAAAGAAGCTTGTCCTTGCTTGATAATGAGATTTTTCCATGCCTTGGGTGTTCCACATGGCAAGTGGTTCTTTTTCTGCAAAGAATGCACCATGCACAAGAAGAATATGCTAGAAGAGCAGAAGAATCTCAATAGATCTTTATTTCAATTAAAATATCTTTGGAACTCACCAAGTAGTATGTTATGTCTTTGGCACCCCATGCCTCTATGATGGTTTCTATAAGCTCTGTGGTCGCCTTTCTGAAATCTGTCACATAACTTTTTGATGTTGCCTACTGCCTCATGATCTTAAAAAGATTATCTAGTTTGACCCACACCTCCATTCTCTTTTTTGCTATTTTTGGTTTGCTTTTTACATTAGTCGTGACCTCACAAAATTTTTTCCAACAATTCCACATGGCATTTAGTTGTTTGTCATCATGGTTGTTGAAGAATCTCCTTGCTTTTGCACCTCCCATTGAGACATCATGTAGTACATCACCTGCATTTTGTGAAAGCTTTGGATCTTTTCTTAGATGAACATCACCACCATGAAATCCCATTTCTGAAAGAAGACATTCACATTTTTTATGCATTCATCTGCAAGAGTTGTAGGCTTGATAGAATATGCATAATCCAAGTGAACACGGACCAACTTGTCAATGATTCTTAACTCTGCATGTAGTGTACATATGTGTATATTTGTCAATGCTATTGGAAGTATGGGATCCCAAATCATTGAAGAAGATGAGTAGTTATGAAGAATAACATTTTGTCTAGAAGGAGCCTCTTCAGCCTCAGCTCTAGCAATCCATCCATTTGTGCCTTGGCTTTGCATGCAGTACAAGCAAGGGTACTTAGAATTTGCTCCCCCACTTATACCAAACATGCATTTGAGTGTCTTTAGGTCTCCACTCAAATGCCACTCAACTTGAAAGTTCCTGTAGTCTTTGACATTCAACAATTCTCCTGCATGATGCCTTTGGATAACATTTGGAATGTTTGTCTGTGAGAATAACCGTTTAAGTGTTTTATGGCTCTCAGATGGAACTTGAACATAGCCAACCCACCATAACTCCATTTTCTGATTGTACTTTGAGAGATGGAGTATCCAATTTCCCAAGGCTATAGTCCAAAGCTTTGTTCATCAGTGCAATACTTAATCTCTCCATCTTTTGATGTTTTTTAAGCTCAGCTTCATCAAGTTTGATTACAAATTTCAATAGACCAGAACATTCATGTTCTTTTATATTATAGAATTGAACCATGTATGTTTGAAGTTTTATAATATCTATCCATATGTTGTTAAATGCATTGTAAGTGAAATGTAACTTTTGTTTTCCTACTTCGTAAGGCATGTTACCATGAATATGTTTATATTCACCGAATACTGATGTGATCTTCTTATTCAAGCAGAGCCGAAACTTTCCTACATGATGGGGTCTAGGCAATCCAAAACCTCTAACTTTGTTAAATTTTAAAAATTCACACCAAACTTTTGAAATTGCTCTATAACCTTTCCTACTCACTCCGACACTATCACAAATCTTCTGAATTTGAGATGCTTTTAGTAACAGATTCATTTCTGTCATGAGTTTTTGAAAAACAAAGCGTTTCAAGCATGTATTTTCATTCAGTTTTAATAGTCTTAAAACATCATTTTGACTCAAATTTTCATTGCAAAAATGTACGCGCTCAAAATTGTTCGACATATTGAAACCTAGCACATTTGTCACATGATCTCTAACAATTTTCATTCTTTTCTTTTTCTGGCCAGATTTTTCAGTCAAATCTAAAAAAGGTTGTACTCGTTTTGACCGCATTCTCAAACCTATAGGAGTTTCTTTCATTTTTTTAAAAGACTCTAACTGAGAAGATAAAGTGGATAATTTGTTTTCTAGCTCCCTCATATGTAAATCCTTCTGGTGTAGTGTGTTTTGTAAACAGTTTATGTAACGTACATAATTCCTTGAAATATCCCAGAGCCTTGAACAATAGCCTCGTAAACCATCCTCACCATCTCCTACAAATCTAATCAGATCATGAAGATTATGAAAAGGGGGGTACCTTCCAGTTTGTGGATCAATTGGATAAACAGATCCATCTGTCCATATGTCGATATGTTTCTTGCCTTCCTTTCGCAATCCATCCACTTCAGGAGGATGAAGATCCCTTCGGAATACTTTTCTTGCCGTCGCATACTCCTGACTAACTGCAATGTTGATATGGAACTTTTCACAATGATTTTGATTGTTTGAAAGCTCAGCGAGAGTATTTGGGTTAACGTTCTCCATGGTCTACTATGAAAAATGATCGGCAAGTGTCTAAAATGACGTGAAAGAGAGAAACAGGCCTACTATGAAAAGTAGAGTAAAAAAGTGCAAGTCATCAGCACACATTATATAGGTACGTGAACAAGAGGAAAATTTGAATTTTGATCAGTGGCCAGTGAGCACAAACTTCGAGGCGTAAGATATCTGGTGTAGCTCAATGATGAGTAGCACCTCCTTTAATGTCAATCCGGGAAGACGTGAGGATGGTATGAAGACCACGAGCAAGTGGAAGCACAAGTGCGTGAGGGAGAAGCACACAAGCATGCACACACATACACGCACACGCGCACACACGGCAAGAACAAAGAGAGTAAGACAATGGAATCACTTCTATTGCAACCAAGTTCTCATACAAGCTCAAAACTACAAGAAGCTAGCCCAAAAATGAGCTCTCTAGCTCTATTTATAGTTTTTGACTAGCTTTGACCCTGTCCAGACCTAGTGTCCGGCCTAGTTAAAAATTAGGTTCCAGGGCTTATTTGAGGGCTCAAACGAGATCTAAAAATTATGAAAATTGGCAGGCAACTACTTCTAAGGCTCCTCAAGCTCGAGGACTCCTCGGCTTATACAAAATGGAGCTACAAAAGGTGAAAATGCTATTTACAGGGGTTTTTAGTGATGAGAATCACTTTTAAATGTAGTGGTTTTGAAAAAAATAAAGGGTTGCCTTAGTGCTAGATCTGCTTGTATGCTCGTACTTGCTTCTTCTCGTATACGGCCAACACTCTCCCCCCCCTAGCGTCTGTCGCCTCTGACAGACCTCTGCTCCACTGTTTGATCAATGTATTCCTGCAGGAGGTCGGTTGCCACTTCTTGTTCCTTGATGCGTAGTCCCCGGACCAAGTCTCTCTGGAGGGCATCCCAATTGACCGCACCCGGCATATCAAGGTGTGGTGTGGTGTAGAGCTCTGAGTGCATGGTTTGTTCACACGCGAATAGATGTAGCAGGTGGGTTGGGCGTGGTGCGAACACTTCGGAGTGCGACTCCCAAAACCCCGTGGTGAACATATCATCAAAGGTTTGCTTGTAGCAGGCAGGGAGATATCTTATTCGTGCATGCCATGCGTAAGCTACTCGAATGCTAGGGGTCGTGCTCATGTCATATAGCAAATCATAATTACCGTTGATGAAGCCCGGGATTGAAGGCTGGATGTTACGTACATTTCGAAAGGTATTTAGGACCACTTGCATCATGTCCAAAATTTTGAGCATCATTTGAGCGGCGACATCCGGCATGGGGTGGAGGCGTGGCATCCAATGTCTGATGGTGGCTATCATGTATGATACTGTAGGTGTGCCGGTTGGGGGTGCGATTGCGGGGTAATTGAGCCATTCTTTGCAATTTGCGTTGTTCTGAACCTTGATGGCGAAGGCCTTCCATGATCTTCTTCTTTGTACTGGCCCATAACAGGGGTTATACTTCAAATGCATGGGAGCGTGATCCCATGTTCTCAGCATTTTCGGGTATGTTTCCAGTAATCTTTGCCTCCAAGTAGGTTGAAAAATCGCCCCATTTCTAGCTGCCTCTGGTATATCTTCTGGTTCAAACTGGGTGGCGAAGGTAGGGCACTTGTTGGTGACTCTTTTGATCTCTGCGTTGTAGTCGGCCAACAATACAAAATATGGCTTATATTGTAATTCTGAGCTCGTGATGAGTCGTCTAGAAGCAAGGTGCCTGAAATACTCAGATTGAAGTATGGTTTCTTCAATGGCCTTCATTGCTAGCATCTGAGTTGCTACGTGCTCCTCGTGAGTGTGGCCCATCTCCTCTACCTGCTTCATCCATGCTGACGGGGGTTCCTCATATGTGTCCTGGCCTTCCTCCGTAATTCTGCCTCCTGGAAGGGGTTGAGGCTCGTAATTGTCTTCAAATGTCTCCTCCACTGGAATGACTATTGTGTCTTCTTCTATGGTTTGATCAGGTGGAGAGGGAGGTCGTTCATACTGTAACAATTTAATTTTTAGTTCTGCCACCTGTTGCCGTAGCTCAAGTACCTCATTGGTTACTGATAATCCTGGCTCTGGTGAGGTTGCAGCGTTGGCCATCTCTTTAGGTTCTTGTTGGTGTGGTGCAGGCACTTGGGCTTTCTGTAGGTCTTTGACTTGGTCAGCAAGCTGATCATGAGCTTCTAGAGAGTGGCATAGGTTTCTAATATTTGTTGTATATTCTCTGAGGGGATGGCTTGGAATTTAGCAGGGTCGATGGGTGCCCCTGGAGTATTTTCCATGGCTGCTTCGAGGTTGTCTTGATTTTGTTGCTGTAGTCTTTTGTTTTCTTCTTGGGCAGCCGCTAAATGGCGTCGGAGTAGAGCCATGTTTCGTTGTAGTCTAGCGTTACGGGCTAGCTGATCTCTAAGTTGTTCTTCCGTTGCCCTACTCTTCTCTGTATGTGTGGACTCGAGCTCCACCTGATATTGTTGGAGGGTGGTCACCTCCTGCTGTAACTCCGTATTAGACAACTCCAAGGCAGTGACACGTGCCTGGAGGTGGGATGACAATGTACAGAGCTCCTTATTGTTTTCTTCTAATAACCTGTATTCCTGTTTAAGTTGGGCAGCAGCTTCGAGCATGGTGTTGAGTGCATGACTAAATGAGGTGGGTGCAGGGGTGAGGGTGGAAGATGCAAGGGGTCAGGAGATGGGAAAGGGAAAAGTGGATGCTGTGCCTACAGTGTTTGGAAATGGCGACGTAAGTGAAATGACACGTGGTGATGTTGGAATAACAGTGGTGGTGGGTGATCCTGTGGATGGTGAGATGTCCATGGGATCGGACGTGAGAGTGTGTGATTCGTGAACTGTGAATACAGGAATGGTGGGTGGTGTGATAGTGGTGGCAGTGAATGTGGGGGAGTGGGGTTGGGAAAGGGACTTTTTATCATAATTATCCACCTGCTGGAGTATATTTACAAGGTTCGTCCAGAATGACGGTTGTGTGACTTGGGTTGAGCATGAGGCGGTTACTAGGGAAGTGGTGGATAGGGTTTGGGTGTGGGTGAATGGAAAAGGATGGGATGAGTGCTGGCTAGTGGCAAGTGGTTGTCCAAGGGCGGGGAGATAGGAAGGGTGACCTATTATGGTTTGATCGGTGGCAGGATGACCGGTGTGAGGTTCAAAATTTAGGGTGGAAGTGATGGATGTGGGTAAAGGGAAGGATGTAAAAACAGAGGTGTGTACAATGGTTTCATGATGGGTGGACATCGGTTGTTCAGAAAGGCTAGTGGAGAAGGGTTCTGAGGGTCGAATGGAAGGTGACGGTGGAGATGGTACCTGAGTAATTACCTCTTGTTCGTCAGCGGGACTTGGGCTCGTCATGTGAACATCCTCTGAAATGGTGGTAGACAAGGAAGTAGAGACTTCCATTTGAATCATTTTCCCTCGTCGTGGTCGTGTATCAATCCTTCATTGATCATAGATAGGGTTTTCCTGATAGACCATTGTCCTCAATGCTTCCCCGATCCCACATGTCTCTGCCAATAGATTCAATGATTCCACAAAGTGTGAGTCGACATTCTCGGTTTGAAGCATCTGGTTCACTAGAGCTCTATTCGCCTCTTCTGTCATCTTATGTCTTCTCTGTACCTGCTTGATTGTCTTGTACAGCCGTCTGAGTTGTGTTGTGTAGGCAGGGGCCTCCTCTTCACTGTCTTCTGGGTCATTTCTTTGTGCACCTTCCTGAACTTGTGTGTTTGGGTCATGAGGATGTTGTGCCACTTCTTCCCCATGTACTCTGCTCGTCTCGCCCCGTGGCTATTCTCTTTGGACTGATGCACCCGGATCAACATTGTCAGGGGAATCTTCACTGTCTGATAGGGGGACCGTCTGCAGGAATCTTTCAAATTCGAAGTTTGGATCTTCTGTGAAGGTGGCCATAGATGCAAACTCTGCATCGGTAGGTAGTGGAGGGGCGGATGGAACGGGTTGTACCACCTCCCCAGCTTGAACTCCTTGAAGATGGATCGTGAAAGGTGTGACCTGAGCTTCTGGTCGGGGAGAACCTGCTATTAGAGTTGTGGGTTTCCCATCCTTGCGTATCCAGATCTACTTCGCGCCACAAGATGCTCCGTGTTGCACGGGTTGGCGCTCCTGCCTCTTGATCAGCAGCCTCCTTCGTGTCAAGTGATGTTTGGTCTGCTCGTCTAGAATCTTCCTTGGATCAGTTAGGAACTCCTTATTGTAAAAGGACAACATTGTTATCTTCATGTGGATTCCTGGAGGGACCAGGAGTTGGTGCCTGTTCTATTGGTTTGAGTGCTTGATTTTCTAATTCAATCGTGAGACGACTTTGGCCAACCCAAGCCTGAAGAAGTCCACTTCTTAGGTTGAGGTTGACTGCGTGATCATAGATCCAGTCTTGGCCTAAGACAAGAGGTTTGGTGAGATCCTCGTCTTCACACACTAGCACTTTTGCTGGCATGAGGACCTCTTGTATGTAGAGGGGAAGATCCACCTCTCCCATACAAGGGGTTTCAACACCTCCTAATCCTATCAGGTATGCTTCTAGGGGTTTTACCTCCAATTGCAGCTGCTGGCAATAAGAAAGCCGAACTGCACTTGTGGCTGCTCCTGAATCAATTAATGCTCTCACGCTTGTTGTGCAGTCTCTTTGTCCTATTTCTAGGGTCACAAAAGGTCGTCGATCCATTATCTTATGGGTACGTTCACCTGAAGCCTCACACATGGCCATGTGATAGCCTGGAGACTCTTGAGTGTCAGGCATAGGCTGATCCCTCCCTTGTCTCCTCAACTTCATTCGTCTGATACGCTCTAAGGCCTCTGCCTGTGCTTCTTCTCGAATTCGTTTTTCTTCCTCTTTACGTTGCTTAGCAGTATTGAGTCGATTTAGCATTTCCTCCGTGAGGGGTTCCTGATACAGCTTGACTCTGCATCCGCTAATATAGTTTGGGAGAACATCCCCCTCTAAAGTGGCTAGTTGTACTGCTCCACTCGTGGAGATCCTATTGATGATCATAGGTCCGTAGCCTCTCTTTTCTAGCTTTCTTGCGTGTTGTTTCAATGTGTAGACTAAAACTAGATCTCCTGCTTTCAAGCCCTTATCCTTCACATGGGCATCAAAGTATGCCTTTTGCCGCTTCTTTGCAGCATAGATGCCTGCTGCTGCTTGTAGCCTCGTCTCACCTAAACGTTCTAGATCAAAGATCCTAGAGGACAACTCATGTCCATTCCACTCATGCTCTTGTGCTACTCTTAAAGCTGGAATTAGGAAATCTAATGGTAGCACCGCGTTTTGTCCGAAGACCATCTGAAATGGGGTGGCATTGAGCACCGTTTTGTAGGCAACTCGGTATGCCCAAACAGCATGATGAAGTTGTTTGTCCCAATCCGAGCGTTTATTATTTACAAGTTTCATCAATACGTTACATAGGATCTTATTCGTGCTCTCGGCTTGTCCGTTAGCTTGTGGGTGATAGGGGGCAGACTTCTTATGTATCACCATGAATTCTTGAAGGAGATTTTCAATGACCTCATTCAAGAAGTGCGTTCCTCTATCACTAACCAACTCTATTGGTAACCCATATCTAGTGAACACATTTTCGAATAAGAACTTAGCCGTCGTTTGAGCATCATTCTTTGTCGTGGCTTTTACTTCCACCCACTTTGTAAGGTAATCTGTGGCTACAATAATATATTCTGCATGGGAGTTTCTAGCTGGGGGGTTGATGGGACCTACAAAGTCTATACCCCATTTAGAAAATGCACGTCCTCCCATCATTGGCCTTAAAGGCATTTCATCTTTTCTTATCGGATATTGGGCACGTTGGCATGTGTCACAACTCTTCACATAAGTATGTGCATCCATATGAAGAGTGGGCCACCAAAGTCCTGAGAAGAGAATGGTCTTAATTACTCTGTCAGGCCCAAAGTGTCCACCTGCAGCACCGCTGTGTGCAGTTTCTAAGACTTTCAAATAGTCTGATTCATGAATGCACAGTCTTAGGTAACCATCCTTGCCTCTTCGATATAGGTTGTCTCCTACTAAGGCATAGTCTTGAGCCTCTTGCTCCATGCTCCGTTTTCTTGCAAGACTAGCCTGATTGGGTAATGTTCCCGATCTCATGAACTTGACTAATGGAGCACTCCAATCTGGGATTAATGACACGTGATAAAGAGTGGCATGTTCCACTGGGGGTCTCTTCTGGCACACTGGACAATTGTGGATCCACTCTTGTATTTCTTTGTCCATGCTAGGCCAATACACTCCTAAACGTTTTAGATTCTGCAATGTTCGTTGTTTAGGGTAGTGATTTCCTAGCAGTCCCTCATGGGCTTGTTGCAACCAACTAGCATGTTCATCATCCTCGACACAACAAGCTAATACGCCCTCGGCATCTTGCTTGTACATACTTCCGGCCAATATTTGATACTTTAGTGATTTTACAATTTCCTCTTTGCTTGTTTTCACATTCTTATTTGCAGGCCCGAAGGTTAGGACTGGTACCAACTTATTTGCCCATTTAGGAACAACTTCTAAATTGAACAGATAAGCATCGGGCAATTCATCAGACACTCCTTGCGGTGGCTCTCCTGAAGTGATGCGAGAAAGATGGTCTGCCCTAAGATGGGTTCTACCTTTCCTGACAACAACTTCAAAGTCGTATTCCATTAGTAAGAGGAACCATCTTACTAAGCGGCCTGTATTGCAAGGTTTATTGACCAAATATAGTAAAGCTTGATGATCAGTGAAAAACTTGAACTTATTGGCCAATAGATAGTGTCTAAACTTCTTCACAGCATATACCATACCTAAGCCTTCCCTCTCCGTTGTGGTATAATTTCGCTCAGCTGCATTTAATTGCCTACTAGCATATGCTATCGGCAAATCTAGGTTTCCTTTACCTGTGGGTTGTTCTAGCACACACCCTATTGCATGATTGGAGGCATCTACATGGACATGGAAGGGTTTGCTCCAATCCGGAGTAGTCAATATTGGTGTTGTGCACAAACGTCTTTTCAGCTCATTGAAGGAATTCTCGCATTCCCCGTTCCACTCAAAATTTGTTAACAACCCATAAAGAGGTTTAGCTATGATGGCATACATGTGGATAAACCTACGGTAATATCCACAATGGCCCATGAAGGCTTGTACCTCTTTAACATTCCTTGGTCTTGGCAACTCCACTATTGCTCTTACTTTGTCTTCATCTGTTGAAATTCCATTCTTAGAAACAATGTGACCTAGGATCTTACCTTGTCGTACCATGAACACACACTTCTCTGGGTTCAGACACACTCGATAATCTCTACACTTGTTGAAGATTTGTCTGAGCTCAGGGATGTGGTAACTTCTTTCTTGGGAATGAGCGCATAAATCATCCATATATACTTCTAAGCTCTTTCGTAAGAACTCTTTGAAGACATGACACATGAGCCTTTGGAATGTTGTAGGTGCATTGGTGAGCCCAAATGGCATCACACGAAATGCAAAGATTCCCCATTCTGTGGCAAAGGCTGTTTTGTGTTGATCTTCGGGGGCAATGGCTACTTGGTTGTAACCTGAAAATCCATCAAGGAAGCTATAAACTTCCTTGCCTGCAACACGCTCCAATAGATGTTCGGTGATTGGAAGTGGATAACTATCTCTGATCGTAGCGGTGTCGTCGAGATTTGCTCTCCTCTCTCACTTGTGAAGGCCTACAAAAAACATATTTGGCGAAGGTAGCCAGAATTCCCCGAGAAGTCCAGGATGCATCAAGGATGTCAAAGGAAGCTCACATACAAAGTTTCAAAGAAATCAAGAAAGTCTATGGTAGCGGTCAAAGCTGGTCAAAGCTGGGAAATTAGGGCAAAAATTTCATTGTCACCAAATTAGATGAAAATTCATATACTTGTAAAGATTGTCAAAGGCAGTCTATAGCCCAAATTTCAGCAGAAAATGGATTTTGTAGCACATTGATATGCTATGTTCATTTTGTAAAAATGTAATTTTTCTAGTTTGACCCTACAAATTCTTGTATAGAAAATTATGTTAGCCATATGGTTTGGCATGTATAAAGACCATATGTGGCTACATATTTGTATAAAGTTTCAAGGCTATCCGAGCTTCCTAGACACCTTAATGCCACCTTGCAAGCTTCCAAATGTAGTCAAACTTGTACAAGGGAGATTCAGATGGGAGTTTTTCCTGCATATTCCTGAAGGAGATCTTTGGAAACATAGTCCTACAAAGTTTCATCTTCATCAAAGTCTTTTTGGAGGGTCAAAGAGCACAAAGTCCAGTTTTCAAGGTCACCGCAGTTTTCTAGTTTAAGAAAATTGAAGGCTTGAATGTCTACCACATGTCAAAATATGATTGAACCATGTTGTACGGTCAAGATGAGCTCATATTCAAGGGTGGAGATGCACTAAAGCATAAAGGGAGGAGGATCCACGAATTTTTTCCATAAAAGAAGACCTTTTTTACAATCAAAGATCAATAATGCAACATTTCTCCAAAAATAGTGGCTTATCTTATCCGAATTGATGTCAGCACTGATCCGACGGTCCAGATCATCCCCAGATCCAATGGTGGAGAATGAGGGCGCCTAAATTTCACTCCTTTACACTAGATTTGATAGAAAGAACAATTCCAAGCCATTGATTTGATTAATCAAATGGTTGTAATCAAAAGTAGTGATCCTAGAGTTGAGAGTTGATTTCTCTAGATCCAAGGGCCCAAATTCATTCAAAAAACTATATAAACCCCCCTCCAAACTCCTAGAGCATCATTGTTAGGCATCCATAGGGCTCATGCTAGCTTACGGTTTCCTTGAGACGATCACCCTCGGTTGAGCGAGTGAGGATCCAAGGTGAGCTAGTATGAGTATAGAACCTAGTTTCAAATTTAAGTTAGAACTCCTATCTAGGATAGGCTCTTGAAACCAGCATCTCTATCTTGACTCACCCTCGGTGGAGCGTGTGAGTGAGTTAGAGCTGATTTTAATGAGTCTTAGACTTCTTTAGTTAGACGTTACGAGCCTAGACAGACATAGGGTCACTGGAGTGGAACTCACCTTCTTACGTGTGACATTCGGTTGAACTGTCATGGTTTGAGGGTCGGAACCACCTTTGATCAGTAGACTGCTTAGCATGACGTACCACGACGATATTTTACATGTAACTTAATTCAAATCCTTTTAATTCATGTCACTTGTCACTTGTCTCTTGTCTCCTCTCTCAGTCTCTTAAGTATTTTTACATGTCTTCTATTTCTTCTATGTGTGAGAAGGCTCCGCAGTATTGCGTTGAACCAGTGAGGCTGTTTCTTTGAGCTTGTGAGTAAAATCCATCATCATAATTCACTTGCATGCATATAATCCATACAAATCCATACATATTTATTAGTTTCTGAAAGTGTATAAGAAGCTCCAATATTGGACCATTCTTCCTTTCGAAACTGATTTATGTGTAAGGATTCCATCTATTCTCATCATGCATACATATCATCCAAAGAAGGCTATACATATGGATTAGAATTAGGAAGTGTTTAAGAAGCTCCTCCAATGGACCATTCTTCCTTCCAAATTTGATTCGTGTGTATGGTTCTCTTTCATTTTTATCATTCATGTCATCAATCTAACTTGCACACCTACATTCCCATTCCCATAATTATTTCAACATCTCTCTCTTCTCCATTCTCAACATTAATTTCACCTTCACATCTTTAAACCTTCCAACATTCATTAGCTTCATACACCCTGTGTGTGCCACGACCGGACCCGATCCACCCGGATTGCGATCACCTCCACAGCGGCATTAACTTTTTTAAGGTTAATGCACACTCGCAATTTCCCATTCTTCTTGGGCACCACTACAATGGGGGACACCCATTCAGTGTGCTCAATCTCATAGATGAATCCAGCTTCAATCAGCCTGTCAATTTCCTCTTTTATTTTGGCTGCATAATTGTCATTATATGTGTAGGGCTTTTGTTTGGTGGGCTTGGCATCAGCGGTCATCGGAATCGTATGAGAGCAAATCTCTGGATCTACTCCTTTCAAGTCTCTATAGTGCCATGCGAACACATCCCTATATTCCCTTAATAGAGCTACAAGCTCTGCTTCTTCTTTTGCACTTAGGTCATCTCCTATGTACGTACATCGTTCTTCGTTCCCTTCAATGGTTACTACAATTTTTTTGGTCTTTTCTTTATTGTCATATGCTTCTCCTACAATGGCCTCTCTCTTAGGCATCCGTACCAAAATTTTTCGGTCTTCCACTTCATATTTCTTGAAATTTTCTGGTACTTCAAACAATGATTCTTCCTCCTCTTGTTTCACTGCTTTTCTTTTCTTTCTCTTTTGACCACCTTCACTTCCTTTCTTTGAATTTATCGTTTTAATACTCGCGAGGGGTTCTTCTTCTTTTTGGGTTATCACTCCTATGTCTTCTAAGTAGTGTTCCTCTGAGTCAAAGTAAGTATCCATCACAATGGATTCGAGATCATCGTCATTCTCTTCTTCTTCTATGAACTCACTAGGATCACACTCTTCCAACAGGGGCTGACACATGAACACTGAAATATCATAACCCTCCTCATCACAATGAGGTGTCCATTGTTCTTCATTGACTACAATGTCCATGGTAGCTAAGATTTCTGCCCAACCATGAGGCTCAAATTCCTCATCTAGAAATATCATCGGTGTATAGGCTGGGTCTTTTATTGGTCTATCTCCTGGGGAAGTTCCTTCTTCTCTTGCTTTTAGGCGCTTTTCCTCTTCCTCTGCGACCTTGCACATCCACAAGTGAGTATCTTCATGCAGCCATGATGGATCAGGTGAACTTCCAGAATGCACGGAGATAGAATCTTCTTTCGCTTTGTGGATAGGATTCCACTGTAGGGGTGGTACATCTCTGAAAGTGTAATCCTTCAGATTGACCTTGGTGGTGACCCCTAAGTGCTGTAAGTACAAGGAGTTGGTTCCCCAATCCTGTACTATTTGCAATTGTCGTAGGAAGGGTCTTCCTAGGATCATCTCGTAGACCTTATTTTTCTCAAAGTCACATATAGCAAATGTATGTTCAAACTCTACACCACAAGTGGTTAGAGTTATCCCTTCAAGCAATCCTAGAGGTCTTTCAAAATGACCATCTGCCATTTGAAGTTTCATTCTTGGTGGTCTTAAGGTGGGTTTGCCCCATCGCTTCCACAAGGAGGTGGTCGCAATAGCAACACCAGCACCCGAATCCACAATTGCTTTGGTTGTGTAACCTTGATAGGTGATCGGAAGATAAGTGTTACCTTCTTCACCTTCGCTCATGTCTCCTATCTTGTCGAGAGGTATCTCTGGTACTTTCTGCTTAGGGCCTACTTTTGGCATATTGGAATCAAGTTCTGGAACCTGATCCTTCATATGATTCTAGAGCTCCGGTTTGGCTTTGAGCAGCTCTTCCACAGTGAGATGACATTGAACCTTAGTGTTCTTCACAACATCAGTGTTTCTTGGAATCACTGAGTCTTCATTTCTTACCAATATTGTGGGAGCTCTGATCTGGAGAGATTCAGATTCCCATGGGCCTGTGAAATGAGGCAACTCTTGTAAAGAATTAGATTCAAAATCTAATCTCTCATCCTCTTGTTGCTCTGTTTGATCTCCATAGATAGACGGAATGTCTTGGGGAAATTGATCATGAAGATCATCAATCTCAAGAATAGGAGGGGAATCACCCTTCTCCTTGGCCCATTTCTCTTCTTGTATTTCCCGCAAGAACTCTTGAGAGTACTGTTGAATTGAAGGAGGTATTCCAGCATCCGTGGAATTAGGAACATAAGCTCCCATTGGTGGTGAGCTTCCTCTTTCAACAACTAGTTGAGCCTGTGGAGGTAAAGAAACTTGAGATTTGTTTACCAACTGCTCTAATCTTTCTAGTAAGCCTTGGAAATGCAAATCCGGCTTGACAGAGTTTGTCTGATTGAACTTTTGACTAGTCTCAAGTATAGCTTGAGCTTGTTCTACCATTTTCATGCACATTTTCATCCGTTCAATCTCTAAATCTGCTCTAGGGTAACTCTTGTCTAGGTTTGCAGCTGTTGGCCCTTCTTGAAGTCGAGCCTGGTAGGCCTTGAACATCATGTCCAAGCCTTCAGGGGTGGGATCAGCTAATACTGATCCTACTCGGGGTGGTGGGTGGGTTACGTGGGGTGTATTAGAGGGTGGAGGAATGGAGGGTGATGGGGATGGTAGCGGTGAGAATGTGTGAGAGTGCGGTTGAGATGTGATCTCTATGATTTTTGCCTTGGTTTCTCTCAAGCTTTCTTCAAGTTCGTTTATCTTTTTTGCCCATTGCCTTTTCATTCTTTCACGACTATCCTTCCAGGCTCTAGTCCTCTTTTTGGTTATGCTCTCTGTTTCACTCACCTCGGGGCTCTTTTCCTGACCAACACCTTGGTGTTGTTGAAGTGCCTGGGCTCTTGTGATCACCTGCACAGGTGCAGTGGAAGTCACACTCCCTGTGGAGTCTACAACTAACCCAACAACATTGATAGGAGTGATTTTAGGCATGTTATTAGGGTTCTTTGGGCAATCTCGTAGGAGATGTTCTTTCCCGCAGTCTTGACAGAAACCCTGAATGGTTACTGGTTGAGGTTGTGTAGGGGCAGGCAGTGGACAATCACGTATACGGTGATCTCCCTGACATCTGAAGCATGGTCCCCTAGGAAATGGGGGTCGTACCTGCCTAGGTTGAGGTCTAGAGTTGGGGTTTGTGTACTTGACATTAGCATACTCAGGTTCCCCACTATTTTCACTTGGGTCCTCATAATAGTATGACTCGTTATGCTCGGGTGACTGCATGTAGTAAGCCTGTGGGCTATCAATATGTGTGGAGTCGAAACTATGGTCACTTGGATCACTGTCTGAAAGCAATGGGGTGATTGGGACTATGGCTCTGTTCGGGTTTTCTTCAGCAGATGCGTATTTCACTGGAATCACATTGGTTGGGGCAGGGGGTTGCTTCACTAGGACTGGTTGAGGTCTCTGCTGCCCTAGATAAGGTGGCTGATAAGTTTGCTGTGGTCTGTTGTATTGTTGTGGTGGGTACTGATTCTGGTATCTACCCTGTTGTGGATATGGCTGAGGGTAATTTTGCCTAACAGTTTGTTTGTTATATGGGCAGTCTTGTGCAGTGTGGTTGGTGTACCTGCGCTCTATGGTGCAGTACTGGCTACTAGGATTCGCCTGGGGTTGGGCCATAATGGGACATACACTTGCCATATGGTCACCACCACAATTGTAACACCGCTTAACTGGGGCAAATCTCGGAATTTGTTTGCTAGAGACACCTAGTTTTCGGGCTACCTTCTCTGCAAGTTCCTCAATGGATGTGGATTGACCAGATGTCAGGTTATTAGAGCTATCAGAATCCTTATAGATTTTTGATAGTTCTAATTCCTCACCTAGATTGTCCTCAATGTCTATGCACATGCACACGCACTCTTCTATCGTTCTGGGGTCCTTCAGATACACATATGACCTGAGCTTAGTGCTCAACAATCCATCTAAGAACAAGGCCACTTGTTTGGCTGGTGTGGGTAACTCCGGCATCAGGCATCTCTCCAGGTACTGCCTAAATCTTCTTCCAGCTAGTCTGACCGTCTCTTGAGGTGTTTGTTTGAAGCTATGAATTAGTGAGGAGGTGTTATGCCTGATTCCACTCTTAGAAAACTCAACGATAAATGCCTCTAAGAGCTGGTCTATGTTTCTGAATTGCCTCTCGTTTAGTGGTTGAAACCACGTAAGGGCAGTGTTCCTAAGGGTTAGACCGAAAGCATTATATTGTGTGAATAGGTCCTCTACCTGTTCAGCTTTCAACACTTGCCGAAATTCTG
Source organism: Ceratopteris richardii (assembly GCA_020310875.1). NCBI lineage: Eukaryota > Viridiplantae > Streptophyta > Polypodiopsida > Polypodiales > Pteridaceae > Ceratopteris > Ceratopteris richardii. The sequence goes on from CM035425.1 coordinate 44,279,440, forward strand.
CCACATGGTCGTAAGGGTCTCCCGTGCCATCGAAATAATTCTTCATGGACTTCACCAGTTGAGTTGGTCGCAGGGTCCTAGTGTGTTCTCTTGGCCTTGGCAAAGGAAAATCGTCAGTATTCCTTTGATTCCATGGGGTTCTATGTCTCTCAGGTTCCACTCTATTCCTTTCTATTCCCAGTCTTTCTCTTCCCAGGGAGTTGGCAAAACTTACCTCAGGTTTGTCCCTACTTCTATCTCTTTGAGCTCCATGAGCTTGGGAGGTCCCAGCTCCTTGGTGACCAAAGGACACATTAGACCTTGGTTGGGGAAAAACAAATTCACCCTTCCATGTGTAGGCATGCCTGCCATGCTCAGTGACCACGAAGATTCTTTCTGATGCATTGTCTAGGTAGGTTACTTGGCCTGGGCTATCAGGGTCTTTAAACTCATAGATTGTGAGGGCACTCACTTCCTAGGGTTGAGCAGATTTGTATCTCCAAAAAGCCTCATCGGTTTCTCGGTTTAAAAGCAGATCTATGCTTTTATTATCCTGTGGAATCCACTCTGGAGTCATGATTCTGGTCAAGACAGATTTACCACGGGGAGTTCTTGGCTCTCTCTCTAAGTTCCCTTGCACTATATCACCCATGTCGGTCTCCGCAATCACATTTCCAAACTCATCAGTTCTATCAGGAAGAGTGGTGACTACATATATAGTCCCCTCTTTATCTAGGTATGCTCCATTCTCAAACTTGACTACTGGGTGGTCTAATCCATGGGGTTGATCGGGGTTCTTAATCTGGACCACCGATCTTTTCAGGCCATCTTCATAGATGCGAGCACCTAGACGATTAGTCCTGATATATTCCAGTTGAGTCTTGTAAGGTCCTTCTGGCTTTTCTAGATAAGCCAACCCTGAATTGCCTACTGGTCTCTCCATGTGATAGGACATCTCAGAATCACTTGTTTCTGATCTGGGAGTGTATGGGTAATCACTCAACTGTTGGGCCCAAGACCTGGCAGTGTGATTGACACTAGCTTCAGAAGATCTGAGGCTTTGTCTGTCTCGGCCTAAGTGTCTGCCTGATCTAAGGTTCATATGCCTGATTTATCTACCCCCTTGGACCTAAGCACACTCTCGTTGCAGGTTAATTTTGCACCAATCACTTTGTTCTTTTGAGTTGAATATTATGTTTATGGTCTTGTCTGAAATCGCGTCGTCAGTACTTAAGTGAATTTCCACCCTTGATAAGTGATCGACTCCAGTTTACCTTTTGTCCCTTAGGGTTTTCGCACTTAAGACCTATTTACTTTTTGCACTTGGTTGATTAATACTCTTGGACTTGATTCGTGCCTCACGTTGCCCTAATTAATTACCACACCTAAGTCGTACTTAGCCTAGGCTAGGAATTGACAAAGGAGGGTTGAGAGATCTTCCAACCTCAATTAGCTGGTTGACCAGACTGCTACACAAGCCCAGGAAGCCTTCTCCCAAGCTTGGTACTCACCCTTGCTAGCTTGCTTTGGATTGCCTTGAGTGCACACAAAGTTCCTGCAAAAGCTCACCCGTTAGTATAGCTCTATTACCACAAGTAATTGAAAGACACACATCAATAATTTTAGTCCCCCTGGAGTAACTCACTGTACCCCCTGAATCTGAGGACCACTTAGTTCCACCTAAAGGTCAACTTAAAAATGCATGTTCTAAAACTCCGCGTATGATTCTTACAAAAACCAGTCGAGGTCCACGTAGGATTCTCAACGAGCTTTCCAACGAGACCAAAATCTCATCAATCGGAGTTTGTATAGTCAAGTTATGACCATTCAGGCACTAAAGGGTCAATACAGGCTCTCAGGGTTCAGGAGATCCCTCTCTGGTTTCTAGGCCTTTTGCCCACTTCCAAGGTTCTAAAGTTATACCAAGGTGCCTAAAATTAAGCTCAACTACCCTTTCAATCACTCAAAAAATAACCCTAAATTTTCATGCGTCAAAGGCCGTGTATCGCGATAGGTCGGGTCGAGGTGTCGCGATAGGTCGAAGTGTCGCGATAGCTCGTGAGGTGTCGCGATAGGTCGTGAGGTGTCGCGATAGGTCGAAGTGTCGCGATAGCTCGTGAGTGTCGCGATAGGTCGAAGTGTCGCGATAGGTCGTGAGGTGTCACGATAGGTCGAAGTGTCGCGATAGCTCGTGAGTGTCGTGATAGGTCGAAGTGTCACGATATCTCGTGAGTGTCGCGATAGGTCGAAGTGTCGCGATAGCTCGTGAGGTGTCGCGATAGCTCGTGAGGTGTCGCGATAGCTCGTGAGGTGTCGCGATAGGTCGAAGTGTGGCGATAGGTCGTGAGGTGTCGCGATAGGTCGAAGTGTCGCGATAGCTCGTGAGGTGTCGCGATAGCTCGGGATATGGTGAATTTTTCTGTTCTGTCTAGTGATCCTAGGAGCTCTAGGCCTGCGCAGTGTCGTGGTGCACTCAGAATCGTGATTGGGTGAAATTTTCGGAGTGTCGCGATAGCTCGAGCTCAACGCCTCGGGGACTGTGCAGACAAATTTTGTACCTGCTGAGCTTGCTGGAGATGATGATGGAGCTGCCACCTGCAAGAAACATGCAAAAAACACACAAAGACAAGCACACACACTCGCTCTCTCTCAAACTCGCACACAACAAATGAGGGGAATGACAAGGAAGAGGGAATATGTAGTGGGGAAGGAGAAGGAAGTGGAGATGGAGAAGGAGGTGAAGATGGAGATGGAGATGGAGAAAAATCAGAAATTTACCAACTACTTACCATTCCAACGCGTCCTCTCTACGTCTTACCATCACATGCTCGTCCTCAAAGCTCGATCCCCGGCAACGGCGCCAAAATTTGGTGTAGCTCAGTGATGAGTAGCACCTCCTTTAATGTCAATCCGGGAAGACGTGAGGATGGTATGAAGACCACGAGCAAGTGGAAGCACAAGTGCGTGAGGGAGAAGCACACAAGCATGCACACACATACACGCACACGCGCACACACGGCAAGAACAAAGAGAGTAAGACAATGGAGTCACTTCTATTGCAACCAAGTTCTCATACAAGCTCAAAACTACAAGAAGCTAGCCCAAAAATGAGCTCTCTAGCTCTATTTATAGTTTTTGACTAGCTTTGACCCTGTCCAGACCTAGTGTCCGGCCTAGTTAAAAATTAGGTTCCAGCGCTTATTTGAGGGCTCAAACGAGATCTAAAAATTATGAAAATTGGCAGGCAACTACTTCTAAGGCTCCTCAAGCTCGAGGACTCCTCGGCTTGTACAAAATGGAGCTACAAAAAGGTGAAAATGGTATTTACAGGGATTTTTAGTGATGAGAATCACTTTTAAATGGTGTAGTGGTTTTGAAAAAAATAAAGGGTTG
>CM035425.1:44300311-44307811 GCA_020310875.1 Ceratopteris richardii
TCGACTCCAAGGAATCAAAGAACTAATGACATATGCGGGTGTGACCATTGTACATGTTAGAGAAATGAAAAAATGATATGTGTCATCCTCAATCATCACATGATGAGCTTGATAGCTCAACCCTCCCCCTCAAGTTCAACGTCATGTCCTCTAATCCAAGCATCTTTCGAAACTTCTTAAGCTTCTTTGCTCCAAGTGCTTTAGTGAAAATATCAGTAACTTTCTCATCTATCCTCACATAAAAAAGATAAATATCACTTGCTAATACCTTCTTTCTAAAGAAGTGATAATGTACCTCAATATGCTTTGTTCTCACATGAAAAACAAGATTTTATGCTAACTGAATGCTACTAAGATTATCATAGTAGATGATGATCGACCTTTGCACTTCTACACCTAAATCTACAAGTAACATCTCTAACCATGATGCTTCATATGCTACAATTGCAACACCTCTATACTCAACCTCTATACTTGACAACCAATAGTGGATTACTTCTTGCTACTCCATATAATAACTGCACTCCCAAGTGAGAATAGAAAGCCACTAATAGATCTTCTATCTAGAATACTATGAGCCCAATCTACATCAGTGTATCCATGAACCTGCAAATCTACACCATCTTCATAAAAAAAATGCATAATCCGAAGTAGCACTCATATAATGTAGAGTATGCCTCATAGCATCTAAATGTAGTATCCTGGGAACCTACATAAATTGAATTTCAAGTCCAACCGTGTAGCTTAGATCATGCCTTGTAATTGTGAGATATATCAAACTTCCCATAATTTTCTTGTACATAGTAGCATTTTTCAATGCTCCACATGATGTAGTATCTAACTTCAAATCATCATTACCATCACCACCATCTTCTGCCATCTTTATCTTTGCATAATTTTTTGTTTTTGAATGTATATTCACTACTTTCAACTCATTTTTCATTCATGGTTGTGCGAGAGAGGGAGGGAGAGAGAGAGAGAGAGAGAGAGAGAGAGAGAGAGAGAGAGAGAGAGAGAGAGAGAGAGAGAGAGAGAGAGAGAGAGAGAGAGAGAGAGAGAGAGAGAGAGAGAGAGAGAGAGAGAGTTTGTGTGTGTGATTTTTTATGGTTTTTGCGACCCTCTGTATGACACACAGATCTCCACACTTGATTTTGAAGTTCCTGCCAAAATTCTCAAAAAATCATGAAAAAATTCAAATTTTTTTGAATATCGTGATTCCCTTGTTCTTGCCTAAAATCACTCAAAAAATGACGATTTTTTGATTCTCTAAGTGTGAAAAAATCACGATTTTTTGGTTCTCTAAGTGTGAAAAAATTGCAACTTTCTGGTTCTTTAAGTGTGAATAAATCATGATTTTTTGGTTCTCTAAGTGTGAAAAAATCACAATTTTCTGGTTCTCTAAGTGTGAAAAATCACAATTTTCAGGATCTCTAAATGTGAAAAAATTGTGACTTCTTGGTTCTCTAAATGTGAAAAAATCCAGACTTTTTGCAAAGCAACTTTTGAGAAAATCACGACTTTTTGAAATCCAATTTTTTTGAAAATTGTGACTTTTTGGAAGGCAACTTTTGAGAAAATTCTGACTTTCTGCAATCCAACTTTTGAGAAAATTGTGACTTTCTGCAATTCCATTTTTGAGAAAATCACAAAAAAATCACAAATTTTTGGTTTTTGGCTTTCACAACATCATGACTTTCTAGTCCTCTAACTCTCATAAAATCATGATTCTCTGACGTGTCTTGTTTGTCTATTTTGACCCCTAGGAGCTTGAACTGGCATAACTTCTTCATCCAAAATCCATTTTTTGAGCTCTAAAGTGTGTTGATCTTTAGAATTTTTGAAGTTGACCTTCAAGTGGGATTAGGGAGCCAAGGGGGCTCTAAAGGATTTTGCACAATAGAAAGGGGAAAATGGGTCTTTAAAGATGCTTGAATCAAACTGTCTATCAAATAAATTAGAGTTAAAGCTTGACCTAAACTTGGGACTTTTATAGGTCCATTGAGAGCCATTCAAGGGTGTCAAAGCAGGCACCAAGTGTGTTGCAAGCTTGGGAATGCATGTCCTAGGCATCCAAGTGTGATCAAGGGAGAAGCGACTTGAGGTTGGAAGCTTTTTTAACCCCCTCAGTCAATTCTTAGCTTAAGCTAAATACAACTAGTGATATTGATTAATTAGGGCTTTGATAGGTACAAATCAAGTCCAAGAAAACCCTAATTTCTCAAGTTAGCATAGCTAAGATATTGTTACAATAAACCCTAAAGGAAAACGACTTAAGTGGATCAATCACATCTCAAAGTGCGATAAAACTCAAGTATTCATAACAATGATATTTGTTAGATGAGATCACACACGACAAATCTATTAAAGAACAAGTAACTAATTCAAAAGAACATTGCAATGTGGTTGTACTTGGAAAAATTGGGACTAGTAGACAAAGCTTATGAACCTTAGATCAGGTAGACACCTAGATCGGGATAGACAAAGCATTAGATTGTCTAAAGCTAGTGTTAATCACATAGCTAGGTCATGGGCACAACAACTTACTGATTATCCCTACGTGATAAGTTCGAAGACAAGTGATTCAAAAATGTTTTTTAGCATGGAGAAACCTACAGGTAGCTCAAGCACTGCCTTATTTACAAACATCAGAAGGTCCCTATAAAATGCAATTGGAGTATATCAGGGCCAACCAATTTGATGCATGCATCTACGAGGATGGTCTGAGGCAATCAATTTTCCAACTCAAAACCCTGATCAACCCTTTGGACTTGAACACCCAATGGTTAAATTCGAAGAGGGTTCATATATTGATGGTCAAGGAACCATGTATGTGGTTACCAGCTTACCAGACAAGACAAATGAGTTTAGAAATGTCATTCCTGAGAACGAGATAGGAGACCTAGAGAGATCCTGATATACCAGGAAAAGTTTTCTATCTGGATAATATGTCGGAGTAACAAAGCATGGTAGGCATGCCTACACTTGGAATGGAGAATTGATTTTTTTCTCCACCATGATCTAATGTCTCCCATGGCCTCCAAGGTTAGGATCATCCCAGGCTCATGAAACCTAGAGGGAAAGAGATAGAGAGAGACCTGAGGTAAACTTTGCACACACTATAGGGAGAGATAGATAAGGACTTGAAAGTTAAAGACATGAAAGAGAGAGACATAAAGCACATAGGCATCAAAGAGATGAACATGATTTTCCATTGCCTAGACCGCGAGAGTACCCAAGAATCCTTAGACCCTCTCAAGTGGTCAAGACAATGAAAAACTACTTTGATGGGTCAAGAGATCCTTATGATCATGTAGCCAAGTTCAAACAAGTGTTAAGAGTTGAGTAGGTTTTGAGGACTTGTTCACCCAATTTCAGGCACTTGGTTTGACCCTCAAGGGTACTATCTTAGCTTGGTTTCAACCCCTAAACAATCACAATTACCAAAATATATGTCAACTGCTAGAAGCATTCATCGTTGAATTTTCCAAGAGTGGCATCAAGCATAACACATCATCCTTGATCTACAACTTCAATCAGACACACCAAGAAACAATTCGACTAGCCGGACACATATATAAACAACACATGGAAATATGTCCCACACCTGAATTACCTACACAAGAAAAACAAGTTTCCCTGTTTTTAGATGGACTTTTAAGCGGGAAACTTAGATCGTATGTATATCTCAAGGAGCCAATCACACTAGATCAATGCTTGAGAATGTGTATTGACATAGAAAACTTGAGTGAGGAGTTAGAATTTTCCAAACTCTATAAGGATTTTGAGAGTTCTACTAATCATACTTCCAAACCATCCACTACGATAGATGAGCTAGCTGAGCAGGTTGCCAAGAAGCTAAGAGTTCAAAATAGACAAACACCAAGGGTCACATGGTTGAAGCGATGTTATACTTGTGGAGGGGACCACATTGCTAACATATGCCCATTGCAAAACCTGAATGTGAGAGAGTTGAATGCTCCATATTGCACTATTGAGAGGAAATACATGAACCATATGGCTCAAGATTGTCTGTACAATAGGTAGGCTATCAGACAAACTTATCGGCAACCTTACCAAGTCTCAAGCTCACCTCATGATGATGATGATGTTATTAAGAGACACCTCAAGATACCTCCTGTAGGCCCTTACACATGACGATAATTTGGGAGCTCACTTCGTTGTGATGATCGTTTGTCTGATTGCTGCAAGCTGCGCACGTTAAGGTCCGGAGTCACTGGATATACGTAGAATCTTTTCAAGCGAGAGAATCGATCAACGATCGCAGGGATTGTCTGCTTCTCTTTTCATAAGGGAATGCAGACATTCTCCAAGAAAGTGACTTCCAGAATCACATCTGGCGCGAACGCTGTCTCTGATACTTACTTTTCCATCAAGGCAAGATATTGGTTTTTCTTCCGAAATTTCGCTTTTACTTATGTTCGATCTTTCTTTGGTCCGTGCTAAGATTTTCTCATTATATGCACCAGACAGACGCTACATATATCGTATTTCTTTCTTTTCAGGATGTTTTCGAAAGGCACAAAGTGGTCCTTACATTAGCAGCCTCTTTGGCTTCTGCTGGTGCCGCCTGGGCAGGTTTTGCTTTCTTATTTTCTTGTACTCGACGTTGGTAGCTAAGATGTATTTTCAGGCAGGCTAGAGCACCTTCTATTTCATAGTTTTGGAATGTTGTACGTTCTAGGACCAAGAATATTATGGTGGGGTAATAAATGTTATTGATATAGAAGATTTTCACACTTTAACCATTGCAATAATTATATTGTCTCGGTTCTTGTGAATTTTGTTAAGTATTGCTATTGAACAGTCTTGTAAGTGTTTAAATTCATTTTGAATATGTTGTACAGTGCGTTTGAACACCAAGTCAATGAAAGTCATGATTTTCTTGCTGAGTCTACCAATGCAGCGCACATCACTAACAGATGGTGCACGGGGATCATTTACTTGTAGATTCACATTTTATATCTTGAATTTCTCGTTTGGATTTTGTGCCCACCTTCACACTTTGGGGAAAATCGTCATCTCAGTAGTCAAGATTCAAGAACCCCCATCATGTCACATTTGGCATGAAATATTTGTTGTATACACCTAGGGAAGAAGGTTTTAAATTTCGGTTAGTTTATATCGATTCTGAATAACCCAATTTAAGTTGACATGTGGCATTGAGGTTAGCTTGCTGGACTCTGGAGCAGCTAGCTTCTGTTGCCCACCATTCACACAGATTGCATTTCAAGCAGCCTGCATGAAATAAGCATACATCTCAGCTCATCTGCAATGTATTTCTTACCCCTGTCAATATACACATTCTGCATCACAACAGCGCAATGAACTCAATAGTACATATTTTTTAATACCAAAAATGTAGTAAGTTCAGATTCATTAGTTACAAAGTACAATCACTCAGTTTTGTTCACTACAAAAGGCTTCTATTAGCCAGACATCCAGATTCTAATGTGCTATCAAGAAAGTGTCATCATACTGTCATTGTTGTAGCAAAGTCTTGAGTTCAGCTGATGAATCCTTTAAAGAATGCTCCATGGTTTCTTGTCTTCTTGAGACCAAAGGTGGGTAAAACTACTTGATTCACAAGAACTTACCGCAAACAATTTATACGCATGACTTCAGGAGAAGAAAGATTCTAACCTGAATCTAAGGACCTTTAGATTATATTTCCATAGCATGGTTTTGTTCCTTCTCAGCATGTTATTGTTTCACAGCTTCATGAATTGCAAAGTTCTGAGGAGATGAGACCGAAGGTGGGTAAAACTGCCTGATTCACAAGAATTTATCTTAAACTAGTTATACACATGACTTCAGGAGGAGAAATATCTGAACCTGAATCTAAGGACTTTTAGCTTATATTTCTGCAGCATGGTTTTGTTGCTTCTCAGCATGTTATTGTTTCACGGCCTCATGCCTTGCAAAGTTCGGTGTAAGGATGGGACCCGGACTGGACCAACAATCAGTTGATCATTCACCATCCACTGCAGACATGATTGCATGATCTCGTCTTTTTGCTGCTCAGTATGTTGAATTTTATACTATATTTGGGGTGTCTGATCATCAAGTGCGCATATACGATGATTATAATCAAATTTTTTCTCTACTTCTTGTTAATAACATTACATATTTAATACAGCCTTCTACTTGAAATATATTTTTAAGGGTCATGATTTGGATGTAGTTGGTGTCCATGAAATTACTCTAAAGTCAAGATTAGGCTGCAAGTTCATTATTTCCAATGTTCTATATGTCCATTTGTGGCTTTCTTCGAGGAACGTGGGGTGCGGCACTCCGTTTGGGAAGTAGCTTGATAGCTTGACTTTGCGTGGGAATCTCCGTGGGTCATCCATGGGATGTCGGTTCCAGAAGTGGACACGAATCTCTCCAACCAAGTTATGGAAGGAAAGAGGCTCGCTTTGGGACGATCAGATATCATGTCTCGTCTAAGTGGGAACGTGCAAATTCTTTTGTTTCCTTGGGCCCTTATAATAATATAATTTGGTGGTGTTGTGGGGATACCTACATCGGAGCGCTTATAGTTACTTACTTAGTCCTACCGTCTAGCGCATGCTCAGGCTTGCTAGATTGGGAGGGCTGATCATGGCGAAGAAGATTGAAGGGAAGGGGAAGAGGTAAAAAAATGTTCTACATGTTCGATAGATAAAGAAGAGAAAGAGGATTTTTAATAAGAAGAAAAGATTGTCAGGTAATATGTTGAAGAAGATTCAAAACCTAAGTCTTCAAATGAAGAATCATATGCATGTGTTAGTATTGAAGAAATAGCTTTCGATCAAGCAACATTAAATGAAGTCTTAGAAAATCCATGTATTTTTGTGTCAATTGCTACTAAGCATACGACAGGTTGTAAGAAGGTTATTTTCTTCCCTTACTAGCTCTACAGGAAGAAGGATGATCATACGAGATGGTCATGGTCTAGATGTTGTAAGTGTTAAAGAAGTAAACCTAAAATCCAGAGCATATGGAAATTTCACTATTTCTAATATTCTATCTGTACGAGAAATGAAGAAGAACTTTCTTTCCATTCTACTTTCTCATCAGATGGTTACAAAGTCATCTTTAAGAATGATTCATGCTAGATCCTTACTCCAAGTGAGGAGCAGTGCCTTTTGCAATGAGAAAACAGAAATTGAATGTTTATTCTGTCCAAAATTAGTCATGTTAATGTTACAAGGTTTTCTATACCTAAGGAGAACATGAAGGTATGACATGCTAGATTTGGCCATATTAGTTACGCCACTCTCAAGCACATGAAGGATTAAGGTATAGTGCAAATTCTTCTCACTTTTGCTTTACGAGATGATGCAGAAACATGTGAAGGATGTCTCGAAGGAAAGCTTCACAAGCTACCATTCAAGAAGCATGAATACATTACAACTACCAGAAAATTGCAGATCATACATTCATATGTTAATGGACCTATGAGAGAAGATTCTATTCAAGGTTTCATGTATTTTGTTA
>CM035425.1:44315311-44507811 GCA_020310875.1 Ceratopteris richardii
GGGCCTCATGATTGGAGAAGTTTTCACCATGTGGCATGGCTTCATCATGAATCGACAAATCATGGAGATTCAGTCGGGGTGAATGTTTCAATGTTGATGTTGCTCAATGGTAGACATGGGTTGACCATAAATTTTGAGTGCCATTATGCTCTTGAGGTGGCAGTTTGTTACAAAAAGAGTGCATTTTGCAGTATATATGTGCATTTGTCTGTGTGTGTGTGTGTTTATGTGTGCATGTATGTGCACATTTGTAGGGTTTAACTTAATGGCTTGTGCAGCCTTGTGTTTGTGGTTCAGAGTGGAAATTGGGGGCTTGGTGTCTTTTATATGCTTCTAATGCTGTTTTAAAACATTATCTAATTTAGATAATTGCAAGTGCTGGTTTCTTAATTTGAAATTGCCATGTTTGAAAATGCAGGATATACTGCTCGCCAAATTCATCAAAAAAGGGTGGAAGCTCGATTAGACACAATTGAAAAGGTGGTAGGTTTGGAGTGATTTGTATAGCAAACTTTAGATCTGAGTTTTTTTTTTTTAATTTAGAAGCCTGAGTTTGTTGTGGCCAGATGACAAGGACTACTGATTTTGCGAGAACTACTGGGGTCAGTTATATAGCTTGTGCAGCTACAGCCGGAACAACCTTGGTAATTGGGTAATACTTTGTAGGCAGAAAGTTTTAAAATGTCTAAAAACTTGTCTCCTTAGTCAATCAACTCTTCCTCACGTTCAACTGTTTGAAATGATTTTCCCAGTTATGGGCTGGGTTGGCGTGGTGGCCGCTCACACATGATAAAGAAGCTCCAGAAACAACAGAAGAAGCTACTGGCACCTAAAAAATCAACATTGTCAAGGTTTAAGACGAGCTTCAGGTTGAGAAACACGGGCACAGTTGATATGAAAGAAACAAGTGCCCCAACAAAGGAACCTTCAAATGAGGCGGCCAAGTCAATCCCGTAATTTCATCAAGCTACAAGCTCATTCCACTCTTTGTGCATGTGGTCTTGTTAAAAATGTCTGGAGCAAAAATGTCTATCAATTTGGGCAGAAGGGCATTGTATTTCAAGCGATTTAGTATATTGATAACTTGCTCAACAACTTGAGAAAGTTGTGATAGTGATGAGCAAATACATCATCATTTTAACATCGTATTAGCACTAGTCACATGATTGTATGATTGTATACCCATGTATGCCTTCAATACATAATCCCAAGGTGGAGTCAAGCCCTTCATGGAAAGTCCATTTGTTTGGAGGACCTGTTTCTTCTATTTCTCCATTTTGAATGCTCCTAGTGGCAGAAAGCATATACATGATCTCTATTGAATGAATGTTTGCACATCACACACTATTTGCAATTTATTCATACAACTGTTTGCAAGGTATGTCACAAAGTCTGATCTTCTGGATGGCTGTTGCATGCCATCTAGGGGCCTTAAAATGAGGGACTCAGGGCTATCCATGTATTTGTAAGGAAAAATGGGCCTATGATTTATGGCATGATGTGGCCTAGTGGCTCCATTAGAAAATGTATGGTTGACGAACAGTATCTAAAGCTTTGTTTGAAAGAGTTGTGGATAGAGTTAGGGCCAGAAACATGTGCCCAAAAATTAAGATTTATGGTTTGGGTGAGATTGTGTCTTTGGTAAGACAATAAAAAAAATTTAGGATTCAATTTGGAAAAAATTGTGGTAATAGATGGCTCCTCTTTTTGAGGACTTTGGTAGAGACAATAGGGAGTCATTAATAGATATGATTGATCCATCAGTATCTGTCTTATTGAGCTTGTTAGACGAGTGATGGTTATCAAATATTTGCTGCACATAATTGGCCGAACAATTGCAAAAGAATTTGAGTGGCCATGAGCACAACTCAGTATAATAAATTTGTGGTAGAATATACCCAAACTCAAGTTGTAGAAGTAGATTGCAAATTTGAACTTGCTTGAGATTGGTTGATGATAATGAGTGTTTTGGGCTAGTCTTTTCTTGAGTTGGTATTATTATCCCACTTTAGGTGTTTCTATTAACAATGGTACTTGATCGTTCAGCAAGTTTTAGTTGATCGATGAATTACTTAACACGAGTTTGATCATATTGATTGATGATTACATGAGCTAAGATAAAAGTGTGCAAGAGCATGGTGAATGCTGTTTGTCTTCTAAGTCGAACAATAACACAAGTAGATTCATAGAAAAAAGCAATGTGCATGGGAGCTTAGTTAAAAATGAATTGTTACACATGATGATTTTCTAGAAATATAGGGAAGTAAACAATGCATTATTGTTTGTTTACAATAATTCGCAATGTCCTTAATTTATTGGATCTTCCAAGTTAAATGAGATATAGAAAAATTTGAGTTGCGGTTGAGAGGCACGCTTGCTATGACATCTTGTGTTTGAAGATGAGAGAGACTTTGTAGGGAAAACCAGGTTTGATAATTATGATATGACTTGCAAAACAGTAAGCTCCTAAAAAAAAGAACCCTAAGTGATTAACAATGAACTAAAACTCAGCTATATGGATATATTTTGGAGTTTCACTAAGGAATTGATCAGAAATACTTGGTAAAAGAAAAAGAATTGAGAAGGACAACAAAAGTGAAAGAGGTGGTTGAGGTTATTGATTTGGGCAATATGGTTGTGGGGACAATATAGAACAAAAAATCTTAGTGTATTTTGGTAGTATCATGTGTGAATGCACTTAGGGTTGTAGAGGATATTTTTCTTTGGTTCTTTAAAACCCTTGGTTTGTATATACAATAGATATTGCAAGAAAGCTTAAACGTCTTGGTGGTATTGAAATTTCCATTTGGACAATTTGGCTAGTTTGCACTTATAAAAGTTAGTGTAGGTGACTTTATTATTTTATGTTGAGTTTTGTTTGCTAATGCAAGCCTTCTAAGTCTGTTACAAGTGTAACCCTCTATTGGATACTTCTATTTATTTTCTTCAAGAAATAATCAACGTTTTGCATCATGGTACAATCATTAGCCATGGTTGAGAACAATGATGTATTTATATGTTGGTTGTTGAGGATAAGTTGGATAATTTTCACTACTTGTGGGCATATATTGGATTGTGAACATTGTTGAGAATGTTGAAATATGTCGTATTGTCGCTACAATTACTCCAAATGTAGATGGTGTTCAGGATGTTGTGGGCGTTAACTTTGGCTAGTTCCTATTTGGAGTCCTATTGTAGTCTTATTTCGGCTATGTCACATGCACCATCAGCTCTTCCCTCCATCGCAAAACAACTTTGATAGGATGGTAAAGATGGATAGGCATATGCCTTGATTGTTTTGTTTACAGATATGCAACTATTTCCCATATTCACTCATGTAAAATAATCAAGGATGTTTGGGATACTCTCATCACATTGCATCAAGCAAGATATGAAACTCTTGTTGCTTACCTTGGAAAATAATTGGAGATTGAGCATATGAACGAAGGTGATTCAAAGGAGATTTTTCTTACAAAGATCAAGGATTTGAAGGACCAATTGATTATTGTAGATGGAAAAATTTCACTCAATTCACTTGCATAGGTTGTTCATATAATGGTTCACTTGATTCTTTATTTAAGTTTTGCTTTTACTCTTTGCTTGATGATTAAGAGAAATCCAAATGAATTGTCGTTTGAAGAGCTAGTGATTTTTTTGGTATCCTCTTTGGCCAAACTTGAGGCACCTTGTAAACATGTTTGTGAATGCTTATTTTGATTGAGGATGGAAACATATCTTCGACGTTTAAAACATTTATTCTTGAGCATGGGATAAAATATCGATGTATAGACCAAGTCTTGTATACATCACAACAAAATGATGTTGTTGATAAGAAAAACATCTCTCATGGAAATGTAAAGATGTATGGTCAAGAAGCATTATCTTTAAGTTTTTTGCTCGAGGCCATCGTGTGTGATACATGTACTTAATAGGTCATTCACAAAAGCATTACAATTTATCTCTCTTGGGTTTATCATGCCTGCAAGCCATTTGTTGCTATTTTTCATGTTTTTGGTTATTTGGCATATGCATTAGTGTTTGAACAATGCAAGAATTGGATTATAAAGTTGTGAAATGTATTCTTGTTGGACATAGTTTTGAGAGAAAATGCTATCGTTTGTACCATCCATAAACATAATTTATGTTGATTAGTAGACTTGTAGTTTTTAATGTTGTAGTTCAACCTCTACATTCATGTATCAAAGAGATCTCAAAACGTTGCCTTTTTTCATTGATGGGTAGCGAAATGAATCTCTTAGTAAGGCAACTTCTCAACCTTGCAAGTTTTGAATGAGGATTAGGATCATTTAATCATTAAAAGGGGAGTTCAATCTTACAAAGTACATCCCCCAAAGATTGAATTAATAGTGTGGTTGTACAATAAAGGGCATAGTACCCATGGAACTCCTTGAATCCCACACAAGCAATGGTAGAACACCTAGCATCTACTAGGAATGAACACAATTAGAAGGTCCACTAAGAATATGAAGTGGAAAATCATGACCCTCGGGTTAGATGAGGAGTCTGGCTTGAACCAATGAAGAGCTTCTACAAATGTACATGTATGGCGATGCTCCTATCTGTAGAGTCCACCAAGAATGCCGAAAGGCCAATTAGATACATCCTCAAGGTGCACCAATTCAATTCCTCACAAGGATGAGTGCATTTCCAACCAATGCCACCTATAAGGGTTGAATCCTTGCCTCTCGCAAGGGTCATAAGACACTCAAGCAACCATCTTGCACTATTGACTATACATTCAATTTTCTATGCCAGTGTATGTGATGCACTTATTGATGAGAGAGAAAACATTGATGAGGCATAATGATGCCAAAATGGTTAGTGTAGACTTGGAGGGATAGTAAGTTAGATGAACCTTTTTCATATTGTACTCATTTGGCTCTCATGGTGCCTCTTTTGCATTAGATTTCCGTAAAATGCTTGTTTTATAGTGTTTGTCAAATGAATGACCTTGTTCCCTTTAATGAAACACAAAGAATGAATTTGGATGTTTACTATGTGATTACAATTTTATGTTACAATAAAAAAATGGTACTTTGACTTTTTTTTTTGGTGATTTTCCGTGGACATGAAATAGGTCTAAAAGAACGAGATCTTGATAGTATTGTCAATCGCTCTAAGATTAGACTTATAGCCAAACATTATACTTGAGAGAAATGCATTGGTTTTCGTGAGATATTTGTTCTTAAGTGTTGTATGATGACAATTCATAGTGTCTTTGCACTTGTAGCTCACAATTATTCGAGTGTACATCAATTGGGCATTAGAATTGCATTTAGGAATGTGAACTTGCATGAAGAATGCATGTTTTTGATCCTCATGGTTTTTTGTACAAAGGGCAAGAAGACAAGGTATCTAGGTTAAAGAAGGCTTTGTATTGATTCAAGCAAGCACCACATGCTTGATATTAGATATACATACCTTGGTATTAACACATGCATTTTAGAATAGCCCAATGAAAGTACATTGTTAGTAAACTTTGCATATGATATGGTTTTGGTTATTGTTGTTTATCTTGGTGACATGCTGATCACTGGTCCTAATGAGAGACATTGTCGAGTTCAAGGTAGAATTTGCATGCCTCTTTTTGAATATCAAATTTGGGAATTTTATACAATTATTTATGCATTTACTTTATGAAATTTGGAGGCATTGGTTTATATAAAAAAGGGTACATTGATTCCTTATTCCAATGTGTCAACCTTGAGAATTGGAAGCCCATTGCAACTCTCATGGCAATAAGTTTATGATTGAGCCCTCATGATGATGGTAATGCAATTGATGTTATCATCTATGAAAAGCTATTGGATGCTTGATTTATGTATTCATTATATGAATTTCCACTTAATTTATTCTCTCTTAGATGAGTAGTTTCATGCATAGCCAAGCATCAAACATTGTAAAACAATTAAGCACAAATTCTTCCACTTGACTGTACTCAACAACTTGGTCTTGTTTTATCCCAATGAAAGATTATTATTGCTAGATTGGAATGTTTTTTAGACTGCACAATTCCAAGTAACATGGGATTTCCATAAGATCAAAATAACCTTATTTGCATAGCTTACCAAAAAGAAATAGCCCATGAAAAGACAACAATGGTGAGTTTGGAAATTGAGTTCCTTATTTGATTGTACTTCATGGTGTGAGTGCTCCATGAGTTTAGATCCAATATTGATGCATCATGGGTTGTGAGGATGTTGTAAAGGATGGGGAAGGAGCTCACTCAATTAGGGGCTACCAAGGATGCGCACATAATCCAAGTTTATCTCCCCAAGATAGTCTCTCCCTGACACAATGATATTGCACCCCAATATGCTTTGTGTGATCATAGAACAATGGGTTCCTCGCAACAATCAATGTGATCTTTTTGCCAATGAGATGATGGTGGCAAAAGTTTGAAAAACACCCAAATCACCCATAAGGTGCCTAAGTTTCACACACCCAACAATAACTAAAAATTGGCATATACTTAGCCTTACAACTAGAAGTGGCCATAGTAGGTTGCTTCTTGCTCAACCAAGATATGCATGAGCTACTAAGCATGAAAAAAGAATCACTTATGGATACACTAGCATCATTAAGTCCAACCCAATATGGAGGTTGCTCACTACCCCTAATCCCAATTTCAGACCTAGAGAATGGGAGCTCATAGTCCATTGTAAGGGCTTGTATTTTTTTTGCGCCTTGTTCTTGAAGATAAAATCAGTAGATGTTTTTCTACTGTTTGAGATCAAGAGGCCCCCCAACCCCTTTTTTTCACTCCTTTCTCCTTGACCCCCTAAAAGATATTTTCCTTTGTTCTTTTCAAATAATTTCAAATCGTATATTTTTTATTTTGTGAATCTTGATGAAGGGAGTTTATTTTGCACATATGATTTTGGTTTATGGAATATTGTATTTTATCAAAAAATATTTTATTTGCACATGGGATTTCTAGATCTTGTGAATATACCTAGAACCTTGAGTTGCAATGATCATTGTCCTTGATGAAGTTACTTTATATCTTGTTCTCATAAACAGGGTGCTTTGTAATATTGCAACCAATATTGTGTTGTAACTGATCTTGGAATGAAGTATAGACTATGGGAGCATGGTCTAATGCTCGAAAGATTTTTAAAGGCTAACAAATCATTTTTTTCTCAATTTAATTCGATTCTATATTTGAAACGATCCAATCCTTAAAACTTTACAACAAAAGTTTCATGATTCTTGAAGAGGGTTATGGTAGTGTGACCATTTGATTGCAGCTTTACCTCATATTTTCAAGAAATTATTCTATTGATCCACATATTAAAAAGACTATCAAGTCAACCAATCATGATGTGGCCTTAAAGATGAAATGAAGAACCTTTGCTATCCATACCTCAAGTAAATACATTTATTGAGTTCTCTATTCAAGTAAATCAATTTTGCAGGGACAACTAATCCAAGTGAATTTTCTCAAATCCTAAAACACATTCCATCTAGTTTCTCAATCAAAACTCTTGGAATTCCCATGAATTACAATGGATTTGAAAGATATGTATTGATATAATAAACAATTAACTATCATATAGTTATTGATACATGCTTGATCTTGCTTTTCAACTTCAAATCTTGCATATATTGGAAAATAAAACCAAGAGCTTAAAAGGGTAAATGTCATAAAGAGATCCAACCATACAATTATAAAAGGAAACATCACTTTCCTTGATAATCAATATCCATATCCATAATTGATCTTGGATAGTTATTTTTTAAGGATTGCACAAGCTTCTTGAGCTTTATGTGTGATTTAGCCATGCATTACATTATTCAAATGTTTTTGGTACAATATTCACTAGTAAAACCTGCTTGCATTCAATATAATATGTTGCTAAATCACTCAATTAATTTTTACTATGACTACCATTTCTATCCATCATTATACTTTGATCATAAGCTAATAAAGCCATACAACGTATCATTATTTGATATTTAGCATGCATGTTGTGGCATTGATCTTTCTCTCAATTGTCATATATTAAATATTCAATGCTTTTACAACTTGTGCCCACATTTGTACGTTTGTTTCCAATGGATCTTGTTGCTTGAGAAGTTCTTGTAGCATAGAATCTGTGAATCATTCTACAAGTGACATGTATTTCTTCCATACTCAATCATATGAATAAATCATGAAGATTTTGAGATCATTAGTGCATTATTATCATGCCAAAACTTTACAAGTGATTAACTACTTTGCAACCAAAACTTTGATATGAAAATATAATTGATTACTTGATATTATTATTCATGCCATAAAGCATGATCTTCTTTCATAATTTCTCTTGATAATTTATAAAATCATGGAATCTATAGAGATCCTTATGTTTTCCAAAATCCTAGAGAATCATGGAACATTAATCTTGGAGATACATTCAAGAACTCATGTTGTGAAGTACATTTTAAAACTTTTAGCTACAATCTTACCATGCATATTCTTGACTTCTTGTCTTCTCATTTATTCTTTTATTGGATCTTGCAAAATTCTATTATCTTGTAACTCATATCAAGGGATTTCCTACTCATACCTATGGGCTTGGATTTTTTGGTCTTGTTCCATGTCAAGGAATCTCATAATCACACATGATCCTTGATTATGGAATTAACTTATATCAAATTATCTCATAAATATCAAAGTCTTGGATCAAGGTGTAAAAATCCAATATCTATTCAACTTGCAGTTGCTACAAGTATAGGTTTGCTAGCTATGCACAAGGATTGAAGGATCCATAGATGTCATGATCTAAAGAGAACTACATAGTTTATCTAGGAATATCCTATTCATGAATGCGATCATTATCATTTTATAAATTTACTCAATAAAGAATAAGGTGTGGTTCATATGTCTATTCATTATCAAGAGAGAGAGAGAGAAGAGAATGAGATAGGAATAGGAAGGGATCTGTTCATGAGTGCGTTCATTATCATTTTATAAATTTACTGAATAAAGAATAAGGTGTGGTTCATATGCCTATTCATTATCAAGAGAGAGAGAAGAGAATGAGATAGGAATAGGAAGGGATCATGTTATCCCTTATAACCTCCCCCCTTTATGGGTGTGTGGGAAATGTCCATGCAACTCATGAAAAATGAGACTAGCTAGCTTTCACACATCCTACAAGTGCACTATAGTGGTGGTTTGACATGTACACACACATATTATTATCAAATCGAGAGTATGATTCAGCCAAGTGCATATACACATGTGCTGCACATGATGGTTAATGCATGAATATGTCAAATAGTGCATACATGGATGATTTCTACCTCACATGATAACAATAGACACTAAATTGAGATTTTCTCCTAGCTTTGATATTTGAATATAGTCAATAGTTGGTTTTTTTTGAAGCTTTTGATGAGACACATCTATTGGAAGTGTTCTTGAACAAAATCAAAGTCTTTTTTGCAAATTTATGACCTAAAAACTAAGTGTTGGGAATCACCTACCTTCACCTAATGACTCCCTATGCTTCATACATGCAAGATAACAGTGAAAAAGGGTGGGAAAAGGATAGAAAACACATCCAAGCATACATTACACATGATAAGCACACACACAAACTCATGAAGAAGGTGATAAGAGAGCAAGGAGGAGTTACCAAATTTCTTCAATTTAGTCTCTTTACAAAATGGCAAAAGTCTCACAAATGAGTCACCAAGTGACTTGGATACATGTGCCCTTATTTTGGTCCTTTGAAACAAGTACTGTGCAGATAAGTAGTCTATTTTTGTCAGTTGAGTTTCCCAATCAAAACTTATCCAAATTACATTGTTGAAAAGCTTATATTGTGTAGTTTTTCTTTCTCACATGTCTCCTTCAAAGGTTCTATATTTTGTGAGTTACCAATCCAATATTGAAGTCCAATTCTTTAGCATACCAGTGTGGACATGTAGTCTATTTCTGTCAGTTGAGTTTCTAGACCAAAACTTATCCAAATTAAGTGATTTATAGATTTTTGGAAAGCTCTCTTTGGCCGTTGTAATTTACTAAAGCCATAGGTCCATTTGAGTTTTTTCTTGAGAGTATAAAGCACTCCAAAGTGTAGTTATCTATCCAAGTGCTCGACCTACAAGGGCTCACTACATGCTTCTTGTTGTGCATAGGAGAAATCATTCTCCTCAGAAGCATAGCAAAATTGGTGCAAAAGCTTAATCAAAAAGGATAAAGTTGAAGAAAATCAAAAGAGGGGCTCCAAATCAAGCGGGAGCTTCAAAAACTCAAGGAAAAGGAATATATAACTACTTGAGGT
This sequence comes from Ceratopteris richardii, assembly GCA_020310875.1. Taxonomy (NCBI): domain Eukaryota; kingdom Viridiplantae; phylum Streptophyta; class Polypodiopsida; order Polypodiales; family Pteridaceae; genus Ceratopteris; species Ceratopteris richardii. The sequence continues at coordinate 44,325,610 of CM035425.1, forward strand.
AACTATCAAAGATTTAGATAGTCTTCAATGGTTGAGTTGGGTCAACAAGTAGAGAAACTGGATAAGGATAATTATCCCATCTGGAAGTTTGGAATGAACAACTACCTAATGGGAAAAGGCTTGTGGGGTATCATGATCGGAGATGATGATCAACCTCTAATGAATCAAGCTACAACCACAAAAGTCCAAAGAAGGCAAGCAAAAGAATGGGAAGAGATGAATAGGAGAGTCATGTTCCTCATTTAATAGTTCATTACTAATGCCATGGTAGGACATATTCAACATCTATAAATAGCTAAAGATGCTTGGGAAGCTCTTGAAAGGATGTATTTGACAAATACAAAAGTTAGGAAGCTTCAACTCAATAATGAGTTGAACACAATCAAGAAAAGTTTGAGTCAATCCATAGCTGAATATACTTTGAAGATTAAGGATAGAAGCGATTCTTTAGATTCTATTTGCATGATAGTTGAAGATGAAGATCTTGTGTTTTGTACTCTCAGTGGATTGAGAGAAGATGAAAGATGGAATCCTTTTATGACTTCCATTAACTTGAAAGTTGCATATCTAGTTTTTGACAACTAATCTCTCATCTTGTCACAAAAGTGCTTAGCTTTGGTGGATCCAACAAAAAGGACATCCACAAAAAAATGTTGTATGTAGGTCAAAGTAAAGAAAGGAACTCAAGAGGAGGCTCAAAAGGAAAAGCAAGAGGTTACAAAACCTTCCAACTACAATCAAAACAATTCGAAGGACAAAGGGATGGATCAAATGACAACACACAAGGAAGAGGTCGAGGTAGAAGTAGAGGAAGAGGCCAAGGCTCCTACAATTCTCATAAAAGTATAGCATGCTATCATTGTGGTAAAGTAGGAGACTAGGCTAGTGATTTTTGGATGAAAAATGGAAGATAAAATGGAGACAATCAAAGGAGTGGAAGTAGCTATGCAAGCACCTCAAGTGAAGAAAGGACACATTACTTGCAAGGAGACATGAGTATAGAAGCTCTTTTGAAAATGAAAAAAATTGGTACATTGATTAAGGTTGCATAACCATATGTCATGCCAAGAAAGTTTGTTCACTAATCTATAAGTACCATGGAAAAGGGTGTGTTGAACCAGGTGATGATAGTCAACACATGAATGAACATATTGGATGTATACGTCTCGGAGATACAAGTAGGGCAAAGGTACTATCTAATGTTCTTCATGTTCCTAAAATTTCAAAGAGCCTGATTTCAGTAGGAAAAATGGTAGAGACGGGTTATCACGTCATGTCCAAAGAGAATGGGTGCTTCATAAAGAATCCAAAAGAAGGTTTCAAGGTCATTGATCAAGGTAAAAGAGAAGGAAGGATGTTCACTTTTGGATGTCCAACATCCACATGGAAAGGTCATGTACATTCAATTTGGGAACAAGAAGATTTTGAAGCTAGACTTATGGCACAAAAGGATAGGACACATCAACATTCCAAAGCTAAAGGACATGATCAAACATGAACATATCTTTTTTCACCTTCATTGATGATTACTCAAGAAAGGTATGGTTGTTTTGAATGAAGCAAAAATCAGATGTGTTCTCTATATTCAAGAGATTCAAAAACTCAAGCTCAAAAAGAAACAGGTAGGTTCTACCAAAACCTTAAGGTCAGATGGGGGAGGGCAATACTTCTCCAAAGAATTTTCAGACTTTCTATAATAGAATGAGGTCAAAAGGAAATTTACTTGTAGGTATACACCTCAACAAAATGGAGTAGGTGAGAGGAAAAATAGGCAGATCGTTGAAGTTGTAAGATGCATGTTTAACAAGATGAATGTACCATTATACTATTGGGTTGAAGCTACGACAATCACCATTTTCTTGAAGAATAGGTGCACAACATTGGGAATACATAACTTGACCCCAAAGGAGGTATATTTTGGTAAGAAACCTCATCTTACACACCTCAAAGTTTTAGGATGTGTTTGCTTTGTTCACATTCCATAAGAACTTAGAACAAAGATGGAATCAAGGTCAAAATATGCATTTTCATCGGCTACTTGATGGAACAAAAAGGATATAAGTGTTACAACCATACAACAAAGGAATTAAGAGTCTCACGAGATGTGGTCTTTGATGAACTAAGACCATGGTATGAAGATAAAGGAAAAGAAAAGGTTCTTGAAGAAAATTGTGATGATTATGCAAGAACCAATCAAAGAGAAGTTCATCAATCGACCATAAAAATTTTAGGTCTAGAGGCATCTACATCAAATGAAGAATGTTCAACATGGAGGAGGAGACTTGGAAGTCATTCTTTGTGTCCATATTCAATTTATAGTAGAGCTAAAGAAGCAAGTGCTACTCAAAACAGTGAGATAAATGTAAGTGAAGAAGAATAAGAAGAGATGGTAAGTCCAAAGGTAAAGAAAATTTCTAAAGGCAATGAAAGAAGATCTTCAAGGACAATGTATCCAACTCAAAGGTTGAATTATGATAGTTTCATGGCAAAAAAATTTGCATACATGATGCAGGCTATCAAAGACAAAGAGCTTGAGACATATGAAGAAGCTTGCACACAAAAGGAAAGGAAGCAAACTATGAAAGAGGAGATCAAAGCTCTCAAAGATAATCACACATGGGAGCTATTGCCAAAGAAAAAGGCATAAAGATTGTTCCAAACAAATGGGTGTTTGAAGTAGAGAGGAATGTTGATGGTTCATTAGCTAGACATAAATCTGGACTAGTTTCCAAAGGATTTAAAGAAACACAAGGTATAGATTATGATGAAATTTTTAGCTCGATTGCAAAGATGGGAACAATTGGGACTTTAATAGCAATTAGTGCTTCAAGGAGGTGGCCATTATACCAACTCGACATCAAAAATGTTTTTCCCAATGGATAACTACAGCAAGAGGTATACATGAGTCAACCAATTGGATTTGAAGATTAAAACCATCCAAAATTTATTTGCATGGTGAAGAAGGCACTTTATGGCTCGAAGCAAGCACCATGAGCATGGAATCAGATATTGGTAGAGTATCTAACTAAGTGTGGGTACAACCCAACCCAAGTAGTGCAAACCCTTCATTGTACATGAAGAAGGAAGAAAATAGAGAGGTTATATATATATATATATATATATATATATATATATATATATATATATATATATATATATATATATGCATATATGTTGATGATCTCATCATAACAGGGAATGATGTTATAGGGATTAAAGATATCAAAGGAAATCTTGGTAAGGAGTTTAAAATTTCAGGTATTGGGGCGTCAAAATATTTTTGAGGAATTGAATTTGTCATAGGAAAGGTGGCATCTAATTGATGCAAAGGAAGTAATTGTTGGATGTTCTTTTTCATATTTGGAATGAATGAATGCAAACCACTCACTCAACCCATGGGCACAAATACAAAGATTTACTCAAATGATGGAGAAGTATTCGAAGATGTACCAACATATAGAAGCATCATAGGATCATTAATCTATGCAAACATTACAAGACATAATATATCTCATGTTTTTGGTATACTTTCTCAGTTTATGCAAGCTCCGACAAGAGAAAATTTAAATTCAACCAACAGAGTGTTGACACACATAAAGCATACAATTAATCATACTTTTTTTTACAATTCGGTGAAGAATTATAGGTCAAAGGCTTTAGTGATGAGGATTGGGCAGGTTCGAAGGAAGATAGGAGATCAACTTCAGGTTATGTGTTCATGATAGGAAGCAAACCTATCACATTGAGCTCAAAGAAACAACCTATTGTTGAGCTTTCATCCATGGAGGTTGAATATAGAGGATTAGCATTTGCCACATGTGAAGCAATGTGTAAGATTTTGACTGATCTTGAACTTTAAGTTGGAACCATTCCTATACATGGTGATAACATGTCAAGTACTTACTTTTCAAGCAATCCCATGTTTCATGCGAGGAGTAAGCACATAGAGGTTCACTACCATTATGTAAGGGACAAGGTACTGAACAAATGTTTGGAGATAAAGTTCATTAGAACCAAAGAGCAGGTTGCATACATGTTTACAAACTCAACAGGTTTCAAGATGTGATAAATTTGCAGGACATGGCTAAAGATGATTCCCAAATGAGCTTGAGAGGAAGTGTTGAAGGTAAATGTGCAAGCTCATTTTCACATGAGCGATGCTTGGATAAATTTACCGAATGTAAAGGTAAAGGTGAATATAAGTTCAAGGATGAAAACAATCTAGTCAAAAGTCATCATGAATAAAAGATACAATATTTTCCGTGTAATGAGTGGCATGTAGTGGATAAACAAATGCAAGTGATGAGTTGAGAAGAAGGCACAAAGTTCTTCACATGCTCATTAGCTATAAAAGTGGAGTGGGAATACATTCTCAGCAAGGAGAGAAAGAGGCAAGAGCCCCCAACAATGGGATTCGATCTTAGAAGCCATTTTGTCATCTTGTTTTCTCGTAGACTATTTCTAGCCACACATCACTTTGTACATATTCATGTTGTGAGTTTCATATCTCATTGCATATGTAACCATTTCTTGCGTTTAAACACTCATTGGAAAGCCTATCTTGTGTATCTTGTTTTTTCACATATATCCTTCAAAGGTTCTATATTATGTGAGTTATCAGTCTGAGAGTGAAGCTGAGTTCTTCAACATACCTATGAGAACATGCAATCTATTTTTGTCAATTGAATTCCCCAACCAAAACGTATCCAAATTACATGATTTATAGCTTATTGGAAAGCTTATCTTGTGTAATTTTTCTATCTCAAATAGATCCTTCAATGGTTCTATATTTTTTGAATCATTATTCTGAGAGTGAAGTCTAGTTCTTCAACATACTTGTGTGGATAGGTAGTCTATCCTCATCAGTTGAGTTTCCAAACCAAAACTTATATAAATTAAGTGATTTATATCTTGTTGGAAGGGTCTACTTGTCTAATATCATTGAATAAATCCATAGGTCAATTTGAGTTTCAAATTGAGAGAAGAAAGTAATCCAAAGTGTAGCTATCTATCCAAGTGTTGGACCTACAAGGGCTCACTACATGCTTCTTGTTGTGCAAAGGAGAACTCATTCTCCACAGAATGTATGTTTACTATTCATTCCAACCATGATTCATCTTATCATGAGCAATTTATGTTTGTAGTAGACTCCAATGTTTGGTATTTTGATAGTGTGGAAACCATATATTAATTTGCAACATAGTTTATTCTCTTCATTTGTTTCTGCCCCTATAAGGAATCCTATCACATGTGCAAATAACTCCTCTTATCTGGTTATGAGAGTTTGGAAGATCGCTCTTACTAAGAATATGGTAGTAATATTACACTATCAAATCCTTTATATATGCCAAGCATCAAGAAAAATATCTTTCTAGTTTTAGTACTAGTCAAATTTTTTTTGGTTGTTAAATTTGTTGGTAAGAGGTGCATAGTTCATGATCTCTTAGACGTTGATGATATCATTGTGTCTCACATTTTATGTTGTGGGAAATATAAGATCATAGATTATGTAAAATCTTTGGATGATTCAACATGTGCAGTTCATGATTCTCAAGCCTTTTCATATGCAAAACTTTGGCATGCACTCTTCAGGCATTCAAATATCACTAGCTTGCTTCACTTGAAAAAAATATAAAATGGTGTCCTCTTTGCCCAAACTTCACAAACCTAGTAAGCATGTCTATGAGGGCTATAAGATGGGTAAAATTTATTGTTCTTCCTTCCCCAAAGATGGTCCACCTAGAGCTGCACATAAATTGTAGCTTGTTCATAGTGATGTACGTGGTCCAATGTAGACACCTTCATTTGAGAACTATCTATACTTTGTGACTTTTATTGATGATTTTTCTAGCCACGCATGGGTTTATCCATTGAAAGAGAATTCCTAAGCGTTTATGTGCTTTAAGTATTTCTTGGTTATGGCTAAAAATGTTGATATATTTTGATAGTGATGTGTGTGTTTAGGACCACCGGGGCACTTTTTTCCCTCTTTAGGAGTTTTTTCCCCCCGGCTTGTATATATGCCTATAACCATAATGATTCACTTATCTTTGTGAATTCACTTGGTAATAAATTTTGTATTGTGTTGTTATCCAAATTGCTTCTTCTTTTTGCTTATGTTGTTCATGTGCTTCCATAGACCTTGAACTCCAATAATTGGTATCAGAACACGTCACCACTTCATCTAGGGTATCATCGACACCCCTTCGGTCAGAGTCCTAAAATCATTAGGAAAATTGATGAGTGTACTTGAGGAGATTAGGAGTTCAAAATGCACTCATTCTCCAAATGCATAAAATCTAGGACCATATGTGGCCTCCAAACACACTATCTCAATGACTATGCAAGCAATTTTTTCCTTTTGTGATAAACATATATAGATGTTTCGATTTGCTAGCACAAGCACCTCAAAGTTTCTTACAGATCTAGTAGATCTCAATAGGGTAGATCTATTCAACTTTTGAGATACAATTATTTTTTTGCATCAAGTTATTCAATCACTAGCCATGGCTAAAAGAAACAATGTATTTTGTATCTTGGTTATCGAGGATAAGTTGGATGGTACAAATTACTCATTGTGAGCATACATGATGAGTCATGTATTGGTAGCAAAAGGGCTATAAAATATTGTGAAGGATGTTGAGAAAAATCCTACTACACATGCAAATGCAGTTATTGAAGGTGATGTAGATGGTGCTAAAAGATGATGATCTTCAATTTCTTGGTCATGCTGCATCTCCTGTTGCACCTACTATAGAGAACTTCATTGGAATGTCAAAGATGTACAATCACATGCATTGATAGCCTTGTTTGTTCATCGTGGTGAAACCAAACATACTACCCCACAACACAACTTCTTCACTTCACTTAAGCCTACTTCTACATGGAATACTATCACATTTTCCACCAAATCCACTTATCTTGTAATGGGAGTTCAAAAGATCATTTTGACTACTACTGATGGTAGTTCTTTCACACTGTTAGATGCCTTACATGTGGTGAGGATCAAGAATATGTTGTTGATTTTAGCATTAGACAAGATGGTGATGTTATTATTGTTTCTTGTATTTTATTTCATGGTCTATATAAGCTCATAGATTAGGCAAAGTTTGTGAATGATTTAGCATGTGCAGTTCATGATTCTCACACGATCTCATATGCAAATCTTTGGCATGCATGCTTTGTTCATCTGAAATTTGCTAGTTTGCTTTGCTTGCAGAAATCTAAGATGATGTGCTCTTTGCCCAAAATTGAGGCACCTTCTAAACATTCCTATAAAGGCTATATTTTTTTGGGAAAAATAGCATTCCTCCTTCCTAAAACATGGATAAACTAGAGCTGTTCATAGATTACAACTTTTTCATAGTGATGTTTGTGGTCCTATGCAGACATCTTCATTTGGGAAATACCTATACTTTGTGACTTTCATCAATGACTTTTCCAAGCATGCGTGGGTTTATCCATTAAAAGAAAATTCCAAAGTGTTTATGCACTTTAAATAGTTCTTTGTTATGTCTAAAAATATGTCAACATGTAAATGGGCACCCTCGATTCTTATCTAGGGGTGAAATACATATCTTTTGAGTTTAATTCCTTTCTAGCTAAAATTGGGATAAGAAATCACTGTACAATGGCATATACACCTCAAAAAATGGAGTTTTTAAAAGAAAGAACATATCTCTCATGGAAATGGTGTGGCATATGGTCAAAACTCAGGCTTTACAACATAACTTCTAGCTTTGAGGTTGTTATGTGTGCAATATATGTATTTAATATGTGTCCACCAAAGCACTACAATCGATCACTCCATATGAGGTTTTCCATGGCCACAAGCCATCTCTCTTTGGTTGTCTGGCATATGTGTTAGTGCATGAATAATAATGCAAAAAACAAGATGATATAACAGTGAAATATATTTTTGTTTGGTACATTTTTGAAAGCATAGGGTATTCTCTATATCATCTATAGATGAAACATATTTTGGTTAGTCGTGATGTTATTTTTGTGGAAGATGCAATTCAACCATTATTTTCATGTACCAAGGAGATATCTCTTAGCTTGAAGGATGTGTATGACACTTAACTACCTCTTTTTACATGTGGATAATCAATTGTTGTTCCAAATGAGGTGATTTCTCAATGTTTATAGGTTCCAAATGATGATATAGATCATTCCATTCTAGCATAGGTTTACATGATGCACTTGTTGATGAGAGGGCTAACATAGAAGAGGAAAAAACTATGCCTAAATGGTTGGTGTAGACTTTGAGAAATATCAAATTAGATACACCTTTTTTATATTGTACTCATTCAAACTCTCATAGCGCTTCCTTTGCATCAGATTGTCATGCAATGATTACCTCTAGTCTTTGTGATGAGAATGAGCCAATTTCTTTTGATGAAGAACATGATTTGAAAAATTGGATGGTCACTATGCAATTGGAATATGATCTATATGAAGAATGGTTCTTGTTCTTTATGTGATTTGCCTCCAAACAAAAAGACCATTGACACTAAATGCATATACAAGCTAAAACATAAGATTGATGGAACATTCGATAGGTATAAGGCTAGACTTGTTGCCAAAATTTGTGCTCAAGAGAGAGGCATTGATTTTGATGAGTCCTTTTCTCCCACATGTCCAATGACCACCATTCGTAGCATTTCTGCACTACCAGCTCATCATGGTTGGAATGTGCACCATGTTGGAGTTCAAGGTCTATGAAAACACACAAACAACACAACGAAGAACAAGAAGCTTGGAGCACAACACAATACTAAATGTATCATTGAAGTAGTTTGATGGTGATGCACCACAATATTCTCTCCTTCTCGAGAGCTCCATGACGATATCATTGGAGTAGAAAACTGAGCTCTAAGCGCCACACACAGTACTCCACATAGAGGCTATAGAATACGCAGAAAAACACAGTACACAGGGAGCACGAACACAGAATTCTTAGGTGTTACACATGCAATCAAACTTATAATCTTTGGCTAACCAGGCCACTATATGTTTTATTAAAGAACATATACAAAAGTGTTTGGTGACCATTTAGCCTTTCACATGGACACTAACAGTAACAATCTCCCACTAAAGGCCAATATGGCCAAAGTAAATATGGGAGAAAAATGAAGAATGATAAAGAATACCTAAGTGTAAGTATAAAAACTATATCTCCCACCACAGTATACAAGTGACTATGTAAGATCATGAATCAAGTAACCTCCATCAAGTTACAACAATTTCGAAAGCTATCTTGCGGTAGAGCTTTAGTCAAAGCATATGTGGCATTATCTTGAGAGTGAACCTTCTCAAGAATAATGCGCTCCGTGGCTAAGAAATCTCAAATGACGTGATAACTCACCTCAATGTGCTTGGTCTTTGCATGATAGACCGGATTTGACCACTGGAGAGAAGATTTCCTCGAAATAAACACCATGTTGTTGCTTAAAACCCTTTGCAAAAATTCATGCTTTATACTTTGGAGAAGCACTATCTGATGTGAATTTCAACTTATATACCCATTTACATGGTAAAGCTTTCCTACCCTTTGGCAAAGGTACTAGCTTTAAGGGACCAAAACATGTTCAAGGTAATGTTAACCTTAATCTTTCCCCTTCTTCAAACACCACAATACTGTAGTTTATTGGCAAGAGATTGCCATGGTTAAGTGAGCTCCAAGGGGAATAGTATTGGGATGGGCCGGGAGGTACCGGGGACCTCTATCTTCCTTGATTGTTGAGGGCCTCCCTCACACACAACCAACAATGCCAATAGTGACTTCAGTGACTCAGATGACAAGGTATGCGAAGGTCTATGCCTTGGTCGTCACCTTAGTCATAAGCCTTGGATGGGTAGTCACAAGCCTTGGGTGGTTGGGCGGTTGCTTGCTTCGCTCGCACAAAAGGAACAAAGCTTCTGCATCGAAATGCTCTGATACTAGTGAATCAGTTTGATGGCGATGCACCAAAGAGTTCTCTCCTTTTGGAGAGCCCAACGATGACATCCTCAGAGTAGAAAACTGAGCTCCAAGCGTTGCACACGATACTCCATACAAGAGGCTATAGAATACGTAGAAAATCACAATACACAAGAAGCATGAACACAAACTTCTTAGGTGTTACAAATGCGATCAAATTTAAAGTCTGTGGCTGACTAGGCCACTATATGTCTTATTAAAGAACATATGCAAAAGTGTCCGATGGCCATTTGGCCTTTCACATGGACACTTAACGATAACAATTAGCAAGTGAATGTGTAGAGATAACTGATCCGTTAGGGTTATAAATGTATATACAAGCCAAGGGAAAAAAACTCCTAAAGAGGGAAAAAAGTGCCTCAACATTCCTAAGTGTGTTTGCACATATCACTACTGAAATATATTAATGAATCCCCCTTGGGAGTGATGCCGTGAACAAGGAGTTAGCACTCATGTATAAGGAAGTGTCAAGCTATGTGGAAAGAGATCAATCCACAAAAGGAAGTAAGCCCAAAGATTTGCGAAAAGCTTCAAACTTCTCTCTAGGCAAAGCCTTTGTGAAAAGGTCTGCAACATTATCATGTGCGGGCAGATAAGCCAAATTGATCTCTCCAATAGAGAACCTCTCCCTGATATAATATTAGTGCACCTCAATGTGCTTTGTGCAAGCATGGAACATAGGGTTCTTTGCAATTGTTGATGTGCTCTGACTATCAATGAAGATGGTGGTGGCAAAAGACTGAACAACACCCAAACCAAAAGGCATATGAGCCACACACTTGTCGGGTGTGTGTAGAGAATCATGTACATAGTAACATGGGGGAAAAACCTCTAACCCATTTATAGGAAAAAATTTCACATCAAAGATACTCGAGCAACACATAATTGTATCGAACCCCCTTAGAGCTAATGATGTGAACACATACAAGGAGTGACATATCAACCCCCACAAGTTAATAAGCCTAAAGCTTTGTGAAAAGCTTCAAACTTTTCCTGTGGAAGAGCTTTGGTGAATATGTGTGCCATATTATCTTGTGTAGGCACATATACTAAATCAATATCTCATGCATGAAGGTGCTCTCTCACACAGTGATAATGCACCTCAATTTGTCTAGCTCGTGCATGAAACACGATGTTTCTTGAAACAACCAGTACTTTGACTATCAATGAGAATATGTGTAGAAACATCAATATCCATGCAAGGATCCATGAATATGCATCTCAACCATATACACTTCACTGTGGATGTGAAAATTGCCATGTACTTAATTTCACAATTTGATGTCACTACTATAGGTTGCTTCTTATTCAACCAAGATATGCATGAGTCTCCAAGGAAAAAGCAATTACCACTAGTGGACACTGGAGCATCATAACAACCAACCCAATCACTATCTGTAAAAACATGCAAGCATGGATGAATATCTCTACCATAAAAGAGACATAAACTCAAAGTGCCTATGAGATATCCAAACACACGTTTCATCGCTTGCAAATGCTTAGTGCCAGGGCTATGCATGAATTGACTCAACTAGGAAACTGCATATTGTATATCCGGCCTTGTGTTGCATGCATAACATATAAGACATCCGACAACTTGCTGATACAGAGAAGTGTCAAATGCATCACTAGAATCCTCAAGTAAGAACCTAAATCCTATCTCTACTAGTGACAAAACTAGCTTATGATCCTCAAAGTCAAAATGCTGAAGTAGTTCTTCAACATACTTTGCTTGATGGATAACAATTCCCCCTCAATGAATACAAACTAGATGCCAAGATTGTAGCTCAAAAGACCAAGATAAATAACTTCAAAAGTATGCTACAAATTAGCCATAAGAATGTCAAGTTTTGCATCACATGACCCAATCAAGAGTACGTCATTGACATAAAAAACAAGCATTGTAAGATTAGCCCCATCTTTGCATGCATAGAGTGTGATTTCAATTGGATTACCTGTGAAGCCAAGAGCAATCAAGTGCTTATGGTTTTTTTCATACCATGCATGCGAAGCTTGCTTGAGACCATACAAGGCTTTATGTAAGTGACAAACCATATGCTCTTGCCCTTTCATGGAAATCCAAGAGGTTGCTTCACATAAACCTCTTCTTGCAAATCACCATTCAAGAAAGTTGTTTTTATGTCCAACTAATGTACTTTCCAACCTTGATGGGAAGCTGATGCAACCACGGTACAAATGGTAGTCATGTGTGAAGTAGGTGCAAAAATTTCCTCATTGTCAATGCCATATTGTTGCACATATCCTTTGACATCCAATCTAGCTTTGTAGCGATCAATGCTACCATCATACTTTCTCTTAATCTTGTAAGCCCACTTTGTACCAATGGTGTTTTTTTCCGTTGGAAATTCACATAACTCCCAAGTACCATTCCTATGTATGGAATCCATTTATGATTGCATAGCACTCATCCAATGTGGATTGTCACATGCATCTTCAAAAGTAAGTGGCTCTTCATTACATGTTATTGCAATAAGAGAATAATCCACAAAATTAATACTTCATAATGGCAAGAGCTTGATCTTGTTCTACTAAGTAAAGGTGCACTCAATTTGCTATCTTGCAAAGTTTGTTTTAGCCACTTCGGCATAGTTTTGATAGACATGTTCATTATGTAATACATCTTCAACGTGTATATCATGCATGGGCTGAATTTCATGCTCATTTTCAGCCATTATTTGATGCAAATGTTCAACTATATGTGGCTGGAAATTTCAAGTAGTTCTGATAATTTTTTGTTGAAAAAATTTCAACCATGTTTGACTAGAAATTCTTTGCATTTTTAGCTCTATTTTTTTTGGAATTTTCAACCCTTTGAGCTTTAGTTGGCTGATCTACATGGCCATAGTCAAGTGCACCACTTTGGAACAAAGACATGAGTGTATCAAACATATCGTGTGAGCTGACTGTTGGCTATTTTTTGCATTCAAGTAGAGGGAAAACTAAATTTTCAGCAAATACCATATCTCGACTCACAATAATTGTGTTCGTCAATGGACGGTACAAACAATATTCCTTACTTTGAGCACTATAAACAACAAATATACATTTTTTTTGCCTTATCATCAAGTTTGTGACATTGTTGTGATGGCGCAAGAGCATATGCCAAACAACCAAGCACACACATATGACTAACCATAGGTTTATGTCCATTCCAAGCTTCATAAAGAGTGATGAATCTCAATGCTTTTTAGGGTAATGATTCAACACATAGTTTGCACACATGACCGATTCCATCTAAAACTTATCAGGAAGATGCTTTCCATCAACCATACATCGTACCATTTCAAGAAGTGTTCTATTTTTACACTTTCTGTCTCTCTTGATTTGTTCTATCTGTATCTAACCCTGATCTTTCTTTCCCATAAGGGTTCGCAAAGCTAACGTTGTGTTTGTCCTTGGTTCTCTCCTTATGATTGCCTACGATACACAAGATCTTACTGACTATGAGACACACAAGATCTAGGTGGAGGGAATACTGACTATGAGACACACAAGATCTAGGTGGAGGGAATACTGATTCCCCTTTTCAAGTGTAGGCATGTCTTCCACGTTCCATGACCATAAACTCCCTTTCATAGGAGTTATCTAAGTAGATTACCTTCCTTGGGGTATTCAGGTCTTTGCAATCATAAATTATTACTCTGTCTACCTCACTTGGCTTATCTGGTTTGAATCTCTAGAAGGCTTCATCAGTCTCATTATTAAAGAAAAGCTATATGCTCTTATTATCTTGAGGAATCCACTTTGGTGTGATTATCCTTGATAGGATAGACTTACCATGGCATGTCCTAGGTTCTTTTCCAATAGTATCTGTAACTCAAGCATAAGCACCACCTCCTTTACTTGTCAATCTGCAAAGACGAGAGGAGGATATGAAGATCGTGAGCAATTATGGTGAGAAAATGTGAGTGATAAGCACATACATACACACACACACACGCACATAAGGTAAGATAGCAAAGATAAGAACAATGGATGTTTCTATTAGCAAGCTCAAGAAAATACGATGCTCAAGAATGAGTTCACTCTCCACTAGCTCTCTCCAAGATGTTAACCTAAAAAATGAGCTCTCTAGATCTTTTTATAGTTTTTTGACTAGTTTTGGCCCTGTCCAGACCTAGTGTCCAACCTAGTAAAAAATTACTTTCCAAGGCTCAAATGAAGTCTAAAAATTATGAAAATGTATACATGTATACTTCTAATGCTCCTCAAGCTCAAGGACTCCTCGTCTTGCACAAAATAGAGCTACAAAAAGATGAAATGATATTTACACCGGTTTTAGTGATCAAAATCACTCTTTTTATAGGAATTTCTTTTAAAAATTTGACATACACTTCTTGGAGCTCCCTACTTGCTCCTTCTTCTTGTGTGTCCATTTCTTTGACATGTTCTTGTGCCTCGTTCCTGACCTTGAGTGCTAACACTCCCCCTCTCTCGAGTCTATCATCCCTGACATAATCTTGTTGGAATGGGTGTTCCATGTAGTACTTTCAGAGGTATTGTCCATCATGTATCAACAAGAGCGGTCTATCTTCGAACTGTAGCAGGGTCAGTTGTACTGTTCTTCAATTTTTCACTACTAGCCTTTGCAAGTTTTAGCCTCTTGTATGTACTTCTTCCTTGGATTCCAACATGACTGTGTATTTGTGTGCTTTCAAAAATTGCGAGTTGCTCAGAAGAGGTTGTCATTGTTGATTATGAACAATTGTCCACTATGAGTTGCTTCATAGGTACTGATGTTGTAACCTTGAGTTCCTCTGGATCTTTCAAACATGGGTTTCATAGTTTGCATGCCAAGTACTCATAACCCATAATGAATGATGGGTAAGTGTGTTAGTGCATGGGTTGAAGAAAATATGTGCCTCATGCATGGCCTTGTAATGTGGCCCTATGCATGCTTACTTGGGGAATGCATTTCAAAATGTATGGTGCAAAAAAATTTTGGGCCTTGAGCAAAGTGCTCAAGGGCATACTGACAAAGAGGTTTCCTAATCTATCATTGTTATCATGTTGCCAAAGTAGGGGTTTCTTACCAATGTGAAAGGTCAATCAATGTGCATCTCTTTGTGTTGTAATCCCATCATGATGGTTGACCATGGGCTTGTCTTGCATTGTTGACAGATGTCCTTGCTGATAGTTCATTGACGATATGCTTAGAGCACATGGACTTGTCCCTATTTATTTTTTTTCCTTTTCTTTTTTTCTTTTTCTCTTTTCTCTTTTTTTTTGGAGAAAGTTCATAAAACAAGAAGAAATATGTTAGTATCAATACAATAATTTACATACGTCAAATGTGTCTCATGTGCCTGGGATTCTCAATCGTGTCTATGCATGGCCTTATAATGTGGCCCTATATTAATGTATACTCTAGAAATGCATAACTTGAATGGTGCAAAAGATAGGGTTATGCCAAAGGCAATTGGTTGTCGCACGTCGAGGCTTATGATGTTACTTGTAGATGTTGATGCAATCTTTGTTTGGAGGTATCCATTGGATCTCGATCATTCCTCCTTATAGGGATCCATTCAAGAAAGATGTTCGGCCATATACTGATTACTTTTGGCCTCTTCATTTTTGGATGGTTTCTCAAATTTTGTGTCCCTTGTGGTTGGCTCTTTGGTTCTATGGGGATGATTGGTGCTTTTGGCTTCCAAACCCATACCCTTGATGCTTGTATGCTTACTATTGTTGAAGAGGTGAGGTGATCTTCTTTTGATCCCTATGCTTGATTCTGACCCTTGCCTCTCCTTGGCTTTGTTGTTGAGACTTTTCTTGTGTGGGAAAGCATAGAGTTTTGTGGATGTAAAAGTCCCTTGGGTACCCACATGTGTGATTGCCCTTGTTGAGCAATAGCTAATTTCTTAGGCACCCAAAAATGCTTACTATTGCTGAAGAGGTGAGGTGATCTTCTTTTGATCCCTATGCTTGATTCTGACCCTTGCCTCTCCTTGGCTTTGTTGTTGAGACTTTTCTTGTGTGGGAAAGCATAGAGTTTTGTGGATGTAAAAGTCCCTTGGGTACCCACATGTGTGATTGCCCTTGTTGAGCAATAGCTAATTTCTTAGGCACCCAAATTTGTACCTTAATGTGGTTGGCCTTCCTTGATTGCTTTGGTACCCAAATTTCGAGTGCTTGTTGAGATAGATATCTTTGTTGTTTTGCTACTTTTTGTCTTGGCTTTCTTCATTGCTTCTCTAGTAATGAATTTGACTACACTACTGTGATTGCTCTCACTTTCATGCTTAGATCTGCTTCATGCTCGGAACTACTTTCTTCTTGAAATCTCTTTGTCTAGTTGATACAACATTTGTATTGTACTGTTTCTCTTGCCTCTATGGTTGAACTGCTATAGATGGCTGAGACTTCATAAAAGAAGGAAGTTTCAATGGGTCTTCGACTCTTTTTTTGGAGGCAGCATCCTTCTTCGCCATAGAGCTTTGGACACATACAACATCATTTTCTCTGAGATTGGTCTAAGAAGAACTAAGAGAATGGATGATACCTGGATTTTTTATCATGCAATTCTCTAATTCTACTGTAATGCATTGGTCATGTACCCAAACTTGAAGAAGTTGACTTCTTAGGTTGAAGTTGACTGCAGGGTCATAGAACCAGTCTTGACCCAAGACAAGTGGTTTTTGTGAGGTCCTCATCTTGACACACTAGCATTTTGACTATCATTAGGACATCTTGAAGATAGATGGGAAGCTCCAGCTTGCCCAAACAAGGGGTTTCCACACCTCCCAAACCTATGAGATAGGCTTCTATGAGATTGATGTTCACTTGCAGATCTTGGTAGTATGAGAATCTAGCTGCACTAGTTGTTGTCCTTACATTCTGCCCTTGTCCTACCTCTATGGTCACAAAGGGACATTGATCGATTATTCAAGAAGCAATCACGATATCTGGCACATGGCCATCTAATATCTTGGGGCATTTAGATTGACATCTAGGCCTTGTTGCCTTAAATTATTTCACCTAATGCGCTCTCGAGCCTCTGCCTGTGCTTCTTCTCTAACCCTTAACTCTTCTTCTTTTTGCTTCTTAGCCATGTTGAGTCTCATCAGCATATCCTCTGTAAGAGGTTCTAGTCTCACCTAAGCATTCTAGATCAAATATTCTAGAGGACAACTCATGTCCATTCCACTCATGCTCTTGTGATACTTCTAAAGTGGGGATCAAGAAGTCTAATAGTAACACAACATTCTATCTGAAGACCATCTAAAACAGGGTGGCATTGAGTACCATTTTGTAGGCAACTCGATAAGGCCAAATAGCATGATGAAGCTATTTGTCCCAATCAGAGTGTTTATTATTGATCGGTTTTGTCAATACATCACATAAGATCTTATTTGTGCTCTCAGCTTTTACATTAGCTTGTGGATGATAGGGAGCAGAATTCTTATGTATTACCAAAATCTTTTGGAGACGGTTTTTAATGACTTCATTCAAGGAGTGTGTACCTCTATCGCTTACTAACTCAATTGGTAATCGGTATATGGTGAACATGTTCTCAAATAAGAACTTTTCCATCATTTGAGCATCGTTCTTTGTCATGGCTTTTATTCTACCCACTTTGTAAGGTAATCCGTGGCTAAAATAATGTATTCTGCATGGGAGTTTCTAGCTGGGGGGTTAATAGGACCTACAAAGTCTATACCCCATTTCGAGAATGCATGTCCCCCCATCATTAGCCTCAAAGGCATCTCATCTCTTCTTATAGGATATTATGCACGTTGGCATGTGTCACATCTCTTCACATAGGTATGTGCATCCATATGAAGAGTGGGCCACCAAAGTCCTTAGAATAGAATGGTCTTAATTACTCGATCAGGTCTGAAGTGTCCACCTGCAACACCACTATGTGCAGTTTCTAAGACTTTCAAATAGTCTAATTCATGAATGAACATTCTTAAGTAACCGTCTTTGCCTCTTCAGTATAAGTTTTCTCCTACTAAGGCATAGGTCTGAGCCTCTTGCCCCATGCTTCATCTTCTCGCTAGACTAGCCTTCTTGGGGAGTGTTCCGGATCTCATAAATTCTACAAATGGAGCACTCAATTTTGGAATTAACGACACATGATAAAGGCTAGCATGCTCCACTAGGGGTCTCTCTTGGCGCACTAGACAATTCTTAATCCACTTATGTATTTCTCTATCCATACTAGGCCAATACACTCTTAAACATTTTAAATTCTACAATGTTCGTTGTTTAGAATAGTGATTTTCTAGCAATCCTTCATGGGGTTGTTGCAACCAACTGTTAAGTTCATTTTCCTCAACACAACAAGATAATACACCCTCTGTATCTTGTTTGTACATGCTTCCTGCCAATATTTGATAGTTTTGTGATTGTACAATTTCTTCCTTGTTCATTCTCACATTCTTATTTGCGGGTCCGAAGGTTAGGATAGGTACCAACTTATTTGCCCGTTGTAACTTGAAAATCCATCAAGGAAGCTATAAACTTCCTTGCTTGCAACACACGCCAATAAATGTTCAATGATTGGAAGCAGATAACTATCTCTAATCGTAGCATCATTAACTTTTTTAAGGTTAATACACACTCACAATTTTTCGTTCTTTTCTTCTTGGGCACTAGTACGATGGGGGACACCCATTTAGTATGCTCAATCTCATAGATAAATCCAGCTTCAATCAGCCTGCCAATTTCTTCTTTTATTTTATCTACGTCAGTGTCATTATATGTGTACGGGTTCTCTTTGGTGGGCTTGGCATCAATCGTCATGGGGATCATATGAGAACATATTGCTGGATCTACCCCTTTAAGTTTGTATAGGTCCATTCAAACACGTCCCTCTATTCCCTTAATAAAGCTAACAAGCTCTATTTCTTCTTCTGCACTTGGGTCTTCTCCTATGTATGTACAACACTCTTTGTTCTCTTCAATGGTTACTACAATCTTTTTGGTCTTTTCTTTATCGTCATATGCTTCTCCTGTAATGGCCTCTGTCTTAGGCATTCGTACCAAAATTTTCCTGTCTTCAACTTCATATTTTGTGAAATTCTTTGGTACTTAAACAATGATTCCTCCTCTTCTTGTTTCAATGCTTTTCTTTTCTTTTTCTTTTGACTAGCTTCACTTTCATTATTTGAATTTATAGTTTTAATGCTTGTGAGAGGTTCTTCTTCTTTTTGGGTAAATACTCCTACATTTTCTAGATAGTGCCCCTCCGAGCCAAAGCAACTATCCACCACAATGGACTCCAGATCATCATCATCCTCTTTTTCTTCTATGACCTCATTAGAGTCACAATCTTCTAGCAAGGGTTCACACATGAACATAGAGATATCATAACCCTCCTCATCACAATGAGGCATCCATTATTCTTCATTGATAGCAATGTCCATGGTGGCTAAGATTTCTACCCAACCATGAGGCTCAAATTCCTCATCGGGAAAGATCATAGGTGTATAGGATGGGTCTCTAACTGGTCTAACTCCTTGAGAAGTTCCTTCGTCTCTCGCTTTTAGGCATCTTTCCTCTTCCTTTATGACCTTGCACATCCACAAGTGAGTATCTTAATGCATCTAGGATGGATCAAAAGAACTTACAGAATGCATAGAGATTGAATCTTCTTGCACCTTATGGATAATTTTCCACTATAGGGATGGGACATCTCTGAAGGTATAATTCTTCAAATCGACCTTGGTTGTGACCCCTAAGTGCTGCAAGTACAAGGAGTTGGTTCCCCAATCTTGTACTATTTGCAGTTGCCGTAGGAAGGGTCTTCCTAGGATCATCTCATAGACATTATTTTTGCCGTCACATATAGCAAAAGTATGTTCAAACTCTACACCACAAGTGGTTAGAGTTATCCCTTCTAGCAATCCTAGAGGTCTTTCAATATGGCCTTCAACCATTTGAAGCTTCATTCTAGTTGGTCTTAATGTGGGTTTGCCCCATAGCTTCCACAAGGAGATGGTCGCAATCACAACACCAACAGCTAAATCTAAGATAGCTTTGGTTGTTTAAACTTGGTAGGTGATCGGAAGATAAGTATTACCTTCTTCCCTTCACTCATGTCTCCGATTTTTTCTAGAGGTATCTCTGGGACGTTTTGCTTGGAGCCTGCTTTTGATGCATTGGAACCAAGTTCTGGAACTTGATTTGCCACATGATTCCATGGTTCAAGTTTTACTTGAGCAGCTCTTCTAAAGTGAGATGACATTGAACCTTAGTGTTCTTCACGACTTCAATGTTTCTTGGAACCACTAAGTCTTCATTTCTTACCAATATTGTTGGAGCTTTGATCTAGAGAGATTCCAATTCTGTTGCTCTACTTGATCTCCATAAATAGATGGAATGTCTTGGGGAAATTGATCATCAAGGTCATCAATTTTAGGAATAGGTGAGGGATTATCCTTCTCCTTGGCCTATTGCTCTTCTTGTATTTCTTGCAAGAACTCTTGAAAGTACTATTGAACTGAAAAAGGTGTTCCATCATCCATGGAATCAAGAATATAAACTTCCATTGGTGGTGAGCTTTCTCTTTCAACAACTGGTTGAGGTTGTGGAGTTAAAGAAACCTGTGGCTTGTTTACCAACTGCTCTAATCTTTCTAATAAGCCCTAGAAGTGCAAAACCGATTTGATAGAATTTTTTTGATTGAACAATTGATTGGTTTCAAGCATAGCTTGGGCCTACCATTTTTATGCACATTTTTATTTTTTCAACCTCTAAATATGCTATAGGGTAACTCTTGCCTAGGTTTGCAACTATTGGCCCTTCTTGAAGTCGGGCCTGGTAGGCCTTGAGCATCATGTCCAAGCCTTCTGGGGTTGGATCTGCAAGAACAGACCTTGGTTGTTGTCTATTTACAGTGACTGGTGGCATGGGATGAGGTGGTGTGGATGTAGTTTCGGCATGCGAGAGGCTTTGAGATGCAATGTTTGCAATCTTTGTTTCTGCGTTTCTTAGGATTTCTTCTAGTTCTAATAACTTTCTCACCCACTTATGATTGGCTTTATCTTTGGTATCCTTCCAAGTCCTTGTTTTCCTCTTACTAGGATCTCCTAATTCACTTGACTCTGATTGTTCAATTGGTTTCACTTGTTGTAAGGCTTGTGCACTAGTAACTGCCTGTATAGGAGCCATGTTAACACTACTTGAACTTGAATCCACCACTAAGCCTATCACATTAATGGGTGTAACCTTGGGTGCACTAGAGGGGTTCCTTGGACAACCTCTTGAGAGATGTTCTTTGTTGCACTCAAGACAAAAGCCTTGTATTGTGATGTTCTATCCTTGTCCTAGAGTCAGTGGGTGGGGACAGTCACAAATGAAATGATCGCCTTGACATCTAAAACATGGTCCTCTAGGGGCTTGTGGTCTTACTTGTCTCGCTTGGGGCCTGGGGTTAGGATTCGTGTACATGACATTGGAGTATTCTAGCTCCCAATT
The DNA here is from genome assembly GCA_020310875.1 of Ceratopteris richardii. Lineage (NCBI taxonomy): Eukaryota > Viridiplantae > Streptophyta > Polypodiopsida > Polypodiales > Pteridaceae > Ceratopteris > Ceratopteris richardii. The sequence continues at coordinate 44,347,037 of CM035425.1, forward strand.
TGGTTCCATAGGTGGTTCCTCGTATTGATAAGGATAAGTCTCACTATGCCCAAGTGACTCTATGTAATAAGCTTATGGGATATCTTCATAGGAGTAGTCAGAACTCTAGGCATGAGGGCCATTTTTTGAGACTAAACTGGTCATTGGTACCAATTCTCTATTAGGGTTCTTCTCTACCATTGCATATTTAACTGGAATTACATTAGCAAGAGGTGGTGGTTGGTTTCCTAGGAATGATTGTGCCCTATATGGCACCTCGTATTGCTGTTGGTATTGATGTTGATATTGTTGTTGTGGCCTATAATATGGCTGTTGGTAGTGGTTCTAATACCTACCCTATTGGTAAGGTTGTTGATAAGTTTGTCCAACAGCCTGCCTATTGTATGGACAATCTTGAGCCATGTGGTTGGTGTATTTTTTCTCAATGGTGCAATATGGAGCATTAGGGTTTCCTTGGGGTTGAGCCATCATCAGGAAAACATTAACCATGTGGTCTCCTCCACAGTTGTAGCATCGCTTCAATAAGATGACCCTTGGTGTTTGTCTATTTTGAACTCCTAGCTTCTTGGCCACCTGCTCAGCTATCTCATCTATCTCAGTGGAGGTTCTGGAAGTATGAATAGTAGAACTCTTGGAATCCTTATAGATTTTGGACAATTCTAACTCCTCACCCAAGTTGTCTGCTATGTCAATGCACATCCACACACACTCTTCTATGGATCTAGGCTCTTTCCAGTACACATATGATCTTAACTTGGTGCTTAGTAAGCCATTTAAAAACAAGGCTGCTTGTTTGGCCAATGCAGGTAGCTCTGGCATAGAGAATCTTTCTAAGTACTATCTGAATCGTCTTCCTGCAAGTTGCACTATTTCTTGAGGTTTCTGCTTGAAGATGTGGATCAAGGATGATGTATTATGCTTGATACAACTCTTGGAGAATTCTAGAATGAATTCCTCTAGTAGTTGACCCATGTTTTGATAATTGTGACTATTTAGAGGTTGAAACCAAGCTAAGGCAATACCCTTGAGAGTCAAAAACCAAATGCCTCAAACTGTGTGAATAAGTCCTCAACCTGTTAAGCTCTTAACACTTGTTTGTACTTGACCACATGATCATAAGGATCTCTTGGCCCATCAAAATAGTTCTTCATTGCCTTAGTTACAACTTGAGAGGGTCTAAGGGTTCTTGGGTATTCTCGCGGTCTAGGTAATGGAAAATCATGTTCAGTTATTTGATGCCTTTGTGCTCAATGTCTCTCTCTTTCAATTCTTTCATTTCCTAGTCCAGATCTCTCTCTACCCACAGTGTGCACAAAACTTACCTCAACTCTCTCTCTTGTGCATTCTCATTGTTCCTCATGAGCTTGGGATGATCCTGCTCCTTGGAGGCCATGGGTGACATTAGATCTTGGTGGAGGGAAAATCAATTCACTCTTCCAAGTATGCATGCCTATCACGCTCTGTTACCAAGAACATTCTCTCCGATGTGTTATCCAGATAGACAACTTTGCCTAGTATCTCATGATCTTTGAACTCTTAGATGGTGACTCTGTTTATTTTGCTAAGTTGATCTGGCTTGTATCTCCAAAAAGTTTCCTTTGCTTCTCTATTAAAAAGTAGTTCTATGCTTTTGTTATCTTGGCAAACCCAGTTTGGCGTTATCACTCTAGTCAAGATAGATTTTCCTCAAGGAGTCTTGGGTTCTCATCTTAGGTCTCCTTGCTCTAGGTCTCCTATCTCGTTCTCGAGAATGAGATTTCCAAATTCATCTATCATGTTTGGTAAGCTGGTAACCATGTACATGGTTCCTTACTTATCAATGTAAGAACCATCTTTGAATTTAACCACTGGGTGTTCAAGTTCGAAGGGTTGATCGTGATTTTTGAGTTGGAAAAGTGATCGCCTCAGGCCATCCTCATAGATGCGTGCAACTAATCAGTTGGTCCTAATATACTTCAACTGCATCTTATAAGGACCTTCTGCTATTTGTAAATAGGCATTGCTTGAGCTATTTGCAGGTGTTTCCATGTTAAAAGACATTCTGAATCACTTGTTTCCGAGCTTAGTACGTAGGGATAATCACTCAGTTGTTGTGCCCATGACCTAGCTGTGTGATTGACCCTAGCCTCTGAAGATCTAATGTTTTTTCTATCCTTGGCTAAGTTTCTACCAGATGTGAGTTTCATATGCCTTGGTTAAGAGTCCAAAATTTCCCCTTGATACTGCTCAAAATCCTTTGGAGCCCCCTTGGCTTCCTAATCCCACTTAAAGGTCAACTTCAAATTACTCTATCTAAAAATCAACACATTATTCTTAGAAAAATATTTGACGCCAAGTGGGATTTGAAAAGAGCTTTCCAATAAGCTATAGAGCTCAAAAATCGGACTTTTCATGAAAAAGTTATCTCAAATCAGGCTCTCGGGGGTCAAAATAGGGAAATAGGATGCTATAAGAAAATCATGATTTTGATTGAGAATCATGATCTTGAGACAACTTGGAAATCACAATTTGAGGATCGCGATCTTGAACAAAGCCAAAAATCGTGAACTTGACAGAGAATCGTGAAAAACATGATCTTGTCAGAGAATCATGACAAATGCAATCTTGTCAAAGAATTGTGAAAAACACGATCTTGTTAGAGAATCGTGAAAAATGTGATCTTGTTAGAGAATCATGAAAAACACGATCTTGTCAGAGAATCGTGAAAACCATGATCCTGACAGAGAATCGTGTTTTGTTGAAAATCATGTTTCTCCTTAGGATTGTGTTTTTGAAAAAATCACAATTTTGAGAATGATCTAAAAATCACAATTTCGATCAAGGATCGTGTTTTTGAGGATCACCAAAAAATCATGATTTTGAAGAATGACGAGAGAATCGTGTTTTTGAGAAACCTTGAAAATCACGATTTTGCTTTCCCAAAAGTAAAAAATTTTCATAGGATGATCTCCTCCACATTGATAATATCTTCTAAGTGGTTACACACGTTGGGGTGTTCCTTGGTATACTAGATTGCTAGATGGCTATTGAGTTCCCAACGTCTTGGCAACCATGTCGGCAATTTTATCATCAGAATGTAGGTGCATCTAGGAGAAGAGTCTTACTTAGTGTGTGGTGGCTTGTTTATGAAGGTAATGAGCTTCTATGAACTTTATGGTCACCTTCTTCCAAGGAGTAGATGCTTTGGAAGACCACAATGGAATGACATTGCGATTTAGTGCATCTAAGTAGACCGTTGGGTACAAACAAAACTCAGAGGTTGTCCTTACTTGTAGCTAGAGCATTCCATGAACTCTATATCACTTTCTAACTTGCCAAACTCACTAAAAGTGAGTGTTCTATGAGGCACTTTGATCATACTCTCTTTCAAAGAGGGTCAGATTGAAGATTAGCTTTTTGCCTCAGAGTATGACTTGATCTTAAGTGTGTATGTCAAGTTTCACTTAAATTGATGATTTTATTCATTACGTATCCACTTGTTAGAGTTTTTAGTGCTCATTCTCCAATTTTAGTGATTTAATTGTCCAAATAATTTTTCGTATATTCTCTTAGCTTGGAGATGACCAAATATGATTACTGGATAGTTTGTTGGTGGCTTGAAGTCCCTGAGAGGTCTATATAACATGAAGCCTACTTCAAATGATTAATTTCCAAGTTTCTCTTAATTGAATCTTTGCATGCCAAATTTGACTCAACCTTGCAAAGAAACCGTTAATGATTAGAAATATGTAAAAAAATAAATTCTTGCAAAAATGTGATTTATCAACATACATGATTTTTTGCCTCAAAGAAATCATGATATCTATGAGAACCGCAATGCCTCAGTGGCCACAAGGATTCACAATGGCATTTAGCCATTGTGATTTCTAGAGAGATGATGGCAATGTCCCTATGACACTGGTTTGATTATCAATAGTTGTGGGAAATTGCATTGCCTCAACTATAATTCTTGATTTTCCAAACCCAAAATCATCGGGCAATCATGATTTCTCAATCACAATGCCAATGGTCGATTTCTCAAGGCCCTTGTGATGTCTCCTTGGACAATGGCCATTTCTTATTTCTCCATGGCCTTGAGATTTCTCAATCACAATGATGAATATTGTAATAACCATGATGGCCCATAGCCCTCATGACGGCTTGGAGAAATAATGCATGAAGTAATTGGAATTCCTAATGCATGAAGTAATTGGAAAGAATCATTTGCACTTATAAACCCTAGGCGTCTGACTAGAAGTGCTTTTGCATTGATTCGTCACTCATCAAAAGATCACAATCTACATTAAACTTGGTGCATGTCACTTGGAGTTCATATTTTCTAATTTTAGAAAAGAAGTTTGTAGTTTTGTTTGAAATGTTTGCACATACGTGACCCTACCCAAAAGTTTGTTATTCGTGCACTTAAGGTCATGTAGGAAATTAGGATATTGAAGTTTTGTGAGGAGTCACATCTCATTAATTTGGATGCAATAACATACACTTAAGTTACTCACCTATGAATTCATCTATAATGAACTTGAATTTAATTAGAACCATATGGCTGCTTCTAAGGACATGCAAGGCCTTCCACTTTATTTTGACCAAGGTGCCTCTAGCTAGGATTATAACAACATCTTGGAGTTTTATAAATATAATCCCCTTGGGGTAGGCATCTACCTAGATTGATGAAATGGGTAGGTACTTAGACTTTATAAACCCTAGCTGTTTGATTGTTGTTCCTACCTAGACCACACAAATGATAAAGGAGAAATTTTAAATAATGTTGAATCAAGCAATGATGGGGAAGAATTCAAAGAGATTCCACCTAAACCTAGGGATGGCACTAGTCTCATGAATATTATCTGACTCACATGTCTTAAAAAATAATCCATCTAGAAAGATATGCACCTAGAAAAATGCACTCAAATTTGCGGCCTATCACTATGATCCAAACTGGCTATAAGATCTTTGTGTAGGTCCTTGCTAATCATATTGCTTTCCATCTTTGATTATGGATCAATGAGGATAAAAAAGGGTTCATAGAGGGTAGATACATCCTAGACGACATTATTGATGTGTGTAAAGGCCTTGAATTTGCTAATGAATATTCTCAAAATGTCCCCTTCATCAAGATTGATTTTGACAAAGCTTACGATCGCCTCAAGTGGGAATTCATTCTCCAATCCCTAAAATATCTTGGTATGGATCTGAATGCATCAAGATGATGTCAATGCTTACAAGAAATGCCTTGTCTTGAATTAATATCAATGATCTGTGAGAACTTGGATTGAAACTAGTAGAAATATGAGGTTCCAAGTATGGAAGTTTGGTCCAGCCAACCAACACAAGATTGGAATTCTAGATTTTGGAGAGTCTAATATACCTTGTGAGCTTCAAATGGATGCAATAGAACACCTTATGTTCTTTGGAAGGTCAGCGAGAAATCATTGATGCAAAACAGATAAGTTTGTGAAATGACTAGTCAATAAAAACTTTCTATTTTGGGTTGAATCATACAAATTCAAATGCATAGAGCATCCCACCTGATTACAATTGATCAAATTCCTTCAAGAAGAATTTTGCGCATAGGGTTGAGTAGATAAAATTCACAAGAGAAGGAATTATCATCAACCAATGTGCTAGTAATAAGCTTAACTCTGATTAGTGGTGGTCCCAACTTTTCAAGGATGTGCAGAGATAGACCCTAAGACCTTAAATTTGCCATTTCTCACAATATAATGAATGAAATGTGACAATACTTTGTACACATGAAATATTAACTACTAAAACTTCCAATGGATTCTTATTTATTAAGTTTAAATCACTGTAGATAGAGAACCAACCTCTACAAGTTGACGGTAGTTATAGACAATGATGAAGATATTAAAGAAGAGCAAAGTTGAAGATAAAAATTTGTATGTGTATTGATCTAAATTAATCTACAAAGGATTGTGATTCTTTATATAGACTCTTGGAGTCTTCCAAGAAGATTTTACAAAGAAATCAAATTTGAATCCATGTGGGCTTGGTGTTGTGATAAACAAATCACTTTCCTACAATCTAGGAAAAGTAGAGATCAAGTCTAAAGCTTGATTTAGGTGATTGATTGATTAGCATCATCACCAAATTTCAAACTTGTGGAGACTTGGTACCTTTTGTATCCTTTTACAAGAATAAAACTCTAACCTTCACATGAATAAGATATCCATAAGAGATCCTTATGGGATACTATGAATGATCTTTTACATGGATCAAAGATTCCCAAGGAGAAACCTTCACTATGACTCATTTCAATAAAGTATTTAGGACTAGGGTAAGTCCTCCTCAAGCATGATGAAATCTTGATGATCTTATAGCTCCCCTTCAAGCCAAATCATGCTTGAGTCTTCATTCTCTGATAAGTTGAATACATGCTATTGATTTAAATCTACAAAGTTTGATTCCATCAAGTGCCTTTGTCATCATATTTGCTACTAGATTTTTAGTTGGAAAAAAAGAAATGTCAATCTCTTTTGCCATGAGCTTCTCCCTTGTGAAATGGTAATGAACCTCTATGTGTTTGTTTCTTGCATGGAAGACAGTTTGGTGCTAGGGGCATAGAGCTCTTATCTCCAAACATGTGAGGTTTGGAACTTACAAGTCTCGAATCTGAATTACCTTAGCCATATTGCATCTTGTGTTGCTATGGTCAAACCTCTATAATCTACTTCCGTTTAGGATAAAGCAAGTATTGGTTGCTTCTTGAAACTCCATGACACAAGCTTTGAACTTGTAAATGCTAATAATCTTGAAGTACTTCTCCTATCATCCTTGGATCCTACCCAATCTGCATCTAAGTATAGCTTGGGATCCAAATTTGATGAATAAGGATAGAGTATACCTTCATTGATTGTGCCCTTGAGGCAGTTGAGCACTCTCTTAGTTGCATCCATATGTGATCTTATTGGAGAGTGCATGAATTGGCTTAGCACTCCTACATTGTGTGAGATATTTGTCCTTGTATGAGTAGCATAGATTAAGCTACCTACCAAGATTTGATACTCTTTAATGTCTTCAATCTTCTCATCTTCATAAACAAGTTTATGATTGATTTACAAAGGTGTATGTATGGGTTTAGCATTCTCCATCTTGAACGTAAGGAGTAGATCTTGAATGTATCTCCTCTGAGTCAAGTACATTCCTTCATTTGTTTATATGACTTGCATACTTAAGAAAAATGTGAGCTCTCCTAGATCTCTAATCTTGAGCTCTTCTTGCATATGTCTTTTGATCCTTTGTATACCATTTAAGTCATCTCCTATCACAATTATGTCATCTACATATACACACAAATAGATAATTTCATTGTGATCCTTCTTGATGGACAAAGAAGGGTCTTCATTGATTGAACTAAAACCTTCATCTTGTAGATAGGTTACCAATCTGAAATTCCAAGCTTTAGGAGCTTGTTTTTATCTATACAATGACTTTTTGAGCATGCATACATAAGAAGTATAATTAGGATTTTCAAACCCTAGAGATTCTGACATGTATACCTCTTCATTGATCCACCCATTGAGAAAAGCATTCTTCACATCAAGTTGAAGTAAATTCCACTTTCTTGCAGATGCTACACTAACCAATGTCTTGATGGTGGTCATCTTGGCAACTAGTGAAATGGTCTCCTCATACTCCATTGAGTTTGAGCACATCATTTAGCAACCAATCTGGTTTTGTATTTGCAAACTGATCCATTGAAATTTCTTTTCAACTTATAGAACCATCTGCAACCTATTACCTTTTGATTGGTTTGCATTGAAACTAATTGCCATGTGTCCATTTCCTTCAAGGCTTCTAACTCCTCTTTCATGGCTTTCTCCCAATTAGGGTTACCCTTAGCTTCTTCATATGTTGAAGGTTCCTCTGAAACCGAGTCTTTGGCCAAATAAATTCAATGTTTTGTTAAAAATGTAGAGTCGTATCTGTTGAGACATCAAGCTCAACATGTGATGATCTAGGATGACACGTACCAGTTTTTTGTTTCTCTGAAATGTATAGTGGTCACACCAGTATATGTCAGGGATACTTCATTGAGCTTTATTAGATTTATCTATCGAGAGTGATGACACATTTGTTCCTTGCCATCTCACTCATTTGCGGACATTAGGTTTTTCCTTATGTACTGATCTTTATATATTGCACTCATATTCTTGTTGTTAGGTCATTCTTGTACATTCCTTTTTATGTAATAGAAGAAGAAGAAGATCATTCTTCCTTGCCTGAATCTATGTGTGTGTGCTTCTCCTTGAGAGTGAGAGTGTGTGTGTGAGCTCTTATCTTCCTTATCTCCTTCCTCGTGACATGGTATTAGAGCCAGCATGGATGTAGAGAGCTCGTGGAGAAGGCGACGGTGAAGAGCACGTAGCAAGGCATGGAGAAAACACGATTCACAAATGATCTCCGTTTGCTATGAAAATCGGTGTGAAGGTCAAATACCTCTAAATATTTTCGAGAGTTATCCCTTTAGGGTCACTTGTTTTTGTCAGATCCAAGTTTCGGAGCCATCTCGACCTTTGTTTCGAGCCCACAAGGTGGGGCCCTTAGAAAAACCAAGTCAGTTTTAGAAACTGTAACTTGGGTTGTGTTCGGCAACACTCACATATTCGAGATCTAGAATTTCAAGCGATTTTGTGTACTGTTGATACACAAAAACTGTGTTTTTCTGAGATTGAACTATCACGTCATAGTGTGACAGTGTTCAAGCAGAAGTACTACTTGTAGTGTTTTGCAGTGTTGTGAATTGCTGCAAAAATGGCAAACGCAGATGGAATGAGTCAGCTTATGAGCGATAAGCTGGACAAGAACAACTTCCATGCTTGGAGATTCAGAATGAAAAATTTCTTGATGGGAAAAGGCTATTGGAAGTACATCGAGGGAGAGAATGAAAATGCTCCACAGTTACGAGAAAGGAGTCAGACTGCAGATCAGGTAAGAACATATGAGGAATGGAATCAAGGAGCATGAAAGGTAATGTACTGGCTATCTGTTAGCATACAGGATAGCATGATTGGACACATACAGGATGCCAAGACTCCAAAAGAGGCTTGGAACAATTTGGTCACATTAGGCACGGAAATTGCAACTCAAGAATGAGCTACATACATTGGAGAAGAAGAGCATGTCGGTAAGTGACTATATCTTGAAAATCAAAAGCATATGTGAGTCACTTGCATCTATTAGTGTGAATATAGATGATGGTGATAAGGTGGAAGTGTGTCTTCTTGGTTTAGGAGCTGCATATAAGAAGTTCAGAACTTTTATACAGACCATGGAAAATATTCCGAATTTGGCTGATCTGGTATCTATGCTGATTATTGAAGAAAAGAATCTTGGTGAGGATTCAAACTCCCAAGGAAAATCTAGTTCTGAGCAGGTATTCTACTCTAGTAGAGGAAGAGGCAAAGGTAGAGGTTTTGGAACTGGAAGAGGAAATAGTAACCAAGACCAAAGTCAATAACAGAATCATGTAGGAGGAAGAGGACAGTTTCAAGGCAGGGGGAGCCAAAGAGGCTGCAAAAATTTCCAAAGAAATGATTAAGGTAATGACAATAAAGGATGTTGGAATTGTGGTAAACGTAGACACTTTCAACGTGATTGCAGGTTGAAGAATCAAACTAATAGAAGGCAACAAAATAACTATGCATCCACAAGTGCAGATGATTCTGAGAAGCTGTTCATGGTTCAACACCACATGATGAATATGATGTATGTTGGTGTTTCAAAACCAAATGAAAATGTCTGTTATACTGATTCAGGTGCTTCAAATCACATGACCAATCATGTGGAATGGTTTAGTACTTTGCAAAAATTGCAAGTTCGTGGATATCTTGAAAGAGGTGATGACACATCACATCCTATTGAGCATACAGGAAACATAGCACAATCAATGGAGGATGGAAAGGTAAAACATCTTGCTGATGTGCTGCATGTTCCAAATATAACAAAGAATCTGGTTTCTGTTGGACAAATGGTTGACCAGGGATTACAAGTCAGGTTCAATGATGATGGATTATATGTAGAAGAGTACAAGCAGGATGGATGATTGGTTGCCAAAGGAAACAAAGTGGGTAGGATGTTCACCTTAAATGTGAAGATTCCTGAAACGAATGCAGCCATGTTTGCAAAAGGTGCAGGAGTTATTGCAAATATAGAGATGTGGCACAAACGGATTGGACATGCAAACTTGCAAAGGTTGAAATTGATGCAGTCAAAGGACATTTTCCATGGACTACCAAATTTCAAAGTTGCAAAAATGGAAAAGGTATGTGCAGCATGTCAATTTGGCAAACAGTCAAGAGCATCATTTCCACATGACAAGCATGTTAGTGAGAATGTACTAGAAGTAGTACATACAGATGTTTGGGGTCCAGCAAAGACCACATCTATGGGTGGTTGCAGGTTTTATGTTACTTTCATTGATGACCATACACGCAAAGTATGGGTATATTTCATGAAAGAGAAGAGTGAGGTGTTCACTCACTTCCAGAATTTTAAAACTATGGTGGAAAAGCAAACAGGGAAGTACATTCAGACATTAAGATATGATGGAGGAGGTGAATACATGTCAAATGAGTTCAGTAGTTTTCTAAAAAATCATGGAATTCGGTGTCAGGTTTCATGCAGATACACACCACAATAGAATGGTGTTGCTGAACGCAAAAATAGACATATTGTAGAAATAGCAAGAGCCTTGATGGCTGAGAAGAATATGTCTCATTGTTATTGAGCAAAAGATATGCATACTGTTGTATACATCATGAACAGAACTCCGACTGTTGTTGTACATCAAGTTACACCTGAAGAGAAGTTTACAGGTAAAAAGCCAAACTTATCACATATGGAAGTTTTTGGTTGTACTGCATATAAATGTTATAACCCACTCACACGACAAATAAAGGTGAGCAGAGATGTGGTATTTGATGAAATGTCAAGCTTCTATGCAGATGCCAAAGAAGGACTGAATCTTGAACCAAATGACAAAGAAAATGCTGAAAAATCAAGTGCAGAATCTCAAGTTTTGAGTGGACCAGATGCATCACCAAGCAATAGTTCCAACTCAAATCCATGGAGTGGAAGATTGCGTGGAAATTTCAGTCCAGCAAATTCATCAAATACATCCAAGAAAGGTAAAGAAAAGCTTTCTGCAGGTCATAAAACATGTGCAAGTTTTGAAGACGATGGAGATTCAAGCAGTTCAGAAAATCAATATGCTTTGTTCTAGCATGGAAAATAGGATTCCATGCTAACTGTATGCTGCTAAGATTATGGCAATAAATAGTGATAGGCTTTCCCACTTCCACACCTAAATCTACAAGTAGCATTTCAAGCCATGATGCCTCACATGCTTCCATTGCAGCACCTCTATACTCAGCCTCTGTACTCGACAAAGCAACAGTGGGTTGCTTCTTGCTACTCCATGTAACAGCTGCACTCCCAATTGAGAATAGAAAACCACTAGTAGATCTTCTATCTAAAATGCTACCAACCCAATCTGCATCGGTGTATCCATAAACCTGCAAATCTACACCAGCCTCATAAAACAATGCATAATCCAAAGTAGTACTCACATAACGTAGAGTGCAACTTAGAGCATCCAAATGTGGCTTCTTGGGAACCTACATAAATTGACTTTCAAGTCCAATAGTATAACTTAGATCAGGCCTTGTAATTGTGAGATATATAAGACTTCCCACAATTTTCCTACATAGTAGCATTTTCCAATGCTTCACCTGATGTAGTATCCAACTTCAAATTCTGATCTAATGGCATAGAAATTGGCTTACAATCAGCCATACTATACTTTTGCAGCATATTCAAGGCATATTGCCTTTGCGACATCCATATACCTCTTTCTGTATGTATAAACTCAATGCCCAAGAAATAGCTCAACACACCAAGATCTTTCATGTCGAATTCCTGCATAAGAAGTTGGTTTACCTCTTTGATGCTTCCTTCATTATCACCACCTACAATCAAGTCATCAACATGAATAGCCACAATAGTGATGCCATCATCAGCCTTCCTTGCATATAGTGAGTGATTTGCATCACACATAGAAAACCCAATGCTGGTTAAGTAATTAGCAATCCTTGCATGCCATGCACGAGGGACTTGCTTCAGCCCATACAAAGCCTTTTGCAACCTGCAAACATATTCTGGATGCTTTGAATCTTCATATCCTTGTGGTTGGTCCATATATACTTCTTCTTGTAACTCACCATGTAGGAAAGCATTCTTCACATCCATTTGATGCAAAGTCCATCTTTTTGTTGTAGCTAATGTAACAAGTGTTCTGACAGTAGACATTTTAGCTATAGGGCTGAAAGTTTCCTCATAATAAATGCCATATGTCTGTGCATATCTTTTAGCTACCAATTGTGCTTTATACCTGCTTATGGTACCATCAGCATTATGCTTTACCTTGTAAACCCATTTACAGCCTATGGGTTTCTTTTCTTGCGGCAATGGAATCAACTTCCATGTATCATTTCCATAAAGTGCAGCCATCTCCTCATCCATAGCTTTTTTCCAATCTGTAATTCCAATTGCATCTTCAAAGCGAGAAGGTTCAACATCTTGTATTACCTTTGTCATGTAGGCACAATGACGAGCCATATAACTATCATACGTCAATCGTTGCACTGAATTTCACATCCTCCCAGATCTTCTTGGTCTTGGGTCACTTCTCCTTGTATCATCTGCATGTGCCCTTCTTACTTCTGGCGTCTTCACAGAGGGCAATCCAAGTTCCTCACCTTGCCTCAATCTGTGTGTGTGTGCTTCTCCTTGAGAGTGAGTGTGTGTGTGAGCTCTCTTCCTTATCTCCTTCCTCGTGACAATATCCGTACCTTTTAGGTTTCTTTCTCTCTCTTGTTGACCTTCTAGGAGCATGCTTGGAACATTCTCCACATTCTTGGATTTTTTCCTTTCCTCTTGACTTCCAAAGCTTATAGTCTCTTTCCTTTTCATCTTGATCATTATCATATTCACTTCTTGAATCTTGCACCTGTGTATCATGCATGCTTCCTAATGGATGGAAATCAATATCAAGATCATAAGGTAAGTTTAGCTTCTGTTTGTCCTCATCATACCATGATGGATGTTCCTCAAAAACAACATTCCTACTTGTGGTAAGTTGCTTTGTGGATGGATTATAGAACTTGCAACCCATTTGAGTTGAATCATAGCCAATGAATACTTCCTTGGTTGCCCTTTCATCTAGTTTACCTCTTATTTGTGAAGGAACATGAAATCCATACATGGTCATGGTCTTCATAGTACATCTTATTCTTCCACTTCATCTTTTTCTTTTTTCTTACTTATGGGTTCTTTCTCATTGACCATTTCATTTAATTCCTCCCATTGTCCATCATCATTTGTGATCTTGAATAAGAACTTGAAGCTTCTAGGCCTAATTCTACATATTGAGATAACCTCATAGTCTTTTTACTAGCTCCTTGCTTGCCTCTTGATTCACTTGCTTGTCTATAGTGATGTCCTTGAATGTTTAATTTTACCTGTCCTTGAATATTTAAGCTTCTTCTAACTCATCTTGTGTGATAGGAGGTGGTTGAGCCAAAGTGGAGGTCTGTAAATAATGTGCTCTTTTTGCAAATAATGTGGCTGCAACTTCATCATATTTTTTACTCCTTTAGATCCTCTCCTTTTGGGTATGGCACTATTTCCAGGTTTTGATGTACTTGCTACTCTTTTCTTTTCTGACGTAGAGATAGAATTCACATACTAGGCCATTTCTAATGTAGTTGGCATAAATTTCTCCAGCTATTGATTTGAATGAACATCTTTAAGCACTCTCCACATTTTTCTTTGTTTGGCATTTTAATGTTGATTTTCTTATCATTCTAACTACTTGTGCTTTGGTAGTTCCTCCTTAGCTTTGATTCCCCATACTAGGTGGTTTCCATCATTCCTCTTTGGTATGCTTTTCTTTGTTAATCATCAGTAGGATGAATTCCTTTGTTGTTCTTTACTTTGTAGGTTGATCCCTGGTTCAATGCTTGTACAACATTCCTTACTTCATTGATAGTTTGTTTTGGTACAATTTTCCGGCTTTGTCTCCCAAATTTGAATCATCTTTGAAGTGAATTGATGCTTTGATTCCCCAGTAGTGCCTTGCTACTTCATTCTAGCATTTCTTGGTTGTGGCCTTCTTTGAACCGGTTGATGGTCCTTGAGTTTTTCCTATTTGGTAAGATTTTTCTGCTCTCTTGAATTGATTATGGGCAAAGAGGGATTTGTACTGTACCTTCATGAGAACAAGGTTTCTCTAGGAGAGATATATACATATATTGGATTGGTAATTGATTTCAATTGCATGAGACTTGTTTTTATTGCCTAATTCATGCATAACCACATTGGACACATTGGGGTTTTCATTGTTGGGTTTAGCCAAATTTTTTGCCTCAAGAAGACTAAATACTTCTCTATGCCCTATCTTTGTGGCAATAAATCCTTGAGCCAAGTTCAATGTAACCTCATATTTGTACATCCAATCCTATCCTAGGATGCACTCTTCTAGCAAAAATCAAGTCTTTCCATTCTAGTGATTTATATTTCATGGTGGTACTTCCAAGGTGTAAAGATGTGGTTACTTTGCCTAAGCATCTGATATGATTGCCTCCTATTACAATCATGTATGCCTCCATTGAGGTGATTGGTATCTTCTGTTTATCAAATAAGGAAGCATCAGCACTGCTTAGGGCTGATCTTGTGTCTATTAGAGAATCGACTAAGTGATATTCTTCATTTCCAATCCCTAGGTTCAGATAGGGTCTACTTGGCATATTGCCCTCTCTCTTTTATATATATATATATATATATATATATATATATATATATATATATATATATATATATATATATATATATATATATATATATATATATATATATATATATATATATATATATATATATATATATATATATATATATATATATATGTGTGTGTGTGTGTGTGTGTGTGTGTGTGTATGTATGTATGTATGTGTGTATGTAGGTATGTAGGTATGTCGGTATGTATGGATGTATGGATGTATGGATGTATGTATGTATGTGTGTGTGTGTGTGTATATATATATATATATATATATATATATATATATATATATATATATATATATATATATATATATATATATATATATATATATATATATATATATATATATATATGTGTGTGTGTGTGTGTGTGTGTGTGTGTGTGTGTGTGTGTGTGCACGCCTCGAAGGATGAACACAAAGGTCAAATTTCAAAATTTATAGCAACCTAATAGGCCTAAATTTGACTCCATGATGCACCATGTATGGTTTGGAAATAATGATGAGTGAATGATAATTGAGAAAAGGAAGTTGAATTGCAAAATGAGACTATTGAATTCCATGTAAGAACACTATACAATGCTGAAAATAGGGTTGAAAATGACATTTTAAATGGTGATGCATTTATACCTCTTGATATGAATTCATTTCCACAAAAGTAGAAAATTGGGTGAGGAGATCTACACATATGAGGGGGCAAGTGAATATATATTATCTCTTTATGCATTACATTATGCTATCTACTCATGGTGATAAGCTTCCTTATATAGAGACAAAGTCATGCAAGCACAAGGAGAAGTGGAAGCTTGTCACGCAGGAACAAATAAAGGCTTTGCATGCAAATGATACATGCGACTTGGTTGTATTTCCCATGAAAAAGGAAATCCATTCCTAAAAAATGGGTGTATAAAATCAAGATGGTTGATGGAAAACCCAAGTACCAGTCAAGGCTAGTTGTAAATGAATATGCTCGAAAGGACAACATATATTTCCAAGAACTTTTATCTTGTGGTGGAAATGGTCACATCGTATGCGTTTTATTCTCTCTTGGATGCTTTGGATTGGAAATGTGTCAAATGAATGTAAAAAATAACCTTCTTGCATGGTGACCTTCATGACGAGCTACATATGAAATAGATTTAAAGGTTATGTAATTATTGGAAAAGGATATCTTGTATGTAAGCTCAAAGAAGCTTCTATGGGCTGAAGTAAGCTCCTAGATAGTGATATAATAATTTTGATGCATTTATGATGAAAGAGGGATTCAAAAGAAGAAATGTTAATCATTGTTTGTAGAACAAAAAGGACATATATTGGAGCCCATCATTTTTATACTTTAGCT
This sequence comes from Ceratopteris richardii, assembly GCA_020310875.1. Lineage (NCBI taxonomy): Eukaryota > Viridiplantae > Streptophyta > Polypodiopsida > Polypodiales > Pteridaceae > Ceratopteris > Ceratopteris richardii. The sequence continues at coordinate 44,363,237 of CM035425.1, forward strand.
ACTTGGGAAGAAAAAGAGCACACTGGATGCTCTAAAATAAGAATTGCATGTTGCATTATCGATGAAGGATCTTGGGGAAGCTGAAAATGACCTTGGAATGAGGATAAAAAGAAACGTGTAGTAGCACATATTGTGATTTTCTATGAAAAAATACATTAGAAAAATGTTGAATAGACTTAATATAGCATAATCAAAGCCTCTTGTGGTGCCATTTCAACCATACACCAAGATTTCCAAGGGTGATTATCCATCTAATCATGAAGTAGAAAATTATAACATATGCAGCAAGACAAGATCTCATTCTATGAGATCATAAGATGGCAACACAAGAACACTAGAATTTAGGCTAGAAAAGATTAGAACAGTGAACTATGCAATAATAAGAACTAGGAAATATATGGTACTTACTTGAGGATTGCAAATATTTAAGCTTCCAAGATTGGCATTGGAAAGACCTAGGATCTCTATGGATAGCAGCTCCTTATAGCCATGACAAAAGGCATCAAGCATCTTCTATATGCACTGATTTGAATACCCCTCACTCAAGTGACAAGTTACAAAAGGATCAGTTTTGATTTTTTGTCTGCATTTAATTGAATCCTTCTTATGAAATTTCTTGACCTTAACGGGTCCTCTCCAAAGATTTTTGGCAAGCTCTTAGGTATGATCATCGATGTCATATCCTTTCTAATGAACATGATATTCCAATCATCCCATAGAGATTCTCGAATTTAGTACATGCTCAACTTTGAATGTTTGAATATCTATTATCTTGATATGAGGTGAATAACTGGATATCTCCCCTCTCAGTGGTGAAGTATGATATGGCCCCAACATGGATGCATGGAAAAATGTGTGAATTCTCATGGGACTTGGTAGCTAAATCTTATAATTAAGTAGATTGATCTTGTCTAGGATGGTAAAGAGAACAAATCTCTAATGGTCTAGTTTTGGCTAGGAAATTATCTTCATAATGTGCATGTATTTCATATAAAGCATATAATATTGCTAGAGGAAGTTGTATGTTACATTAATTCTAAATGGCTTCATTGCTTTCTCAGAAATGGATCATGGTGGAAAAAAAATAATAGCCATAAGGTAGACCTCTATATGGATTTAGCAACATGAATAGATTATAAGTATATGCAAGGGCATCTGATGTAACTTGTAATCAGAGCATGTCCAAGAGATGAATGAACCATGAATGGCCAAGACATGAATAGCTTGATCATGTGCATAATTGTAGAATTCAAGGAAATTTTTTTTTTCTATGAGCATTGAATGTTTGGTTACCTTGACGAGATAAATCATTTGAACTTCTAATGATACATTTTGATGTTTCCAAGATCTTAGATTGAGAGACTATAGCAACCACACCCTCTTGAACAAATATGAACTTCTCCTTTTCCTACACCTTCTTCTTGTCTTCATGATTTACATCATCCATGATTTCCTGTAAGAAATTCATGATTCTTTGCTTGGTAGATTTTGAGAAATTCACGATTCTTTAGATTGTGGAATTTGAGAGAATCGTGATTCTCTGCTTATTGCACTTGTAAAAAACATGACTTTCTGGCTACCTGATTTGCAAAAAATTATGATTCTCTAAGAGGTCATGTTTGCTTGTTTTGACCCCCAGAAGCCTGATTGGACATAACTTTCTCATTCGAACTCCGTTTGGAGTGATTTTGAGCTCGTTGGAAAGCTCGTGGAATTATATATAGTATTTTGAAGTTGACCCTCAAGTGGGACTAGGAAACCAAGGGAACTCCAAAGGATTTTGAGCAATACAAAGGGGAATTTTGGGACTAGAAGAAAAAGCTTATGAACCTGAGATCTAGTAAACACCTAAGCAAGGATAGACAAACCATTAGATCTTCTGAGGAAAGTGTCAACCATACAGCTAAGTCTTGGACACAACAACTAAGTGGTTATCCTTATGTACTAAATTCAGACACAAGTGATTCAGAAATGTCTTTTAGCATGGGGAGACCTACAGGTAGCTCAGGCACTGCCTATTTATAGACACCAGAAGGTCCCTATAAGACACAATTGGAGTATATCAGGACCAACTGATTAGGTGCTCACATCTATCAGGATGGCATAAGGCAATCAATGGTCCAACTCAAAAATCCTGATCAACCCTTCGGACTTAAACACCTAGTGGTTAACTTTGAAGATGGTTCAGATATTGATAAGCAAGGAACCATGTATGTGGTTACGAGCTTACCAGATAGGACATATGAGTTCTGAAATATCATTCCTGAGAATGAGATAGGGGACCTAGAGCAAGGAGACCTAAGACGAGAACCCAAGATTCCTAGAGGAAAGTCAGTTTTGACCAAAGTGATCACTCTAGATTGGATCCCTTAAGACAACAAAAACATAGAACTATTCTTGAATAGAGAAACAGAGGAAGCCTTAACACATCAGAGAAAATGTTCTTGGTAACAGAGCAAGATAGGCATGCATACACTTGGAAAGGTGAATTAATTTTCCCTTCACAAAGACCTAATGTCACCCATGACCTCCAAGGAGCGGGATCATCCCAAGCTCATGAGGCACAACAAGAACACACAAGAGAGAGACCTGAGGTAAGTTTTGCACACACAGTGGGTAGAGACAGATCGGGATTTGAAAGTGAAAGACATGAAAGAGAGAGACATGGATCACACAAGCACCAAAGAGATGATCATGATTTTCCATTGTCTGGGCCCCGAGAGTATCCAAGAACCCTTAGACCCTCTCAAGTGGTCAAGATAATGAAAAACTACTTTGATGGGTCAGGAGATCCTTATGATCATGTGGTCGATTTCAAACAAGTGTTAAGGGTTGAACAGGTCGCAGACTTTTTCACCCAATTTGAGGCATTTGGTTTGACCCTTAAGGGCACTGCTTTAGCTTGGTTTCAGCCCTTAAACAATCGCTATTGCTGAGATATAGGCCAGTTTCTAGAAGCATTCATCGTAGAATTTTCTAAGAGTGGCAGTAGGCATAACACATCATGCTTGATCCATAGCTTCAAGCAAACACCCCAAGAAACAGTGCGACTTGCAGGAAGACGGTTCAAATAGTACTAAGAAAGATGGCTTGTGCCAGAGCTACCCACACCAACCAAACAAGTGGCCTTGTTTTTAGATGGATTACTAAGCACCAAGTTAAGATCATATGTGTACTTGAAAGATCCTAGATCCATAGAGGAGTGTGTGCAATGATGTGCATTGAACATTGAAGACAACTTGGGTGAGGAGCTAGAGTTGTCCAAACTCTATAAGGATTCTAACAGCTCTACTAGTCATATTTCCAAAACCTCCACTGAGATAGATGAAATAGCTGAGCAAATTGCTAAGAAGCTAGGAGTTCAAAATAGGCAAACACCAAGGGTCACCTCATTGAAGTGGTGTTACAACTGTGGATGAGACCACATGGCTAATGTTTGCTCGATCATGGCTCAACCCCAAGGAAACCCTAATGCTCCATATTTCACTATTGAGAGAAAATACACGAACCACATGGCTCAAGATTGCCCCTACAATAGGCAGGCTATTAGACAAACTTATTAGCAACCTTACCAATAGGATAGGTATCAGAATCAATACCAACAGCTGTATTATAGGCCACAACAACAATATCAACCTCAGTACCAACAGCAATATCAGGCACCATATAGGCCACAAGTGGTCTTAGAAAACCAACCACCACCTTCTGCCAATGTAATTCTAGTTAAGTATGCAGTGGTAGAAGAGAATCCTAATAGAGCATTGGTACCAATAACCCCTTTGGTCTCAAAAAATGGCCCTCATGCTCAGAGTTTTGACTACACCCATGAAGATAGTTCACAAGCTTATTACATAGAGTCACCTGAGCATAGTGAGACTTACCCGTATCAATATGAGGCACTACCTATGGAACCAAATGGGGAGCCAGAATACTCCAATGTCATGTATACATATCCTAACCCCAGGCCCCAATTAAGACAAATGAGACCACAAGCCCCTAGAGGACCATGTTTTAGATGTCAGGGGGACCATTTCATTTGTGAATGCCCCCATCCACCAACTCGAGGACAAGAACATGCCATCACAATAGAAGCCTTGTGTCCTGACTGTGGCAAAGAACATCTCCTAAGAGATTGTCCAAGGAACCCCTCTAGTGCGCATAAGGTTACACCAATTAATGTGGTAGGCTTAGTGGTGGATTCAAGTTCAAGTAGTGTTAACATGGCTCCTATACATGCAGTTACTAGGACACAAGCCTTAAAACAGGCTAAACCAATTGAATAAACAGAGTCAAGTGAATCAGCAAAGCCTAGTAAGAGGAAAACAAGAACATGGAAGGATACTATGGAGAAGGCTAATCGTAAGTGGGCCCAAAAGTTATCTGAACTAGAAGAAAGCTTGAGAGATGCAAAAACCAAATTGCAGACATCGCATCTCAAAACCCCTCGCATGCCGAAAATCCATCCACATCCCACCCCACCACTCACTGTACATTGACCACAACTAGGGTTTGTTCTTGCAGGTCCAACCCTAGAAGGCTTGGACATGATGTTCAAGGCCTACCAAGCTCGACTTCAAGAAGGGACAAATTTACTTTGGTCTTCCCTTTCCTTTTTATTTCTTCAACATCTGCATACTCATTTGTTGACCCTGTATACGATGTGCTTTGCTCATCAAATGTAACATCTTTTGTAACAATAAATTGATTTGTAGATGGACTCCACGATCTGTAACCCATCTGTCTATCATCATACCCAATAAACACATACTTCTCTGCTTTGGGTTCTAGCTTATGTCTTAATTGTGAAGGAACATAAGCATATGCTAAACATCCAAATACCTTACAATGATCAAGAGTAGGTTTCTTACCACACCATGCTTCATAAGGTGTTCTACCATCCAAAGCTTTACATGGTAACCTATTCACAAGGTATGTTGCAGCGTTGATAGCTTCTGCCCATAAGTACTTTGGACAATTCTTCTCTTTCATCATTGATCTTGCAAACTCTACAAGAGTTCTATTTCTTCTTTCAGCAACTCCATTTTGTTGAGGGGAGTACCTGCAAGTTACTTCTCTTTTCATACCTGCATTCCAAAAATAATCATCAAAATCTTTAGAAAAATACTATCCCCCTCCATCTGATCTCAACCTCTTGAGCTTTTGTCTTGTAATCCTTTCTGCATAAGCATGATAATGCTTGAATGTCTTGAACACTTCTGATTTGTCCTTGATTACATAGAGTGTAATCCGTCTTGTTGCATCATCAACAAACAATACATAATATCTAGATTCATTTATACTATAGTCCCTTGAAGGACCCCACACATCTCTATGAACCAACTCAAGCATGTTTGAGTACTTATATCCTGATTTATCCTGTGTGCTTTACCTAATTGACAAGCTTCACACTTGTACACCATGTGTTGACCTTCAACATTTGGCAATCCAAGCACTACATCATTCTTTGAAATTTCCTTTATGGCTCTCTCATTGAAATGACCTAGCCTTTTATGCCATAGATCTAACTCAGACATCTTTTGACTTCCATAAGTAAACAATGCATGTCCCACATTACCTTGGACCTTAAGAGTAAAAAACCTTCCTTTCTTTTTTCCTACAATGATTTGGTTCTTGCACATAAACACCATCATTTTCTATATCCTTGATTTTGATCTTGCACATAAACACCATCATTTGTGAATCTGACTTCATATCCCTTCTCCACAATTTGTCCTACACTTATCAAGTTTTTAGGAATAGTAGGAACATAAAGTACCTTGCTTAAGAGTGTGCTTCCACTCTTTGTCTTTACTGATCCAATGCTTTCCACTTTATGCTTGGTGTTATCTCCTATTTGAATTGTATCTCCATTCACCTTTGCTTCAATGTCAGTCATCAATGATATGTTGCCACTCAGATGATTGCTACATCCTGAGTCAATATAGAGCACCCTTTGATCTTCTCCTACTACTTCATGTGTTGCATTCAAGATGAGAATCATGTCATCCTTCTCATCTGATGCATAATTATAGTAGTTGTTGTAGGACTGAGATTGAAAGCTTCTTCCACCTCCTCTAGCATATGATGTCCTACCACCTCTTCCTCTGAAGTTACCTCTTTGATTTTTGCCTCCTCTACCTCTTTGATTAAAACTCTGATTATGGCTTCCACCATTTTTATTGTTATACCAACAATCATTTGCCAAATGATTTGTTCTACAACAAATCTAACAAGCTTTAGTATTATCTTTGTTCTTACCTCCTCTTCCTTTACCTCTGAAATTCATCTTTCCTTTTGTGAAATTAGCTTGGCTTGAAGATCCTTCATCATCAATTGACTGATTTCCTTTACCATTCTTTTTCTTGTCCTTGGAGTACATAGCTTGACTTGCACTCCTATCATTATCTCCCTTAATGTCGTGCTCAAAAGTTGGCATGTGTCCTAGCAATTGATTAAGATCAGGAGTAAAATGATCTAATGACAATTCTATGGACAATATGCATTAGGGGAAAAAATGAACCCTGAATGGGCCTTTTAGATTAAGGAGTGATTAGCCATGGACCAATGAGAAGAGGGTGGTGGCCACAGTCTAGTCCCTTAATCACATAGACTAGGCATAGGCTTCCCTTGTTTTTGTGTGGTCAAAGAGCTAGAAACCATGTAGAATTGGTGGTTTTTCTTTCAAGATGGTTTTGAGAAACTCGAAACTCATTTAGAGCCATCCGATTCATAGAATATGTAAGGGCCACGATTGAGTTTAAAAAGTCAAGGCACGGATCAATTTGCACCCTTGGATTAGCTGGAGATTGAATGGCTGAGATCCATGCAATCATTACAAGAGGCGCCATTTGGAGAGAACCGTTGGATTTCGGCTTCAATCGAATGGTCCAATTTGAATTGTCAGAAATTTCAGCGCCTCAGTTTGTAGCCATTAGATGTAGGAAGGATCTGATGGCTTGGATTCACCCCAAACATCAAAAAGGCGCCATCGAATTGTAGCCACTAGATCTGCCTCATATCTGACGGCCGAAATGCATCCGAAAAAGACGCGCATCCATTCGATTTGGGATGATCCGACGGCCATTCTTTTTGCAGAGATGTGCACAAGTCTTGTCCCCACTCCCATGGAGTCTGACAACTTCTCTCTCTACTCTCACATGGCATTTAAATTAAGCCATCGATTAGAAGTATCCAACGGCCACAAAACCTCACGCCTGAGAGCTCAAATTCAAAAAATTTTATCCTATTATTTTATTCAACAATACCATGGTGGTTTTGTGTGCCTGCTAAAACCCATAGATTAAGCTTTTTAATCCCTAAAAATTAGGGATCCTTACAAGGCCCATGCAAGGCTCACTTTTTCCCCTAATGGAAAGGCTTCCATTTCTCATCTCCTCTCAGACCTGTAAGTATTTGTCTTACTAACTTATCCTCTTCAATGTCTTCATCTACTACTCCCAAGCTATATGCAATATCCTTCATCCTTGCCACATAATCAGAAATTAATTGTGAGCTCGTCTTCTTGACGGTTGTAAACTCAGCCCATAGTGAGGACTTCCTTGACTTGGTTATGTTTTGGAAATCCTCTTCCAAAGCATTCCAGACATCTGTTGCACTTTCTAATCCTCTAATATGAGGTAGAAGATAATCATTTACAGCCATGTAAATGATGCTCCTAGCTTGAGCATCCTTCTTCATCTAGTTCTTTAAATCTGCAAGCTCTTTCCTAGTTGGAACACTAGGATATTCAAACTCAAGCTTTTCTTCTTCTCGTGTGATGAATGCCATCAAATCTTTGCTCATGAGGTGTGCCTCCATCCTTATGGACCAAGCTAGATAGTTCTCCCTATCTAGCTTATCAATCTGCAAGCTCTCTCCCATCTTTGATCTTCTGTGTCTACAATTACTAAGATTTATGGTGATATATTATACCTTTGATATGAAGCTTTAATCCTTCTTGATCCTTTCAAACTCAATCTTCACTCTTCTACAGGTTGTCTTCAAAACTTTGAACTTGTTCACCTTCAATTTGAAAAGACTTCAATGTCTGTAACAGTCGGGACTTCCAATGCTCTTTACTTCACTTTGTATTGCACCTTCTGCCATGATACCACTGTTGGAGACCTCTAAATCTATACTAATTTAAGAGCACCTCTATATCAGTTATAGACCAAAATTTACACAAATGTTACCTTAATTTATCAAGTCTACCACTATCACTTCTCTGAATGAAAATTTTCCTTCTTCAAGAAGTCTGCTTCAAAGATTGACTTCATTACCTGCACATATCTTTAGATTTCTTCAATCTAATGATATACATACCTCCATACTACCTTTTCACAATCATATCATTCATTAAATCTTTAAAAAAATTTATTAAAACTCTGATTTGATCATTAAGATCAAAGGTATGTCAGAAACTATTCTCTTGAAACAGTGACTTTGACATAGTCAACTTCTAAGGTTGATTTCTCACAGCACAGATCTTGTTTTGCTAAATGTTTTTAGCCATAGCTTCCTTATCTTCCAACTTAGATTTTTAATGCTCACTCATCAAAAACTTTACACTATGCACTGAGATCCAAGGAAAACATTGACACGAAAAAAGTGCACGACTCTGAGAGGTCTACCTGCAGACTTTACATATACATGTTCCTATTGATCATACTCACAACATGAAAGGAATTAGACCATGAAAATTTTAACATAGCTTCGTTAACTTCTAGATTAGATGTTTACAAAAGATTTCTTGATCCACATGATCAGGCTGAGAGAAATCATAGAAAGACTCGATGCTAACTTCTAAAGATGACTCTCTACACATCTATCTCATGGAAACTTAGCTTCTAATGACTCTCCTCCTTATTTCTTTACATCATTGACTTATAGTGATTCTAGACTCATCCCGCATCTCTTACATATTCCTTATCATCCTAAGGATCATCTATATCCATTTTACAAGAATTCTCAACTAATAATGTACATATGTGTACAAGATATATTTTTGAGATCTCTTCACTATCTCCAATGACTTCTTTGACTTCATTCTGATCCTTGACTTGCTTCAAGCTCTTTATAATCATCAATTTGGGATTGCTTTGTTCCAACAAGTACATTATTGTAGCCATAGATTACCTTACAAAGTGGGTAGAAGTCAAGGCCACAAAAAAGAATGATGCTTAACTGATAGCTAAGTCCTTATTTGAGAATGTGTTCACTAGATATGGATTACTGATAGAGTTAGTGAGTGATAGAGGTACGCACTTCTTGAATGAAGTCATTGAAAACCTTCTCCAAGAATTTTTGGTGATACATAAGAATTATGCCTCCTATCATCCACACGCTAACAGACAAGCTAAGAGCACAAATAAGATCATATGTAATGTATTTATAGCTTCTTTGTTGAGACTTGTCTTGTGATGGAGAGCATAGGCTTTTGTGCATGTAAGAGTTCCTTGGGTATCCACATGCGTAATCGCCCTTGTTGAGCTACAATTTATTCCTTAGGCACCCCCCTTAACTCTTCTTCTTTTTGTTTTTTGGTAGTGTTGAGTCTCATTAGCATGTCCTCTGTAAGAGGTTCTTGATATAGCTTGACTCAATCCACTTATATAGCTTGGCAAGATGTCACCTTCTAGGGTGGCCAATTGAACCGCACCGCTAGTCAAAATTCTATTAATGACCATGGGTCCATATCCTCTTTTTTCCAATTTACGGGGTAGGATTACTTCCTAATCCTCTCTCTTAGGGCGTAGTTCAACCATCTCCTATCTGTCAAGGGTGTGGTTCAACCATCTCCTACCTATCACTTTATTACAGAAGCCTAGATGAAGCAAGCATCAGAACCAAGCATAGAGATCAAAAGAAGATCAACTCACCTCTTCGGCAATGGTAAGAAGACAATCATCAAAGATATGGGTTTGGAAGCCAAAAGCACCTGTAGTCCCCACAAAACCAAAGATCCAAGCCATACAAAATTTAAGAAACTATCCAAAGATTTAGAGGCCAAAGGTTCCCTCTATGCAGCCAAACATTGTTCTCAAATGGATCCCTATAAGGAAGAAGGATTGATTTTCATTCAACCGTCAGTTGATCGCATCATCTTCGGATCCAATGGACACCTCCAAACAAGGATTTCATCAACATATGCAAGTAGCATAGGAAGCCTCGATATGCGGAAACTATGTGCTCCTTGCACAACCATGTCTTTTGCACCATTCAAGTCATGCATTTCCAAAGTATGCACTAATATAGGGCCACATTACACGGCCATGCATAGACACATTTGAGAGTCCAAGACACAAGAGCATATTGACATATGTCAACTATTTTTAATGATTCTAACATCTTTCTTCTAGTTTTGTGACATTGTTCCAAAAAAAAAAGGGAAAGAGAGAGAGAGAGAGCTTGTTCCTAGGTTTATCTCATGGAACATGAATGATTCATGCTTAGTTGAAGGTGGAACCATTGATTACTGGGCATTTATCAGTTTTGCTAGATGTCAAGAACTTGGCTAGCAGATGATAGTATTGCTGCCATCGGCCTTATCTGGTAGATATCAAGAACTTGGCATGAACATGGCACTGTTGATATATTTAGGTAGTGATGTGTGTGAACACTCTAGGACCGCCGGGGCACTTTTTTCCCTCTTTAGGAGGTTTTTTTCCCCCGGCTTGTATATACGCCTATTGCCCTAATGGGCTACTTATCTTTGTACATTCTCTAGTAATACATTCAGTCTTGTGTGTTGTGCTCCAAGCTTCTTCTTCTTCCTTGTGCTGTTCGCGTGCTTCCGCAGACGTCTAACTCCAACAATTGGTATCAGAGCAGGTCGTTGCTTCTTCTAGGGCGCCGTCGACACTCCTCCGTTTGCAGTCTCAGATTCGCACAAAATTTGGTGAGCATACTCAGAGTGTTTCCGAGATCAAAACGGCTTCGCTCTGTGGTGCCCAAATCGCGATCTGAGCTCGTTTCGGCCTCCGAACGCACTATCGCAGTGCTTGTGCAGGCTATTTTGTCCTTTTGTGCCAAAGGTATATACCAGTTTCTGTTCGCCAGTTTAAGCGTCTCGAAGTCTGCTACAGGTCTAGCAGAACTCGTGTGGGCAGTTCTGTTCAACTTTTTGAGATACAGTCAATTTTCTGCATCAAGGTATTTTAGTCACCGGCCATGGCTAAAAGTAGTGATGTATTCCGTATGTTGGCTGTTGAGGATAAGTTGGATGGTACCAACTACCCATTATGGGCTTATATGATGCGACATGTACTGGTTGCAAAAGGATTGTGGAACATTGTGCAGGGTGTTGAAAGACGTCCTGTTACACCTGTAACGATAGGTACTGCAAATACAGGTGTTGGAGCTGATGAAGATGGTGTCGAAGATGATATTCCGCAGATTCCTGTTCGTGCTGCTGTTTCTGTTGCACCTACTGCAGAGCAGATTCGTTGGGATGGCAGAGATGCCCAGGCACATGCATTGATAGCTTCGTCTGTCAAACGTGCCATTATTCCTCACATTCGCTCTTGCAGAACAGCAAAGGATGCATGGGGTACACTTACCACTTTGTACCAGGCTAGGAATGAGGCTCGTGTTGCTTACCTCCGAAAACAGTTGGAGAGTGAGCACATGAATGAAGGTGATTCGATGGACAGTTTTCTTACAAAGATCAAAAACCTGAAGGAACAATTGATTTCTGCTGATGAGGTTATACCAGATAGCTCACTTGTGCAGACCGTTCTAAATGGCCTTCCTGATTCATATCAGAGTTTTGCCTCTACTCTTCGATTGATGATGAAAGGCAATCCGAATGCCTTGTCATTTGAGGAATTAGTCTCTGTTCTGTTGCAGGAAGATCAGTCCAGGAAGAACAGGTCCATTATGCGTGTTGCAGATCAAGCTTTCCTGGCTAGTCAGAAGGGCAAAGGAAAATGGAGCTCTTCTACTAGTAAGCAGAAATCTGCAAATGCTGCACAATCGAAGAACCAGGATAAAGATGAGAAGAAATCAGAAAAGAAAAAATTGTTCTGCAAGTACTGTAAAGGAAATGATCATATTATAAAGAACTGTCCAAAACTGGCTGCTAAAGAGGCAAAGAAGAAAGAGGCTGGAATGGTTGTTGCAGAGGCCTCTACACCAAAAACAGAGTCTGCAAATCTTGTGCAGGAAGAAGAATGGGCGTTTACTACTGTCTGCAGTTTTGACCCATCTTCTCATGATCAGTGCATGTCTGCAGTAGACTCAGATGTTTGGTACTTTGACAGTGGGGCGACCAAACATATTAGCTCGAAGTGCAGTTTCTTCTCTTCACTCGAGCCTGCCCCTACAGGGAATACTGTCACATGCGCCAATAACTCCTCTTATCCTGTTATGGGAGTTGGTAAGATCATTCTGACTACTGTTGATGGTAGTTCTTTCACTTTGTCAGATGCTTTATTTGTGCCAGGGATCAAAAAGAACCTGTTATCAGTTTCTGCATTAGCCAAGATTGGCTTGGTTGTGAAATTCGTTGATGACAGGTGTACAGTCCATGATCTCTCAAATGGCGATGTGATTATTGCTTCTGGCATTTTATGTCGTGGGCTGTATAAGCTCATAGACTATGAAAGATCTGTGAATGATTCGGCATGTGCAGTTCATGATTCTCAGGCTATGTCAGATGCAAAGCTTTGGCATGCACGCTTTGGTCATCTGAATTTTGCTAGCTTGTTACGCCTGCAGAAATCTGAAATGGTGTCCTCTTTGCCCAAACTTGAGGCACCTGGAAAACATGTTTGTGAAGGCTGTATTTTGGGCAAAATGCAGCGTTCTTCCTTTCCAAAAGATGGTTCAGTTCGGGCTATGCAGAAATTGCAGCTTGTACATAGTGATGTCTGTGGTCCTATGCAGACACCCTCTTTTGGAAATTACCTTTACTTCGTGACTTTCATTGATGATTTTTCCAGACATGCATGGGTATATCCACTCAAAGCAAAGTCCGAAGTGTTCATGTGCTTCAAACAGTTTTTGGTTTTGGCTGAAAATCTGTCAGCATGTAAAATGGGCACCCTCCGTTCTGATCGAGGGGGGGAATATATGTCTTCAGATTTTAATGCATTTCTGGCTAAACGTGGGATAAAACACCAGTGTACAGTGCCGTATACACCTCAACAGAATGGAGTTGCTGAACGAAAGAACAGGTCACTCATGGAGATGGCAAGGTGCATGGTCAAAAGTCAGGCTTTACCACATAGTTTCTGGCTTGAAGCTGTCATGTGTGCAGCATATGTACTGAACAGGTGTCCCACCAAAGCGTTGCAGTCTATCACTCCATATGAGGCTTGGCATGACCGCAAGCCAACTGTTGCTCATCTGCGTGTTTTTGGTTGTTTGGCATATGCATTAGTGCCTGAACAACATCGCAGAAAATTGGATGATAAGGCAGTAAAATGTATTTTTGTTGGGTACAGTTCTGAAAGTAAAGGCTATCGTCTGTATCATCCACAGACTAAACGCATTCTGGTTAGTCGTGATGTTGTCTTTGTGGAAGATGCTATTCAGCCATTGCTTTCATGTACCAAGGAGATATCTGTTAGCTCCAAAGACATGTATGATACTTTGATGCCTCTTTTTACAGGTGGACAGGCTAGCGCTGGTCCTAATGAGGCAACTTCTCAGCCTTTGCAGGTTTCATATGATGATGCAGATCATTCCATTTCTGATGCAGATTTACATGATGCACTTGTTGATGAGAGAGCTGATATTGAACAGGCAAAAACTATGCCAAAATGGCTGGTGCAGACTTTGCGTGACAGCAAATTAGATGCACCTTTGTCATATCGTACTCGTTCAGGCTCTCATAGTACCTCCTTTGCATCAGATTGCTATGCTATGGCTGCATCTAGTCTCTGTGATGAGAATGAGCCTGTTTCTTTTGATGAAGCACAAAATTCAGAAAATTGGATGGCTGCTATGCAATCTGAATATGATGCTATAATGAAGAATGGTACATGGTCTTTATGTGACTTACCTCCTGGCAAGAAGGCCATTGGCACTAAGTGGGTATACAAGCTGAAGCGTAAACCTGATGGTACAGTTGACAGGTATAAGGCTAGGCTTGTTGCAAAGGGTTATGCGTAGGAAAGAGGCATTGATTTTGATGAGACCTTTGCACCTACATGCCGTATGACTACTGTTCGGAGCATTTGTGCACTTGCAGCCCATCATGGTTGGAATGTACATCAGTTGGACATTAAAACAGCATTTCTGAATGGTGACTTGCATGAAGAAGTGTATGTTTTTCAGCCCCGTGGCTTTGTGCAGAAAGGGCATGAAAACCAGGTGTGCAGGTTAAAGAAGGCGTTATATGGTTTAAAGCAAGCACCACGTGCTTGGTATGAGAAAATACATGCCTATCTGATTGCACATGGTTTTGAGAACAGTCCAACTGAAAGCACCTTATATGTTAAGCGTGCTAATGATGTGCTTCTGATCATTGTTGTCTATGTAGACGACATGCTGCTCACTGGTCCTCTTGAGAAGCATATTGCTGATTTCAAGGCTGATTTGCATGCCTCATTTGAGATGTCTGATTTGGGGCATTTGCATCACTATTTGGGCATTCAGTTTATGCAAGTTGATGGTGGAATGGCTTTGTGTCAAACGAAATATATTGACACATTATTGCAGCGTTTTGGCCTTGAAGACTGTAAGCCTATTGCCACTCCTATGGAGACAGGTTTACGATTGAGTCTTCATGATGCTGGAGATGCATTTGATGTTGTTCTCTATCAGCAGGCTGTTGGATGCTTGATTTACTTATGCATTACTCGGCCAGATATTCAGTTTGCTGTCTCACAGATGAGCAGGTTTATGCATTGCCCAGGAGTCACGCATTGGAAAGCGGTTAAGCGCATCTTTCGCTACTTGAGTGGTACTCGGCTACTTGGGTTGTTTTATCCCAAGGGGGGATCACTACCGCCAGATTTGCATGCTTTTTCTGACTCAGATTGGGCTGGTTGCTATGACACTCGTGTGTCTACCAGTGGTTTTTGCTTCATGCTTGGTAGCTCATGTATATCTTGGTTGAGCAAGAAGCAGCCTACTGGGGCCACTTCCAGTTGTGAGGCTGAGTATAGGGCAGCTTTCACAATGACTGTTGAGTGTGTGTGGCTCAGACGCCTTATGGCTGATTTGGGTGTTGGCCAGTCTTCTGCCACCACCATCTTCACTGACAGTCAGAGCGCATTGGCAGTTGCGAGGAACCCTATGTTCCATGCTCGCACTAAGCACATTGAGGTGCATTATCACTATGTCAGGGAGAGGTTCTCTACTGGGGAGATCAGCTTGGCATATGTGCCCACGCAGGAGAACATTGCAGACCTTTTCACGAAGGCTCTGCCTAGGGAGAAGTTTGAAGCTTTCCGCAAAGCTTTGGGCTTACTTCCTTTTGTGGAGTGATTTCCACATAGCTCGGCACTTCCTTATACATGAGTGCCAGCTCCTTGTTCACCGCATCACTCCCAGGGGGGATTTGTTGATATATTTAGGTAGTGATGTGTGTGAACACTCTAGGACCGCCGGGGCACTTTTTTCCCTCTTTAGGAGGTTTTTTTCCCCCGGCTTGTATATACGCCTATTGCCCTAATGGGCTACTTATCTTTGTACATTCTCTAGTAATACATTCATTCTTGTGTGTTGTGCTCCAAGCTTCTTCTTCTTCCTTGTGCTGTTCGCGTGCTTCCGCAGACGTCTAACTCCAACAGGCACCCACTTACCTTGGTAGGAGGGAAGAACTTGAAGGTCCGCAACTTGAGGTATTCTTAACTACAGTTGTACGAGAACCTCCAAGGAGACATCTGCAAGGGGTAGTTCTAGTACCTTGCAAATTCTTAAAGGGGACAGGACCAGGCACTCAAAGAATTTCATCAGTGGACCATCAACAAGGACATTCATCGACAACGAAAGACTAGAGGATGGTCCATCACAATGACGGGTGTACAACACGAAGAGATAAACATCGATCGACCATTCACCATGGTAAGAATCCTTAATTTGGCAACACCATAACCATGATAGATTAGGAAACCACTTCGTCAGCATACCCTTGAGCACTTAACTCAAGACCTCCACTTTTTGCACCACACTTCTTCCAATGCATTTTCCAAGTAAGCATGCATAGGGCCACATTACAAGGCCATGCACAAGGCACATACTTTCTTCAACCCATGCACTAACACACTTACCCATCTTCACTATGGGTTATGAGTACTTGGCATGACTACTGTGGACATCATCTTTGGAAGATCTAGAGGACATCACGGGAAAAACATCAATACCTAGGAAGCAATTCGAAGCCAGTAGTTGCTCCAACTCAACCTTGACAACCTCTTTTGAGCAACTAGCAGTTTTTGGAAGCTCACAATGACACATTCTCGTTGGAATCCAAGGAAGAAGCATATACAAAGGATAAACACTACCTCTCAAAGCACTACATGGAACAACCCTTACAACCAGGGTCTGTCAGGGACAACAAACTCGAGAGGGGGGGAGTTTTAGCACTCAAGGTCAAGAACGAGGCGCAAGAACAAGGTTAGGAACAAGGTGCAAGAACATGTCAAAGAAGTGGACACACAAGAAGAAGGAGCAAGTAGGGAGCTCCAAGAAGTACAAGGTCAAGAACAAGGTGCAAGAACATGTCAAAGAAGTGGACACACAAGAAGAAGGAGCAAGTAGGGAGCTCCAAGAAGTACATGTCAAATTTTCATAAGGAATCCCTATAAAAAGATTGATTTTCATCACTGAAAGCCATTGTAAAAACCGTTTCATATTTTTGTAACTCCATTTTGTTGAAGCCTAGAAGTGATTGAGCTTGAGGAGTATTAGAAGTATCATCCTACCAATTTTCATAATTTTTAGACTCCGTTTGAGCCCTCAAATAAGCCCTGGAACCTAATTTTTAACTAGGTCGAACACTAGATTTGGACAGGTCCAAAACTACTCAAAAAGTGTGTGCATGCCAGTGTGCTTCTCACTCACACATTTGTGCTTTCACATGCTCATGGTCTTCATACCAGTCCTCACGTTTCCATGGATTGACAAGTAAAGGAGGTGGTGCTTACGCTTGAGCTACAAGATTGTTCATGTGGGCAAGGTCCTCTAGGTAAGCATATGCTCACATGGTGGAGAAGTCACGATACAAGGTAAGGAGCTAATCATGATACAATCTAGGATTGAGCATGAATATGCAATGAAGAAAAGCATCAAGCATCTCGTACATGCATGGCTTTGAATGACCATGACAAACAATACCAAATAGAGATGGTTCAAGAACTTATCAATACAAGAGTATCTTTACAAAAGGAAACATCTCCTACCACCTTGATGCAATCTTCTATATGCAAATGCATTCAAATGGACACCCAACTAAGAGACTCATCAATAACCATAGAAAGTGGACCAAGCATACTTTTTGAATCAATCCACACAAAGTTGGGTATATCAATCGAAGACCAAACCACAATACCCAAACCTATAAGAAAGGCCTCGTGTCCTTCTTTTGCATCATTCAAGTTTCCAATGCATCTTGATCATGAATGGATTCACACCATAAGTTTTAAATGAAGCCTAAAGGATTAAATTTGACTTGTATAGTCTTCCACCCACACATCTTGTGCTTTATTTGATTGGAACACAAAAATTTGTTCTTTCTTTACTAATTGTTATGAATGGGAAGTTCACACGCACACATTATCTTCCAAGGTTTTGATTTTCCACCAATTGATTTTCTTCAAATTTTTTGTTTTGCATTTGAAAGATCATGTAAAAATTTTGTCTCATCATGGCATCATCTTCCCAAACACCTAAGGAGCCCTGAGAGCCTCATCCACCCGATCCATCATGTTACACCTCACCCACACCACCTCTCTTATCAATGAAACATGATTGAGAGACTCAAGAACTAACTTAGTATAAAGGACATAATTTTATCTCACAAAAATTTTGATTAATAACATCAAATGCAAGATGCATTTCATGGGCAAATAATTTGATACAATCAAACTATTGATGGACACCGAGAGTGTTTGGATTGCTCTGATTTGTGGTGAATATCTTTCCTATCTTGAGAGATGTGCACAAATTTTGAAATAACTAGTATCAAGAAACCCAACATTCCTAGAAACCATTGTTATCCAAGGAGGGGACAAGAAAATCATGATTTTTTATGAATTGATAAACATTGCCCTTCACTTTGGTGTTAATGAAATGATAAATGATAGTTTAGAGATTCCCTCTATAAAATTGGAAAACTGTATTAATTCTTTTTTTGCCTTAGTGAAACACTCACTCAACATTCCTAAAAGGTAGGGTTGTTTGTGTGATTATAGCACCACCATTTGGCATTCCCATATATTCAAGATAGGTACATTGTGCCACGAGACCATTTTATATTGAATGCTCTATAGGACCAAGAATAGGATTACCATTGACATGGTACCATGAATCATAGAAATGATATATAAATAGCAAGCTAGTAGTGCAAGAACCAAAGCTTGAATGGCACACATGTGCTCAAAAGGATAATTTACCATGGCCCAAATCCCAACTTCAATATTATGGATTTTACTTAGAAGAATATAAAGTAAAATATTTGATCTCATGCATCAACATATTGTCAGCCCTATATAGTTCTCCAAAACTGCACAAGACGAATCCCCTAAGAAAATAATGCAATGTGAGACAAGATTGGTATTCAGACATTTATTTAGATTTAGAGACATGAGACATGAGAAATAGAGAAAAAGATGCAAATATCCATGCAAGAACATCTTCGTTCCTCCTTAAGATCAATTAAAATAGTAAATACAAATATCAGACACATTGCCTCCACTAGCAAAACTTCTTCCGATGGAAGTGAAACATAAGTTATTGATGTTATAGAAGTTATAGAATTCAAAAACACCTTGTGCATGCTACTTTTACCACAAAGGAATCATCAAAGGGAAGTGATAAAGAATATTCTAGACTACCATCTAGTGCAATTTCCTGTGAAGAAATTGTTGAAGAATAATATAAGTCTATGGTTGTCATGATGGGCCAATCACTTATTCCACATGAAGAAAGAAGTAAATATGGCTACACATCCAAAAGATCAAGATATATAAAATAAATTGAGCTACAAGTTACTCTCATTGATTAATTAAACATTAAAAATGAAGGGTTGATTGAATACAACCAAAGGCAACAAAAAAGACAAAAGTCACAAATACCACTTTGTGTGTCTACATCTCACATGTCATCCAAGTCTCGTCTACAATCTGGTCATATGAGCATCTAGACCAATGTCTTCCATGATCCCCAAAATTGCATCACCATGCCCTATTCTGTTGACACAAGTCAAACCTCAAGTGATGAGACCAAACAAGTTCACAATTGTTTCCCAACATGCATTCACTAGTCAACCACCAAGAAAAAGACCGTCATCCACAAGGACTACTATAGGGGGTAATCGTACATGGATTCCCCACTCAACCAATAAAACAACCAACAAAATTAATTGATATAACTATTGTCACATTGTCCCTCTTCATTGAAAATCCACCTATAAAATAAAGTTATGAAGGAAAGAGGGAGGAAAAAAATCATGCACCCAATCAAAGTTGCACACTAAGTCTGAAGTGTTAATGCAAGGAAGAGCATTGGAAACTCATTGTCAATATATTGGTGTTCTTTATGATTCTTTTGAGAATGAATCACTTGTGATGCATGCGTCATGACATGCGGAATCAATACAAGAATCACATTAGAACAAGGGACATCCATCAATTGAGAATCCATTATTGAAGCCATCGCCATGCACCCCAAGAGATGTGATCACCATGTCGCTCTAAAAGTGTATCCATATTCTTACTATCAACAAACACCCAAATCTCCCATCATCATCGATATTTCATTGTCCACCTTGACAATCCAATAATCTGGCACTCAAGTAAACAGAATCATGCCACCATTCTTTCTTGTGCCTTTTTACTTACATCTTTAACATGATTGATGGTGGAACTACGATTATCTCCTTAATGGAACTAGAGGTGGAATTGGAGTCCACTTGGTATGTCTTTATGGAACTGATAAGGTTCAATGCTAAATTTATGGAGAATGAAACCTTTAAATTCTATTATGCCTAGTAATTAGAAGATATGTACCATCAAATGGCCAAACTCCAAGCTCATGAAGCACTAACAAGATGAACTCCTAATACAAAATCGGGCATTTATGTTGGAACAAACCAATCACAAATTGGTGATTATAAAGAGTTTGGAGCAAGCTTATGATCAGATTAAAATGGAAGAAGATACTTGAGAAAGTGAAGAGATCTCAGAAGTGAAGTTTGTATACATATGTACATTACAGGTGGAAATTCTTGTAATCTGAGTATAGATATTCCTTAGGATGATAAGGAGTAATCTAATAGACTCGAGGTAAGTCTAAAACCATATGTATATAAGTCAATGATGTATAGAAATAAGAGTGAGAGTCATTTGAAGACAAGTGTCATAGAGATAGATGTGTAGAAAGTCTTTCTAAAAAATTAGCGACGAGTTTTTCTCTGAGTTCTCTCAGTCTGATCATGTGAATCAGAAATCCTTTTGTACACATCTAATCTGGAAGCTAATGAAGCTATGTTCAAAGTTTCATGGTCTAATTCCTTTCATGCTATGAGTATGATCAATAGGAACATGTGTGTGTAAAGTCTGCAGGTAGACCTCTCAGATTCATGCATTTTTTTGTGTCAATGTTTTGCTTAGATCTCAGTGCACAGTGTAAAGTTTTTAATGAATGAGCATTCAAAATCTAAGTTAGAAGGCAAGGAAGCTATGGCTAAAAGCATTTAGCAAAACGAGATCTGTGTTGTGAGAAATCAACCTTAGAAGTTACCTATGTCAAAGTTGCTTATTCAGGAAGACAGTTTCTGACATACTTTTGATCTTAAGAATCAAATTGAAGTTTTAATGATTCTTTTGAAGGAATAATGATTGATATGATTGCGCAAAGGTAGCTTGGAGGTATATATATCATTAGATTGAAGAAATCTGAAGATATGTGCAGGTAATGAAGTCAATCTTTCAAGCAGACTTCTTGAAGAAGGAAAATTCTCACTCAGAGAATTGTTCATGAATGATTTGGTAAATCAAAGTAACATTTGTGTAAAGTTTGGTCTATAACTGATATAGAGGTGCTCTTAGATCAGTATAAATCAAGCCTTTGGAGATTAAGAGGTCTCCAACAGTGGTATCAGAGTTGAAGGTGCAATACAAGTGAAGTAAAGGCATTGGAAGTCCCGACTACTGCAGATATTGAAGTTCTTTCTAATCGAAGGAGGACAAGAACAAATTCTTGAAGATAACTTGCAGAATACAAAGTACGAGTTCAAAGGATAAAAAAGTATTGAAGCTTCATATCAAAGGTACACTTTACTATCATAAATCATAGTAATTGGAGACACAGAAGATCAAAGATGGGAGAAAGCTTGCAGATTGATAAGCTAGATAGGGAGAACTATCCAGCTTGGTCCATGAGGATGGAGGCACACCTCATGAGCAAAGATTTGATGGCATTTATTACAGGAGAAGAAGAAAAGCCTGAGTTTGCAGATCCTAGTATTCCAACTAGGGACGAGCTTGCAGATTTGAAGACTTGGATGAGAAAGGATGCTCAAGCAAGGAGCATCATTTACATGGCTGTAAATGATTATCTTCTACCTCACATTAGAGGACTAGAAAGTGCAACAGATGTGTGGAATGCTTTGGAAGAGCATTTCCAAAACACAAACAAGTTAAGGAAGTCCTCACTTTGGGCTGAGTTCACAACTTTCAAGAAGAAGATCTCACAATCAATTTCTGATTATGTGGCAAGAATGAAGGATATTGCAGATAGCTTGGGAGTTGTAGATGAAGATATTGAAGAGGACAAGTTGGTAAGGCAAATACTTACAGGTCTGAGAGGAGATGAGAAGTGGAAGCCCTTCATATTGTCCATGGAATTGTCACTTGATCATTTTACTCCTGATCTTAATCAATTGCTTGGACACATGCTAACTTTTGAGCAGGACATTAAGGGAGACAATGATAGGAGTGCAAGTCAAGCTATGTACTCCAAGGACAAGAAAAAGAATGGCAAAGGTAAGCATTCAACTGATGATGAAGGAACCTCAAGCTAACTTTACAAAAGGAAAGATGAACTTCAGAAGTAAAGGAAGAGGAGGTAAGAACAAAGATAATACTAAAGCTTGTTGGATTTGTGGTATAACAAATCATTTGGCAAATGATTGTTGGTATAACAATAAAAATGGTGGAAGCAATAATCAGAGTTTTAATCAAAGAGGTAGAGGAGGCAGAAACCAAAGAGGCAATTTCAGAGGAAGAGGTGGTAGGACATCATATGCTAGAGGAGGTGGAAGAAGCTTTCAACCTCAGTCTTACAACAACAATTATTATAATTATGCATCAGATCAGAAGGATGACATGACTCTCATCTTGAATGCAACTCATGAATCAGTAGGAGAAGATCAAAGGGTGTTTTATATTGACTCAGGATGTAGCAATCATCTGAGTGGCAATATATCCTTGATGACTAATATGGAAGCAAAGGTGAATGGACATACAATCCAAACAGGTGACAATACCAAGCATAAAGTGGAGAGCATTGGATCAGTGAAGAAAGAGTGGAAGTACACTTTTGAGCAAGGTACTTTATGTTCCTACTATTCCTAAAAATCTGATAAGTGTAGGGCAAATTGTGTAGAAAGGATATGAAGTCAGATTCACAAATGATGGTGTCTATGTGAAAGATCCAAATCAGGGATATAGAAACATAATTGCAGGTAAAAAGGAAGGAAGGTTGTTTACTCTCAAGGTCCAAGGTAATGTGGGACATGCTTTATTTACTTATGGAAGTCAAAAGATGTCTGAATTAGACCTATGGCATAAAAGATTAGGTCATTTCAATGAGAGAGCTATAAATGAAATGTCAAGGAATGATGTGGTGCTTGGTTTGCCAAAAATTGAAGGGCAACACATGGTGTACAAGTGTGAAGCTTTTCAGTTAGGTAAAGCACACAAAAATTCATATAATAAATCAGGATATAAGTATTCAAATATGCTTGAATTGGTTCATACAGATGTGTGGGGTCCTTAAAGTGATTATAGCATAAATGGATCCACATTTTATGTGTTGTTTGTTGATGATGCAACCAGATGGATTACTTTATATGTAATCAAGGACAAATCAGAAGTGTTCAAGACATTCAAGCATTATCATGCTTATGCAGAAAGGATTACAGGACAAAAGCTCAAGAGGTTGAGATCAGATGGAGGGGGAGAGTATTTCTCTAAAGAGTTTGATGATTATTTATGGAATGCAGGTATAAAAAGAGAAGTAACTTGTAGGTACTCGCCTCAACAAAATGGAGTTGCAGAGAGAAGAAATAGAACTCTTGTAGAGTTTGCAAGAGCAATGATGAAGGAAAAGAATTGTCCAAATTACTTATGGGCAGAAGCTATCAACACTGCAACATACCTTGTGAATAGGTTACCTTGTAAAGCATTGGATGGAAGAACTCCTTATGAAGCATGGTGGGGTAAGAAACCTACTCTTGATCATTGTAAGGTGTTTGGATGTTTAGCATATGTCTATGTTCCTTCACAATTGAGACATAAGCTAGAACCCAAAGCAGAGAAGTATGTGTTTATTGGGTATGATGATAGACAGATGGGTTACAGATTGTGGAGTCCATCCACAAAGAAATTTCTTGTTACCAAAGATGTTACATTTGATGAGCAAAGCACATGGTATACAGGGTCAACAAATGATTATGTAGATGACAAAGAAATACAAGGAAAAGGGAAGACAAAAGTAAGTATGTATGAAGAAGATATTGATGATGTTGATTGTAAAAGTAAATTGCAGAATAATATTGAAGATGGGCCAAGATTTGATCTAAAATCAAATGTGGCTGAGACTTCAAGAAGTGCAGAGGTCAGAAGATCCTCAAGGGAAAGAAAAGAGCCTATAAGATATAGCTATGATACATCTTTTCTAACAACAAAAGATTATGCTTATATTGTGAAGATAGAAGAGGATCCAATCACATATGAAGAAGCTAAAGGTAAACAGAATTGGGAGAAGGCAATGCAAGAAGAGTATGATGCTCTACTTGAAAATGAAACATGGGAGTTAGTGCCAAGACCAAAGAATCAGAAGGTCATTGGATGTAAGTGGGTGTATAAAACAAAAAGGTTTGCAGGTGGTAAGGTGTCTAGATACAAGGCTAGACTTGTGGTCAAAGGTTATGCTCAAACTTATGGGGTAGATTATGATGAAACCTTTAGTCCTGTTGCTAAGATGTCTACAATTAGATCATTGATTGCTATTGCAACTTGTAAAGGATGGAAGTTATCACAATTAGATGTGAAGAATGCATTTTTGAATGGATACATTGCAGATGAAGTGTACATGGAGCAACCAAAAGGTTTCATGGATTCAATTGGATCAGATTATGTGTGTAAGCTTAAGAGAGCTTTGTATGGGTTGAAGCAGGCCCCAAGAGCATGGAATTACAGGCTTGTTAAGTTCTTGAATGAATGTGGATTTCAAGCATCAAAGGCAGATAGTAGCTTGCTAGTGAAGGAAAGTGAAAATGGATACATATATATATATATGTATTTATGTTAATGATATTATTGTCACATGTACAGATGCTCAAGGAATCAATGAGCTTAAGAAACTAATAGAGAAGGAATTTAAGATAAGTGATTTGGGAAACTTATCTTATTTCTTAGGAATGCAGATTGTGTATACTCAACATGGAGTATATGTTACACAAGAGAGATACTTGAAGAATCTTCTGGTCAAATTTAACATGGAGGATTGCAAGCCTTCAAGCACACCGTTGGAGGTAAATCATAAGTTAAGCAGGTATGGAGGTGAAGAATTCAATGACATGAAGAAATATCAGAGTTTGGTAGGTAGTTTAATCTATGCTACCTTGACAAGGCCAGATCTATCATATGCAGTAGGTGTGTTATCACAATTTATGCATTGTCCAAAGAAGACTCATTGGATTGCAGCTCAAAGGGTACTCAGATATATCAAAGGAACCCTAAATGAAGGCTTGTATTATGGATTTACTTCTGATACAAGAATCAAAGTGTTTAGTGATGCAGATTGGGTAGGTGATTCAGATGATAGAAGGTATACTCATGGGTATCTCTGTTATATTGGAGATAAGTTAGTTTCTTGGTGCTCAAAGAAGCAACATACAGTTGCTTTGTCATCCACAGAAGTTGAGTATAAAGGAATGGTAGAGGCTGCAAAGGAAGTAATATGGTTAAAGACCTTGTTGAAGAGTTTTGGAACTGATTAGAGTACTCCAATTATTTTTGGAGATAATATGAGTTCATTATATTTGGCAGCTAACCCTGTTTTTTCATGCCAGGACTAAGCATATAGAGATTCAGTATCATTTCTTGAGGGAAAAGGTACTTGACAAAGAGATTGAAGTGATGTATACTCCAACAAAAGAACAAGTTGCAGATATGATGACAAAAAGCTTGGATGGACCTAAGCTATAGAGATTCAAAGAGATGGAAGGAGTGAAGAAGAATGGAATAATCACAATTAGTGATTGAGGGGGAGCTGTTGGAATAAACCAATCACAAATTGGTGATTATAAAGAGTTTGGAGCAAGCTTATGATCAGATTAAAATGGAAGAAGATACTTGAGAAAGTGAAGAGATCTTAGAAGTGAAGTTTGTATACATATGTACATTACAGGTGGAAATTCTTGTAATCTGAGTATAGATATTCCTTAGGATGATAAGGAGTAATGTATTAGACTCGAGATAAGTCTAAAACCATATGTATAAGTCAATGATGTATAGAAATAAGAGTGAGAGTCATTTGAAGACAAGTGTCATAGAGATAGATGTGTAGAGAGTCTTTCTAAAAAATTAGCGACGAGTTTTTCTCTGAGTTCTCTCAGTCTGATCATGTGAATTAGAAATCCTTTTGTACATAATTAATCTGGAATCTAATGAAGCTATGTTCAAAGTTTCATGGTTTAATTCCTTTCATGCTATGAGTATGATCAATAGGAACATGTGTGTGTAAAGTCTGCAGGTAGACCTCTCAGAGTCGCGCATTTTTTCGTGTCAATGTTTTGCTTAGATCTCAGTGCACAGTGTAAATTTTTTAATGAGCGAGCATTCAAAATCTAAGTTAGAAGGCAAGGAAGCTATGGCTAAAAGCATTTAGCGAAATGGGATCTGTGTTGTGAGAAATCAACCTTAGAAGTTACCTATGTCAAAGTCGCTTATTCATGAAGACAGTTTCTGACATACTTTTGATCTTAAGAATCAAATTGAAGTTTTAATGATTCTTTTGAAGGACTAATGATTGGTATGATGGCGCAAAGGTAGCTTGGAGGTATATATATCATTAGATTGAAGAAATATGAAGATATGTGCAGGTAATGAAGTCAATCTTTCAAGCAGACTTCTTGAAGAAGGAAAATTCTCACTCAGAGAATTGTTCATGAATGATTTGGTAAATCAAAGTAACATTTGTGTAAAGTTTGGTCTATAACTGATATAGAGGTGCTCTTAGATCAGTATAAATCAAGCCTTTGGAGATTAAAAGGTCTCCAACAATTTAACCAAAGGGATACAAAACTGAAACAATTAGAATCTCAAATTATCAATAAAGAAAACTACAACTTCTATACGATGCATCCATTTGACCTGATGAAGATCCAAAGAAAGTCCAACAAGAAAAATGAAAATTGATGAAAAAGTGATTATACAAAGCCTAAGAAAAGAATGCAATGGGAGACATTTTTGGCAGTCAAACATTTATTTAGATTTATATCCATGAGACATGAGCAATAGAGAAAAGGATGCAAATATCCATGCAAGAACATATTTGGTCCTCCTTAGAATCAATTAAATTAGTAAATACAAATATCAGACACATTACTGCCACTAGCAAAACTTCTTCCAAGGGAAGTAACACATAAGTTATTGATGTAATAGGAGTTATAGGATTCAAAAAAAAAAAATTGCATGCTACTTTTACCACAAACGAATTGTCAAAGGGAAGTGATAAAGAATATTCTAGACTACCATCTAGTGCAATGTCCTGTGAAGAAATTGTTGAAGAACAACATAAGTCTATGGTTTTCATGATGGGCCAATCACTTATTCCACATGAAGGAAATAGGGCTACACATCCAAAAGATCAAGAAATGTAAAATAAATTGAGCTACAAGTTACTCTCATTGATTCATTGAAAATAAAAAAATAAATGGATGATTGAATACAACCAAAGGAACAGAAAAGATAAAAGTCGCAAATACCACTTTGTGTGTCTACATCTCACATGTCATCCAAGTCTTTTCTACAAGATCTTGTCATACGAGCATCTAGACCAATGTTTTCCATGATCCCCAAAATTGCATCCATATGCCCTATCCAATTGACACAAGTCAAACCTCAAGTGATGATACCAAACAAGTTCACAGCTATTTCCCAACATGCATTCACTAATCAACCACCAAGAAAAAGACCACCATCCACAAAGACTATTATAGGGTTAATTGTACCAAGATACCCCACTTAACCAATAAAAAAACCAAAAAAATTAATTTATATAACTATTGTCAAATTGTCCCTCTTCATTGAAAATCCACCTATAAAATAAAGTTATGAAGGAAAGAGGGAGGAAAAAAATCATGCACCCAATCAAAGTTGCACACTAAGTCTGAAGCATTAATGCAAGGAAGAGCATCGGAGGCTCATACTGAATATACTTGTGTTCTTTATTATTTTTTTGAGGATGAATCACTTGTGATGCATGCACCATCACATAAGGAATCAACATAGGAATCACATTCAAACAAAGGACATCCATCAATTGAGAATCCATTATTGAAGCCATCACCATGCACCCCAAGATAACTGATCACTATGTCACTCTAAGTAGTGTATCCATATTTTCACTATCAACCAACACCCAAATCTTCCATCATCATTGATATTTCATTCTCCACCTTGATGATCCAATAATTTGGGGCTCAAGTAAGGACAATTATGCCAACCCCTCTTTCTTGTGCCTTGTTACTTGCATCTTTAACATAATTGATGGTGGAACTGAAATCATCTCCTTAATGGAACTAGAGGTGGAATTGGAGTCCTCTTGGTATGCCTTTATGGAAATGATAAGGTTCATTGCTAACTTTATGGAGTACGAAACCGTTAAATTCTATTATGCCTAGTAACTAAAAGAGATGTACCATCAAATGGCCAATATGCAAGAAATCCAAGCTCATGAAGCACTAAACAAGATGAAATCCTAACAAAAAATCGGGCATTGAACCAAAGGGGTGCATAATTGAAACAATTATAATCTCAAATTATCCATAAAGAAAACCACAACTTCTATATAATGCATCCATTTGACTTGATGAAGATCCAAAGAAAGTCCAACAAGAAAAATAACAACTTATGAAAAAATCATTATACAAAGCACCCCTACAACCACAACTATAACTACAATTTGCCAAATATAGAAGCTATTCTTTAGAGGAAATTTAAACAAAAAACAAGAGCTAAGAAATAATGATAAACATATAGTTTAGAAAGATAAATTTATCATAGATCTACATGCTACTTTCCAATCTCTCCTATCCACCTTCACCAACCCATCAACTAACCTTGAACCTCAAAATGGGGAAAATTAGTGTTTCATTGACTATTGGTCTAGCCATGTGTGAAGCCTATCAAAAAGAGTTGAACCCCATACCATCTATAGACATTCCGTGCATTGTAAAATAGAAAATAATAATGACCCAATCAATAGAGAAGCAATGTCAACTAGAGTGGAAAAGATCAAAAAGAGATTCAAGAGAATCTCAAGCATCTTGCACCCTCGTAAAAGTCCTATTGTTGACAATAGAAGGCATGTGCAAGTTGTTGGAAAAGATGAGGAAATGCGTATATGAACATAGGGGAAAAAGCAATCATATGAAGCTCCATGCAGGAAATGAAAAAAGGCCAAGAATAATTTCATCCAATTTTGTTTTAGATGTAAGTTAATCTTTTTCGTGTTAAAACAAACTATTTTAATAATTTCAAGAAGGCAAAAGCTCCACCTTGTAAAGGCTAAGGAGTGCTTAAGCCTAGGGAGCACATAAATATTTTCATATAAATTGTGCTTTAGAGGTTCTAGGATTATTTTTTAACCAAGCCTAACAATAGAGTGTGAAGAAGACCAACCCTAAAGCTATAAAAGTGGGCCCATTTGTAAGAGGACTTTCGGAATTTTGCAAGATTACTCTATAAAAATTTAAGCACAATATTTTTAATGTTTTTTCCTTATTCTTCATTCCTTGTGAGTTGCCATACAGTGTGATGTAGGTGTCTCATACCCATATCTACCACTTTCTCTTACTCTACATGCACATTTTCTTTCTTAGAGTTTTTGTGCATGTGTATGTCTTCATATGTGGAGGTGTAGGATATCTCCTCACTCTTGATCCTCGTTTCATTGTCCAATACTAATATTCATACATACATTGGGGTCAAATAATGGATTCATAATTTGAGCTTGATGATCCATCCCACTTGGCGTCTCCAATCACATATAGTACATCATGGGTGTCATGTTTGTGGTTCTACAAGACAAATATTGGTTCAGTAAGAAATAGCCATTTATAATTGTGAGGTTGAATATAAGAAATCTTTTATAAATACTTGCTCCCTCCCTCCTTCTCTCTCTCTCTCTCTCTCTCTCTCTCTCTCTCTCTCTCTCTCTCTCTCTCTCTCTCTCTCTCTCTCTCTCTCTCTCTCTCTCTCTCCCTCCCTCCCTCCCTCCCTCCCTCCCTCCCTCCCTCCCTCCCTCCCCCTCCCCCTCCCCCTCCCCCTATCTCTCTCTCTCTCTCCCTCCCTCCCTCCCTCCCCCTCCCCCTCCCCCTCCCCCTCCCCCCCCTCCCTCCCTCCCTC
Organism: Ceratopteris richardii; assembly: GCA_020310875.1. Taxonomy (NCBI): domain Eukaryota; kingdom Viridiplantae; phylum Streptophyta; class Polypodiopsida; order Polypodiales; family Pteridaceae; genus Ceratopteris; species Ceratopteris richardii. The sequence continues at coordinate 44,393,266 of CM035425.1, forward strand.
CCTCTCTCTCTCTCTCTCTCTCTCTCTCTCTCTCTCTCTCTCTCTCTCTCTCTCTCTCTCTCTCTCTCTCTCTCTCTCTCTCTCTCTCTCTCTCTCTCTCTCTCTCTCTCTCTCTCTCTCTCTCTCTCTCTCTCTCTCTCTCTCTCTCTCTCTCTCTCTCTCTCTCTCTCTCTCTCTCTCTCTCATGCAGAGGAAGCTCTACTTCACCGTTGTGCAGTGCGTGGGACGAACACGATCAATAGATCTTTGACCAAATCTGAGGCATGACATCCATCTCGTGTATGTGAGCGAGAAAAGATGGCATCCCGCGGCAAAGAACTGAAGTAGCACTAGCACTCTTGCTTCCTTGCAATGATGGTGTTCCAGCCAGAAACAAAGATGGATGTTGTAGAGCATGATCCCTTTTGAGATAGCTTTCAGCACAGGTGCGTGAAATTGCACGCAGCATAGGTGTCTGTGTACCAGAATAACTACGTAGAACAGAGATATCTATCGCTTACAAAGGCTGGTACAAAAGTGTTTGAGGACATCACATGAATGTGAGATGCACTATCAGTTCTCCAACGATTGAGAGCTACTTCAAACTGGATGAAAGAGGTTCACAATAGCGTTTCTAATCACTCCACAAACTTGAGATGCATCACAATCCATGAACAACTAAACAAATATGAATGTTAAAAGTGTTTATAAACATTATGAATCATGGTAGAACTAAATATCAACTTCACTTCACGAACTCAGAAACGAATAAACCAGCAAATGGTGCCACAAACGAGGGTGGGTGGGAGGGAAAATGTTAATAAAAGGTGTACAAAATGGTGATAAAAGTGGGAGGGTGGGAAAATGGGCAAAATGAGACCCAAAGAGCACAAAACTGATGGAAAAAGCTTCTCCCAATAAGGAGAAAGCAAGACCACCAACGCTCAAGCACCACCACCACCAAAAAGACCGCCAAACGCACCACCAAGACCTCCACCTAGCGCTCTGATACCATGTAGAGAGTACGCACGCGGAAGCAAAATGAAAAGTAAAGTACTCTCACAAAACAAAGAATGTGTGAGACACAAAATGAGTAGACCATGAAATGGGTAAACTCATGGGGATTAGAAATCAGCTTGCCAAGAGCATGGAGTAGGCTCCTCAAGCTTCTAACCAAATACAAATGGGGGAGAGGCCCTCCTTATATAGATTTGTGAGGGGATCTCCAAAATACATCTCATGTGGGATAATTCCCCTGAAAGGAGAATGAATACAACTGGTAGAAGCAAATGGCAAGGTACCCAAATACAAAGGAAATACATGGAAATGTAATGGAAATGAAATGGAAATAGAGTGACTCCAAGATACAAAAGGGAGACACACTCTCATAGTCTCAACACATCAAACATTGCGAAGCATCTTGTGGGTCTTGGCCAAAATTTGGTGAGTCTTCTCAACCCGAGTCCTCCAACATTTGCCCGGTGAGGTGCCATTGGCAAAATGCATGTTCCAAACCAACGTAATTTCCTGATGGATAGAGGGAAGGGAGAAAGACGTCTGGCAAGCATGAAACCAAGCTGATTTTTTGAATTTGGCAATCGGCTTAAAAGTGAGAGTAATAAGGTAGTGGTCCGATATGGTGAGGTCAATGTGTTGCAAGATGTCAGGCTGACCCCACTGACTGATAATGTTTTGTGCAATATAGCTTCTGTCGAGTCTTGCTTTCCTCAAGTCATTCCTAGATTGCTTTCCTCATGTCATTCCCAGCTTCTACTTATATAGACTCCGGAGGGCCAAAGTGAGTGACCTTACCAATCCTAATGATTCCTTAGAGTGAGCCAAGAAGAACCCCCTAATATGGACTATGCGCTTCAAATTGACGTGACTAGTGGCCTAGAACAAGGTGGCTACTTGCAAAGAGGAGTTTTTTCTGGAAGGTCGTGAATACACTTTTAGGCCTTCTGAGTGTTCTTGACATCCGCATGGCTTTGTGATGGCTCCATTTTCAATACCTGACACTTTTATCCCTTCCTAGAAAATCTTGGAAGAAATCACTTTTTATCCTGCATCGTGTTGAATGCCCAAATTTGGACGATCACATTGTCTCCTTATTATGGTCATGCCAAAAATGGGAGGTGGACTTGGCCTATTTTGGAGGTGTAACAAATTTGGGCTTCATGTAGCCTTATTTTGGATCTCCTTGATTTTGAGGTGCCTTGCTTCAAGTTTTACAAAATATGGAGATTCAGGGATACAACTTTGTCTATTCTTTAACTAGATCATTAATTCATGTTTGATCACCATCCTTCTTTAAGTTTCGATGCCAATCAGCAAGCTTTGTGGTTTTATGAAAAAAATGAGCAATCCACCTTGGATACTCAAAAATTTCAGCTAAGAAAAAGTTATAGAAATTTCTTTCGAGTCACACCACAGATCTGAAGTTAGATATCACAACAACTAAGGCACAAGTACTATAGATGCCTTGCCATTGTCCTCATTAGTCAATTTTAGTTTATGTAGTTTATCATCATCATGGTTGTGGGTTTGACGCGTGAGGATGCATTGTCAATCCTGAACCTAGGAAGCTCGACGGCCTCTTGGCAACGTTGGTGAGCTTCTCTAGGGTGGGGGAAGTCGGCCGACTAACTATCATGCACTCTGGTTTGTCTTGGAATCGGATCTATGCTTCATTCAAGAGGATCCTTCCTTTGGTATTCTTGCAAAAAAAAGGCAAGAACCATACCAAAAAAAGGTGAGTGGTCGCCCTTCTATCAAGAAAGAAGAACATGGGCACAAGGTCACTTAAATTATGGCCTCCATACTTGGGTGATTGGTGCCTTAAGTGAGTTATGAGCAAGATAGGACAACTAGGCCTTGATGGACCTAGTGCTACCACCAAGGCGAGAGTGCATCCAAATATTATCACACGGGAAAATAGTTGTGATCCTTGCAAGGCAAGAGGACTTCCTTTTTTGTTGCAATCAAGAGACCGAGGTGAGTGATCGCCTAAGCGGTGAGAGAGGCGAATGCTTGACTTATGTTTTGATCCAAGGCGAATGGATGCCTCAACATGTTCTTGAACTCCAAGATGGCTCCTTGATTGATTCTCCAAGCAAAGGTGAATGGTTGCCTTAACATATATTCCTAGGTTAGCCCCATGCCTACATAATTGGGCAAGGGTGCACCTTGATTATGGCCTCCTATATACCAACTAGGGTGAAGGCATCCATGCATATAGGGAGTTGGGCAAGCATGCACCTCCTTGGCCTTGCTCCAATAGGTAGGGTGATTTGGTGCCATCTTTTGGCCTTCAATACATCAATAGGCTCCAAGAAAAGGCGAATATGACTCCAATCAAAGGCAAACATGGATTCAATCAAGGGCAAGTGAGATTGGTAATAGAGCATTATCTGAGCACTACAACGCTAGAAAATGATCTTGCACCCAGTACATTCCGCTGAGCTACAAACCCCCCCATCAAGCCTTTGCACTATCCCAGTGCAATTTTCCTCTTTATTTGCTACAAATGAATACTGATTATTCTGACAGAGATGTTCTACAGTACCAAAATGAGGTGAATTGATGGTATATACAATGAATGAATTCCATCACTCTTACTTCAATTGAATTAGTTCTTCACCCTGGAAATGTTAACTAGTGGAAACTTCTCACCCTTCAAGTCTTGCAATTGTAGCATGGCACCTTGAGGCATCTTTTCCTTGGCTTTCGACTGTTTGGCATACGCTCTTTTCTTCACTTCTTGATGTTGCAATAATCTTCTCATGGAATCCTTTTTTCATTCCCACCTACTTTTTGGCTCAATATGATGAGATAGCCATAAGCATAGATGCTTCTGTCATAGACTTTGGTTTCCTCATAACATTGGTGCAGATATCATGAACGTGAGGCTTTTTGGGACAATTGAGTCATAAGTTGTGGCCTGAGGTGCCTTCCCATATTCTGCATCTTATGGAGTTGCATCCATAAAACTGCCCAATTTGGCTCAAGTACCTTGGGATTATAATGTGATGGTGCCTTCTGACAAAATTAGGCCACTTTGTTCAAGTACCCCAAATGGAGGCACATGCCTACTTAGAGGTGTCTGCAAAAAAGACACATCTCCAACTTGATTTATAGGAGTCAACTTTATTGGAATATTGAATTTGCAGAAAAGAAGACTTCTTGCCCACTTGCCCAATATCAAGTAAGTTCCCACTTTCTGGTGGTCCATCAGAATGTTGTGGCCCATTTCTTGATGAATTATCCAAAATAAGATGCCTAGTTTCATGAGGCGCACCAAAAATGAGTTGCCCAATTTCAACATGCTCATCAAAATTGAGGTGCACAATTTTCCCATTTTGGCTACTTGGGTGGTGTCCCATAGTTGGGCCACCCTAACGGAGTTACCCAAACTAGGCCACATGTTGGCCTTTTTTATCTTCGATACTTATTTTCCTACAATCACCTAGTTTGACATCTTCCTCATTGAATGAGTGTAAATTACATATTTTTACCTCAATTGGGCCTAATTATGCCTCTTCTATTGAAAATTTACTTTTGTATTTAAAGACTATACATGATCCATTTTGATTTGATTCTTCATTTAATTTATATATTTCCATGTGTAGCACTCTAGAATAACCATCATCCAATTAAGCATATTATCTTCTTCATGTGGCAAGGAAGGCATTACCTCAGTATCCATAGTGTACCCAGTTGCTTTAGTATGTCACACCCTTCCTCCAAATGTATCTGCAACTAGTTGTTAGTCTTTGTGGAGATCCATAGCATATTTCTCCCCCAATCTTGTAATGCCTTGGCTTGTATCAACCATGGTCTTCCCAAGAGCAAAGGAAAAGAGGTTTCCTGGGGTAATGCAATAACAAAAAAATCCAACAAAAATTGGAAGCCTTGAGCTATTATAAGTACCTTTTGATGATTCCCAATGGTGTGACCTGATGTTGGTCTGCCAATGTAACCATGTTGGTGTTGCTTTCGTCAAGTCAAGTTTCAATTTCTTCATAGTGAAATCGGGCATCAAGCTGATACTACTATCCACAATGACTCCTGACAAAATCTTGCTCTTTATGGAAACAATCAACCTTGAATTGTGGTAGTTTGTAAGTGAAGCAAGGGGAAAGTCCACCATGTACCCATCTACACTTGGTGGTGGGCTCAGGTAGGTAGTGTCAGGGGAGCACTAGATTGTGCTCTCTGACTTCACTAGACAAGATTTCATAAATACACTTATGATTACAAGAACACCCACGTAGGGAAAATAATACAAGAAGACAGATTTGATACAAGACGTCCCACAACCCGGGACCAATAGGTATGGAAAACTGGACTAGAGATGATACAAGAGATCCCACAACCCGGGATCGTAAGTATGAGACAAGATGTTTATATTACAAAACTCCCTTCTGGGAGATAAACTGAATACAAGAAAGAGCTCGAACAAGATCTCGTACTACGATATTACAAGAGGACAAGACAGGATGTCCAAGAACTAGACTAGATAGGACTAGAACAAGAAACAAGACAGGAACTGGAACTGGAACTTGGAGAGTACTTACTTGGCGGTCACGACTCCTTGAGCTCTCAAGGCTGGTATTGGCAAGACTGATTATGAATGTGGCCAACCCCTCCTTATATAGGTTTTCCAAGGGCAGTTCTAGGGCGGTTACGAATTGATGATGTCATTGATGATGTCATCAATTCGAAGCAGGGTCTCTGGATGTCAGAATCAAGAAGAAGACAGTCGATCTTAGGGTTTTGGCACGTTCCGGACGTAATGGAAGCATTACTTTCCCCAAATTCTGAACCAATCATGAGATATAGGATTCACATGGAATCTGAGATTCAGGATGGTTTCCTTTGTCCATGACATTACCTCCCCCTCAAGCGACGAGTTCCACGAGGAGCGGTCATGTTCTCTGGTTTCGGCTTCATTGGATTTCTCTTATGGAATTCTCGAACCCTGATTGGTGCTCTCTGAAGGTTTTCTGCAGGTTCCCAAGTACGATCATTGATGTCATACCCTTTCCAATGAATAAGGTATTCCAAGCTTCCTCGGGATATTCTGGAATCTAGGACATGCTCGACTTCAAATTCTTCATGATCATCAATCTCGATAGGTAGTGAAGGACTAGGTCTCTCCCCCCTCAATGGCAAAATCTGATATGGTTCCAACATGGATACATGGAAAACTGGATGTATTCTCATGGTGCTTGGTAACTGGAGCTTGAAGGTGAATGGATTGATCTTGACCAAGATGGTGAATGGACCAAATCTTTGATGATCTAACTTTGCACAGGGCCTTGAAGTTTGTAAATTGTTTCTGAGTAACCATACTTTATCCCCAATTTGATACGATGGATTTTGAACATGATGTTGATCTGCGTAGTACTTATAATGTTCTTGAGCTTTATGGATCTCTTCCTTGAGTTCTTTGTGAATTTCCATGAGGTACTGAGCCTTGTCTCTGGCAGCTAGGTTCTTGACATGATTTGCGAGTTGTATGTCCATCCTTGGATGTTGTCCATAATTTGCAAAGAAGGGAGTTTGCTTGGTAGATGTATGAACACTATTGTTATAGGCAAACTCTGCAAAGGGTAACAGCTCAAACCAATCATTCTGATGATAGTTGATGGTGCAACGAAGATATTGTTCTAGGACTTGATTCACCCCTTCTGTTTGTTCATCAGTCTGTGGATGATTGGTTGTAGATAGTTTAACTTGAACTCCAACGAGCTTGCAAAGACTATTCCAAAAGCTGGATATGAACTGTGGGCCTCGATCACTGACAATATCATCAGGAAATCCATGAAGCCTAAATATGTATCTAAGGAATAGCCTAGTAGTGGCTACACCTGTGATTGCCTTGGTAGTTGGAATGAAGTGTGCCATCTTTGTAAATCTATCCACTATAACAAGAATGGCATCATACCTATCTGACTTTGGGAGGTCTGTGATGAAGTCCATAGATAATGAAGCCCATGGCCTTTTTGGAATAGGTAAAGGCTGCAAGAGGCCATGAGGTTTATGTCGTGGTACTTTAGATCTATTGCAAGTGTCACACGTTTGGATATATTCTTTGACCTCCTTCCACATTTGAGGCCACCAAAAATCCCTTGATATAAGTTCTATTGTTTTATTCACTCCAAAATGTCCTGCTGCAAGGTTGTCATGACGTTGTTGAAGTACTTGGATCCTGGGAGTTCCTGGAGGTACATACAATAGGTTCTTATAGAATAGTAACCCATCCTTTGCTTGGAATTCATCTACTTCTTGAATTCTTCCTTCTTGAGTTTTTTGCTTAACGTTACAAAACAATTCATCTCGTGGTAGAGTCTCACGGATCAAATGATTCAAGGTTGAATCTTCATGATGGCTTGAAGAGATAGCTGCTAATTGGAGATGCTCAGGCTTGAGTAATATGCTCTCTTGTTGATCAAAGGCCTCTTCACCCTTCTTTGGTGCAAGGTAAGATCTTCTTGACAAGGCATCTGACTGACACTGTTGCCGTCCTGGACGATATGTGATGACAAAGTTGAACCTGGATAAATAGTTACTCCATCGAGATTGCCTTCTGTTGAGGATGCGGGTGTTCATAAAATACTCTAGTTCTTGTGATCTGTATACACGATAACTTTATGAGCTGCTCCTTCTAGATGGTGACGCCAAGTATCAAACGCATCCACTATGGCAAGAAGTTATTTACCATGAATTTCATAATTAATTTCTGGAGGAGAAAATTTCCTTGAATTATATGCAACTGTATGTAGGTGTCCATCATCTCCATATTGTGAGAGAATGGCCCCTAGGGCAAAGTCTGATGCATCTGTCTCTAGGAAGAAGGGCTTACTAGAATCAGGATGAACTAGAATCTTGCTCTTTATGGAAACAGTCAACCTTGAATTGTGGTAGTTTGTAAGTGAAGCAAGGGGAAATTCCACAATGTACCCACTACACTTGGTGGTGGGCTCAGGTAGGTAGTGTCAGGGGAGCACTAGATTGTGCTCTCTGACTTCACTAGACAAGATTTCGGAAATACACATGATTACAAGAACACCCACGTAGGGAAAATAATACAAGAAGGATTTGATACAAGACGGATTTGATACAAGACGTCCCACAACCCGGGACCAATAGGTATGGAAAACTGGACTAGAGATGATACAAGAGATCCCACAACCCGGGATCGTAAGTATGAGACAAGATGTCTGGATTACAAGAACTCCCTTCTAGGAGATAAATTGAATACAAGAAAGAGCTCGACAAGATCTCGTACTACGAGATTACAAGAGGACAAGACAGGATGTCCAAAAACTAGACTAGACAGCACTAGAACAAGACAGAACTGGAACTTGGAGAGTACTTACTTGGCGGTCATGACTCCTTGAGCTCCCAAGACTGGTATTGGCAAGACTGATTATGAATGTGGCCAACCCCTCCTTATATAGGTTTTCCAAGGGCGGTTCTAGGGCGGTTACGAATTGATGATGTCATCGATGATGTCATCAATTTCAAGCAAGGTCTCTGGATGTCAGAATCAAGCAAGAAGATAGTCGATCTTAGAGTTTTGGCACGTTCCGGACGCAATGGAAGCATTACTTTCCCCAAATTCTAAACCAATCATGAGATATAGGATTCACATGGAATCTGAGATTCAAGATGGTTTCCTTTGTCCATGACAGGTAGAATGTATAACTTTACATAAATCACATCTTACCTTTGCATCCATCCTAATGATTTGGTATAAATTGGCCTTATGAGGAGTTTCCTTCAAAATTTCTTCAATATCAACATCTTGTACATGCTCTTGAGGGTGAGTCGGTTGGTCCTTCAATGAATTACTCACCCTCTCATAAGCTTCTTCAATGGCCTCATGCTTGCTCACCATGTGTGCCAAATTGTAGAAGTGGGATATGGGACCTCTTTTAAGAATAGTAGACACAAATCCCAGGATGCCTTCCACTCAAGGGAGGTTCTCCTTAGTGAAGTACACCCTATAACATGCATGTGCAAAAAGATACTTTGCAAATAAAGAGAACAAGGATAAGAAAATCACAAGATCTTAACAACTCAAAATATTTCCAATTGAATCACAAAAGATTAAACAGTGCACAAAAATACAACAAAACACACCACCCAACTAATCTCACACTAGTTTTCTCCCATTACTTGTGTGTCCCTAAGGTTACCTGCTTAGTCCTCTTAGTAGCAAGGTTCCATTTCCACTAACAGCACAAACAGCTAGCAATCCAACAATGTGATGAACTCCAAGTTCACAAAGACTACACAACTTTAAATAACACTAACTCAAGAATGATTGATAATTAATCCAAAACAAAAGCTCAACGACATTACAAAAGTGGTCAATATGCCTTTGGAAACAACAGTGAGCATTCAAAAGCGACTACATAAGTGCTTGAAGCATCACAATGTATTCTATGACTAAATTAACAACTAGCCAAACATTCCAAATACACAAACAGGCTAGCCACCACACAAGAACGAAGCCTCCACATGCAATGTAATCAACAAAAAATTACAACAAATCCATAGTGAGAGTATCTCGATAGGCAAAGAGATAGTATACATCAAACTAGGCAAACAGTGCCCAGCTTTTGCTTATAAAGACTCCAGAGGGCCAACGTGAGTGGCCTTATTGATTCCAATGATTCCTTGGAGTGAGCCAAGATTAACCTCTGCCATGGACTGTGTGCTTCAAACTGATGTGATTGATGGCTTGACACAAGGCATCTACTTGTAGAGAGGATTTATTTCTGGCAGGTCACTAACCCAGTTTTAGGACTTCTTTTGAGTGGTCCTAACATCTGCATGGCTTTGCGATGGCTCCATTTGCACTACCTAAGAGTTTAACCTCTGCCTAGCAAATGTTGGAAAATATCACTTTTTATGTTGCATCACATTGAATGCCCCGATTTGGTTGGTCACATTGTTGCCTTATTATGTTATGCCAAAGATGGAAGGTGGAGTGACCTTGGTTTGAATGTGTAAAAAATTTGAGCTTCATGCAGCCTTATTTTATCTGGGCAATGGAGTTGCCTTATTCATTAGAAGAACCTTCATAATTGTGGAACTCGATGGTAGGTTCACCTTGATTTTGAGGTGCCTTGCTTGAGTTTTTGCAAAAGACAGGGAGTTAGGTTGATCTATCACCTTGAAAAAAGGAGTGAGGTTTCCCTTGATATGGGGTCGCCCCCTTTTCTCACACATTTGGGTGGTGGGTCATATAGGCACCATGACCCCACTATTGAGAGGAGTTGGTGATATAGACACCCTGTGCTATTGTTGGAGACAAGTCAAGCTCGAAGGTTGGAACATGGTAGCCAAATCTATGCTTGTATTATGTGAGAATCAGTGCAGATTTCAGTTTTGCTACCGTTGTTTGAACCCAAAGTGCTCTGCACATTAAACTATACTACTTTTATGAACATTAGTCACATAATGTACAAAATGTTGTTTGAAGACTACTATCGTTAATCTTTGCTTCTTGCTGGAGGAAAATTGCTTATAAGTAACCTACTTCTGAGAGTTAAGTGTTGTCTATTCTTTACATAGATCATTAAGTCCTATTTGATCACCATCCTTCTTTAAGGTTCGGTACCAATCAACAAGCTATGTGGTTCTACGAAAAAAATAAGCACTACAACATGGATACTCAAAAACATCAACTAAGATGGAAGTGATAGAAGTTGCTTTTGAGTCACACCGTGGATCCGGAGTTAGATATCGCAACAGCTAAGGCACAAGTATTGGTGGCCTAACACAAGGTGGATACTTACAAAGAGGAGTTATTTCTGGCAGGTCCCAACCCACTTTTAAGCCTTCTTTTGAGTATTCGTGACATCCACATGGCTTTGTGGTGGCTACATTTGCAAAACCTGACACTTTTACCTCTTCCTAGAAAATATTGGAAGAGATTACTTTTAATCCTATCTCACGTCGAATGCCTAGATTTGGGTGGTCACATTGTTGCCTTATTATGGTTATGCCAAAAACTATGCCCGGTTTTTTAACATTAGTTGCATAATGTACAAAACGTTGTCTGTAGACTATTATCGTTGTTCTTTGCTTCTTGCTAAAGGAAACCTACTTATAAGTAGCCTACTTCCGAGAGTTAAGCTTTCTCTATTTGTTACCTAGATCATGAAGTCATGTTTGATCACCATCCTTCTTTACAGTTCGTTACCAATCAGCAAGCTCTATGGTTTTACGAAAAAAACAAGCACTGCACCTTGGATACTCAGAAACATCGACTAAACGATGAAGTGATAGAAATTGCTTTTGAGTCACACCGTGGATCCCGAGTTAGACATCACAACAGACAAGGCACAAGTACTATAGATGCTTTGTCATCATTATTAGTCAAATTTTCTTATGTAGTTTCACCGTCTTGCAAAACTATCCTGGGCTTTTAGTGCTGATTCGATATAGTTGGTTTGATGAAAGATAATACAAGTGTCTCTGATCATGATGCAACTGAACAGATGATGAGGAAAAATCTAGAAGAAATTTCTTCGTACAGATACTTTCTATAACACTATCAACCCAGAATGCGCCCCCCAAACAGGGAAGTGCAATAGACTCATGGTGGTCAACCATGAGACCACAAGTCCATTAGCTCCATTATGCAGAGTATCAATTAAATATTACGACATACCTGATTACATGAGAGTTGAATAGCAGGCATAACTAAGGATGAATTCATGCTCTAATACATGCAAGCATCACAAGCATGAACTCGTAGGTCCTTCAATTGGAGCTCCTGTCACTTCTTAGAATGATGGAGAAGCCAAAGCATAATGGGATGTATAACAAAATTGTTGTATTGAAATCACCACAGGGGGTGATGTTAGATTCTTATCATGATAGAGGTAACCTGGAAGTCAATTTTCACTGCCTTCAGTATACTAACTTGGTGTCCATTTGCTTTCCACAAATAATCCACGTCATTTCACGGTAAGTCAATATAGCTGAGACATTTGAATAGTGACATATTGAGCAAAAATTAATCAGGCATCTTCAAGCCTTATCTGACAAAATAGTAAGTCATTTGCAGACTTCCGACTACTATGCGACATATGAAATTGTACAGCCAAACATATGAATCATTTTCTCTCAAGAATGTGAAATCAAATTCACAATTAAACAAAAGCAAGACTAGAAATAAAACTTCATAAAAAGTTTTATAAGGCATGTTCTACAACCCAAAATTGTTGAATAACAAAGGAGAGCTCCAGATTCCATAAGTCCCAAAAGCTCAAGTTCTCATCCACTCCATTCCAATGAGTTAATCTAATTGATACATTATTAATGAGCCTCATCCAACTATCCTCTTGTTTATGTAAGCTTTAAAATTCTATTTGACTACAAAATACTCACAACCAAAAGAGCGGACATACAAATAAACTAGTGAAACTCTTATTACAGAAGTGGTAGATCCATTTCCCTTCATCTTGAAAGGCCATGTTTAATGTCTATTCTACCATTATTTCACTTTTGAAAAGCCAAGAGATATGTTCATTCTACAATTCTTTCACTTTTGAAAGGTCTTGCACCATTACCCTGAATTCAGCATCTTACGCTATTCTATCCTTATGCTCATTATTGCCTGCAGTTCCCCCAACCTTGAGAAAACATCAGGCCTGTGCTTCCCCTGAATATGCACAAACCAAAAACCGAACCTTGCTATAACAATAACTATCATGTACCTCAAGAGCAACATGCTCTTCACCTTTCTAGCAAGAGAAGCGAGTTACAAATGAAGTTGATGAGTCTCTACACCCTAGTTACTGAGGAACTTCTTACTTCTCAGCAGTGCATCATAAGGACACTTCACATCATAAGGGCACTTCCTAGAGAAGGTACTCTTGGGAATGCATTATTTGGAATACCAGGCCTTCCTTAGCATTTCCATTGCCACAGTGAAGAGTTGCAGAGAGCAACCAACTGTTTTTGCAAGTAGGGCCTTGCATTTGGTCCCAAATCCATTTTCATCAAAAAGAGCTGCATTTTCAGAGTCCATTTGTTCTGAACAAACAGAACAAATAATTCGCACATTATTTTACATGATACGATGGAATTGCCAAGTTTCTTCAACATGTTTCTAACTTTTCTTCAACAAGAATGAGAGAAGAGAGATTAATTAAAATGCTGCTCTGCGTCAATCTCTTATGATAGAACCATAATTCTAATAAACGAAGAGATGACAAGCAATACATTGATAACTAAGCCTAGGACCATTAATTGGTGCGCATGTCCTATATGAAGACCCTATCGGATACTTGAGAGCTCACTTAATTTATCAAGAACTAAAATTTCAATCAAACATATTTGATTTTTTACAATATTCTCTTCGTGGGTTTACAAAGCTCTAGAGAAAAACAAAATACCAATTGGTTGAACAGGAAATTCATAAAGCTTGTGATGAGCTTTGAATCGAGATTCCAAACATAAATTTGCAAGTTTACCAGGGTAAGAAAAACAATATAGCACATATCTTTTATCCTTCCCTGTGTGCGCATGATAAAGTATGATTAGCTCAAAGAAGCACTGCCAGGGAAAAATACTGTACTTAACACCATTTACCTGGACTACTTGATGGTTGCCAGTAGACCCTTGAATAAATCTCATTTTTTTCGAAAACATCACATAGTAATTACTCAATTTTTACTCAGCTTCTAATGATGTAGACCATGAAATGTTAATATGAGACTGCCAACTGAAATGTAAGCTGACTCAAAGATTAGATCATTATTGTACAATGATGGATCATTAGTGTAGATGATAAATCCTGTGTACAATTTCAACCATTCAAGATATACAAGAGTCCACTACAATACTGGTTCTCTTCAAGCATTGGATGATTTTCTTTTCATTCTCTCTTTCATTCACTGAAGAATACCATAGACAGTTGAAATATTCTACATGACCCTTTATTACCTTCACTTTCAGTAAGTCATCAGGGAAGGCCACAGGTAAGCATTCAGTCCTTACGAATGACTCTGAGGTTGGATCTTCGTTAGTTCTCACCTGAGCTGCCCCATCTATCCCTTCCTGTAATCCAATTATGAGACCCAAGCCAGTCAAAAGAAACAAAATGGGAAGAGTATGACATGTTAACTATCTTTGTTTCTTCAAGGTTACATCTAGTATTCAGAGTTTTGACTCCATTTGATATTGCTCTTGCCGTCCGCACCGGAACAGTGCTTTAACCCCTAGATAGTCTAGTACTACTGCACTTCAGTGCATTTTGAGGAAAACCAGATAGCTCTGGGTTCGAGTGGCATTTTACCCCTAACCACAACTCATCCACTCATTTTTCAACTTAACCACAATTAAACACTGATTTTTCACCATCAGTCAATTTGGACCACCTGGTTTATGCAAGTTTCATCCTGGTAATGGATAGATCACCCAGGGTCAGAAGTAAATGCAATGACAATTGCCACATCAAGGCTTGGCACTTAAACACTATCAAGGGTCCATGCTGGAATATACAGCCTCAGTTGTGAGCCAATAGTAATGTCTAGCTCTGAGACTTGCAAAACTAGACAGTGGCTCTTCATCACGGTACAGTTGGGTTTACATGGTTAGTCCAACTTGTGGAAGCCTCATGGCGTACCTGTGCAAGAACAGAACCAAGTAGGTTACTCCAGGATTGAGTGCTCCCGCACAGAGATACTGCTACATCCAACAAGCAACATCCTTAAAAGTAAGTGAGGTCAACCTAATTCTTCTCCAAGCTTCACATTTCTCCATTCACTCTACACCTACTCCTAAAGCTATCCTGAACTGTCCTGTACAAGTACATGGCAGTATGATCTCTCATTCACGAAGACAGAGACAACTCCCAAGGATATGCATACTAGCAGGCAGCTTAGAGGGGTAATGGAAAACAAGTATTACTCACAAAAAAGCAGGAGAAACAAAGTGATAAAGCTTGGGCTAATTTCAATTTGAATCAGCAGCATAAATCTTTCCACCTACTATTCTTTCTCTCTCTAATTAAGTTGAAGACCAAAGAATCATACAGGAATCTGAATTAGCTAACCTATCAAACTACGGCCTTTCACAGTCATGGATCATAGATCTGGACAAAGGACGTAGTTATGACAATTACATTCCCTCTAATCGATCCTCTATCCCACCTATGAAGTCTCCATACTCCACTTTGTGGCCTTAATACTGTAGGACACTGCCACTGATCAGAAGATGCTACAACCAAAACACAAAATCAAATTTAATAGCTAGAATTCAAGAACTGGAAAATCAATGTAAACAGCTACTTGTGGTCTTTAGTTACTGCAGATAATACACGCAAGGAAAATAGAAAAGAAAAAACAGAAATTGTTGTGGATTTGTACGAATTACAATCGGAAAAGTTCATTGCATGGGTCAATAAAGACGGTTATTGTACATTCATATTCATGATATATTTGTTTTTCCATATAATTCATGAGAGAGTGGCTTGGTCACTACCCAAACAGAACTGCAATTACATAGCAAGCGCCATCTAGATATGCAGGCCCATATCTAGATATCCCACCAAAAAAAAAAACATCAACATGCAAACAAATGAGATAAAATCAAGCTCCTGTCATTTTCACTGATACTACCACAAGCCTGGATCAAATTCAATTTAAAAAGAGAACAATGAACAAACATAAGCATGTTGCTATATCACTAATTACATGAATAAAGAAGGGAAACCTGAATTTAGCAAAAGAACCATTTGAAGAAGCACACCAGTTAAGATATTGTAAGACTTACGAGAAAAATGAGAGCATTGACAAAACCCATCATGAAGCCGTATCAAAATACATGGTAGCATAAATAAGCCATGTGCAGCTCTTTAATTCTGTAGCCAAATAATGAATGGCATTTACATAAAATCAGATAACTAACATTTGTAACTAATTGGGTCAAGGACCGCTTTAACATCATCTAGCTTCTCTTCAACCCTTTTTTCTGCCTTCAATCGCAGCTGAACCAGCTGTTTCTTTCTTTCATAAAATACCTTTGCCTTGGCCTTCCTTTTCTCTTCCAACTCCTGCAAGAAACTCAAAGACACAAACTAAGTACCTGATAGGACAGGTAGGATCTGCCAGTACGCTTCAAGAATACACTGACCTTAACAATATCATAATGATGCCAGCCAACCTCTGAAGACAATCTACCTAGAATACAAAACTTGTGTCCAGGTTGTAGCCTTAGGACCCTGAGTAGACAAAACATTTCGGTTATCATCGAGATGAACTTAGATGTAATAACCATTGCTCGTAGAAACATAACCTGTGCTTCAAGACTACATGAGTTCCACAGATTAATGACTAGGCAAAACAATGAAAGACAAGAACCTGCACAACTAGTTAAGAATTAACTCAAAAATGCATCATATCAGCACCAGAGGCTCATGTACTCAAAGCCCTGAACAATGAAGCACAACATAGGGTCATCAGGCCAACAGTCCAGAGCACTTCCGAATAAATGAGAAGTAATTCACACTGTAGATACTTCTAAGCGACCCACAAATGTTCAGACATGACCGAAGCATGTATAACCCTAAAAGAACTCGAGCAAAAATAATAATACACGTTACATTGAAAACTAGCAAAAAAAATATAACAATCATCCCATTAAACTTCAGAATCACGTAGCACTGAGCTACTGAATTAGCGTGACCAGTGGATTTCAGGATAAAAGAAATTACTTGAGAGCATCAGGAATGACCATCCTTTTCATTTTGTCATAAGGAGCGGGTATTCCCTCAAATGCCTTTAATCGCTCCAATGCAGCGGCTCCTCTCTTCGTCTTGTGGGGAATCATGCTGGAAATCAACCGTGCCCTTTAGAACAAAAACTTCCCAAGGAGCAAAGTTCAATGGGAAAAACGCTAAGACAAAGAACCACAGACGTTACAGCAACATATTTTCAAAGGAATGTCCAAGGTCAGCAAGACCTCACCCTCGTATGGTCCTCCACAATATTCGGGACGGGGCACGAAAGTGAATTGGCCCCTTGCTAGGTTTGGTGTTCATCCGCTTCCTAAGAAACCGAAGGTATTTCATTTTCTGTCTGACAAGGCCGCCAGAAATGCATATTTCCTCGCATCTTACCACTACCTGCAAGCACACACACGTCAAGTGACACTGAGATAGACGTTAAAGTAAAAGCCTGAAGTGGTTGGCTGGGCTTCAACACTCAAAACGCCGATGTACAAAAACACCTTGAGCGATCAGTCCATTAACTCATGAATAAACCATATCACGTCAAATTCTATCGAGACATGTGCAGATAGTCCTGAACCTTGTTGCTGCTGCAAATACCTTCTGTAACTTGCTGTTAGTCCTATGCCATTATAGTTCATAAATCTTGACACCGCTTAAAACTCAATAACATTGTGAAGAGAATCTACTATACAGCATAACATAATCATAGATAGGATCAGCAATGCACATGAGAATAAAATTTTCAGGGAGACTCACAATCAGCTACAAATGGCCCATACAACAACGATTAAGATAAAGAAGCTCATCGACATGAGAAAAAGGAGATACTTGACATATACATCAGAGCGCTTACCACGCGCTGGCCGTTCAAAAGCTCCTTCGCGAGGATCGAAGCGAGACGGCCAAGCATGTGGTGCCGCGCATCGACTACCACAACGCGGGCACAAACACCAGATCCTGAAACCATAGCTACGACCCGTGCAGGGACACACCTTACCTGCACATAAACTTTCAAGGAGAACTTCGACTGTGAACCCTAGAGGTAATATGACTTCCAAGCAATCTCACACAGCCTCAGAAGCGGACGGACATAACCTATGAGGAAAACGTCTCTTTGCTCCTTTTCCAACGTCAATGGAAAATCATATTAATTTTATTTTCTAAGCAAACTCTAATTGCATCAAAAATAGAAGAAGGAAGCAAATTAGGGACATACAAAGACATTTATCTCAAGATGAGGGCAATGCAAAGGAGGTTTATAAGCTTCTCATCTATGTCAATTTATCTCATTTCCATGCAGCACAAATATCTTTTGTCTGCTTATAACAAATGGCACACTATATTTACAAGATGCTTAATATATAAGCAAGTGACAATAAGAGATGAGACCACTATGGATGAAGTGACTTTAGGTATGTAGAGTAGGAACAACAGGAGATTCCTCTCCTTAGGTCTATTGAGATCACTATAACCTTGTTGTATATGTTGTAGAGGTAGCACCTTCATGCATTTTTGAAATGTGAATCTAAAAATTGTAGACCGCTTTTAGTTGTAGTCAGCAGTAGTAAGGAGACAAGATGGATTCCTTCTTTTCAAGCTCCAAGTATAGCCCTATCAAAACAACAATCGACCTCAAGTGCACACGAACATAAGTCAAAGGATCACAGGATGTCTAGTTCCTCAATCACACAATCAAGCACTCGTCCAATCACACAATGTACCTACGATCACATGATCAATGTACCTCCAATCACATGATCATTAGACCTATTATCAATCAATGGCAAGGTCAATTGCACACACGTGATTGATGTCAACACTTAATCACTAAAATGGTTGTAACTCACTCATCTCTCCACCAAGTCACATGCTCAAAATGGAGGCAATGAGAAGAAATACAAGAATATGTAAGAAAAAATGCAAATTGAACCCACATACATAGAGGATGTGAGCTAGAAAGTCGTAGCTTAAGTGCAAGCAAAAGCATAACTTACAAAATAGAGATGTGAGAAATGATTATGAAAGAGAAGTCAAAGGATATATAACACAATAGGAGACAAATAGGAAGAGTCACAAGCACTAAAATGTGAAAGAATGTCACTCAAAAGTGGACTAAAATCGTGTGCACAAGTTTTGTAAGTTATCCCTTAAGTCTTTCGTAAATCTTTTGTTCGAAATTTTACATGTTGTCTTGACATCTAAGAGTTTGTTGCCACCATCTATTGATCTAGAATTACCTTGCTTTGATTGACCTGAGAAATTGATGAAAATAGCCATGCACGTTTTAACATCCAATGTCTGAGGACTTGTTCATGCCTCACACACAAGAAAAAAAGGATCATGTCCAAATTGCAACAAATGAGATCAATACAGTCTCGTCGATGGAAGTGAATGTTATAAGAAACATCTACTTATCCAAATGAAAGTGTAGGTTTTTAATCAATGTTGTGTAATTCTTCAACCAATAAGTTTATAGATGTCTATTATAAAGTAGCTTCACAAGGTTCGAGTTAATGATAATATTAGGATGTTATGGAGCATTAAATAAGTAAAACACTTATCATGGTGGTTAAGTCTCAAGGATGGGAAGGATGAGGTCTTCGGTTCAATCCTCATGAATACCTTGGGGAGAGTACTTTACCTAAAGACTCTCTAGAGCTGTCTAGAAGCATCCACTCGGTTTAACTCTATTAGAGTGGGACTAAAATCCAGTGGTAAATACTCCTAACACTAATAAACTGTGTTCCATACCACCATACCCACTTTGATGTTGATGCAAACTTAATGTTCCAGATCATCAAGCCTACATCCACACCATCTTGTATGATTTTTGTTTTAATTCAACCTTTGGTAAGTTCCAAACCATGTACTAGAAATTGGATATTGTATCAAATTCTAATAACTTGAGCCTATGAAACTCAACATCTTTGTCCAAGGTTTGAACTTTTTGTCTTTTCATGCTTTGATGTAAAGCATATAAGGCTACTTATTTGATATTAAACCTTAAGATCCCTTGGTCTAGGTTTAGAATATCAATCATATCTTAGACTCCCAATTCCTTCAAAATCTCTTGATCTCTTAAAAATATAGGGTATTTCTAGATCATTTTATATCTTTGAGACCAATTTTGGAAAAATCTTCCCAAAACTCAATCCAATCCTACTTAGGACTCTATACTTAAGAGGTAAAACCTCTTCCTCATCTCATGAGTCATTCATGAACTTATTGCCAATGCCTTGGAAATATATAGTAGTTATAGTCACGACTACTTGGACAACCTTTTTCCAATTATGATCAATTCTTGTTGATCAGGCAACAATGATAAAGGTTTACTACTTCTAAGTTTCACTTTAGAGTTAACTCTTAATTCTTTTGAAATGAGTCTATGTCACAAAAGATACTTGTCCTTTATCCTCTTTGGAATGAGTTCATGATTACTGGATACTTAAAACCTTATTTTAAGTTATATGTTTAAGGTTAACTCTCAAGATTCTTGAAATAAGTCCAAGCCTAAATGATATTTATCATTATAATTGTACTAAGAAGATACTTATTTTCAAATACTTTCTATTAGTTTTGTTTTCTAATATTAATTGATTATTAACACATAAGTAATCTATGTCAAGATGTTGCATCTATGGAGAATGATGAAATAACTCGTGAATTGTGCATGTGCACATGCACCCACCCATGTTTGTCCCCTCTAATGCACTCATTCTTGTGCCCAAATAATTACATCCAATCGAGGCTTGAGGTAGGCATCATTCACCCCTCGTCAAAATATAACCAAATGGTTGAGGTATGTGCTACTTGCCTCCTCAATTTACAGAATACAGTGAATGCAGTTCCCCTTTGGATGAACCCAATACAAGAATAATGTGCACTTACAAGTTGTGCAATTACAAGATCTATGCTAAAATCTATTTTTTTAACTGAAACTAGTGTATTCCAAAAGCTTAAGGGGCCTTGAAATCTGTGAAGTGAAGTAGTACCAAGAAGACCTCAAAAGGAGACACCAACTAGTATTACCAAGAAGACCTCAAAAGGAGTCACCAACTTCATTTATGGATTCATTGAGAACAAATTCGCTATCCAAACCTGCTAAATCTCCTCAGTTTCCAGTGGACTTTATATAATTTCAAATCTTATAAAAAGATCTCTCTAAGAAGCTAGATATCATAAAATGGACACTCGAGTAAAGAGGAGCATGCATCCAAATTTAATTAACTACTACATCATCACCGATTGGAAGTAGTGTTTGAAGTGGCTACTTTGGATGCTCTCTAAAGACAACTTATAGATAAATTTTCAATCTTGAAGCTATGTACCTATTAAAAAAAATTCAAAAAACACTCGTAAGTCAAAAACAATGAATTTGGACAACCTTTGTAACATTAAAATGGTGAGCAAAAATGCCTTCTTGGATGTTTTCTACTTTTCTCTAATATGCTCTTTACTTTGCTTTTCCACATATACTTTTTACTTCAAGCATCCAAACATAGATGCTTATGCACACACTTAAAATGAATCATTCATTGTGAATCTTGTCACACTCTATTCTTCATGTATGCACATCCTATGGTACATGAAATAGAAGCAAAACATTTAGTTAAAAGCAAAGAATGGATGCTTCCCCTTTTATTCTAAATGGAAATAAATTATTCAATTGGATCCTCTCTTGGGTTTTTGTCCCTTCAAAATGGAGAGGTGATTCTTCTCCTCCACTTGCGTAGTCATCTTCATCTTTATTATGCATCTTCTTGGTTGCTTTTTCCTTCTAGCTTGATGCTTTATGGGTGAATTAAAAAGAAAACAACCTACCCTCCTTCAATTCCCTATGTTCCATTATTGTGTCATAGAACATTTGCTTTCCTTTTTCTAGATACGATTAGAAGGCTTATACTATAAGATATCTAAGAGATAAAAAGAAGATCGAGACAAATCCTAAAGAGCATTGGACTACAATGAATGGTGGCTCTCTATATCAAAGGAGAAAGCATGGGAGTTTCATGAGGATATAGAATATTTTGGAGCATCAATGTTGGGTATGTGAGTGAGTGGCTAAGCACGAATAGAAGTACACAAAAGAGTGAAGAAGGAGATTGAAGCACAAAGACATGTGATGGGTAGAAGAGCTCTCTATCAAGAGCTATAAGTGGACCCTAAGTACAAAGTACCACCACATATGATTATATCATGTATATGTGGTTACATGAGGAAAAAAACTATGGCCAATACTAGAGTAAAAAGTGCCCGTGTATAGGGAAATGGTTCACATCAAAGCTACTTGAGAGACACATAAATGTAACAAACCCCCATAGAACGAAGGTTGAGAACACATACAAGGAGTGACAAATCAACTCCCACAAGGTAATAAGCCTAAAGCTTTGCTAAAAGCTTCAAACTTTTCTTATGGAATAGCTTTGGTGAATATGTATGCCACATTATCTTGTGTAGGCACATATACCAAATCAATATCTCCAGCATGAAGGTGCCTACAACATAATGATCTCGACAGATACAAAACGGATGCCAAGGTAATACTCCAAAAGGCCAAGATATAAGACATTAAAAGTATTGCAAATCAGCCATAAGCATGACAATTTTCTCATCACATGACCTAGTCAAGAGAATCCCATCTTTGAGTACATAAAGTGTGCTTTTAGTTGGACTACATGTAAAAACAAGATCAATCAATTGCTTATGTATTTTATCATACAATGCACATGGAGCTTGGTTAAGTCTATACAAAGCCTTACGCAAGCAACAAATCATATGCTCTTGACCTTTGATGGCAAATTGAGGAGGTTGCTTCACGTAGACCTCTTGTTGTAATGGTGGCACATCTATCCAATGTGTAGGGAAAATCATGGTTTTCCAGGATGGTCTCTTAGATATTGAAGAAGTGGTGGATAAATCAACTAATGTTGACTCCTGTCCAAACTCCACATCAAACACACAACTAGAGGGATATACAATCTTGGACACTAATCTTTATGATCATCTTGTTCTCGATTGATTAGTTGGAAATGAAATTTGATATGATGTAGATGGTCCAGGGATTGACACAAATTTCTATAATGTAGATGATAAGTATCACTCATTGTATGGTTTTGGTTCAAGTGGTCAATCGACACAAGCAAATTTTCCTAGGATTCATATTTCCAAGGATAACATGATCAAGGAGGGGGAAGTTCAAGGTTTAAGCCCCTTAGGTGATAATGGAATCAATCACTATTATCCTAGACAAGGATGAGTACAACATGAAGGAGCTTCACCTCCTAATGCCCAATATCAAAGGTGTCATTAGATCTTCATCATGGAAAACTAATAGTTTTACTATCAATAGGACATCATGCATGAAGATAGGAACTTTTGCCTCACTGATGCAAGGGGTTTCCACTCCTACTCCTATGAGGTAAGCCTCAATCGGATTCACTTGTATTTTCATGTCTGAACAACATGAATACCTAATGGCATTAGTGGTAGCTCTTGAATCAATCAAGGCTTTCATCTCCTTGATTGTAGTGCCCCATCCTAGCTCTATTGAGATGAATGGTCTTCTGTCTATTATGCTAGGGGGCCGTATTCATTTTAGTTTGGCACAATGCTATGTGATATCTTGGGGCATCTAGGTTGGAATTGGTAATTACAAGGTGGAGATCTTCAATGTTAGCATTCATGTGATGATATATGCCCTATCGTCTTGGGCATTTAACATGCATTTGATGCATTCTCGGGCTTCATCATGTGCTTCTTCTCTAATAGTTTGTTCTTCCTCCCTATGCTTCTTAGCCTAATTTAGTCGTTTAGGCATCTCTTCTATGAGTTGTTGGTTCTTGATAAATCTTGACTCTGCATTCACCGATATAGGTTGGCATTATGTCTCTTTCTAGGGTGGCTAATTGTACCACACCACTATTCTATTGATCATCATAGATCCATAACCATGTTTTTCTAACTTAAGAGATGTTGCTTCAAGGTATACACCAACACTAAATCACTTTAAGCCTTTGTCTTTCATGTGTGCATCAAAAAAAGCCTTTTGTCTTTTCTTTGCTACATATATTCCTGTTGCTGCTCTCAACCTTATCTCTCCTAGAAGTTCTAGATCCATGATCCTCAAGGATAGCTTGTGGCCCATCCATTGAAGCTTTTGTGTTACTTTCAATGTGGATATCAAGAAATCTAGTGGTAGCACTGTGTTTTGGCCAAAGACTATTTGAAAGGGAGTTGCATTGAGTACCATTTTATAGGCCACTCGATATGCCCAAACAACATGATATAGTTGTTCATCCCAGTTAGATCGTTTGTTATCTACAAGCTTAGTAAATACATTACATAGGATCTTGTTTTTAATTCCGTCTTGTTTGTTAGCCTAAGGGTGGGTGTTGATTTTTTGTGTATCACCATGAAATCTTGTAGAAGATATTCAATCTCTTCATTTAAGAAATGCATTCCTCTATCACTGAATATTCTATGGGAAGTTTGTACTTTGTAAAGACATTGTCGAATAAGAATTTAGAAGTGGTTTGTGCATGATTCTTAGCTCTCACTACTACCCACTTGGTGAGATGATTTATGGCTACAATGATGTATTCTATACGGGCATTTCTAGTTGGGGGATTGATGGGTCCTAAAAAATCTTTACCCCACTATCAAAAATTGGTCCACAGAGACCGCTCCATGTGTGTGTGGGATAAGGGCCAGCCATAGCCAAGGTCCCAAGCTCGAGGGATATCCTAAGGTATTCAATGATAATGGGGATGAGTGTTGCATGATGGCCACATGGGAACACTAGACCATTCCAGAGCATTGTTAGTTTGGATGCAAGAGGATATATTGGATGGGAAGAGAGTGGCACACACATCATTCACAAGTCTTTAGTTTCCAAATTTCAGAGAGAGAATCAAGCAAGTCTATCATTGGGGATTCAGAGCATGTTGGAAGAGTCCTTGAGTCACTTCTTTGCATGAAGATTCTTGGAACTGCCTTGAAAATCAAGCTGAGTAATTATCACCATCCTCAAGGAAGAAGCATCGCATGAAGCATTCACCACCGTGAACTTGATTTGAGAACTTAGTTAAGAAAAGGGAAGCTTTGAACCCCCTTAAGAGGAGCATCAGCCCCAAAGGAGGGTTCACGTGAAGCTCAGTGCCCAACAGAGTAAGTTGTTCACACAGGCCCTACCGAACCTGCCTGGGGTCAAGACAAGCTACCCGAGAGAGAGAGAGAGAAGTTGCTCACCTCCTCTTCTCATGAGTTAGCAGCACTAAGAAGTTTGACTTCTATTTAAGGCATAAAAACTAGGTTTTGCAGCACATATGGATAAAGGAAGTAGCCACATGCTTGAATTAGAGCTGACGAACGTGATTATAGAGGAGAATAAGAATTGATTCTCTTGTTTCTTCATCAACCCCCTCTCATGATATTTAGAAGGATTATCTAGCTACACTCATGTGGTATCCAAATTGAGTGATTTAACTCTCTATAGATTCCTTGATGAGAGACTGAGTAGTTATAAGCTATCACTTGAGCCTATCTTTAGACCTGCACACAGATCCAAAGTTGGCTTTTCAATAATGAAGACCCCCATTCAAACACCTTTTAGATGCAATAACCATTGAGATATTCTTCGAGACTCAAGAGGAGTGTGTGTTGACCATCTCCAACACCTACACACACCTGCACATCAAAGTTTTGGACTCCAAGATAAGTTTTCTAGTCAATTTTGATGCATTATTGCTCTTTACATGCATCGTTGCACACATAGAACAAGCATAATGCATAGCATATATAGTATATGATTGATTAGAGGCTTGTTCAACTTTGCTTTTTCCCATGAAAGTCTTAGTGCTTGATCTTGCACGTACAACCAAGAAGTTATAATAACTCTCAACATTCTTATTGATTATACCCTATTGCAGGCACGAGGTTTTCCACAAGGGCACGTAGTGCCCTTTGGTTTCATTGTGTATATATTGTGCATGCTAGCACTGCTTGGTTTGGAAAGTGCATGTAGTGCACTTAGTTATTTGTTTTTAATTTCCATTTTCTTGCCGAAATGTTGCCAAAAGTTTTAAAATTAAGCATGCATATGCATAAAAAGTAAGCAAAGCATACTAAAATTTTCTTTTTCTGTCATTTTTTTATGCAAAGGCTTGTGATTAGTTCATTTCTACTGCCACTTTATCATCTTAGGTGTACATAACACACACAAACTTAAAAAAAAAACATAAAACAATAAAACATAAAAAGAGACTTTCACTTTATCCTAGTATAGAATCAAGACCCTCTTCACTAGCTAGGATTGATACACTCATGGTTGAGCACACCTCAGATCCTATAGAGACCATGAGTGCTAGGATAGCACACTTTGAGAGCGCACTTCATCTCATCTTGGAGCACATGTATGGCTCCAAGAAAGAGGAAGTGATGCCTGAGATTGATTTTCCACGGATGGAGTTAGATGCTCTAGGCGAGCATCAAACTCCAGAGATTCCTAGAGAGATTGTACTAGTTAGAGAGGCCCGATGATAGCTTAAGGACCTTAAGCTACCTAGATATCATGGCTCGACTAGTGCTAGGACTGCTTATGTTGCTGGGCAGTGGCTCAACAAATGGGAGAGGTGCTTTCGTTTATGCCATATCATGGATGATAGGCATAAAATTCAATAGGCCATGTATAAACTCATGGACGTCACCCATAGGTGGTGGCATAAGATAGAGCAAGACAAGAAAGAGCCCATGGTTTGGGAGCAATTTAAAGTCTTGTTCTACAATAACTTTGTACCACATAATGAGAGGTCTAGAGCACTAGACACTTGGTTTTTCATTAGTCAGAAAAACCAAACCATTCATGAGTACTCAGATAAGTATAGAGAGGTACTTCTCAAAGTACTTGACTCTATCTCAAAGTTTCTCTAGGTCCACAACTTTGTCTTGGGACTTAGAGAAACTATCCAACCTTTAGTGAGGAAGGAGAGGTGTCACTACTTGGCACAAGCCATGGAGATGGCTCTAGTTTATGAGGATGGCCATAGGGGTATAGGCTCCCAAGGCTAGAGATCCTCATGGACTAAGATGAGTCGACCCTTTTCCACGTCCACTCTTGGTTCAATCAGTGCATAGCCTCAGAAAGAAGCTAAGCAGGTGCACATGATCAAGAAAATTTCATGAGGAAAAAGGAAAGTGTCTACTCTAGCTGACATGGCATACAATAAGTTTGTGCTTACCCCTCAATGTAAAGAGAAGGCAATGAACAAAGGATTGTGCTATGGATGTCTAGGACAAAACCTCTTCAAGAATTATCCTAAGAAGAAGAAAATAGTAGCTGCTATAGTCATCAATCACAGGCAAGGAGCGATGGAGATGAGGATTTTGGTGATTCCCCATCCTAAATATCATATCTTATAGTGGCCATGATGGTCACAAAGAAGGTTCCTACTATGCTAGATGTTGTGTTTTCACCAGTCGCACAGAAAGGATACCAATTCCCAAACACAGAGCTCATTGTCATGAGAGGAGTCATGGCAGGACAACCTGTCAAGGTACTCTTTGACACTGGGTGTACACACAATGTTATTAGTTCCCGACTAGTCAAGAGGCTACACTTAGGGACTATGCAGTCAGAGTATGCCTACACAATAGAGTTAGCCAATGGGAAAGGAATTGAGACATGGGATTGATGAGTGGTAGGTTTACCCATTTGGATCCATTCCTATGAGGATAGATTGGATTTTGAGATAGCACAACTGGTACGTTTTGATGCAATCTTAAGTAAAAAGTGGCATGCAAGGAAACGACAATCAATAGACTTTGCTTCGCATGTTTATCAGTTTGAGCATAAGAGGAGGTGACTAGTACTCCGTGGAGAGCCAGATCTCCAAGAGACATGATTGGTAATCGCTATCAAATTGCTCAAGATTGATTGTAAGTATATTTATTTTCTTTCATGTGTAGTGATGGATTTATGCAGTCATGGAAACTCTAGTTGGAATGCTCAAGTACTTTCAGATAAGTAAGAGCAAAATTCCAAGAGTTGTTCTTGAAAGAATTACCTTCAGGTTTACCTCCTTGCAAGAACATTGAGCATAGAATCGAATTGGTAGTCCGACCACTCGACCACCATTTCAAATGAGCTTGCAAGAGGAGAATGAGGTCTGCAAGGTCATGGATGAGTACTTGCAAAAAGGGCTGATCAGACCTAACTATTCGCCCTTTGAAGCACCAATTCTTCTTATGAAGAAGAAAGATGGATCTTATAGAATGTGCATCGACTACATAGCACTCAATAAGATTACCATCAAGCATATATATCCCATGCCCATGATAGATGATCTTTTAGATGCTCTAGGTGGGGTCATTGTATATAGTAAAATAGATTTGAAAAGTAGCCACCATCAGATTAGAGTAAAAGATCAAGATGTATATAAAACAACTTTTAGGACTTTTTTTGGCCATTATGAGTATTCAATTATGCCATTTGGTTTGACTAATGCACCTTCTACTTTCATGATGTTAATGAATGATATTTTGCGACCATTCATTGGAAAGTGTGTTGTGGATTTTGTTGATGAGCTGTTAGTGTATAGTAGGTCTATACATGAGCATGAAAGTCATTTGAGATTAGTATTAAATAAATGAAAAGAAAATCAATTGTTTGCAAATCCAGAAAAGGCACAATTGTTCCTTCCAAAGATAGAGTATTTAGGGATGTGGTATCAGTCGATCGGGTTTAGATGGATCCCAAGACGGTCACAGTTTTGGTACTCTGAAACAAGCTATTTCGGAGGTTCCTATACTCAAAGTGGTAGATCCCGTAGAAACCATTTGAGTTGGAGATAGACGCTAGTGGCATAGCCATAGGGGCAGTCTTGAGCCAAGATGTCCTACCAATAACTTTTGAAAGCAAGAAGTTGAGTAGTGCATAGCACAATTGGCCAATGCATGAACACGAGTTGTATGCAGTGGTGTATGCTCTTAAATTTTGGAGACACTATCTTTATGGTGCAGACTTTAAGGTATACACAAATCACCATGCACTCAAGTACTTTTGTAGTTAGCCAGATCTTTGAGGTAAATAGGCTCATTGGGTTGAGCTCATGCAGGAGTTTCACATGGAAATCTTGTATAGAACAGGCAAAGAGAATATAGCAGCTGATGCATTATCATGGATAGTGTATCAAATGAGCTTTAGAGTTCTAGAAAGCTCATTGCTTCAAGATATAAAGGAAGCACATGTGGAACTTCCACATTTTGTACATATCATTAGAGCCATCAGTGATAACTCTATCATAGGAGATGAGGTAGTTCTAGCAAACAAGTCAAGTAAAGCAAACAAGTCAAGTAAAGCAAACAAGTCAAGTCCGTCTTCCAATTTCTCAAAGGAGAATGGAATAGTTAAACGGAAAGGAAAGGTTTGCATACTAGATTCTTAGGACTTGAGAAAAAAATTCATGCATAATAACCATGATGTTCCTTGCACAGGGCATCATGGTGTTGATAAGATAATTCAACTTGTTAGAAGAACTTTTGGGTGGCCTAAGTCAGCTAGAGATGTCCAAAAATATGTTCAACAATGCTTTATGTGTCAACTCAATAAGGCGGAAAGGGTAAAGACACTAGGTCTTTTACATCCTTTACAAATTCTAGAGCACAATTGGGACAGTGTATCCATGGACTTCATAGTGGGGTTATTGTAGACCCAAAGGAAGCGGGATACTATCCTATTTGTGGTAGATAGGTTGAGCAAGATGGTTCATTTTATACCCACACAGGAGGCTATAAAAACTCCATAGGTAGTAGAGTTGTTTGTCAAACATTTCTTGAGATTGCATGGGTTACCGACATCCATAGTTTCAGATAGGAATGTCAGATTCATAGTACACTTCTGAAAGTTTGTATTTGACAAACTAAAAGTGTCATTGAAAATGAGTAGTGGTGATCATCCACAGATAGATGTTCAGACCGAGAGTGTCAACTAGATTCTAAAGGACATGATGAGAGCATATGTGTCTACGAGGTAGACAAATTGGGATAGTTACTTGCCACTAGTAGATTTTGCTTATAACAATAGACCTCATAAAGTGATAAGAATGTCTCCCTTTGAGATGAACTATGGCATGAATCCCACTGCTCCCAATACCATAGGAATGCCAAGGAAATTTTTAGGAGTTCTTGGTGAAGCTCCAAGCAAATTTAGAAATAATTAAAGCCAAGATGTAGCAAGCAACTGATAGGGCAAAAGAATATGCTGATAGGAAGAGATCTCTTAGATTTTTTGAAGAAGGAGATAGATTTTTCCTTCAAGTGCCAGCAAGGCTACTTCATTATCCATAGGGAATTATACTAAGCTTTCACCAAGGTTTTTTGGACCTTGGAATATAGTTAAGAAGCTTAATGATGTTGCATACTGATTAGAGCTTCCTCTAGATTGTAGAGCCCATCCAGAGTTTCATGTCAGTAAACTTAGAAAGTATATTTCTGGGGAGGATAATCTAATAGAGGTTATTGTTTCTTTGCAAGAAAGTGATAGCACAGATCATTCTCAAGATAGGATACTAGATCAGAGATAGAAGCGGTTGAGAAGCTATGTCATCCAAGAGTATCTAGTAGCCTGGAGAGGATTACTGCTTACAGACTCTACTTGGGAATCAGAAGCTCTAGTTCACAAGTACTTTCCCTCATTGATCATTGAGGACAATGATCTTTAGAAGGGGGAGAGAGTGTCAGACATTGGTCTATAGAGACTACTCCATGTGTGTGTGTGGGACAAGGGTTAGCCATAGCCAAGGTCCCAAGCTTGAGGGATATCCTAAAGTATTTAATGGTAATGGGGATGAGTGTTGCATGATGGCCACATGGTGACACTAGACCATTACTATTTTGGATGCAAGAGGATATATTGGATGGGAGGAGAGTGGCACACACATCATTCACAAGTCTTTAGTTTCCAATTTTAGAGAGAGAATCAAGCAAGTCTATCACCACTTGGAAAATGCACGTACTCCCATCATGGGTCTCAAAGGCATCTCATCCTTTCTTATAGGATATTGAGCTCTCTAGCATGTGTTACAACATTTCACATATGTATGTGCATCCATGTGAAGTGTGGCCAACCAAAGTCATGAAAACATAATGGCTTTGATTAAGAAATTAGTTCCAAAATGTCCACCTTCAACAGATTTGTGTGCAATTTCTAGTATTCTCAAATAGTCATTTTCATGTACACATAATCTCAAATATCCATGTCTTCCATGTTTCTACAAACTTTCTCCAATTAATGCAGTCTTGTGATTCTTGTTGTAGGCTCCTTTTTTGAGATAGCATTGTTAGGGAAAGTCTTCATTTTTAAGAAATCTACTTAGGGTTGAGATGATAAGGTTTCCTAATACAAGATGAGAATTCTTTAATCAACTTATGCACATCAGATTCCATAGTTGGCCAGTATGTCCCAATCTCTTTAGTGTCAAGAGGATTCTTTGTTTAGAGTAGTGTTACCCTAGGGCACCTGCATGTGTTAATAGCAACCACCTGTTATGTTCTTCTTTGTCCAAACAAGTTACGATACCCTGCTCATCTTGTTTATAGACACTTCTTGCTAATATATAATACTTTTGTGATTTTACTTCTTCCTTCTCATCTGTTCCATGGGGTTATTGGGTCCATATGTCAGAATGGGTACAAGTTTCTTTGGGACTCTCTTGAAGTGATTTATGAAAGGTGATCGGCCATAAGATGGGTCTTACATTTCCTAACAACTACTTCAAAATCGTATTCCCTTAGTAGAAGAAACCATTTTACTAAGTGTCTTGTATTGCAAGTTTGTTCACCAAGTACATAATTGCTTGATGATTGGTGAAAAACTCAAACTTCTTGGCAAAAATATAATGTCTAAACTTCTTGACCACATACACCATTCCTAACCCTTCTCATTTAGTTGTCGTATAATTTCTTTCATCCATCTTCGATTGTCTACTTACATAGGCTATGGGTAAGTCTATATTTCTTCCTTCATTTGGTTGTGCTAGCATACATCCAATAGAGAAATTGGTGGAATCAACATGAACACGGAATGGCTTGTTCCAATCAAGCATTGTTAGAATTGGGATTGAACACAAACGTCATTTTAATTCCAAGAATGATTTATCGAATTGATCATTCCATTCAAAATTAGTAAGAAGGTTGTACGTGGGTTTAGCTACGATTGCATACATGTGGATGAATCAAAGGCCCATGAATTCTTGCACCTCCTTCAGCATTTTAGGTCTTCGTAATTATGCTATGGCTCTCATTTTATCCTCATCGATTGATATTCTATTCTTTGACACAATATGACCTAAGATTTTTCCTTGTCAAACCATAAGCACACATTTTTCTGGGTTTAAGCATACTTGGTATTCTCTACATTTGTGAAATATTTGTCTATGGGGATGTCATTTTGTTGTATATGGGAATGGGTGCAAAAATTATCCACGTAGACCTCTAGATTCTTATGCAAGGATTCTTTGAAGACATGATGCATGAGCCTTCAAAATGTGTGAGGTGCATTTGTGAACCCAAAAGACATCACATGAAATGCAAAGATACTCCATTCGGTGGCAAAAGTTGTCTTATGTTGGTCTTCGAGAGTGATGGCTACTTGGTAGTAACCCAAAAATCCATCAAGGAAGCTATAAACTTCCTTGCTCACTACACACTCCAACAAAGGTTCAATAATAGGAAGCGGATAATTATCTCTTATAGTGGTGGCATTAACTCAATTCAAGTGAATACACACATGCTATTTACCATTATTTTTGGGCACAAACACAATGGGGAATACCCATTGAATATGCTCAAATTGATAGATAAATCCAACTTCTATCAACCTATCGACTTCCTCGTTTATCTTAGTTGCATACATGTAACTACACGTGTATGGTTTTTGTTTCGTGGGCTTGAATTTTAAAGTCATGGGGATCTTATGTGAGAAAACGTCTAAATCCACTCCTTTCAAGTCCTTATACGTCCATGCAAGCACATCTCAATGTTTTTGCAAAAGATCTGCCAGATCTCGCTCTTCGTCACTACTTAGGTCATTCCCTACGTACATGATTCATTCCTCATCGTCTTCCATGTTTACCACTATTTTCTTATTCATTTCCTTCTTATCATAAGCTTCTCCCATGAGAGCCTCTCATTTTGGCATTCTCAACATAATCTTTCTATCCTCCATTTCGTATTTTGTAAAGTTTTTTGGCACTTCAAACAACATGATTTTTCTTCTTCTTGAGCTGATGGGTTCTTTTTATGTTTCATTTTCTTGCTTTTTGTCTAAACTTAAGTGGTTAGAAATACATTGTTCTTGCACTCTCTTGCTCATGGTCTTAGTGTCTGTTAAGTACAACATGTATTCTTCCTCATAATCACAAAAAGGATCCATTGCAATGGATTCTAGATCCTCATTATTCTTCACATAAAATCATATTAGAATCACATTCTTCCACTTATATTGGCTCACACATGATTATTGATATGTCATATCCTTCCTCATCAGAATGGGGAGTCTATTGTTCTTCAATTGCTATATCCATAGTTGCTAGGATTTCTACCCACCCATGAGGTTTAAAATCCTTGTCTGGAAATATCATAAGTGCATAGGTTGGGTCTTGTATTGATCTATTGTTTTCCAATGCTCCTATTTTTCTTGGCTCTAGTCTCTTTCCTTCTGCTTCTGCCACCTTAGACATCCATAAGTGGGTGTCCTCATGCATCCATGAAGGATCTGGACCTATAGAGTGTACTCACCCCATGTCCTTTGGCATCTTGTAGATGAGATTCCATTGTAAGGGTGGGACAATTCTATGGGTGTAATCTTTAAGATTAACCTTAGGACTCATCCCTAGGTGTTGTAAGTACAATTGGTTCCCCAATCTTGCCCTATCTGCAATTGTGTCATAAAGGGTCTACCTAAGATCATTTTGTAAGTATGAGGTTTCCCAAACTCACATATTGAAAAAGTGTGTTCAAACTCTACATGACATGTGGTGAGAGTGATTTCTTCTAATAGTCCTAATGGCTTTTCTATATGTCCATCTGGCATATGCAACTTCATTCTCATGGGTTGCAAAGCTAGTTTACCCCAACGTTTCCATAAGGATGTGGTGGCAATGACAACTCCTTGTCTTGAGTCTAGGATCGCCTTGATCATATACCCTTGTTATGTGATAGGAAGATAGGTGTTTCATTCTTCTCCTTTACTCATATCTCCTATCTTGTCTATGGGGATCTCAAGAACTTTCCTATTGGATTCCACCTTTGAGGGGAACTATCAAGCTTAGACACTTGGTTTGCTACATGTTTCCACAACTTTGGCTTTACTTTTAAGAGTCCTCTAAAGTGAGATGGCACTACACTTTAGTGTTTCTCACAACCTCTGTGTTTCTAGGTATAAATGAATTTTCGTTTCTTATCATTATCATGGGTGCTCCCATTTGAATGGACTTTGATTCCCATGGGCCTATGATTTGCAGCAATTCTTGTAAAGAATTGGATTCAAAATCCAATCTTTCACTTGATCAAATGTCTTCTTGCTTTCCATATATAGAGGGGATCTCTTGAAGGACTTGATCTTGAAGATCATCTATCTCTTGAATGGGTTGGGGAGTCATCTGTTTCATTCCCCACTTCTCTTCTTGGATTTCTCTCAAGAATTCTTGGGAATACGTGTTAATGGAAGGAGTAATTCCACAATCGGTTGATTTAGGACCATAAGAGTTTCCTAGCAAGAATTCTCCTTTTTCACTTTCAACAAAATGAGCCTTTCGAGGTGCCAAGGCCTCGGGTTTGGATGCCATTTGCTCAAATTGTTCTAATAATCCTTGGAAGTGTAACCTTGGTTTGACTAGGTTGCTCTAGTTAAAGAGTTGTCTAGCCTCAAACATAGTTTAAGCTAGCATCTTGATGTACAATTTCATTCTCTCTACCTCTAGGTTTGCTATAGGGTAAATCTTGTCTAATTTTTTTGTTGTTAATTCCTTCTTTTAGTTCTGCCTGATATGCATTGAACATCATGTATAAGTCTTTTGAGATAGGATATGTGAGTATTGAACCAAACTTAGGTACAAGTGGGATTTTTGTTGGGACATAATATATAAGTTCTACAATTTTAGCCTTGATCTCCTTAATGATACCTTCTAATTTTGGTAGTTTCATGGACCACTTTCTCATCACTCTTTCTCTGGATTCTTTTCATGATTTGGTCTTCCTCTTATTGGACTCTCCACTTTCACTCGAATCTGATTCCTTTTCTTGATCTCTTTGCTTGGCTTGCCACAAAGTTTGTGCTCTAGTGATTGCTTGAATGGGAGCTAAGGTGGGTGGAGTTCCAGTTGAGCTTTGGACTATGCATATCATGTTGATTGGAGTAATCTTTGAGGCACTAGCAAGATTCTTAGGGCACTCATGCATAGTATGCCCTTTACCACACTGAGAACAAAATGCTTCAACTATTAGATAATGTGGTTGATCTTCAGGTAGGGGATGTGGACATTCATGTATGAAGTTATCTCCTTGGCATCTATAACAAGGTCCTCTATGAGCATGCAATCTAATTTGTCTCATCTAGGGTCTAGGGTTGGGATTGGTGTATAGTACATTTGCATAATCTAGTTCCCAACTATAATCTCACGATGGATTCTCATATTGATAAGTCTCATAATGTTTTGGAGACTCCATGTAATATATGGGTGTAGCATACTTGACTAAGATTATGTTGGCAAGGGGTGCTGATTGTTGATCTAGCACTAGTTGTGGTCTAGGTTGTGCTTGATATTATTCTTGTTAGTTATGTTGTGGCCTCTATTGAGGTTGCTATTGGTATTGATTTTGATACCTATAAGGCTAATAACATGGTTGCTAATAATTTTATCTAACCACTTTCTTGTTATATAGACAATCCTGTGCCATGTGGTTCATGTACTTCCTTTCTATGTTGCATTAGTAAGAGTGTGGAACTAATGCATTCTAGGTTTGCATAGGACAAGCATTTGCCATAAGATCACCACCACATGTATAGCAATGCTTAATAGCTATGACCTTCTGATTCTATTTATTTTGTAAGTTTTTTCCTAGCTTTTGTGCAACTAATTCAGCTAATTCCTCAACTAATGATGAAGATTTCGATGTGACACTCATCAAGCATTTTGATCCTTTATAGAGCTTTGACAATTCTCACTGTTCTCCTAGGTTGTCTTTATATTTGTGCACATTCTCACACACCGATATAGGGTGTTTGGCTCTTTTACATACACATGTCATTGTAGATTTCTGATTTAGAGGCCATCTAAAAGCAGGGACACTTGTTTGGCTTGTGTAAGTAGCTCAGAGATTGGACATCTCTCTATGTATTGCTTGAATCTATGACCCACTAGCCTTACCATCTCTTGGGGGATCTGCTTAAAACCATGGATCAAGGATGAAGTGTTGTGCTTGATTCCACTTTTAGAGAACTTAGGGATGAATGTCTCCATCAATTGCAAGATGTTTTGATAGTTGTCTCACTACAATTGCTAAAACCATGCTAAGGTTGTACCCTTAAAGGTTAACCCAAAAGGCTCGTATTGAGTGAACAAGTCCTCTAATTGTTCAGCTCTCAACACCTCCTTGAATTCGACCACATGATCATAGGGATGTGATGTCCCATCAAAGTAGCTCTTCATTGTTTTAACTACCTTTGAGGGTCTCAGCATTCTCGAGTGTTCTCTTTGCCTAAGCAGAGGGAAATCATCATCCTCTCCATGTGATCTATGCCCCCTAGTTCTCTCTCTTTATGGTCTACTCGTACCTTGCTCTGATCTACCTCTCCCCAGGTTGTGTATGAATCTTACTTCTAGAGATTCTTTTGTCTTTTCTCTCTAAACTTCTAAAGTGTTAACATGTCCTTCACTAGATTTCTTATGTGAAGCTGATTGTTTGTGCAGAGGGAAAAAATTTGGCCTTGCCAAATATGAGCATGTTTGCTATAGTCTGAGACTAAATACATTCAATCCAAATCATGACTTATATAGGTGACTTTTCTAGGATTATCTAGGTCTTTGCAATCATACACAAGATACTCCTTTGTATGGGGCTTGTTCGGCCGAATTTCCAAAAAATCATCCTCTTTAACTTCATTTGCGTAAAGCTTTATGGTGGCATTGTCTTGAGGCATTTTGGTGGTGGCTACAATCCTTGTCAACACAAATTTGTTCCAAGGAGTGGTCAATATCTTCTCCTTATCAACCTCATTAGTATCCCTAACTTTTGAATCTAGGAGAACATTCCAGAAGTCGTGAGTTCTATCAAGGTGAGTAGTGATGGCATACATAGTTCCTTGCTTGTCTATGTAAGAGCCATCCTCAAGCGCTTTAATGGTTCTTTAATTATCAACCATGTATTGGGTTATTTGATTTGTTAGGATCTTGTCTCAATATGATGTCGCCATGAGTACTTGCATTTAATTAGCTTGAATGTTAAACGTTTGATTATGTACTTTTTCCCTTAGTGTTTTTGCCGTGTCAATTACCTAAAAATCTTGAAATTTTTCCTTTAGAGTGTCGAAAAAATTCCCATCCATATCGACTAATGACCCAGGCTCTGTCCATGCTGCATTCGCGCTAGTGGAGCTCAATGTTTTTCTCTTCTTCTATCACATCCATTTGCACTCTGCTTAGCAGTGCTTCCAAAGAACTTATCTATTCCTCATCTTCCGACTGGAAGCTCGATCATTCCCAATATCTACACCACAAGGATATAGCAATGGAAACACTCTGATAGAAAACGACAATGAAGATGAATGAACAGACACAGAAGCCAAATGCCACCTGTCGTTGACATCTTCATCTTGCTAGAGTACTTGAGAGAAAGTTGAGGGACAAGCACTGACAAGGGTTACTACATAAATGAAGAGTACTTGAAGAAGGTTTTCTCCTTTTGAATGCACTATATGTTGCCTGAGATGAAGCTTTTCTATGCAGGTATGTCGTTAGATCCCATCTTAGGGTGGCACCCCTAATAAGCTTTTGAATGTTATGGGCCTTGAGATCGCGAGCAATGCAATCAACCGAAAACTGCAAGCCCACCTTCAAAGACATAGACACAAACTTTGTACGTTTCTTTTTTCCTATTCTAGAAGCTAAAGCAGTGACACATGCAGCCGCACCACACTTCACGGTTATAGTGCCCACCATAGTCAAGTTATGTTCTCCTACTTTCTCTATTCTATCATGGATGGCAACCCTGCTATGATACCACATGTTGCATCATTAAGCTCAAAAACATAGAAATATTAACAAAAACATGCAAACCTAAAGCATGAGAAAAGGGGTATCAAGCAAAGCAGAAGACAAAGGGAGATATCAAGCCATAAAAGATATAGAGGGATATCAAGCAGAGGGTTTCAAAACCCAAAACTTGGAGCATCATCATGATTGAAGACAACCTGACACACCATTTGGAGGAGGCACTCACCAAGGTAACAAAGCAAAAGGCCGCACTATTGAGGGCATCTAAATAAGGAACATATCATCTTGAGGGCACGAAAGACAACCTCTATAGACCTATAGCAGACAATGTACAATGCAATATGTCCTATTCTATCTTACACTTCTTTTGACTCTCCCCCTTCTAACTCTCAATAAACTCTCCTTCACACTCTTACACAGTAGTCACTTTCTTCATATGATTACACACACTTAGCATATGCTTACTAACTCATTCTTCAATAGCTTTTATACTATCCCTTGTGAGCACACACTTCTCTTTTCTCCCCATGTCTCTTTGCAATATCTTTTCCTAGGACATGGAGGCCCACTTTCCCACTCTCTGGCTTACTATCCCATATGGTTCACACATTGCCAAATCCTTTGTATCCTTCATGATGCTCTCAAATTCAAACGAATCTTTAAAGATCTTCTCATGTACAACTCTATGTCCATCGGATCTACTTTTGTCGTATAGTGACCTTAGGATAGGTACTTAGAAAAGAAATATTTATTGGGGGCCTTTACATATACCTTTTCAATCCTTGTAAACTTTGAATTAAAAAAAGAAGACATTGTCGACATATGTTATCTCAAGTGCCTTGATCCCTTGAATCTTGAGGCAGGTGTGAGGGTTCAACCCCTGCTAGCCACGATTGACATGCATTGGGCCTTAGACTAGTTTTGCTGCCAACTTTGGACCATGATTGTTGTATCAACTTCATGCCATCTTAAACATTGCTTTGTGGGATACAGGGGGGTCTTGTGGGTACTATGCCCATTCACTTGTACAATTGTTCTTTCAATCACTTCAAGTAACAAAGATTAAGCTTCGGTTGAACTTCCATTTTAAACAGAAAGGAAATGTTGAAACTTTTCGTATTTGTTAGTGGGTAATATTAGCCATATCATGGTTTGTTTGGCACAAAAAAGGTTGAGAAAGATGATATATTTTCCACTATGTTGAGGTTCATAGTTATTACTGAGTTTTCCCTCAATTAGCACACTTGAATTCCCCAAAAGATAGGGTTGGAAGATATGAAAACTGATAATTTTTTTACCTGAAGGTTGTCCTCAAATTCCAATTGAGATGCAATATTTGAACCAGGAAGCTAAGTATATTCATTGAGCACCTATCATGGACCTTGGAAGATTTACAAGAAGCTTAGTGATCTTGTAGTGGAATTACCTTCAACTCAAATTTGATAAAATTTTCCATGTTAGTGGGTTGCAAATGTTTACCTTTAGGAAGGACAAGATATCACTTCATTGAATGAACAACATAATCATGACAAATTGACACTACATAGGAGAGAATGTCACTTGAGAAACTATGAGATTCCATAATATCTAGTAGATTGAAAATATCACCACTCACATGTGCTATTTGGGAATCAAAAGCTCCCACTCACAAGCACTTTCCCACCTTGGTCATTACCAATTTCTAGAACAAAGAGTGAGTATTAGACTAATGGCTTGCTCCTAGCTCATGCATATACATAAGATGGACTTTTAGAACAAGCTCTCTAGCTTGAATGAAGAAAGGATATAGTGGGGGATCCTATGGTTAGGCCCATGATTGCAACATAGAACCCTAGAGAACCTTAGAGAGGATATTAGACATACCAGAGGCTAGAGTTATTCAAAGATGGGAGGTGAGACCACATAAAACCATAGATTTTTCCTAGCATGTTCAATAGATCACATATTATTTTTGCACATAGTCAAAGTCTCATCAATGAAGCGTTATTATTTTCCAAATAGTTACACATGAGCATTAAGTTTTTTTATCCGTTTTCCCTTGAAAATGCCAATATTCAAATAGATATTATCATTCTTGCCTGATTGCCTTTTCAGAGACTCAACATAATAATTGCTACTCCATGATGTTTGTGAAGAATGGTAGATTTTTAAAAGAAAAACCATCTAGAAGAATTAGGTCATTGGTATCCTCCTAAATGTGACTTATAAAGGGAAGTGATGGAAATTCATTGACTAACTTTGGACACTCTTGTTATATGTATCTTCAACCATGTACCAAGTTCATCATTTACATTTTGATTAGTTCTTTCTTTGTGATAAATGTGCAACCATAACTAACAATGTGCACTTCCATCCTTTTTCTAGTTAAGCAACACCAATTTTCTCCATATCTTCTAGTCCATTGAAGGTAATTATGAGAGACTTTTATGGTTTCCTGATTTTTTTTGTACAATCAATGACCATATTGGAAAGGACATACATAAGCTACCAAGTTATCTTTTTGTTTGGATGAATTATCAAGCTCTTAAGGAAATTTGGATTGAGCTACCAAGTTATCTTTTTGTTTGGATGAATACTCAAGCTCTTAAGGAAATTTGGATTTATTTTGCCTTGGGATGGGTCTCTTAGTTGGATTTAATACATCCCTAAATACACACACTTCCTTCTCTAAAACAGCATCATTGTCATTCACCTTGTGACTCTTTCACAACATTTTTGTACATTGCAATCATGCCTCTCATGCTAATATTTTTTCTTAGGGTTGGAAAGTAAAGATATCTATCCGCATCATAGTATCTAGGGTAGGTTGAAACTAAGCATCCTAAGGCTATTTCAAGGCCAAAGTGAAGTCATAGAAATATGAAAAATGGATGTGGATATACTACTCATGCTCTTGAAGCTCAAACACTACTTTAATTTTACAATGTAGACCTAGTCATTGAGAAAAATAGGTCTTTATGCCCATAAATAAGCATTTCTAAAAGTATTTTGGGTAAAAAATGGGGCAAACCCTATTATGAGAAGGGATTGAGTTGGGAAATTTTTATACAACTGTTGGGGATTCTTGGACGAGAAGGAGTTTGAGGGTTTTTAGGAGAAAAAGAAAAGAACAAGAGAGGAAATAATCTTGACAAACTTCTGCAGAAGCACCCTTGAATCTTGAGTTTTAATTACAGTAGAACAATTACACTGTTTAGTACAATCCGAGTTAATACTTCTGGGCACAACTACAGAGAATGCTCAATCACAAAAGACCAATTATCCCAAAGTCTTCCAGCAGCCGGTCTCTTCTGCACCAGTCCTTCACTTGCTTCAAGCTTCTCCTTGTGCCCACCTTGCACCAAGCTTCCACCAAGCTGAGGGATGAATACCTTTGCGGCCTGATCACGGTAAGAAACCTTGTGATCTGTGGGGTCTAGCTTCGCACTCC
Organism: Ceratopteris richardii; assembly: GCA_020310875.1. NCBI lineage: Eukaryota > Viridiplantae > Streptophyta > Polypodiopsida > Polypodiales > Pteridaceae > Ceratopteris > Ceratopteris richardii. The sequence continues at coordinate 44,434,703 of CM035425.1, forward strand.
TTGCACCCTTCCTTAGCCACCCTTCTTGCACTCTTCACTTCCACTTCCTAGTGTCGTCGCACACCAGTGACTCTCCACTTCTCCTTCTTGCTTCCTCTTGAAAACTCCTCTTTGCTTACTCTCCATGTGTAGAATAGCCTTTGCTTTCCTTCTTGAAGTGTGTTGGTCCCGTACGCTCCTAACTGCACTAGACTCTTGGCCTTCCTTTGATGTCCCCAAGATTGTCTTGTTAGGAGGCGGCCAACGACTCACTACTTTGTCCTGTAGTGACTTTAGACCAAAACAAAAGTTTGATTGGGCGGCCATATTTCCACATGTGCGTACACAGCCGCTTCACATGCCTTTATTTTTTCCTTTTAATTCGTCACTTTTGCCCCAAAGAGGGGTTCACCTGGACCTTCCCGATTACTTTGAACACCCTTTGACCTTAAGGAAAAAATACTTCTGCAATACCTCTTGTCTGTGAACAATCAAAAGTTACCCTTTATATGGACAATTGAAGGTGCACTACCTGTGCACTTTGACCCTTGAATTTTAACACTTCATTCTTGCTTATGCATAACTGTGACCTTGACTTTGCTGGTTTCAACCTACCAGGGCTCAACAGATGCCCACCACCTAATGTGCTCTCCGTCCCGGAGACACAGCAGCAACACGATACAGGGAGAACTCAAGAACAGAATGGAACAGCAGAAGAAACACAGAGGGAACTGAGGCATGAAAATAGATAAGGATTGATATTATTGATTAAGCAAGAAAACCCGATAAATCACGCTACAAATATTTATTATCCCTGATCATGACAAAATCAGAAGGATGAGAGTTTTATTTGCAAATCTATAAGGGAAACTGAAGCGATAGCAATTGATTGAGAAGTTGGCTTGCAAATTATTGAGAAGGTGGATTGAGGCCCGCAGCGGGGGGTTGTGGAGAGGAGGGCAGAGGGGCAGAAGCTTGCTCAATCATATGCTGGAGAGAACTAAGGCACTGCCTAAGGTGGTCCCGTTCGCGTTTGATACGACGGCACGCAGCATTATCACATAGCCCTAAGGTAGAGCGATTTTGAATATCTGATAAGGCCTTCAACGCAGAATCGGCCATATCTCGATAATGATCCCGCTCTTCTTTGAGTAAGCGAGCCGTTTCATTGAGCGATTGCCATTGAGAAGTGGCCATGCGGTTGATGTTGTCGATGGTAGAGATATACTGCTGCTGAACAGAAGCTGCGGCCGAGACAGAATCCAATGACACTTTGGAGGCGTGAGCACTACCAAGAGCAACTGCACTTGCGTCGTGGAGCAATTGTAAAAAGGAAGGGGCAGAAGGGAGGTCACTTGGCGGAGCAGGGGCTACAGGCGGAATGGGAGAATGAGTGGGAGCGGTAGAGGGAGTGGGATGTGTAGGAATGTTCGAGGGAAGGGGTTGGCTCAGGGGAACATCAATGATAGGGGGCGAATTGGAAACCGGAGGACGAGGGGTTGTACATGTGGGGTTGTGGGGCTTGAGCTGCGTTTGAACGAGCGGCCTGAAAGCTGATGAGGGAGAAGGTCTAGGAACAAGGTTAGGAGTAGGAATTGCCGTAGTAATGGTAGATCCGGGCGGAGGAAGGGAAGTGATATCAGGGGGGGCGGAGGTCGATGTGGAAGCGGAAGCTGAGTCAATTGAGATTGGAGGGGAGGGAGGAGAGGGTTGTGAGGGCGAATAGCGAGATTATTTGCAGATTGCGCTGGTATTTGATAGATCCAAACAAGGAATGGTGCAGAATATATGGAAAATGTATGAGAGCCCCGAGTGATAGCTTCACGAAGGCGTCGAGATCATAAAGTTAAGGAACTATAGATGAGGGCGGCGTAAGGGTATGGTCGACTATTGAGGAAGCAAAAAAGGGGATCCGCAATTCGAATATCAGACCATGGGAGTGAAGCTGTGGGACTACGAAGCAAAAAGAAAAAAATAAATGAATTAAGGATGGAGATCATGCGGATGGAAAAGCGGGCATTATTTTCAAAGCGATCTCTACAAAAGGCAATGGTGGCAGCGGCTGACACTCCAGAATATAAGAAAGGAGGACTACTGAAGTGGATTAGGGAGGAGCCAATACTAGCAGCAAGATCTGAGATTGAGAGAGTTCCTGTGCGAAAAGTAGGAAAGAGACGGAGAGTTTCATAGACCTCAGTATAATTTGAGGGATCATTGAAGAAAACGTTGGCCAAGCCCCAGAGACCCGCCTGCTGAAGATTTTCGATAGAAAATAGATGACGAAGTTCGATGGTTGGGAGGGATAAATGAATACGAATCTGCAGATCTAAATCAGGTGGAAGAAAAAGGCGCATATAATCTCCTGAAGGCGAGTTTAAGGTAAGAGAAGCAGATGGGGAAGGAGAAGGAGGGCGAGGGAGGGAAGGTGGAGAATATATGTCGGTGGACTCAGATTGAATTGAATAAGTAGGAATAGTAAGAATGGCAGGAGGAAGAGGTGAAGGCGATGCATTTGGTGGGTTAATGGGTGCGGGCACTGTCGGGATCTGGTAGATGAGGCTGGGAAGCTGTTGTGTAGGCATGCTTTCCGAATTATCTTCCGGCGCGGAGGGATCGGCCATCGAGGGTATGGATTCGATCTTTGTGTTGTTTCTGGCGAAGAACTTAATGGTGCTGAACCTGATTTTCGTGAATTCCTTGGAGGGGGGGCTGTTGAAGTGGCGGGTGTGGCGGAAGGGGTAGGGGGTGGGGGGTTCGGCTGGAGAGATGAAGGGGAAGGGTGAGGGGGATAGCACGGGGTGGGGTAAATATGGAGGGGAAGGGTTCGGCGGGGTGAGATGGAGGGGGAGGGAGAGGGGGCTGGCGGGGGGAGATGGAGGGGGAGGGAGAGGGGGCTGTCGGCGGTGAGGGGTGGAGGGGGTTTGTGCGGGGTAGATGGAGGGGGAGGGAGAGGGGGCTGTCGGCGGTGGGGGGTGGAGGGTGGAGGGGGGTTATGCGGGGGGAGATGGAGGAGTAGGGGGAGGGGGTAGGTGGGGGGAGATGGAGGGGGAGGGAGAGGGGGCTGGCGGGGGGAGATGGAGGGGGAGGGAGAGGGGGCTGTCGGCGGTGGGGGGTGGAGGGGGTTTGTGCGGGGGGAGATGGAGGGGGAGGGAGAGGGGGCTGTCGACGGTGGGGGGTGGAGGGGGGTTGTGCGGGGGAGATGGAGGGGGAGGGGGAGGGGGTAGGCGGGGGGAGATGGAGGGGGAGGGAGAGGGGGCTGGAGGGGGGAGATGGAGGGGGAGGGAGGCGCTGGCGGGGGTAGATGGAGGGGGAGGGGTTATGCAGGGGGAGATGGAGGGGGAGGGAGAGGTGGCTGGCGGGGGGAGATGGAGGGGGAGGTAGAGGGCGCTGGCGGGGGTAGATGGAGGGGGAGGGAGAGGGGGCTAGCGGGGGGAGATGGAGGGGGAGGGAGATGGAGGGGGAGGGAGAGGGCGCTGGCGGGGGTAGATGGAGGGGGAGGGAGAGGGGGCTGGCGGGGGGAGATGGAGGGGGAGGGAGAGGTGGCTGGCGGGGGGAGATGGAGGGGGAGGGAGAGGGCGCTGGCGGGGGTAGATGGAGGGGGAGGGAGAGGGGGCTGTCGACGGTGGGGGGTGGAGGGGGTTTGTGCGGGGGGAGATGGAGGGGGAGGGAGAGGGGGCTGGCGGGGGGAGATGGAGGGGGAGGGAGAGGGCGCTGGCAGGGGTAGATGGAGGGGGAGGGAGAGGGGGCTTTTGGCGGTGGGGGGTGGAGGGGGTTTGTGTGGGGGGAGATGGAGGGGGAGGGAGAGGGGGCTGTCGGCGGTGGGGGGTGGAGGGGGAGGTAGAGGGCGCTGGCGGGGGTAGATGGAGGGGGAGGGAGAGGGGGCTGTCGGCGGTGGGGGGTGGAGGGGGAGGTAGAGGGCGCTGGCGGGGGTAGATGGAGGGGGAGGGAGAGGGGGCTGTTGGCGGTGGGGGGTGGAGGGGGTTTGTGCGGGGGGAGATGGAGGGGGAGGGGGTATGCGGGGGGAGATGGAGGGGGTTTGTGCGGGGGGTGATGGAGGGTGAGGGGGGGGTATGCGGGGGGAGATGGAGGGGGAGGGAGAGGGGGCTGGCGGGGGGAGATGGAGCACTGGCGGGGGTAGATGGAGGGGGAGGGAGAGGGGGCTGGCGGGGGGAGATGGAGGGGGAGGGAGAGGGGGCTGGCGGGGGGAGATGGAGGGGGAGGGAGAGGGCACTGGCGGGGGTAGATGGAGGGGGAGGGAGAGGGGGCTGTCGGCGGTGGTGGGTGGAGGGGGTTTGTACGGGGGGAGATGGAGGGGGAGGGGGTATGCGGGGGGAGATGGAGGGGGAGGGAGAGGGGGCTGACGGGGGGAGATGGAGGGGGAGGGAGAGGGCGCTGGCGGGGGTAGATGGAGGGGGAGGGAGAGGGGGCTATCGGCGGGAGATGGAGGGGGAGGGAGAGAAGGAGGGTGGGGTTGCGGTATGAAGAGGATGAGAAGGAGAATTAATGCCCGAAAATTTTTGCTTCTTTTCCTGTCGAAGAAGATGCTGGAGATCTACTCTGCATGTCGGCAACAGAGTTCCTTTGGGGTAAAACTCGGCCTGACTATGATGATGATATTGTTGCAGTGGATATCGATGAGGATATTGAGGGGTGGTGTTGCTGAAGCTGAGGTCAGCAAGAATGAATGAGAGGTCTCATTATATAGCAAGGAGGAATGTGAGATTACCTCACAGAAAGGGATGGTTCAGCTTAAAAGAGTGCTCAAAAGAGAGGAGAAGCAAACTTCAATCTCATTCATCCAATAGATAAACAAAGAAAGGGTTCTCATTTAAAGATGTTGAGTAGAATAAGAGCCATGAAAAAAATTGACGCCTAATTTCCATTTAGTGATTGTTTATTGAATTGAGTGCTTAATGAAAAAAAGAAAAATGTCGCCCAAAATGTGTTAGCATTTATAGTTATGCTATTTTATTATTTTTAATTAAAAGAAAACCAAAACTATTAGGAAACAAAATTTATGAAAATGCGATTGTTATGACATTTTATGATAAGCTTTGAGTCTGGAAATATTTACTAATGGCAGGGTGTCACCATCGAGTGTTTCTAACTACACAGCACCCCACTGCAGCATCTTCGTAATGCGAAAAGGTCCTTCCCAGTGAGGGATCCATTTTCCTTTGGTTTGAGTAGAAATCTGTGGTCTGTGTAGTAGAGCTAAATCACCAGGCTTCAAGTTGATGTGCCATAAATTTTTGTCATGAGTCTCCTTTCTTTGTATCTGAAGCTTCTCTAATTGTTTGGAGGCTAAAATCCTTGATTCTTCCAGTTTATGCAAAGCAGTTAGTCGGGCTGGAACTTCTATCCCATTTTTCTCAACTCTTTCCGTTCGGATAGAGCCCTTGATGAACTCAAATGGTTCAATGGGAACAAGGCCATAAACTAGTTGAAAGGGAGAATACCCCGTCTCTTTGTAGGCCAATCGGTATGCCCATAATGTACCAAGATAAGCCTGTCCCCAAGAAGTAGGCTGTAACATACATTCCTTTCTTAGCATTGAAATCAATACTTTGTTGGTTGATTCGGCTTGACCATTAGCTCGTGGGTAGTATGCACAAGAAGTCCTATGTAAAATTCGATACCTGTTGGAAATTTCCTGCAGTACTTTGTTGACAAAATGAGTACCTTGGTCGGTACATATTTCAAGTGGACATCCAAACCTGCAAATGATGTTACTGTATAAGAAATCAGCCACAGTTTGTGCAGTGCAGTCCGTGGATGCAATAGCTTCAGCCCATTTTGTCGCGTAGTCGGTGGCTATCAGTAAGTACTTTTCTCTTTTAGGAACCGCCACGGGGTATATAGGCCCGACAAAGTCTAATCGCCACTTCTCAAATGGTTGCCAAGAAGTGGAAACAATCAACGGATTATGCCTCTGCTTGGTGGGCTTAGGGCCACACCGCTGGCATACATCACATGTTCTTCTCCATTCATCTGCGTCTTTAAATAGTGTAGGCCACCATAGACCAGCATCCAGTATTCTCTGGCTCATGATATGCCCTGGAAGGTGCCCACCACCTGTTCCTTCATGTGTAGAGTGAAGTACTTCCCTCACTTCATCTTCTTCCAAGCATTTCCTAACCCTGTCATCCTTGCCCTGTCTATATAATTTATCTTTAATGAAGGTATATGGTCTACTCTTGATTAGCAGTCTCTTCCTTTGTACAACACTAGCCTTTTCTGGATACAACCCAGTCTTAATGAACTGCTTAATATCATCATACCAACCTTGAGCTTGTACAGCAAACAGATGAGCATCGGGAAAATCATCATTGATTCCACTGGTTTGATCCATCATACTTATTCTGGACAGGTGATCCGCCATAACATTCTCTCTACCTGGTTTATGAATTACCGAGAAATCAAACTCCTGGAATAACAATAACCACCTCCATATTCTACCAGTGGCTTGTGGTTTGTTGAGTAAGTACTTTAGAGGTTGGTGATCAGTTATAATAACAAATTTCACTCCCAATAAGTAATACCGAAATTTTTGGACAACAAAAACCATGGCTAAGGCTTCTCTTTCTGTAGTGCTGTAGTTCCTTTCAGCCTTAGACAAAATTCTACTGGCATATTGAATCGGTCTGTCCATCTTAAATTCTTCACTAGGTTGTGTTAGAACTGCCCCTACTGCATATGCACTGGCATCCACATGTAAACGAAATATTTTTGACCACTCAGGTGTGATCAAAATGGGAGCAGACACTAACCTTGACCGTAGTGTCTGGTATGCTTTTTCCTCCTCTTGATCCCATTTAAAAGGAACCTCCTTGCCTGTGAGCCTAGCCAAAGGTCTGGCTATATCTGCATACATTTTAATAAATCTGCGGTGGTATCCTGTATGGCCTAGAAAACTTTGAATCTCCTTTGAAGATTTAGGCCTAGGTAATTTTAATATAGCTCTGATTTTGTCTGGATCAGGTGCCATACCTTTGGAAGATACCACATGCCGTAACAAAGTACCTTCGGTCACCAAAAAGTGGCATTTGTTTGGATTCAGTTTCAGCTTCGTTTCTCTACACCTCTCAGAAACTTGTTTTAATTGAAGCAGATGCTTCTCTAAACAGTCCAATGGAGTTTCTTTAAGAGTACCTGAAAAAGATGAAAAGTCATCCATGAAGATTCTTAACGACTCTAGTATCAATGGTCCAAAAATGAGATTAACTGTTCGGTTGAAGGTAGCTGGAGCATTTCTTAACCCAAAGGGCATCTTCAGATATACATAAGTTCCCCAAGGAGTAATGAATGCTGTCTTCTCCCGATCCCCAGGGTGAATGGATATCTGATTGTATCCACTGAATCCATCCATGAAGCTATAAATGGAATGACCAGCTACTTCTTCTATGACTTGCTCAGCAAATGGCATTGGAAATCCGTCTGTAATCGTGACCTTGTTCAATGCCCTAAAATCCACACAGATTCTGATCTTGTTAGTGTTTTTCTTTGGCACTATCACCATGGGAGATAGCCACTCCGAATGTTCTACAGGAATGATAATGCCTGCATCTTCCATTTTTTGAATTTCGGAATAGACAGCTTCAGCATACTTGGGATTCAACCTATAACTTTTCCCTCTCACCGGCTTTGCTCCTTCTATCAAAGGAATTCTGTGTTGTCCATAACTTGGTGGTACTCCTTCTAGATCCTTATAATGCCATGCAAAAACATCTGTGTAGTGGTTCAAGAATGTTCTGACCTTTTCCAGAAGCCCTGGGTAGTTCCACAACCAGGTGGCCACCAAAACTGGTCGGTTATTGTTTTGAGTATCTAAATGTATTTCTTTGACAGGATCTCTCTCTACCATACTCTCTTTGTGCTCAGTTCCTTCCTTGTCTTCTTCCACTAGTCTTCTGTGCATTGCTTCATAAGCAGGTGTCTCCTGAATTTCAATGTGTTCCTCTTTTTCCTGCATCCATCCTGCAGGTATTTCTTGAATAGGAAAAGAGTATTCTTCACTAGAGTCCGTTACCTTGCCTTTAGCCTTGACCTCTGCCTTATTTGTAGATTTGATATCCTCCTCTGAGTTGTAGTTGAGGGGTGTCTTTCTGTCCCTTCTGTGGTCCGTGATAGGCTCTCCCAATCCATCAACCTGGACTTTTTTGTCACCTTCATCATAATCTTCAGTTGTGCAAGAATTATTGAGAAAAATTCCAAAACAAGAAGGAGAGTTGCCTGCATGCAGCCACTTTAGAATATCCTCTTCTTCCTCAAAATCTATGTGGGGTTGATCTTCTGGTTCTGGTTCCATGCAACCTTTTGCATCATGCTGGTGTTTCCTTGATTATCCGGGCCTTCTTCCAAGTGAAGTTGTGTCAGCTCTTGCCCTTTCTTTTGTACTCACATAGTGTCCTTGCCCCAATCATGGATGACACTTGTGTGTCTCAACCATGGTCTCCCAATTAAGAGGGGAAATCCTCCTTCAACCTGGGGCAATCTTAAAACAACAAAATCCAGTATGAACACATTACCTTGTATTTCAAGTGGGACTTTTGGAATCACTCCGACAGGCCTTACTTTGCTCTGATCTGCCAGGGTAACGGTGAAATTTGCAGGCCTGGAAGGGTGGAGTCCAATCTTTTCCATTGTATGTTCAGGCATCAAGTTGATGCCGGAACCACAATCCACAATAACTCCCTGAAATTCATGACCTTTAATAGATACTGTCAGTCGAGGACTTTTATAATCTGTAAGGGGTGCTTCCCCTATAATTATCCCTTTATGTAAAACAACAATCTTGGCCACTAAACTTGTAGTAGAAGCCTCATCAATTATCTGCAATAACTCTGACCTGAATTTTCCATCCATCTTTATTAGATAAAAAATACTAACCTCCTTCTTCATAGACTTGAGTAGTTTTGAAGCTTCCGACTCTTTAAAGGAATGGGCTCCACTTGACTTATCCAACTCTTCCTGAGCCCTGATGAAATCATGCCCAATGACATCACTGGTGCCTATGAAGTTTTCCTTTTGTTTTGGGTCTGCGCCTGTGGTTGCTTTGTCTTCAGCTGCAACTTTGTCTTTGTTGAATCCCCTAATCATTGATTCTTGACTCTCCATTTGAGCCTTCCCCTTGCTTCTTGTCTGCACTGTAAAAGATTCAAGTTCTTCTAATTGTACCACCCTGGTAGACGGTGAGGGCTCATTGACCTGAGGTAATGTTTCCTCCTTGTATACAGAGATCATTTGGAGATGGGGTCCGGAAGTAGAGGCTTGATTCTTAGGACAACAGTTTGTATAGTGATCCCTGGCCTCTGGACAGTTCCTGCAAGGAGGGGCATTTTCTGGGAGGGTGCACCTAGATTGGTAGTGCCCGCACTCTCCACATCTGAAACAAATGATGGGCCTTCTAGGCCCATTTGCAAAATTATTCCTTGGTCTAGGATTATAGTTGTTACCTTGGTTTGCTGCGGCCGCCATTACATTTGCTGGTGGCAAAGGTCCTCCATGTGTCCAGTAGTCGTTGTAGACATTCCCCTGGATTGGCATTCATGGGCCTCATGGCCAACTTTCCTGCATAATTGACAAGTCACGTTTAGCAGAGGACATTCACTTACTATGTGCCCTTGCTTGCTGCACATGGAGCACAAGAGTCCACTCTTGATACCGCCTCCTTTGAGTTCTTGCAATTCCTGTCTCAGCTGAGCTAATTCTTCTGCTTGGGCCTCCTCTTCCTTTTGGAGCTTGAGTGCTTCAATCTCCCTTCTCAGCTGAGCCACAACAGTCTCCTCCTCTGTGTAGGGCTTATTCCTTTTCAAGCCCTCCAGCTCCCTTCTTAACTGGATCACTGGGTCCTCCAGTTCTGTACCATAGGTTGGTTGGGAAGAAGTTGCACCATACTGGTGCCTTATCTGCTCCAAGCGTGTGGCCGTATTGATGAACTCCTCAACAGAGGCGATAGGTAACACTAACTCTTTTATTTTGCATTGGGTGACCACAGGTAGGGGTTTGGCTAACCACTTCTTGACAAAGAAATCATGTGGTGGATCTGGTAGTTTAGCCATTAGTGCTTTGGCCTTGGTCACAAACTCTGGGAACTTTTCTCCTGGACCCAATCTCAAGTTTTCTAGCTCTTCTATAATGATCTCCGCAGTGTTGTCATGCTGAAACTGATTTTTGAAGGCCTCTTTCATCAAATCTCAAGAGGTAAAGTGGTTTTCAGCAAACTGGCTAAACCACTTGTCTGCCAATCCTTCCAATGTGGCAGGGAAGAGTATCAAGAAGGCATCTTCCCTACCCATTAGACCTCTAGTCTTGCATAATGCCAGAAATCTTTGAATGTGCTCATCTGGATCCTCATGAGCTAAACCTCTGAAAGAGGGAAATTTTATGTTTAATCTGGAGAGTAAGGTTTCTAGGTCTACCTATCCTGCCATGCTTCTTACCGATGAAGTTGATGAAAGTGGACTCGATGATCTTCTGACCGCCTTTCTTCTTGTCTGCTTGCACGTGATCCTCAAGGTTTGTGACCGAGTCGCGGTCATGAGCTGTTCATAGTCCACTTAATATGAGACACTTGATATAAGTATGTACCTCTTTAGTCAACTGGAGCATTACTGTCGACACTGGAATATTGTTCTCCAATTGCAATAGATCTTCTCGTATGCTCAAATCTCCTTGGATGTCCCACCGGGCGTGCCAAATTTGTTGGGGATTCTTGGACGAGAAGGAGTTTGAGGGTTTGTAGGAGAAAAAGAAAAGAACAAGAGAGGAAATAATCTTGACAAACTTCTGCAGAAGCACCCTTGAATCTTGAGTTTTAATTACAGTAGAACAATTACACTGTTTAGTACAATCCGAGTTAATACTTCTGGGCACAACTACAGAGAATGCTCAATCACAAAAGACCAATTATCCCAAAGTCTTCCAGCAGCTGGTCTCTTCTGCACCAGTCCTTCACTTGCTTCAAGCTTCTCCTTGTGCACACCTTGCACCAAGCTTCCACCAAGCTGAGGGATGAATACCTTTGCGGCCTGATCACGGTAAGAGACCTTGTGATCTGTGGGGTCTAGCTTCGCACTCCTTGCACCCTTCCTTAGCCACCCTTCTTGCACTCTTCACTTCCACTTCCTAGTGTCGTCGCACACCAGTGACTCTCCACTTCTCCTTCTTGCTTCCTCTTGAAAACTCCTCTTTGCTTACTCTCCATGTGTAGAATAGCCTTTGCTTTCCTTCTTGAAGTGTGTTGGTCCTGTACGCTCCTAACTGCACTAGACTCTTGGCCTTCCTTTGATGTCCCCAAGATTGTCTTGTTAGGAGGCGGCCAACGACTCACTACTTTGTCCTGTAGTGACTTTAGAACAAAACAAAAATTTGATTGGGCGGCCATATTTCCACATGTGCGTACACAACCGCTTCACATGCCTTTATTTTTTCCTTTTAATTCGTCACTTTTGCCCCAAAGAGGGGTTCACCTGGACCTTCTCGATTATTGTGACCCTTGAATTTTAACACTTCATTCTTGCTTATGCATAACTGTGACCTTGACTTTGCTGGTTTCAACCTGCCAGGGCTCAACAACAACCCTTCGTACTTCCATGCTTGTGCCCCCGTTTTCCAGTAGTCTTTATACTTTGATTGATCTTTGATCCCTTTGACTTTGAATTTCTGGCATCTTTCTTTCCAACACTCAACCTCCCTTCTTTCTATCATCCCTCTTTTGTTGGGCATCTAGGATGAGCATGGGCAATGATTCACAAAGATCAAGTGTTGGATGTTTACATCATAGTAAGGTAATCAGCACCTACAAAGACTTTAAACAACTAGATTGAAACTTGTTGGGTTTGATTTTTTATTTTTTGACTATTTTTTATGTGTACCCTCAAAAAATATTTTTTATGGGTTTGATTTTTTATTTTTTTAATGTTTTTTGAATATTTTTTATGTTTACATCATAGTAAGGTAATCAGCACCTACAAAGACTTTAAACAACTAGATTGAAACTTGTTAGGTTTGATTTTTTACTTTTTGAATATTTTTTTGAATAAATGACGTCATGAAAGAAAATCAAATTATTACATGATGAGGGTTTGCATAAGTATTATGTGACCCCTTGAAAAGGAAAATAAAGGTTGGATGGAAAAGTAAAAAAATTAGAATTGATCAATTTGAAGGGTTGTGTGTGGCATAAAAAAAAAAGAAAGCTAATTCCACCAATTACAAATAAAGAAAAATTATTAGAGGCAGACTAATAAGTGGACTACTTCGTGTAGTGCATGCATTATCGAGCAATTGTGTCTAATGCATGGCCTTGTAGGGTGGTTCTATGAATTGCAACTTTAGATGCACTTATTGAAAAACACGCGAAAGAGGTAGGCCTTGAGTGATGTGCTCAATGGCTATCCAAAGAAGAGGATGTCCAATCTATGTTTTTTTTTCTCTTACTGCCCAATGAGACATGTTTTGCAAAAGATTGGAAATATTTCACCTAATGATGTATTGCTTCCCCCTTCTTTGTCGATTGTAGTAGGTTGGAAGGTAGAGACCTTGAGACTTGATTTCTTGCCTATAAGCATTTACCAACATGTAAGGATGTGCAAATAGGCCTTTTGAACATCTTCTCGTGGGTTATCAAGACCTTCTCAAATATCTTTAGGATGAGATATTGTTGGGTGTGTGTAGAAGTGAGAGAGACACATGAATGAAGTGGAACCTCTAAAAACACATGATTGTCTTCTTGGAACGTTCATGGTGTATGATGTGTGTCTACAAAAGCTTTAACCCTCTCAGTAGCTTGCTGAAGAAAACAACCATAAATCACCTCAGAAGGTGCCAACTTAGTATTTTTGTGCTTTCAAATATCATAGGCAAACTCTACCAAAGGAAGGAGACTATCCCAATCGATTCGCTTTTTTGAAACATATGCCCAAAGCATATCTTCCAATATTTGATTTACTCCTTTTGTTGACCTTTTGTCTGTGGATGCTTTCCACTACTCATCTTGAGTTGAACTTGTAACTTGTTAAACAGTTGTTCCCAAAAATTTCCTATGAGCCTATCATCGCCATCCAAAAGGTAAATAATGTAATCTGAAGATGTTTTGGATGAACAATTCCACAACTCGGAGAGTTTACTCTATTTCCTTTGTAGGAATAATGTGTGTTGTTTTACTCAATCGATCAACCACTATAAGAATAGCATTCTTCTAACACAGTTTTCTAGGTATGCCCATTATAAAATCCATGGAAATATTATCCCAACAATATTTCAGTATCTTCAATGTTTGTAACAAAACTTCAATGTTTGTAACAAACTTGGAGGATGCATCCTCTCTACCTTATTTACCTGACAGGTAAAACACTGAATGATATAATTTTTAACATCTTTGGCCATCTTTAGCCCTTAAAATATGCATCTGATTAGTTGTGAAGTTTTCTCAACGTAGGATGTCCTACACAAGGCACTTCTGATTCTCAAAAATGACTTGCATTTTGAACTACCCTTCTTGGGAACTAGGGACACAAATATTTCCCTTTCTTTAAGAAAACCTTGATCAACTTGAAAATTAGAGAATGACTCTTTCTCAGATGATATGATGATTTATTTACAATAGACTAACAATAGTCATCCTCACTCTGGGAATCTTCAATCTCTTGGATTAAAATACTATCTGAAATTGTGAAACTAATTTTATGGATAATTTGAGATAATGCATTCTAGAATTGTATCACTCTTGCCTTTTCTATATAAAATTTCCATGTGAAACTCTTGCATTAAATCTCCCATCTAGCATGCCTTCCCCATAGATCAAGCTAGGAACAAAAGTACTTCATATTGTAATGATCTGTGTAAACTTTAAAAGTGGCTCCATACAAAAAAATTATTGTACATGAAGCATGCCCAAGTGTTTGATCTTGTGCATTAGGAATTCACAAGAACCTTGAGTCACAACCTTATACATACACTTGTATTAGTTGATTGAGTTCTAAGGTCAATATTAGATACTATTTTTGTCAAAAGTAAAGAAGTGATTCGGAGAGAATCTTGCGGATATATTGGGAGCCAAATTTCATGACCATACTTTAATTCAAAATTCAAAATGACTCCTAACTAAAAGTATGGAACACTTTTAGGTAGAAGCGATCAACAATTATCTTAGGAAAAGTGTATTTATACACTGCCATTTATTCACGAGTACATGAGCTGAAGTTCACACTTTTTTGAGTGATTATTCTACTTACCTCAAAGCTCGTGGAGTCCTCCAACCTCTCATTATATCATATCTTACTTGGAAATACATTTACATCATACTTCGTTAGCTACATTGCTCTCTATCTATTGTTATTGTACATTGCTTAAAGTCTGTCATCTTGTTTGAGTCATTGCTAGGAGTACATGATTTTATGATCTAATCTATTGATTGGAAATGAAGGTTGCATTCTTGTGCGTGCGACTACAAAGTTTAATGGTCATTGGAGAGTTATGAATAGATCAAGGTGACTATGTTTGTGCATCTTCATCTCTCTGAAAAGTCAGGATCACCCCCCTGAATTCTTATGCATATTGCTCTCAGTATAGTCCTTCTAAATTCATGAAGAACTTGGAATATTTCACTCATCACTTCATGTGAATGTGTGCAAAAGGTATCTAGTCAATGCCTACCAAGATGTGAGATCTAAATACAACTATGCATACCTTCTTCCATAAATAGAAGGTTTTCTCAAGTTGAGAAATACTTAGAAGTTATCTGTTTTGACATAGAGTTTTGAGGTTCATGTTTCGAATTACCATAGTGGTATAAATGTATATATTGGAATCTTAGAGAGTCTATTAAATGTCTTTGGTGTTACTTAGGCTGGTATGGAGCAAGTTTTTTCCACGACCCTCTCATCACTATGTATTAGCAATCACTCTTCACAGTGGTATCAAAGCATAGTCAGAGACTTAAAATTATGGGTGATGGATTTCCCTCATCAATTGATAAATTGGATCAAAGAAAGTACTAAGCATGGTCTCTAAGAATGGAGGCTTACTTGCAAGGGAGAAATCAGTATGGATACATCTCAAGAGATGAGCTAGTGCCTATACTTAGAAACAATGGACAACCAACCCATGAGGAGCAAAAAAGGTTAAATATATGGTGTGCAAAGGATGCTTTGGTAAGGTCATATATTCTAGAATCTATCTCTGATTTATTACTTCCTCATATTAAGAATTGTAAGACATCACAAGAGACATGGAATTTTTCTGGGCATTCTTCTCTTCAAATACCAAGGTTAGGAAGAACCAATTGGCAATGGAGTTCACAACACTCAAGAAGATCCCCAAATAGTGTAACTAATTTTGTCCCCAAAATTAAGGACATTGCAGATCAGTTAGGAAGCATTGAGAAATAATTGATGAAGAGCATATTGTGAGGCATGTCATTAATGGAATCAAGGCTAATGACAAGTGGGAAGCTTTCACCACTACCATGTAATTTTACATCGATATGCAAGTGCTAGACTTGAACACTCTCATGGGAAAAATCTTCAATAACAAGATAAAACTGAAGATTGGTGAGAAATAGAAAGGTAATCAATCCTCTGCCCTTTTTGCAGATAAAATCAAAGGAAAAGATAACAAGGAAAATGTAAAAAATATGATGATGAAGGAAACACCTCCCAAGCCAACTTTGCATGTGGAAGGAGAAGCTCAAGAGGAAGAGGTAGAGGAGGTACACAAGGTACAGGGGATCTCAAAGCTCCTCACCTTGTGTTGTATGTGGATTATCCAATCACATCATAGAGCACTGTTCCAAGAACCCAAGGAATCAAAGAGGAAGAGGTTACAATAGAGGTGGATGGAGCTCCTAGAGACAGATACAACAAATCATATGGATACAACAAGAACACCTACAACACCAAATACCAAGAAGGATACAAAGGAACGAGAGACTACAAAAATTACACAGATGATCAATCTCAAGAGGATTCACTTCTACTTATGAATATGACAGTGAAGGAAGATAAATCTCATGAGTATGTCTTTTACATTGATTCTGGATGCTCAAATCATTTAGCAGGGAATGTAGCCTTGCTCTCAGACTTGGAAGTTCCAATGAATAAGCATGAGGTCCAGATAGGTGATGACACAAGGCACTCTGTGGAGAAGATAGGAAATGCAAAGACTTCCAACGGTAATATGGATATGTTGAGCATAGTTGTCTATGTACCAAGTATTACTTAAAACCTAATAATTGTAGGTCAAATTGTGGAGAAACGTTTGTAGGTGATATCCATAAAGCATGGAGCCTATGTAGAGGATCCATATCAAGGCTTTAAGAGGATAGCCAATGGAGAAAAAATAGGTAGATTATCCACCTTTGAACTCCAATACACTAAGAACATTGCATTGTTCAATTTTGGTACCCAAACCCTATTAGAGCTAGAGGTTTAGCATAAGAGATTGGCTCACATTGGAGAGACAACCCTCAAACAAAATAAGTCAAGATCAAAGTGTACTTGGACTAACCAGTTCAAAAGTGTATCCTGGTATGAAGCTATGGATTGACGAAGTACTACGTAAAATATCCAAGAGGAGTGACTCGTTGCTAAAGCACAAGATACTTCAAGATGCTTGAACCATATTGATGAGAATCATGCATATCTTAAGATGATGTGGGACTCACTAATGACTATATGCTATGTGAACTAAAAGGTGAACTAGATTCCTATGTGATCCCTTAATAAAAAATGACTTCCAAAATGAATGAGCACCATTGAAGTGCTACAACCCAAGATACATCTTCTCACTTGTCATGAAGGGGATTGATAGGATTCATTACTTAAGTGCAAGATTGGTTGAACTTTATGTAGCCTATGACATCATAGATGATGCCACTTTGCAATATTAGAGGAATGTTGTAGGCCATCAATTTTAGAGAGAGAAGATAACCAAATGTAACCACGTGGTCTCTCTCTCTTTCATTATATCTCTGTTCTGCTCTCACACTCTACATGAGAATGAATGCTTGTCGAGTCCCTGCTTGGATTCTTGAAGCCCATGATGAAGAGCACAAATGCAAATACTTGGGTCTCTGTTGTGCATTCAAAGCTTCTCTTTGGGAGTGTGATGCCATCTATGTCTTATCTACAAATGTCTCTCTTATGCCATTTGAGAATATTCCAATGGTTGCCACTCGATTGAGAATTGTCCTTGCACTTGCTCAAAGGAGAGAGATGGTTCTCTCTCTCTTTCTCTCTCTCTCTATGTGAGAGATAGCACAACATGTCTTGTAGAGAGAGTGTGGCACATGCATCATTGGTACTTTGTTTGATGCACATAAGCATATCTGTAGGCCAAGAATTCTGGTTGTGGTTCATCAACAACTCCAACAGTTTCTTAAGGCATGAATAGTTTTCTCTTTCTCTCTCTCTCTATGTAGAGAAGATGGTGTAGGTGAGCATTTCACTATACTCATCAACCAAGAAGGTGGATGATGAGGACATAAAGAGGCTAAAAGGAAACCTTATAGGGAAACCTTTTTGCTCATTGTTTGGGTGCAAGAGGAGTCTGTTTAGCTAGTAGTCCTCAACTCCATTTCTGCAAGATGCTATCACATAATGAATCTATGCAAGCCCACTTGTTCTGCTTCATGTGTTCTGTAGTACTTGAGGGTGATGATGGCACACTCCTCTAGTAGCCTCTCTCTCATATGGAGAAGAGATTAGACTACTACAACAGAGAGATGAGAGGTTGTGGCTAAAGGCAAGGATCTATGTGCTATGGACTACAGAGGGAAAATCTCCAATGGAATAAGTTATATCAAAGAAAAGCACAGATACCTAATTGCCCGAACTATCAAGGTCTCCTACTCCACATGCTCACTATGTGAGAGACATCAATGCATGTGCTTATTGAATAGAAAAGTTGTGAATACTGGAGTAGCTTGATGTAGTAGAAATCTGTGATCTAAGTGTTGAAGTTTGGTCGAGCTAACCAACATAGGGCCAGCCCTTTTACTCTTGGAGATTCAAATACACCTTATGGAATTATTATTAGTGCAATAAAATACCCTACGTGCTTTGGAGCATCGATGAGAAATTATTGATACAAAACATATCGATTTGCACAAAGACTAGATCAAAAGAATTGCTATTTTTGGATAATTCATGCAACTTCAAATGCTCAATATTGCTTTCCTAATTTCAATTAGCTGAATTCCTCTTAGAGGAAGGTGACATTTAGGGTTGAGTAGC
Organism: Ceratopteris richardii; assembly: GCA_020310875.1. NCBI lineage: Eukaryota > Viridiplantae > Streptophyta > Polypodiopsida > Polypodiales > Pteridaceae > Ceratopteris > Ceratopteris richardii. The sequence goes on from CM035425.1 coordinate 44,452,918, forward strand.
TAATATGCATAAGATTTGGATTTTTCATCAATCTATGTGCTAATTACAAGTGTGTACCTAAGTCAAGACGACTCAAGGACTTGTGCCAATGAGACTGTACCTCTATTGCCACACAAGTGCATATAGTGCTGAATCAACACACATTTAAATGTCAATCCGATCAAACGACCTAACCAAGCGTATGAGGACATGTGCACACATGATGGAAACTGAAGTGGTTAGGTTAACATGCATGAGAAAAGACTAATCTACCTCCCAAACTCACTGAGATCCTGAAAGTGGTTGCCGCGATACCTCTTACAGCAGTTTTCAGTATTTCGAGGTTTTCTCCCAGCTCAGAACTCCGAATATGGTCAATAGGGTACTCGTTTCGAAGCTCTCGACAAGACGCATCTATTGGAAGTAGTTTCACTCGATTCTGACCACTCTGCTTTAGGTTATGACAAAAACAGTGAATGGCGGGAAACACCAACACCTGCACCACAACTCCTCCTAGCTCGCACACACACTACAGCAGCTCAAAATCAAGGGGAAGGGGTAGACAACAGTCCTACACATGCATTTCAAGCATAACACACACATACAAGAGTGAAATGAAGATCAAAATCAGCATGAAAGAGGCAAACTCGAAAATCTGTAGAGCTCCTTATTCACAATGGCAAAAAGTTCTTACAAAGAGTCACAAAGTGACTTATATACTAGTGCCCTAAGTTTGGTCCTTTCACACAAGAGACCGGCACTTTATTCACTAAAAAACTAATTTCTCTACTAATTTACATGGGTAAGCTTCTAATCTTCTGTGGGGATGCATCTAGAGGACTCCTCTAGTGCATTTACAATGGAAAATATATACAAGAGTGGTTATAATACAAAAGTTATGTGTCCAAATCGGAAAAATTTTGGGGTCCTTCATTTTCTCTGCCTTATGCTCTTCTTTGCTTTGCAACACTCTCCCCCTCTTCGTCTCTGTCGTCCCTTGACAGGCTTTAGCTTTTCCTCAGCTGTTTGCTTCGTTTCTTCGCACGCATCCCTAGGTCAGTTTTGTCTGTAGTTAAACAGACATGCAGCTTTGATGGCCTGTTCTTGATTCAAGCTCTACTACACTAGAGCTTGTTGCATTTGTCTTGCTTGTTGATTTGGGTTGCCACGCATGCCACCAGTGACTAGGAATGTGCAGTTCTTAGTCACCCTCTTGAACTTTTCAGCCTCTTTTGCTTGTAGTTTTTTGGTGACTTCTTGGAGTTGTTCTTTTAATCGCTCATTCTCTGTCTCTAGCATGCTGTATTTGTTTTTTATTTCTTTCAGTTCAGTTTCTTTTTCTACTACCTGTTCTTTTACTGTCTCTAACTCAGTAGAGAGATTCTTACCCCACTTTTGAAGTTCGATTTTGTCCTGCATGGCTTGGTCATAATCTTCATCAGCATCAACCATAAGTTGCTATGTATCTAGGGCAGTTTTGATCATGTCCTGCACCACGAGCTTGAGCTGAGCTATATCCACATTCAGCCATGTCTTTGGTATGCTTGGGGTTTCTCCAGTTTGTACATCTTTTCCCTTTTCGACGTGGATCGTTTCATTGTGTGGTTGTCGGATCTGTAGTTGTACTTGTGGTTCGTCTTCATCTTTATCCACATCAATAGTTTTAGTGGCACTTCCCTGAAATGTTACATCCATGGGGGATGGTTCTGCCACAACCCTTATTGGAGTAAAGGGTTCTTCGTCTTCTTTTTGTTCTTCCTGAAACTGCTTCTTTGGTGTCTTCAAGTGTATTTTTCGGACAGGTGTGGCCTCCTTGATTTGGATGTTGGAGGTTTCATTAAGTTTCATACAATGCATACCTTCTTGTTCAGCATTCTTGCTTGATATACTTTGTTTCCCATGTGTGGCTTGGTTCTTCGTCATGAGGCCCCCTTGCTCTTCATTATAGTCCACTTCATTGAGTTCTGCCCATTGTCCATCATCTTTTGATTCGCTTGGAATATCGACATTTAGTAATGAGTTTTCTGGTTCTTCTTGTTGCTCTGACGCAGAACTAGAATTATCCAAGCCGATCTCCCGATATCTGTGGACTTTTGTGAGCTTGCTTCTCGGGTCCGTCGCTTGTTGTGACTGTTGATAGTGATGACCCTGGACCGGTAAGTTGACTTGTCCTTCTGTATATCGATGGGTCTCTTCCAGAGCATCTGTTAAGTCTTTTGCCGTTATTTCTTTCCTTCCTTCGATAGTAGTTTTTGGGAGTGCATGGATCCTCTTGGTAGTTGGTGTGTCCTCTTCATGTAGCTTGGCTTCCTGGAGTCTTTTGGTGCCTCTCATTCTAGGTTGAGAGCTTGTTTCTGCCACTTCCACAATATTTGCTCCTTTCTTTTTCTTAGGAACGGTCGCAACTTTGGCATATTGAGCCAGGACGGTTGATGATGGCATCTCTTGTAAATGTTCCCTCATTCTTAAAGCGTGGTAGATCAGGATGGTTAGTGCCACACTGCCATTGAGGAACTTTTTATTCTTCCATTGCTTATTTGCTTCAAACAATCTCTCTTGAACATATGGAGTCAAATTGATTTGATTCCCAATTTGCTTGATGGCATGAGACAATAATTGCACAATGATCTTTTGTGGAGCCGTGTATCTGTGCATATTCGGGAAACAGAAGTGTTGGTGGATCAATCTGACCTCATCCTCTATGTCTACTCGGTTGATGTCGGTGAAGGTTCGGGCCTTTGCACCTTTACTTTCTTCTTTCACTACCGTGATTCCATCCTTTTCCCATCCAAAGGCTTCCTTGATTAATTCATGTGTGAATTGAATGATCACCCATTCACCTGTTTTATCCATTACTCTAGCTTCTGGTACCAAGGGATCATGTAGGGCTGGCTGTAAAGTATTCATGACTTGAGTGCATCGTTGAAAATCAGGCTTATAGATTGGCAACTCAAAATATTTGTTTATGCCTGCTTTCTTCATGGTGTCTTCAACAGAAGGAAGCGTGTGTTGTACTCTAAAGTCCTGGGATATTATTGGAAACTGATGATCTGTGTCCATGATTTTAATTGTTGCAAGGAACAGGTAGTCCCCTGCACGCTGATCTTCACGGAACCAGTGTCCCTTGGCCTTTGTGATACTCTGGGGAGGAAAATCCATCACTTCCTCTTGTACGGTTGCTTCAGAATCTTCGGAAGCCATCTGCACTTGTACGTAAAAGTGCATTAGCGTCACATAACTGTATACAATGATGTAGTGCATTGTAGTGATTATTGTCGTCGTCACTCCATCTCCCCATTAATCCATGAGTGAGATCTCTTACCACACATTTTTTCAATTTGGTTTTTGTTGCTGAAAGAAAATAAAAGTCAGTGTAGCCGAAGCATTTATTTATATACATAGTAGGTCCATTCCTATTTAGAATGAAGCTAAGATCTACTCTTGTTTGGAGAATGTGCACCACTAGTTTGATAAGGTACATCCTGTGCCGAATGCTTGGCCTGGTATTGTGGCCCTATCATGCTTACTTGAGGTGCATTAAAAACTTCATGAGTGCAATGGGAAGCTTTATCTCCTCGATCATCCGCTCCTCGTGGTCGCTTTGGTTTCCAGATCCATTTCTTGAACACTAAGAGAGGTCGCTTTGTTTCCTTGATCCTTGCAGCTTCTTGTGTTCCCTTTGCTTTCTCCATTGTCCGAGTGAAATTGGCATTGCTTTTCCAGTTTCTCGGATGACTCTTATGTGTTGTTGTCTTTCGCCTTGTCTGATGTGGTACTTCTTCCTTTGTCTTTAAAGCCTGTTTAGCTGCTTGCATGACCTTTTTGGGAATCCATATCTGATGTCGCGATCTTTGAGCCTCAAGCAAGGGCTTAGGGATCCATACTTGCAATGATCCTTCTGGTATGTACTTCTGTGAAGCTGGTTTGGTGATTCCTGTTTCCTTCTTAAGAGTGGGTGCTGACGTTTCTAGACTCTGCATTTGATCCTTGCGTACCCACTTATATTTGGGTGGGCCTTGATATGAGTATCTGCTTGTTGGTTTGCAATAGCGCGATCTTTTGATGTTATGAGAAGGTGTAGGAGAGCAATTCTCCTTAACGGTTGGCTTTCCGTCAACTGCATTGGATGACTTCGACTCTACTGCTGACGTCGTTGGGATTGAAGTTTCAGCTTCCATGCGTTTGGTATTTGAGTTGTGAGCATTGTTGATACTTTCTAATGCCGTTTTCTGAACTTCCTCTGAACTTTGTATTATATTTGTTTGAATACAAGGTTTCTCTTCAAGTAAGCTGAAAATCTCCTTATGCCCTATCTTAGCCGAAATATAACCTTGAGCTAGATGGATACACGCCTCAGTCTCAATGATCCAGTCTTGTCCTAGAATGAAATCTTCTATCAAATCTTCATCCTTGCACACTAGAACTCTCTGTTCCATTGAGGAATTTCCTAGGTGGAGGGATACTTCTGTTGCTCTAAGGCATTGTAGAGATTGGCCTCCAATTCCTATTAATCGTGCTTTTGTAGGAGTCACGTTCAGGTTCATGTCTTTTATGACCTTATTTCGGATACAAGTAAGCCCTGCTCCTGAGTCTATCAATGCATCTATCAATTTGTACTCTGTCTTGCCAATCCCTAGGTTTAGGTAAGGTTTCGTTTGGCCCATACCCGTTGTATCATGATTATCGACTTGGTAATTTGCCATAGGGATAGGCTCTTCTCCTTGGAGATAGCGTTCATTTCTTTGCCTCATCCATTCTTTCTGCTTCCTAATGCGCTCTAGTGCTTCTTGTCGAGCTTCCTCTCTAATTCGCTCTTCCTCCTTTTTCCTATTTTGGGCACCTACCAATCGTGCTAGCATTTGATCAGTCAAGGGCTCCATGAATCGTCTCACTCTACATCCACTGATGTAGTTGGGAAGAACGTCTCCGTCTAGCATGGCGAGATTGACTGCACCACCAGTAGAGATTTGATTTATGATCAAAGGTCCGTATCCGTGTTTTTGTAACTTCTTGGCATGTTGTTTCAAGGTGTACACTAGGACTAAGTCTCCCTCTTTAAGTCCCTTGTCTTTTATATGTGCATCATAATATGCCTTTTGTCTCCGTTTAGCAGCATAAATGCCTGCTACTGCTTGCAATCTGGTCTCATGTAACTTCTCGATTTGATCTAGTTGTTGGGATAATTCATGTCCGTTCCATTCATATTGCTGGGCCACTTTCAATGTTGGCACCAAAAAGTCAATTGGCAAAATTGCATTCTGCCCATACACTAAGTTGAAAGGTGTAGTTCCAATAGCCGTTTTATATGCAACTCGGAATGCCCAAATTGCATGATGCAATTGTTTGTCCCAATCAGACCTTCCATTATTGACAAGCTTAGACAATACCGTGCATAGTACTTTGTTGGAGCTCTCAGCTTGTCCATTGGCTTGGGGATGATATGGTGTTGATTTTTTATGAATCACTAAAAACTCGTTCATTAATGACTCGATTACCTCATTGAGGAAGTGCGTTCCCCGATCACTCACAATCTCGATGGGTAATCCAAAACGGGTGAAAATATGCTCGAAGAGAAACTTAGCCGTGGTTTGAGCATTGTTCTTTCTAGTGGCTTTTGCTTCTACCCATTTGGTTAAGTAATCCGTGGCTACTATGATGTACTCCGCATGTGATCCTTTGGCAGGTGGATTGATAGGTCCTATGAAGTCAATACCCCATTTTGTGAAGGCTCTCGCGCATATCATGGGTCTTAATGGCATGTCATCTCTTCGAATTGGGTATCTAGTTCTCTGACAAGTCTCACAACTCCGTACATATGTTTCAGCATCCATATGTAGAGTTGGCCACCACAAGCCCGCAAAGAGAATCATTTTGACAGTTCTGTCTGCCGAGAAATGACCTCCAGCAGCACCTGCATGTGCCATCTCTAATATGGGAAGATATTCTCCTTCATGCACACATAATCTGAGTTGGTTATCTTTCCCTCGTTTAAACAATTGTTTGCCCATGAGTGTATAATCCATGCTCATTTCCTCTAAGGATCGCTTTCTTGCTAAACTAGCTCCTATCTCATGCTCCTTCGTTTTGAGAAATTGTACTAATGTCTTACTCCAATTGGGCACTATGGTCGAAAACGGTAGAGACACATGATCTTCCGGGATCATCTCTTGGCATTCTGCACAATTGCTTACATAGTCGTGAACATCTTTTGGCATGTCAGGCCAGTATACTCCTAACCTTTTTAGTTCTCGGATTGTTCCATGAGCCCCTTGATGGGTTCTCCATTTGTTCACATGTGCTTGTTCAATTAGTTGTTTTTGTTCATCCTCCTCGGCACATCTAAGTAACACACCATTGGGTTCCTTGTAGTACACACTTCCTGCGACTATGTGTAAGTTCCTTGATTGAAGAATTTCTTTTTTGCTATTCCTGTTGATTGAGTGTTGAGGGCCATGGGTGAGTATCGGGATTAATTTTTCTGCCCACTTTGGGAAAACTTCTAGATTAAACAAATAAGCATCTGGTAGATCATCGGGTACTCCATTTGGTGGTTCTCCGTGTGTCAGCCTAGAAAGGTGATCTGCTCTCACATGTGTATTTCCCTTTTTCACTATCACTTCAAAGTCAAACTCCATTAGTAGTAAGAATCATCGTACTAATCTTCCTATGTTGCAAGGCTTATTGACTAGATACAACAAAGCCTGATGGTCTATGAAGAACTTGAATTTGTTGGCTAAGAGGTAGTGTCTGAATTTTTTCACTGCGTAAACCATTCCTAAACCTTCTCTTTCAGTAGTCGTATAATTTCTTTCAGCTTGGTTTAATTGTCTGCTCGCATAAGCAATTGGATGATCAAGCTTACCTTCATCAGCTGGTTGGGCTAGGATACATCCAATGGCAAAATTAGAAGCATCAACATGGATATGAAATGGCTTACCCCAGTTCGGCGATTTTAAAATTGGGGCTGTACTAAGCCTCTTTTTCAGCTCGTTGAATGCTTTCTCGCACTCTTCAGTCCAAGTAAATTGAGTTAAGAGACCATATAAGGGTTTCGCTATTATGGCATACATGTGGATAAACCTGCGGTAATATCCGCAGTGTCCCATGAAAGCTTGCACTTCCTTTGCATTCTTAGGTCTCGGTAGATCTAAGATGACTTTAATTTTGTCTTCGTCGGTAGATATTCCATTCCTGGAGACTATGTGTCCTAAGATTTTTCCTTGTCTTACCATGAAGACACATTTCTCTGGGTTCAAACAGACTCTGTATTGTCTACATTTGTTAAATATCTTTCTCAACTCGGGGATGTGATCACCTCTTTGATTGGAGTATGTGCATAAGTCATCTACATATACCTCCATGCTTTTTTTCAAAAACTCCTTGAAAACATGACACATCAGTCGTTGGAAGGTAGCTGGTGCATTAGTGAGTCTGAAAGGCATCACTCTGAAAGCATATACTCCCCATTCAGTGGCGAATGCTGTCTTATGTTGATCTTCGGTCGCAATAGCTACCTGATTGTATCCGGAGAATCCATCTAGGAAGCTATAGACCTCTTTTCCTGCTACCCTCTCCAATAGATGGTCCGTGATGGGTAATGGGTAGCTATCACGTATAGTTGCTGCATTCACCTTCTTCAAATTTATGCACACTCTCAATTTCCCATTTTTCTTAGGCACTACTACTAGTGGCGATACCCACTCGGTATGTTCTATCTCATATATGAATCCTGCCGCTAGTAGTTTGTCTATTTCTTCCTTAATCTTTGCTGCGTAGACTTCATTGTATGTATAAGGACGTTGTTTGGAGGGTTTTGCATCTGCTGTCATTGGTATTCGATGGGAACAAATAGTAGGTTCCACCCCTTTGAGATCCTTATAGGTCCATGCGAATACATCTCGGTACTCCCGGATAAGGTGTATGAGTTCCTCTTCCTCTTCTTCAGATACATCTTTACCAATATATGTGCATCTTTCTTCTCCCTCCTCAACTGTTACAACAATTTTTTTCGTTTGTTCCTTGTTGTCATACGCTTCTCCGTCTCGTGCCTCTCGTCTAGGCATTTGAATAGCTACTTTTCTTTCCTCTACTTCGTATTTTTTAAAGTGTTCAGGAACTTCAAAAAGATCTGGGTCCGGCTCTACCTTACTCCTGTCCTCCTCCTGCCTGTGTATTGCCGTAGCAGTTTCAATATACTTCCTCCAAGTTGGGATGAAGTTGACAATCTTCCACATCTATTTCCTCAAAAGGAGGTGTGTTGTCTCCATTCTTCTTCCATTGCTCCTCTCGTATTCTATTCCATAAGTCTTTTGGCCAATTTGCGTCTAAATCTGGGATTATTGACATCGATTCATCTTGGGTTTTTATCTGACCGCTTTGGTCATCTTCTTTCCTAGGTTCCTTGCTATTGGACTTTAAGCATTCTTCATACAGACTATGTGCAATCCTGGTCTCTGGTAGAATTGGGATGGTCTTTTCTAGGGTTGCTTGTGCTACTTCTATGAGTTTCCTGCATATGGTTAGTCTTTCTTTCTCTAATTCCCCTTGAGGATAGATTTTTTCATGTTGTTCGATGTTTGGGCCCATCTTGATTCTAGCTTGGTAGGCTTTCAACCACATGTCTAAATCGTCTGGCTTTGGGTCTGCTAGAATTGATCCGGGCTTCTCCCTATCTGAGCTAGGTTGGGGTAGCTCAGGGGTCTCCTTAGGACCCCCTTGTTCCTTGTGCTCCTTCGGGTTTTTGGTTTGCTTTTTACTGTTTATAGTCTTATTTTTTGCCCATTTGTCCTTGAGTTTCTCTCGTCTTTCCTTCCATTTCTGAACTTTCATGTTCCGGGGATTTTCACATGGGTCCTCAAAATCTTCCACTATCTGAATTGTAGGGCTTATTTTTTTGTTGCTTTTTTGTTTCTCTTCCGGGTGTTGTTCTTTTTGTTGCTTCGTTTGGGCTCTTGTAATGGCCTTTAGTGGCACAGTGTACTCCTTATCACTTCCGGATCCTTCTATGACCTCAATTACATTGATTGGTGCAGTGTCTTGGGATTTGGCTGGGTTCTTAGGGCAATCTCTAAAAAGATGTTCCTTTCCACAATCACTGCAATACCCTTCCCAAACTCTGGGAGGTGGTGGATTATAAGGTCGAGGGCATTCCCTAATGAAGTGATCCCCTCCGCATCTATAGCATGGTCCTCTCTGCACCTGTGGTCTAACGGGAGGTCTCATGGGTTGTTGTGCTTTAGGAGCCGTATACATCAAGGTGGCCGTTTCTGCTCCACAAGCTTGATCATAGCCTTCATAACCATAATAAGCCGTGTCATATGCTAGTTCATATTCCATCATGTTGGGCTTCATATGGATAGTACTCTCCTGGTGGAGGTTCATACCCTTGGTTGGTTGATTCTACATTGGTCATTATTGATGCTGGTACTATGGCTCTCTCTAAGTTTTCTTCTGGTTGAGCATACTTCACTGGTACTACTTGTTGAGGTTGTGATAGCTGGGGTCCTAGTACTGGTTGTGGTGGTGGGTACGGTGCTTGCTCATATTGTCTTGGTGCTCCTACTGGTGCTGGATAAGGATTGTATCTAGGCATCTCCCTACCAGGCTCTCTAGGTGGATATCCATATGGTCGGTATTGAGGTGGTTGGATAGGCCGTGCTTGCCTATTGAAGGGACAGTTTTCAGTTGTGTGATTGGTGTATTTTTGCTCGATGTGGCAGTATGAAGAAGTCCCTTGTTGTTGCTGTCTGTAGTATGGATACGTAGGTTGTGCACCGGCCCCTCCTCTGGCACACAAGTGTGTGGGGTGCTCTCCTCCACATAAGTTACATCTCCGTAACATAGGCACCCTTTGAGCTGGATTTTGGTAAGCTCTTTGCCCCTGGATTCCTAGTTTTTTTACTAATAGTTCAGCTAGTTCTTCTATGTTACCGGAGTTGGACGTGACAGTGCTTCTTAAGTCTTCTGATTTAGTGAGGTCGGTCGTACCTTTGAGGTCCTCGGCAAGGTTATCTTCCAAGTCAATGCACTCTTGAAGACACTCACTTAATGTTTGTAGCCTTTTCACATATACTAGGGTTCTTAGGGTTCCGTTAGAGAGCCCATCTAAAAATAATGAAATCATCTTTTGTTGAGTGGGTCTCTCGGCTGCTGGGCATCTATCCACATATTGATTGAATCTTCATGCAGAAGTCTTCACAGTTTCATTAGGGTTTTGTTTAAAGTTATGGATTAAAGACGCAGAATTGTGTTTAATCCCTCTCTTTGTGAATTCTCCAATGAATTCTTGAAAGAATTGTTCCATGTTTTCAAATTGATTGGGATCTAAAGGTTGGAACCAAGTTAGAGCAGTCCCTGTGAGGGTGAGCCCAAAAGACTCATACTGCACAAAGAAGTCCTCTACTTGCTCCGCTCTTAGAACTTGTTTAAATTCGACAATATGATCATATGGTTCCCCTAATCCATCATAATGGTTTCTCACGCATTTAGCTACTTGGATAGGTCTCAGCCTTCTCATTGGTTCAGGTGGTCTGGGCATTATAGGGAAGCCTGGGACAGCTGGCCGACTTGGAGGTATTCCATGCTGTCCTCCTACAGGTGGTCTTGGTCTGACTGGAGGTCGGTACTGATTACCTGCTCCTGTGTGGGTCTGATGGTGTGTTTGCACTCCTGGAGTTGCAAACTGTACATGAGCATGGTTGGGTACACTTCGTTGGCTGGTCTGTCCGGATGTGGTATGTTCCGTCTCTTGTTGATTTCCAAAAGGATTTTGTGAGGTAGTTGCCTGATCTCTTGGCGGAAATACAGGCGTACCCATGTATCTCAGTCGAGCCCTGTCTAAGGCACTCACAGGCCAATATCTCCTTTGATCCTTATCCAAGTAAGTAGGTCTAGTTTCATCATCTGGGTCTTTCAACTCATAAAATGTCATGGGGCTTTCTTCTCTCCCTGGAGCCGGTAAGTCGGTTTGAAGCAACAGGTCTGATCCATGGATCATATAGACTTCCAACAGGTAATCATCTTGAGGTATCAAATCTCCTCTCAAGACCCGTGGCACTTGGGACCTGCCCCTAGGGGTAGACACAAACTCTTCAGGGTGCGTTCTTTCGGAGTTGTTTGGGTCCACAAACTCTCCCCTTTCGTTGATCCTCTCAAGAAATTCAGTCACAATATAGATATGACCAATTTTGTCTACATATGCTCCTCCTTCGTACTTGACAGCAGGTCGGGGTACAATTGTGGCATTCTGGGAAGTTACCATCCTAGCCACAGATCTGTTTAAACCATCCAGGTAGATTGGGATCTCCTGGCCATTGGTGGACACATATTGTAAGGAGGTACGGTAATCCCCTTCAACAGTAGACATGAAATTCCTATTTGGCGTTGGACCTTGCATGTCTTCCGAAGCCATGTGTAGTTCCCCTTTCGAATCACTAGAGGTTTCTGAGTAGATGGAGTGGTGACTAGCCTGGGCAGCACTTCCTACCGAAGATATGACACTTCTTCGACTACTTAGCACTCTTCCTGACCTCAAGTTCATTCACCCCCCCCAAGTCTCTCTCTATGCCTCAGAGATTCTCCTTGGGCAGCTCTCCTAATGACTCAAAGTGTCTGACAAAAAGAAAGGGTCAATCTGGATGATACCACTTTCTGACGATACTGCTCTCGGCGATACTGCTTTGACCGTGATACGATACCAAACACCAAGACGATACGATACCAACCTGGTGTCGCGATACTACCTAGGAGAGCAGACGATACGATACCTCTGCTATGCACGATACGATACCAAAAACCTCGGCGATACGATACTAGGAATATCACGATACGATCTCAAAAGAGTCATGCGATACGATACTGGAATTTATGCCGATACGATAGCAGTGTGGTATCGTGATACCGTTCTCGAGGAGAAGGCGATACGATACCACGTGTACGATACGATACCTATGAGACCAGACGATACGATACTTATGACAGTATCGCGATACTGTCCGGGTGAGTGGACGATACGATATCAAAGTGGTTTCGCGATATCAGATTTCACGAGACACGATACGATACTCAAGGGGGATACGATACGATCTCAAAAGTCCGACGATACGATACCAGGTATAGTATCGCGATACTTCACTAGGAAATACGGTGATACGATACTGACAAAGGTCGACGATACGATACTAGAGACCCAAGGCGATACGATCTCAAGGTGCTATTGCGATACGATCCTTGGTAGGAGGTGATACGATACCACCGTGGTAAGCGCGATCGCGATACCAATCTTGGTGACACGATACCGAAATGGTATCGCGATACCAGGATCGATACCCAGTGATACGATACTTAAAACAGTGCGCGATCGCGATACCAACTCGGGGCCATGATACCAGTGCGGTATCGCGATACCAAGTAGGTATCAAGCGATACGATACTTCGGCAAGTATCGCGATACAAGGGAGTTTTGGTATCGCGATATCAAACCTCAACTGATCGCGATACTCAAGCCAAAGTGTAAGAAAATTCCAAATTTTTTGTACCCCCTTGCTTCCCTTATTCTCCTCTTCCCTCCTAGGCCTCTGTATCACACAAAAATTCTGTAATGGATTCAGTTTAACCCCCCCGCGATACTGCGCACCTGTTTAATCACGTGTTTGTGCATGTTTAGTGAGTTTTATGTAAATATTCTTGGTAGAATCTCACCTCTAACTACTCTTGCTTGCTCCTTGAACTCTCACACAAGCTGTCAAGGCCCGCTCTGCACGATACCGATCACTGTCGTCCACGATACCAGAACTCCAGCAAGTATCAAATGAGTCAATTTTTTTGGCTTTTATACTTTTTTGGACAGAACTTGAATTTTGCTAATTTTTTGGTGATTTTGGGGATTTTTTTTTTGATGATTTTCGCCTACTCGTACTTCTCCTATCCTCACTAGTCCTCTTCCTCTAACCTAACCCTAACTCCTCCTTTTCTCCCTCCTCCTAAACCTAAACCTAAAACTTATCACACACACCTCGGAGATGTGAAGTAACAAGTGCTGAAGTGACTGACTACTTGCCACCAGACAATTTTGCCTCTACAAGTACGATTCTATCACACTCGATCTATAACCATCACGAAGGCACCTTGGTTGAGTGTTCCCCGGCAACGGCGCCAAAAACGTGTGTACCTAAGTCAAGACGACTCAAGGACTTGTGCCAATGAGACTGTACCTCTATTGCCACACAAGTGCATATAGTGGTGAATCAACACACATTTAAATGTCAATCTGATCAAATGACATAACCAAGCGTATGAGGACATGTGCACACATGATGGAAACTGAAGTGGTTAGGTTAACATGCATGAGAAAAGACTAATCTACCTCCCAAACTCACTGAGATCTTGAAAGTGGTTGCCGCGATACCTCTTACAGCAGTTTTCAGTATTTCGAGGTTTTCTCCCAGCTCAGAACTCCGAATATGGTCAATAGGGTACTCGTTTCGAGCTCTCGACGAGACGCATCTATTGGAAGTAGTTTCACTCGATTCTCACCACTCTGCTTCAGGTTATGGCAAAAGAAGTGAATGGCGGGAAACACCAACACCCGCGCCACAACTCCTCCTAGCTCGCACACACACTACAGCAGCTCAAAATCAAGGGGAAGGGGTAGACAACAGTCCTACACATGCATTTCAAGCATAACACACACATACAAGAGCGAAATGAAGATCAAAATCAGCATGAAAGAGGCAAACTCGAAAATCTGTAGAGCTCCTTCTTCACAATGGCCAAAAGGTCTTACAAAGAGTCATAAAGTGATTTATATACTAGTGCCCTAAGTTTGGTCCTTTCACACAAGAGACCGGCACTTTATTCACTAAAAAACTAATTTCTCTACTAATTTACATGGGTAAGCTTCTAATCTTCTGTGGGGATGCATCTAGAGGACTCCTCTAGTGCATTTACAACGGAAAATATATACAAGAGTGGTTATAATACAAAAGTTATGTGTCCAAATCGGAAAAATTTTGGGGTCCTTCATTTTCTCTGCCTTATGCTCTTCTTTGCTCTGCAACAACAAGCTTAACACTAATAAGAGGTAATCTCGACTTTTTAGGGATGTGTAGAGATAGACCCGAGACCATAAAATCTCTATTTCTCACAATCTATTGAACCAAATACGTAAAAATTTGCATACATAAATTAGACACCAGTAAATTTCCAATGAGTCCTTATTCATAAATATTTGATAGCTTTGGAGTGAGAACCAGCCTGTGCAATCTGGTAGATATTGGAGATGATGATGCAAGGAAGTAGAAGATGAGCAAAGTCAATGTTCAAATATGAATGTATATTGCTCGAACATAATGTACAAGTGTTGTGAGTCTTTATATAGAATCTTTGTAAATTCCATGACTTCCTTACAATGGACTTGAATTCGAATCAGTATGCAGGTAGAGTTTGTTATGATTGAAGTCATTTTTTCCTATAATCTAGGAAAGTAGGAATCCACTTTGAATCTTGATTCAGTAGCTGTTTGATTACCAAACTCAAAACTAGATATTCTCAAGAAATAATCTAGGCACTATGGCTTACTTCAATGATGAATTTAAAGACTAGAACAATCCTTTATCAAGCATGATTTAAGCTTGATGTTCTAAGAGATCCCCCTCCAGCTAAGCATGATTGAGTCTTCATTCCTTGATGGTTTGAATACCTGCTATTTACTTGAACCTGCAAAGTCCAACTCCATTAAGAGCCTTAGTTGTCATATCTACTACTTGGTTCTGTGTTGGAACAAAAGAAATATCAATTTCCTTTGCCATGAGATTCTCCCTAATGAAGTGATAATGAACCTCTATATGTTTTGTATTTGCATGGTAACTAGAATTTTCTGCTAAGTGCATAGATCTTATGTTATCTCCAAATATGTGAGATTTGGAATTCACAGGTCCCAAGTCAAGTCTACATACAATTCTTTTAGCCAAATAACTTCTTGAGTTGCTATGGTCAATCCTCCATATTCTGCTTCAATTGAGGATAATACAATTGTTGGCTGCTTCCTAGACCTCCATGATACAAGCTTAGATCCTGCAAATGCTAAGAACCTTGAAGTACTTCTCCTATCATCCTTGGATCTTGCCCAATCTGCATCTGAGTATAGCTTGAGATCCAAATATGATGAATAAGGATAGTATATACCTTCATTGATTGTGCCTTTGAGACTTGAGCACTCTCTTAGCTTCATCCATATGTGGTTTTCTTGGAGAGTGCATGAGTTGGCTTTACACTCCTACACTACATGAGATTTCTACCCTTGTATGTGCAACATAAATCAAGCTACCTACAAAACTTTGGTACTCTTTTATGTCTTCAATCTGCTCACCTTCATAAACATTTAAGTTTATGATTCATTTGCAAAGGTGTACCTACAGATTTAGCATTCTCCATCTTGAATTTCAAGAGTAAATCTTGAATCTGTCATATTTATGTCATCGACATGAACACACAAATAGATGACTTTATTATAAACCTTCTTGATGAAAAAAGAAGGGTCTCCATTGCTTGATTTGAAACCTTGATCTTGTAGATAGGTTATCAATATGAAGTTCCAAGTTTTAGGAGCTTGTTTTAATCCATACAATGCCTCTTTGAGTCTACATACATAAGTAGGATAATTAGATTTTCAAACCCTAGGGGTTTTTGTATAAACCTTGGGTTAGACCCTTGGACCCTTGGTTTATTTAAATGGGTTAGACCCTTGAAATAGGAAATTATGTTCTTGGTTTTAACCCTTGGCAATTTATTCAATTGAAGTCTCAATTGAAGGGTTCTTACCCTTAGGAATAATTATACTAAGGGAAGAGAACCTTAGACTTGGGAGAAGCTTCTCCTAAGTGACACCTTGACTTGTATGTGAAGGGAAGGCTTCAATTGAAATAGATGCCATGTGATTTACCTTGGAAAGTGTTCACATGAAGGAAACTTGGAAGGACACATGGAAGAATCTTAAGACATGCACCCCTTGGACCTTTTGTATAATTATGGGTGGATTTGGATGGGTTTATATGTACTCACTCACTCTCCTAGTGGATATTATACTTTAGGAAGGAAGCTTTATAACAACGGTAATTAGAGCTTGGTTCTTTTCAATTACAAGTACTTGTTGTAATGCCTAATCTTTGTGTAGGACATCATCTTGAAGCTCGGAAAGTTGGAAATCTCTATGCCATTTAGTCACCTTGGGAGTTGTGCACATTTAGTCACCTTGGGAGTTGTGCACATTTAGTCACCTTGGGAGTTGTGCACATGCAAGAACCCCTATCTTAAAAGACATGCCCATGCGGAGTGAAGACCTTGCAAAGGTTTTGTTTGATTGCCCCACAAGCGTTGATCATAGGATCATATGCGAAGACTGCTTCCAAGAGCTTCTTAGGAAGGGTACACGACCCCTCTTAAGCCAAGAAGGAAAAGCTACCCCCTACCACCATCATGGGTGGTGAGAGAGGGTGGCTAGTAGATGCACCCATGCACACTTGTGAATATGAATGAAGTAGAAGCACAACTCGCACCCCACTCTTCAAGTTGACAACAAATGCAGTAAGATCTTGCTCTTATATCCCCTTCAGACATTGTTTCCCATCGTATATGGGATAGTTTGCAGCTATTCAGAACCCCATGAGCAAGCTTGTTTTTCTCTTCAACTCCGAAACTTCTTCTCAACCCAAAGCTCAACTTGAGGGAAAGGAGGCAAGTTAAACAAGAAGCTTGAGGATCATCTTGGAGTTAGTCTCCCTTTGCCCCAAATTTTTGGGCAAAGGGAGAAGATTTCCTAAAGTACAAGTGAAGAATTTGTTCAAGCTACTTACAAGAGGGTACTCCTTTCAAAAGGACTTTCAAAGAAGGCATTCATTCACTTTGTGCACACTCTTTTTCCCAACAAAGAGTGTGAAGATTTTGAAGATTGGTGTGTGGAAGAAGGGCCATAACACTTCAACCTTGATCGTGAAGAAACAAGCAAAGTTGCAAATCTTCTAAGGAAGCCCAAGCCAACCTACAACTAGAAAGAAATTTCAAAGATAAGAAGGAAAGTACTCAATTTTCTCCCATTTGTTTTCTTTTTTATATTAGAAACATCACTTTTCATTTTCAATTGATTTCGAAAGTATTCAATGGAAGGGGATTCTTATGCTAGCAATATGTTGTCAAATATACCTAGACAAGAAGTAGATTATGCACCACATGAAGCGGTTAGACAAGTAGAATATACTCTACATCTTCTTAAAATAGGGCAACAGGAAAGATAAGAAATTAATATTTATAAAGAATCATATGGGTTGGGCGATAAGATGAATGACATCCAAGCATATATGCTCATCATTAAGGGGATCCAAACCAACATGGGGACCCTTTATACTTCAATTAATGAAGTAAAAGGAAATACATAACAAATTTTGAATACACCTTGCCCAACTTTACCCCTACCTGCCCAAATGGGTTCCTTATCAATTCGACGAAGGAACCCATCCTCGTGTAAAGGACCATATGCTCCTTTACTAATCCATAGTAACTTGTCTTTAAAAAATAAAATCGAGGAAGTAACTATAAATCCTCCTCCCACTTACATTAGGTCTAGAAGACTTTCATTCGTGAAAGATTTAAAACCACCTTAGTTTTTAGGGGAAGACAACGACCAAAACAAAGATGTAGTATTGACATTTTTGGCAAAATGGCAACACTTACAATAGTTGAAAAGCACCTTGAAGCCTATCAAGTCTTAGAAACAATTTTGTCACTTGGACCTAAGGTTTACAAATGGTGGATGAGCCTAAAGGAATCTCAAAGG
Source organism: Ceratopteris richardii (assembly GCA_020310875.1). NCBI lineage: Eukaryota > Viridiplantae > Streptophyta > Polypodiopsida > Polypodiales > Pteridaceae > Ceratopteris > Ceratopteris richardii. The sequence continues at coordinate 44,470,724 of CM035425.1, forward strand.
ATTCTTGAAACTTGGAACCAATTTGAGGAACTCTTTAAAAAGAGTTCCTACCAAAAAATGAAGACAAGCAAAATTGGGAAGAGTGGGTCCTTCAATGAGGACGTCCCTTCTCTGTGTACATTTCTCAATATCAAGAAATAGTGCTCAAACCTCAAAACCTATATGATTTTCATAAGTTAGAGGTTTCATCCATGGCCTCAACAAGCATATCAAACATGAAGTGAAGCAAAGTCATCCAAAAACTTTAAAAGATGCTATAAAGTTAGCACAGATCTACAAAGATCATGCTAAAATTGGAACACAACCACTTCATCTTGTTGGGGAAAATAAAAGCTTCAAAAGAAGTAAATGAAAGTTAGACCCTTTAAAAAAAGAAGACATCAAGACTCCTAAATTCTCATGACCAAGGCTCAATCATGAAGTCTGGGAGAAATAAAAAAATCAAAATCTTTGCTTTAAGTGCCTAAAGCCAGGTCATCTTAGAAAAAATTTTACTACAATGGAGAAACAAAAAGCCACTCGTGAGCAGAAAGGGAAAGAAAAGGCAAGAATTCACTTAGTCCAAACTTTAAATCTTGAAAAAAAAAGTTTGGAAAAAAGTGGAGGTCATGCACGAAGACTGCATGCATCAATGTTGTTTGTATGAGTCAATGTGGGTCCAAAATCACTTTAGAACTCATGACTCAGTCAAACTTCATGTTTGCATAAGAGAGAAAAAATCCAAAGTCATGATAGACGACTCGGCCACCCATAATTTCCTAAACTACTCAATGGTGTAGAGATTAAAGTTACCCCAACAGAATTCATCACATGAATATATAGTATCCATGATACAAGGTCAAGACAAGAAGGTCTTGGATACTATGATTTTTGATTTGGAAATAGAGTTCCAAGGTTATAAAGATAAACTTGACTTCCAAATCACTCAAAACACTCAAATGATAAAGAGAAATGATGTGGTTTTGGGTAGGGAGTGTGTTGGCATACAAGTCAGATGAAGAACATACCAGCACAACGGAGCAGTCATGCACAATACGGCAACAAGGCCTAATCATTTTTTCCATGGACCATTCACAACTCAAGTGATTTTAATCACTACACAAACATTGTAAATTCCATTTTTGGTAGAATAGACTCCATTTTGTTCAAGTCGAGGAGCCCTCGAGCTTGAGGAGTATTAGAATTAGCTACATACCAATTTTCATAATTTTTAGACTCCGTTTGAGCCCTCAAATAGGCTCTAGAACCTAATTTTTAACTACGCCGGACACTAGGTCTAGACAAGGCCAAAGCTAGTGAGAAAACTATAAAAAGAGCTAGAGAGCTCATTTTTGAGGTTAGATTGTTTGTGAATTGAGCTTATGTAAGAGACATTTTGACTAATGCAAAGAACTCCATTGTTCCTCTCTTTGTTCTTGCCTTGTGTGAGCGTGTGTGTGTGTGCATGTTTATGTGCTTCTCACTCATGCACTTGTGCCTTCACTTGCTCATAGTCTTCATACTAGTCCTCACGTCTCCACGGATTGACAATTATGAGGTGTATCTTCTCACGTTGGTACTCACCATTGTGCTAAAGTGACACCAAATTTGGCGCCGTTGCCGGGGAGAGAGCTTCGAGGACGAGCATGTGATGGTAAGACGTAGAATTGAGACATTGGAGTCATAGGTAATATCCTTTATGTTACTTATTTTTCTTCTATTTTTCTTGTTTTTGCATCACCATCATCATCCTCACCATCTCCCACCTCCATCTCCATCTTCACAAAAATTTCAATTTTTTAGTATATTCCACTCCCCACCTCATTTCCCTCATTTCACTTGTGAGAGAGAGCGAGAGAGAGCTTGCATGCAATCTGTTTTTGCGTGTTTTTTGAGTTTTTGCTGTAGGAACTAGCTGTACCACCATCTCCAGCAGCTTGCGCAGGTACGACAAACTCTGCACAGGTCCCGAGACGACGACCTCTGTCTATCGCGACAGACAGAAAAACTTAATATTTTTTAAATGCATGTTTGGCACGGTAACCTACACCATTAGAGCACTCCAAATCACTAGAAGTTTCTAAAAAATTTGCGTTTTTTCAGTCTATTGCGACAGACACCGTCTATCGCAACAGACACCGTCTATCGCGACAGACACCGTCTATCGCGATAGACAGAAACCCACGACAGACTCAGTCTATCGCGATAGACACCCGTCTATCACGATAGACCAAAAGCACGATAGACGATAGACAACATCTATCGTGATAGTCACCCGTCTATCGCGACAGACAGCAGCCCACGACAGACGATAGACCCCGTCTATCGCGACAGACATCGTCTATCGCGACAGACAGAAACCCACGATAGACTCAGTCTATCATGACAGACACCTGTCTATCGCGACATACCAAAAGCACGATAGACGATAGACAGCATCTATTGCGACAGACACCTGTCTATCGCGACAGATAGGCCCACGACAAACGATAGACAGCGTCTATCGTGATAGACATCTGTCTATCGCGACAAACACCCGGCTATTGCGACATACAGGACTCAGTCTATCGTGACAGACCGGACCTCACGATAGACCCGTCTATCACGACAGACACCCGTCTATCGCGACAGACACCCGTCTATCGCGATAGACAGGCCCACGCGACAGTCAGTGTCTATCGCGACAGACACCATCTATCGCGATAGACAGGCATTTTCGACAAAAAATAGAGGGGTAAATTTTTGAAAATTTAGGCTAAATTTTGGGCATATTTGCATACTCAATTACTCCCACACTCACAAAGGCCTTAGAAAAATGCACTAAACTTCTGAAAGGATATGTTTGTCAGTTTAAGCCCCCAAACCCTGAACTGTCATAACTTTTTCATATGAAATCCATTGTTTGAGCTCTAGGGCTTGTCAGAGGGTAATTTGAAGTTAACCCTCTGTGGGGTAGGTACACCAAGGGAGCTCTAGAGAAAATTTTCTGGCAATAGAAAAGGGGGAAAAAAGGGTCATTAAAAGTGTCTGAACTAAATTGTCTATCAATTGAGGGTGAAAAGTGGAGCTAAACTTGGAATTTTTACAGGATCATTAAGAGCTTTTGGAGACAGCAAAGCAAGTGCCATTGTGTGCAAGCTTGGGAACGCGCTTCCTGGGCAGACGAGCATAGAAAGGAGAAGCGACTTGAGGTTGGAATATCTCTCAACCCCCTCAGTCCATTCGTAGCCTAGGCTAAGTGCGAGTAGTTGTCTTGATTGACTAGGGGTACAATAGGGATACTCAAGTTCTAAGAGACTCTAACTTCTCAAGTCCAAGAATAGGCTAAGTTGCAGTCAAGGGACAACTTTAAGGAAAAGAACTTGAATTAAGTGGACGAAGAACATCAAGTACGACACACTTAAGTGCTCCTAACGACGCTTAATTTAAGACAAGAAGACAAATACAAAGGAACTCAAAAGGAACAAGTGATTGGTATCAAAGAATCAGCAATGTACAAAGGGCATATGAACTTGAGATCAGGAAGACACCTAGGGAGAGACCGTCAAAGTGTTAGATCCTCCGAGGCTAGCATCAACCATACAGCCAAATCTTGAGCCCAACAATTGAGTGATTACCTCTACGCTCTAGACTCAAAAATTAGTGACTCTGAGAGGTCTTATAACATGGAAAGACCTGTAGGTAGCTCAAGAGTTGCGTACCTAGAAAGACCGGAAGGTTCCTACAAGACTCAATTGGAATACATCCAGATCAACCGCCTAGGTGCACGCATCTATGAGGATGGTCTGTGAAGATTTGTTGTCCTAATTAAGAACCCAAATCAGCCCATAGGACTAGAACACCCTGTAGTCAAGTTCGAAAATGGTTCCTACATTGATAAAGAAGGAACAATGTATGTGGTCACTAGCCAACCAAAAAGGACAGAAGAATTTGGCAACATAATCTCAGAGGCCGAAATAGGTGACATAGAGCAAGGAAACTTAGGGAAAGAGCCAAAAACCCCTCGAGGCAAGTCAGTTCTGACTAGAGTAATCACTCCATAATTGGTTCCCCAGGACAATAGGAGTATAGAATTGCTCGTGAATCGAGAGACAGATGAGGCGTTTCGGAGGTATAAGCCTGAGAAGCCTAATGAAGTAGGAGCTCTTATCATCTATGAATTCAAAGACCTCGATAGCCCAGGAAAAGTGATCTACTTAGATGATGCTTCGGAGAGGATTTTTGTGGTCTTAGAGCATGGAAGACACGCATACACTTGGAAGGGTGAATTTGTTTTCCCCCAATCCCGATCCATTGTGTCTTATAGTCACCAAGGAGCTGGAACATCTCAAGCTCATGGGACTCAAAGAGAACGGAGTAGAGATAGACCCGAGGTGAGCTTTGCTAAACCACTTGAAAGAGAAAGAATGAGGACTGAGATGGATAGAATGGACATGGAGAGATATAGGGAACCAAGGAATCCAAGAAATGCAGATGAATTCCCTCTCCCAAGGCCTCGAGAACACGCTAGAACCTTAAGACCCACACAATTAGTAAAGTCCATGAAGAATTGCTTCGACGGCACAGGAGATCCATATGACCATGTAGCGGAGTTTAGGCAAGTCTTGAGAGCTGAACAAGTGGAAGACTTGTTCACTCAATACAATGCTTTTGGCCTAACACTCAAGAACACTGCATTGACTTGGTTTCAACCACTTCACCAAGAGCAGTACAGAAGTATAGACCAACTTCTAAAAGCATTCATCACGGAGTTTTCCAAGAGTGGTATTAGGCATAACACGTCCTCCCTGATATACACTTCAAACAAACACCTCAAGAGACAGTGAGGCTCGCCGGTAGAAGATTTAGGCAATAGCTAGAGAGATGCCCTGCTCCAGAGTTACCCACTCCAGCCAAACAGGTGGCCTTATTCTTAGATGGATTGTTAAGTACCAAACTGAGATCATATGTGTACTTGAAGGACCCTAGATCCATAGAAGAATGTGTACGCATGTGCATAGACATTGAGGATAATCTAGGGGAGGAATTAGAGCTCTCAAAGATCTATAAAGATTTAGATAGCTCTACTTGCCTCGCTTCCTCACAATCCACATCAATTGAGGATCTAGCAGAAAAGGTAGCTCTAAAATTAGGTGTCTCTAGCAAGCAGATTCCTAGATTTGCCCCAGGAAAACGATGCTATACCTGTGGAGGAGACCATATGGCTAATGTGTGCCCTATCATGGCCCAACCCCAAGTGAACCCTAACAGCCAATACTGCACCATAGAAAGGCGATACACCAATCACAATGCACAAGACTCCCCATATAACAAACAAGCTGTTAGACAAAATTATCCTCAGCCATATCCACAACCAGGAAAGTACCCTAATCAGTACCCACAACCACAGTATGCTAGGCCCCAGCAAACCTATCAACCAACCTATCAAGGGCAAGAAAGACCGCAACCAGTCCTAGCACAACAACCTCGTGCCCCCACCAATGTGATTCTAGTAAAGTATGCAGCGGCATAATAAAATCTAAGTAGGGCTCTAGTGCCAGTGCCATCCTCGCTTTCAGAAAGTGATCCAAGTGATCATAGTTTTGACTCCACCCATGTTGAGAGCCCCCAAGCCTACTACATGCAATCACCGGAGCATAGTGAGTCATATTATTATGAAGAACTGGGTGAATCTAGTTGGGAGCCAGAATACGCAAATGTCATGTATGTAAACCCCAACTCAAGATCCCAGCCTAGGCCGATGATACCTCCCTTTCCTAGAGGACCATGCTATCGATGTCAGGGAGATCATCTCATTCGTGATTGCCCTCTACCTGCACCTACACAAAACCAATCCGTGACAATTCAAGGCTTTTGCCCGGATTGTGGAAAGGAGCATTTGTTACGAGAGTGTCCCAAGAACCCTGCCAATATGCCAAAAATTGCTCCTATCAATGTCATTGGGCTAGTGGTAGACTCCACGGGCAGTCTGACTTCCACGGCCCCAGTGCAGGTCATCACGAGAGCTCAGGCACTTAAGCAAAACCAAGAGTTAGGCCAGGAAAAGAATGCGGAGGTTAGCGAGACTGAGAGCCAGAATAAGAAGAGAACAAGAGCTTGGAGAGATAGCCGTGAACGTATGAAAAGGCAATGGGCAAGGAAGATGAGCGAACTTGAGGAAAGTCTGCCAGAACCAAAGCCAAGATCATAGAAATCACATCTCAAACGCACTCTCACACATCACTTCCACTACCATCCCCTTCACCTTCCATTCCTCAACCTTCTAATCCACCACACATAACCCACCCACCACCCCAAGTAGGATCAATCTTTGCAGATCCCACTCCCGAGGATATAGATATGATGCTTAGAGCATATCAGGCTAGGATCGAGGAAGGGCCAAATGTGACGGATCATGAAAGATGTTACCCTAGAGCTGACCTAGAGCTTGAACGAACCAAGTTGTGTGCCAAGATGGTGGAATTGGCTCAAGCCATGTTTGAGGCCAATCGCCTCTTCAATTGCTCTAGCTCAATAGAACACCATTGCATTTTGATGGTCTATTGGATAGATTGGAGACAATAATTGCAAAGTCTGGAAAAGAAGCCAACTCCCAGGCTAAGGAGAGGGCAAGTGATAGAATAAGCATTCCTCCCAAGGAATCTTATGTGCCTAACTCCACTGAACTAGACAACTCTTCTTTTGTGAATCGATACTCACCAGAATTCTGCGAGAGATTCAAGAAGAGAAATGGGCTAAAGAAAGCGAAGATCCTCCTCCAATTGAGCTTGTGGATGACGCGCATGATCAATTCCCACAAGACATTCCTTCCCTTTATGGAGAGCAAGAGAGTGCCCAATCTCAAGAGAGATTAGACTTCGAGTCTAATTCTTTACAGGAACTACCCCATTTCACAGGCCCGTGGGAAGCAAAGTCCACTTGTATGAGAGCACCAACAGTCATGATAAGAAACGAAGACTCAATCATACCAAGGAACACAGAGGTAATAAAGAATACTAAAGTGCAGTGCAATCTCACTTTAGAAGAGCTACTCAAAGTTAAGCCGGAATTGTGGAAACACGTAGCCAAACAAGTGCCAGACATAGCAAAAACTCGTTCCCATGTAGGGTCTCATAGGACAGTGCCGAAAATACCTTTGGACAAGATAGGAGACATGAGCGAAGGAGAAGAAGGAAACACATATCTCCCTATCAATCATGAGGGTTACACAACCAAGGCCATTTTGGACTCCGGTGCGGGATTCGCAATTGCTACCACTTCCTTATGGAAACGTTGGGGCAAGCCAACACTCAGGCCAACAAGAATGAAGTTGCAAATGGATGATGGTCACATAGAAAGACCCTTAGGACTACTAGAAGGGATAACTCTTACTACTTGTGGTGTGGAGTTTGAGCACACATTTGCTATCTGTGACTTTAGCAAAAATCAAGCCTATGAGATGATTCTGGGAAGACCCTTCTTGCGGCAGTTGTAAGTGGAAAAAGATTGGGGGACCAATTCTTTGTATTTGCAACACTTGGGTGTCACTACCAAGGTGAATCTCAAGGACTTCTCTCATAGAGATGTGCCCCCCATTCAATGGAATCCCGTCCATAGAGCTAAGGATGATACTGAGTCAGTGCATTCCATAGGATCAGGATCCTCATGGATGCATGAAGACGCTCACCTGTGGATGTGTAAAGTAGCAGTAGAAGAAGAGAAGAGAGAAAAAGCCAGAGAGATAGGTGCGAAGGAAAACCATAGATCAATTCAAGACCCAGCCTATGCACCTGTAGTCTTTCCTGACGAAGAATTTGAACCTCACGGTTGGGCAGAAATTTTAGTAACTATGGATGTAGCCATCAACGAAGAGCAGTGGACACCCCATTGTGGTGAGGATGGCTATGACATTTCAGTCTTCTCCATAGAGCCAATCATGGGAGACTCAATTTTAGAAGAATGCAAACCTAGCCCTGATGCATTTGAGGATGCAAGTGACTCCGATCTAGAGTCAATCATTATGGACCCACCTTTTGCATCAGATGAAGAATACTTCTATGAGGTAGAAGTTCACCTTCAAAGACATGAAGAGATCATTAATGATATGAGATTAACCACACAAGTGACCACTAAGAGTGAAGGAAAGAAAAGAAAGAAGAAGGAAGTCACTCCGGAGGAAAAAGAATCCTTGTTTGAGGTCCCTGAAAACTTTAAAAAGTATGAAATAGAAGACAAGAGAGTTATGATCAGGATGCCTAAACATGAAGCAGTCATAGGAGAACCCTATGATAACAAGGAAACTACCAAGAAAATAGTTGTAGCCATAGAAGAGGGAGAAGAAAGATGCACCTACATTGGGCATGACCTGACGGAAGAAGAAGAGCAAGAGTTGGTAGCCTTGCTAAGAGAATATAGAGACGTTTTTGCATGGAGTTACAAGGACCTCAAAGGCATAGACCCTGACATATGCTCACATACGATTCCCATGACCTCAGAAGCCAGACCCTCTAAACAGAAGCCGTACACATATAATGACAACTATGCTGCCAAGATCAAAGAAGAGATAGATCGCTTGGTGGAAGCTAGATTTATCTATGAAATTGAGCACACTGAATGGGTGTCCCCCATTGTAGTGGTGCCCAAAAAGAACGGCAAGCTACGTGTATGCATTAACTTGAAGAAGGTTAACGCAACCACTATCAGAGATAGTTACCCACTTCATATCACTGAGCATCTATTAGAGAGGGTAGCAGGCAAAGAAGTGTACAACTTCTTAGATGGGTTCTCTGGTTACAATCAAGTAGCCATAGCACCAGAAGATCAGCATAAGACGGCTTTTGCCATGGAGTGGGGTATATTTGTGTTTTGGGTAATGCCATTCGGGCTTACCAATGCTCCTGCAACCTTTCAAAGACTAATGTGCCATGTATTTAAAGAGTTTTTGAGGAAGAATTTGGAAGTCTATGTTGATGATCTCTGTGCTCATTCCAACATTAGACAAACGCATATACCTGAACTCAGGCAAATCTTTGACAAATGTAGAGAATATCAAGTCTGTCTGAACCCAGAAAAGTGCGTTTTCATGGTCAGGCAAGGCAAGATTTTAGGACACATAGTGTCAAAGAACGACATCTCCACTGACGAGAAAGTGAGGGCTATTGCAGAACTACCTAGGCCAAAGAATGTCAAGGAAGTGCAAGCTTTCATGGGGCATTGTGGCTATTACCGACGTTTCATACACATGTATGCCATCATTGCAAAGCCTCTGTACGGACTTTTGACAAACTTTGAGTGGACTGATGAATGTGATAACTCTTTCAATGAGCTTAAACGACGATTATGCTCAGCACCAATCTTGACTACACCAGATTGGAATAAGCCCTTCCATGTGCATGTGGATGCGTCCAATTATGCCATTGGATGTGTGCTAGCACAACCTACTGGCAAAGGTAATATGGATCTTCCAATTGCCTATGCTAGTAGATAGTTAAATGCAGCTGAACGAAACTATACCACCACCGAACGAGAAGGCTTGGGCATGGTATATGCGGTCAAAAAGTTTAGACATTACTTGCTTGCAGATAAGTTTAAATTTTTTACTGATCATCAGGCACTGCTATACTTAGTAAACAAGCCATGCAATACCGGCAGATTGGTGAGATGGTTCCTCTTGCTAATGGAATATGAATTTGAGGTTGTGGTGAGGAAAGGAAAGACTCACTTGAGAGCAGACCATCTCTCTAGGCTCACATTTGGAGAAGCCCCACAAGGAGTACCGGATGACCTTCCTGATGCTTACTTGTTTAATTTGGAAGTTGCACCGCAGTGGGCTAAGACATTAGCGCCAATATTGACATACGGACCTAATCACCCAGTCATAAGCACTCAAGATAGAGAGGTAGTAAAGGCCCAAAAGTACCACATCATGGCGGGAAGTATGTACAAGCATACAGATCAAGGGATATTGGCTTGTTGTGTGGAAGAGGATGAGTATGCTAAATGGTTGCAATTAGCACATGTAGGTGCATTAGAGCAACACTACTCAAAGCAAAGAACCTTACAGACATTAAGGAGACTTGGAGTGCATTGGCCGACTTTGGAACAGATGTTCATAAGTTGTGTAACGAATGCCCAGTTTGTAGCACTAAACAACCAGTCAAACATGCCACTCTTTATCGAGTGTCTTTAGTGCCAGATTGGAGTGAACCATTAGTAGCCTTTCTGAGGACAAAAACATTCCCTCCAGACATGAATCTGGCTAGGAAGAGAAGTTTAGAACAAGAAGCCCTAGACTACTCACTCATTGGAGATAATTTATACAAGCATGGCAAAGATGGTTACCTTAGACTGTGTCCATGAGAGCGAATATCTTAAAATCTTGGAAACTACTCACCACGGTGTAGCAGGAGGACACTTTGGTCCAGATCGGGTGATCAAGGCAATACTATTTGCAGGATTTTGGTGGCCCACCCTTCACATGGATGCACATACCTATGTAAAGAGGTGTGAGATTTGTCAGCGAACTCAATATCCTATACGCAAGGATGAGATGCCATTGAAACCTATGATGGGTGGACGTGCATTCTCTAAGTGGGGAATAGACTTTGTAGGTCCTATTAACCCCCCAGCTAAGGGTTCACATGCTGAATACATCATTGTGGCCACAAACTATCTAACCAAGTGGGTAGAAGTAAAAGCCACAACGAAGAATGATGCTCAAACAACAGCAAAGTTCTTATTTGAGAATGTGTTCACAAGGTGCGGGCTACCTATAGAGCTAGTCAGTGATAGAGGCACTCACTTCTTGAATGAAGTCATTGAAAATCTTCTCCAAGAATTCTTGGTAGTACATAAGAAGTCTGCCCCCTATCACCCACAAGCCAATGGGCAAGCCGAAAGCACAAATAAGATTCTATGCAATGTACTGACGAAATTAGTAAATAATAAACGCTCTGATTGGGACAAACAGCTACACCATGCTGTTTGGGCATATAGAGTTGCTTATAAAACGGTACTCCAAGCCACACCCTTTCAGATGGTATTTGGTCAAAATGCATTGCTTCCATTAGACTTCTTGATACCAATACTAAGGGTAGCACAGGACCATGAGTGGACGGGTCATGAACTCTCTTCGAGGATTTTTGACCTTGAACGACTAGGGGAAACAAGACTACGAGCTGTAGCAGGAATATATGCAGCTAAGAAAAGATAGAAGGCATATTTTGATGCCCATGTGAAGGATAAAGGCTTGAAAGCAGGAGATCTAGTTTTAGTCTACACTCTGAAGCAACATGCACGGAAGCTAGAGAAGAGAGGTTATGGACCTATGATCATAAATAGGATCTCTATGAGTGGAGCAGTTCAGCTAGCTACACTAGAAGGGGATGTCCTCCCTAGTTACATTAGTGGATGCAGAGTCAAACTATATCAAGAACCTCTCACTGAGGAGATGCTCAATCGACTCAACACTGCCAAGAAACATAAAGAAGAGGAAATAAAGAATTCGAGAAGAAGCACATGCAGAAGCTTTAGAACGCATCCGGCGAATGAAATTGAGGAGACAAGGTAGAGATCAATCGAGGCCTGACACTCAAGAATCTCTAAGCTATCACATGGCCATGTGCGAGGCTTCAGGTGAACGTTCCCATAGGATAGTTGATCGGCGACCTTTTATGACCCTACAGGTAGGACAAGGAGAGAGTGCAAGGACCGTGAGAGCTTTAATTGACTCAGGAGCAGCCACTAGTGCTGTTCGACTTTCTTACTGCCAAGAATTGCAATTGAAGGTCAATCCTATAGAGGCATATCTCATAGGATTAGGAGGTGTGGAAACCCCTTGCATGGGCAAGGTGGAACTTCCCATCTACGTTCAAGAGGTTCTAATGGTAGTCAAAGTGCTAGTATGTGAAGATGAGGATCTGACCGAGCCTCTTGTCTTGGGCCAAGACTGGATCTATGATCATGCAGTCAACCTCAACCTAAGAAGTGGAATTCTTCAGGCTTGGGTAGGCCAAAACCGCATCATTATTGAATTAGAAAATCAAGCACTTAGGCCACTAGAAGAGGCACCAAATCCTAGTCCCTCCAGGAACACACATGAAGATAACAATGCTATTCTTGTCCAAAGTTCTATGGTGCAGAAGATTGTCACTCTTGATGAAGGTGTAGAAGTCAACCAGGAGCTCCCTTCTTTTCCAAAGAGGATTCAAGGCAAGCAAGCCAGGCAACACACGACACAAAGGATGCCGATGATCAAGAAGTATGAGCACCAACCTATACAGTATAGAGTACCTCGTGGCATGAAGCAGATCTGGGTACGCAAGGGTGAAAAATGAGCTCCCCCATCGAGGATCACAACGAAAGAATACTCGAGGCCACACTCTAAACAAACTATTTCTATTTGGGTTCCAAAGCAGTCAATGAAGGCTTTCCCAAATGCTAGACAGATATGGGTGCCCAAGACCTGCTTACGAGCTCAAATAGCTTCACCTCCATTCACAAGATCGAATCAACACTCACAAGCACTCTTGACACGAATCCCCGGGCAAACACTTATGCCCCACACCATTACATCTTTGGTTACACCTAGGAATGTAGGGAGATGGGTAGCCAAAAGGTCCCAAATCCAAAACAATCCAGTCCACAAGCCTTCACACATCATCACCGATAAAAGCCACGATTCCAACTTCCAAGTTTGGAGACTTAAACCCCGTGTCAAACCCCCAGACCCACTCTTGTAAATCCATCCATTCTGATGAAGGAGCATTCTCAGTACATTGCACACCCAAAAGTATGCATCTAGGATGATCACTAACCTTCTAACCAACATTCACACACATCACAAACATCTCACCCACTAACCGCTTACCACTTGGAATGTCATGTTAGTATTGTGGAGGGAACATCATAACATCTTGTTTCCTATGCAATGCTAATGTGTCTCTCTTCTTCTAGCAGATAAACATCAACAACTACACGTAATCTCATGGCTGAAGCAGCAGGTCTGAGCTCACAGGCAGGAGTAAGTACTGCAGGGATTGATGTGGATAGCCTACCTATTGATGCGCCACCGACTGAACGACCCATAGAGTTGCAACACCTCCAACAGATACTTGTATCGGATCCTCCCACAGAGATCACAGAGAGAGTCCATGCCAATTCTCATTGGTTCAATGGCATGCCAGGTCCATTAGGAGAGGCCAAGTATATCTGGGAGTCCAAGTGCGAGTATGACATATCATGGGTCCGATTCAAATTCTTCTCCAAGGAGTTTGAGAATCTACAGAACACACAAGATCTTCAGACCATATGGCAACGAGCAGGGCTAGCCGAGTACTTCGAGGCACCCTTACCCAAACCAGATCTCCTCCGATGCTACTATCTAGTCTCAACATTACAGGCTAATGTAGAAAAGGACAAACCAGGAACATTCGTTCTTCCTTCCTTGCTGGGCAACAACGAATTGAAGAGGTTTGAACTTACCTTGGAATTGGTGAGCTCTGCTTTGAATATGCACGGCACACATGTACCTTCTGAGAAGGATGCTCTCATTCCGACCAACATGAAGGATCGGAGACTACTGAAGCTGAAAGATATGGCAGCACTCACACCAAATGTGTCCATCCCTCTCCGCATGTGCATGCAACATTTTGCTTTTCTTGGTCAAGATCGATTCACACAACCTCACAAAAGAATATGGTTCGCTCTTTACTTGGCGCAGACAGGTGCGTTACCAATTAAGCTTCCTGTATGGATTGTGGAGTAGTTGTATGAAGCAAATAAAAGGTCATCTAGAAAACTAGTGGTGAATGGCTGTTGTGCAATGACACACATTATCTACAGATGCTTAGCATATGATGTACCCATTGAACATGCTTTAACTTGGGCACAACTACAAATGTTTAAGAGGCTCAAAACTGCCACACATCAATCCAAGCGCATGAGGGGTTCGATCTCTTGTGTTCAAACACGTGAAGTTTTGATGACTCCGGAAGTGTCACCACGAGGGGATGCCACTATGCCTCCCTTTACCATTCGTATACCAAGATCTGGATCTGAAGGCACCTCACAAGTTGCCCCCTCGGCTCCTCCTGTCCCTCCTGAATTTGAATTTCCTACGACTGGAGACGCTGAAGGGATGGGTTCCTTCGACTTTGAATCATTCTTGCAGAATACACAACTCTCTGGTGTAGAGTTCTACAGATACAGAAGAACAGGGAACATCTTCCCAAAGAAGGAGGAAATCCACAGAAGGCCGCCATGTACATTGGGATGATGAGCAGCAGAGAACTTTGTCACAACAACTAGAACAATCGGAGGCAGGAGAAGAAGCAGAAGCAGAAGAAACAACTGAAGCCCCAGCCTATACAGCAGAACTCCGGAGGCTATATCAAATAATGGAACGAGTGTGGTCGCAACAGTTGCTCACCGAATAGAGCAATCGGGTGCTCATGGATCAGCTATTGGAAGAAGCCGGATTTGATCAGAATACAGTGAAGGTCTCTTATTGATGGCAGAAACATATGGGGTAGTAGAAGCAGTTCGAACAACGATTAAGAGGTCTCCAGTTCAATATGATCCACGAAGATTCCAGACACGACCACGGTCTGGTAAAAACATCCAGATTCCCATTACTACGGGGGAAGAACCTATTGCTACATCCAAACCCATCGAGACAACCTCCCAGACAGCAACGACCACTGGCCAAGAGATCCCCGTCACCCAGGGTGAGTCAACCGAACCACTACCACTGACCCCTCCCCCATCACCTCCTCGGACGGAAGCTGTAAATATCACTTCGACTACCCAACCCACAGAGCAAGCCTTCATCTTCCGTAGTCCAAGCTCTAGTTCTACTTTGTTCTCCTCTTTTGAAAACCCCCTATATAATACCGCCACCATCATCACTGAATCCTTCATAGAGCCTGCCCTAGGACAACCATCCCCCATGCCCTCAGCCATAGGCCATCCTGAATCTAGATCCATTTTCTTCGGATTCCCAGTCACCACATCCCCTTTTATGGCTTTCCCGCCTCCAAGTTCTCATTTTCCACCTCCCATAACACCATTCCTTCAACCTGCCCATGATTACTTTTGTAGAATGTATCAATCCACCACCCAACCCTCTCATCAATCCCATCCCCACCATCCACACAACACTTCTTCACTACTCTCACACACACCACCTACCATTCCAATATACATGGTAGACACCACACTTGCATCCACTCCTGAAAGTATGGACATTTCACCACCCACAACACCTCCCCCACCCCCCACACTTCCACCTTCTCCCATTCCCCCTCCACCAATTTCACCCACACACACATCTCCAATAGACACATCCTTCACTCTTCCCATTCCCCAATCCCGTCCCCGTGCATCTTCCATTGTACAAACCACACCCTCATCCATAGGCAATGCATTCGACACCATGCTCGCATGTATATCACAGTTAAGGACAGAGTACAATCAGCTCCAGCAACATAACGCACAATTGCAAGAGCACTCGGAGGGGCTACAACATCGTCTCGCTGTACTAGAAGAGGAGAATGCTCGCCTCCATACACAATTCCAAACTTTACAAGAGGCTCATAGCATATTAAAAGTGCAGTTACAGAATACAGACCAGGAAGCAATACAAGTGGTAGAAGGTCATCTACAGACATAGCTAGAACACAACTCAAAGCTTCAGCGAAATATGGCCTTACTCAAGCGACACCTTGCAACCGCTCATGAAGAGAATCGATGCCTGCAACTACAGAATTAGGAAAACCTAGAAGCAGCTATCGAAAGCACACCTAGGGCAACAATCAGCCCCTCAAAGTTTCAAGTTGTGACCCCCGACAATATCAAGATCATCTTGGAAGATTATGCTATGCTGCTTGAAGCACATGACCAGTTATCAGAGGAACTGGATCAACTAAAGCGGGAACAACAAAAAGACACCAAGACTGCCCCTCAAACCACCTCCTCCACAGCTTCACTTCTCACCGACTTAGAGGCCCTAAAAGATCTCCAGAAACAGGTCATAGAATTGCAAGCACGCCTACTACAATATGAAAGACCACCTTCTCCACCAGAGGCTCCCACTGACAAAGAAACAGTACAAATTCCTATGGAGCAAACATTTGAAGAAGAATATGACCCACAACCCTTCCCAGGAGGACAACAAACGGAAGAAGGTCAGGATACGTTCGAAGCACCGCGACCCCCATGGCTATGACAAGTGGAGGAAATCGAGAGTTCACATGAAGAGCGAACAATAGTGCAAAATCAGGCCATGAGAGTCATAGAAGACACTATATTACAATCCAATTACTTCAAGAACCTGTCATCTAGGCGCCTTATCCTCTCATCAGAACTCCAATACAGGCCGTACTACATCATTCTGGCAGACTATAACACAGAAATACAGAGAGTCACAGGAAAGATACCTTCCTTCGCAACCCAATTTCAACCCGAAGACCTTCCTCCAGAGGTGCAAAAAGGCAAAATCCGTCAACCAACATGGCGGCAGAAACTTCTTGAAACCTATCCTGAAATGCTGCGTACCTGGAACAATGCGCCATTACACCTACTTTATAATCCATGCTATGGCCCAGTTCCACGACGTGGCTCATGGAAAGCATTCAACATAAAGGTACAGAATAATGCTCAATGTAAGGAGTGGCTCAATTATCCATACATAGCGCCACCACAGGGACGACCATCGATAGCATACATGATGGCCACAATTCGACATTGGATGCCTTGACTGAAGCCCATGCCAGATGTGGCGGCCCAAATGATGCTTAAGATTTTGGATATGATGCAGGTAGTACTCAAAACCTTTAGAAACGCAGCACCACTGCAGATACGGCTACCGGGGTTTACTAATGGAAATTATGATTTGGTGTATGACATGAGCACCACCCCCAACATCTGGGTAGCTTATGCTTGGCATGCACGAATTAAGTATCTTCTCGCATGCTATAAACAAACATTTGAAGAGATGTTCTGATCAGGATTTTGGGAGTACCACTCAGAAGTGTTTGCACCTAAGCCAACACACCTGCTCCATCTCTTTGCTTGTGAACAAGCCATGTACTCCGAGTACTACACCACACCACAACCAGAGGTCCCCGGTGCAGTCAATTGGGATGCATTGGAAGCTGATCTAGCAAGAGGCTTAAGGATAGGAGAACACGAACTTGCCACTAACGTCATCTAGTACTATATCAACCACCCGATAGAACAAAGGTCTGTCAGGGGCGACAGACGCTGGGAAGGGGGGAGTGTTGGCATACAAGTCAGATGAAGAACATACCAGCACAACAGAGTAGTCATGCACAATACGGCAACAAGGCCTAATCATTTTTTCCATGGACCATTCACAACTCAAGTGATTTTAATCACTACACAAACATTGTAAATTCCGTTTTTGGTAGAATAGACTCCATTTTGTTCAAGCCGAGGAGTCCTCGAGCTTGAGGAGTATTAGAATTAGCTACATACCAATTTTCATAATTTTTAGACTCCGTTTGAGCCCTCAAATAGGCTCTAGAACCTAATTTTTAACTAGGCCGGACACTAGGTCTGGACAAGGCCAAAGCTAGTGAGAAAACTATAAAAAGAGCTAGAGAGCTCATTTTTGAGGTTAGATTGTTTGTGAATTGAGCTTATGTAAGAGACATTTTGACTAATGCAAAGAACTCCATTGTTCCTCTCCTTGTTCTTGCCTTGTGCGTGTGTGTGTGTGTGTGTGCATGTTTGTGTGCTTCTCACTCACGCACTTGTGCCTTCACTTGCTCATAGTCTTCATACTAGTCCTCACGTCTCCACGGATTGACAATTATGAGGTGTATCTTCTCACGTTGGTACTCACCATTGTGCTAGAGTGACAGAGTGGCTTTGGAGCTTAGTAAAAACACTCAAAAGAAGTTATCAGTTAAATACTTTGGAATTCGATAGAAATGGAATCCATTACCTGATTCAAGGGGAACATGATGTGTCGACTAACTCCTTACTTTCAAGTATGGCATAAAAAAAAACTTATAAATACCTAAAAATTAGAAGTTTATATGATACTTTCAACTAATCTAAATAATGCTTATAATATGAATTTAGCTCCATATGTCTCATCTCCATTGTTTGTTCATAAAAATTTTAAATTTAAGTGTTTAATAATAATTATTGGGATTTTTTCTAGAAGAACTTCCCCATGGCTTACCTCATGCTCATGGGCAAGTTGATCATGTTATAGAATTGCTCCTAGGAACTAAGCCTATATGTAAACCCCCCTACAGGCTCCCATATTCTCGGCAAGCTGAAGTAGAGAAACAACTATATGAATACTTGAAAAAGGGATTCATTCACCCCAGCCATTCACCCTGGTATCACCCATTTTCTTAGTTAAGAAAAAAGATGGATCAATGAGATTATGCATTGATTATTGATCCTTGAATAAATTTATGATCAAGAATAAATATCCAATACCTTGAATTGATGATTTATTTGATCAACTAAAAGAAGCTAAGATATTTTCAAAGCTTGATCTCTTTCAAGGATACCATCAAATTAGAATTAAATCTGAAGATGTTTCTAAAATAGTTTTTAGAACTAAATATGAGCATTTTGAATTTTTAGTCATGCCTTTCGAACTTACAAATGCCCCTTCTATGTTCATGATGCTAATGAACACCATACTAAGCCCTTATCTGGGGAAGTTTGTAGTTGACTTTCTTGATGCCATTCTTGTCTATAGTCAAGATACAATTTCTCATTTCGAACATCTAGAAAGGGTTTCCAAGTTCTAAGAGAAAATAAACTGTTTGGAAAAGAAGCTAAGTGTGAATTCTTTTCAACGGGAAATCAGATATCTTGGACACATTATATCTAAAAAATAAACGAAAAAAGATCTTGAAAAGGTCCAAGTTATTCTCAGCTAGCCTCGCCCTAAAACCATTACGAAACTTCAAAGTTTTTTAGGGTTGGCAGGATACTATAGAAAGTTACTTTGCAAAAATCTCAATCCCTTTATTTGAAAAGTTAAAGGGAAAACCAAAAAGCCTTAACTAGAAGAAAGAACAAGTTGAAAGTATGGAACAACTTAAGAAAGCCTTAGCTTTGGCCTCAATTCTTCAAATAGTAGATTCAAATGAACCTTTTGTAGTTGAAAAAGATGCTAGTGATTAACAATTGGTGCAGTATTGAATCAAAATGGTCTATCAATTGCTTTTGAGAGTCAAACGCTAAACTCAGCGCAAAGAGATTATTCTACCTATGAAAAAGAGCTTTATGCCATTGTGCATGCTCTTAAAAAGTGGAGACACTACTTATTTGGTGCCAAGATAACTATAGTTTTTGATCAAGCAGTATTGAATGGTTTGCAAACAATTCTGAGCTATTAGGTAGAAAAGCTAGATGCACGAAGATGACAAGAATTTGACAATGAACTCAAATATAGAAAAGAAAAATTCAATGTAATGGCAGATGCATTAAGCAGAATGCCAATGTTGAATTCTCTGAGTTTCATACAAATTTCTAATGACTTAGTAACATTAATTAAAGGCAAATATCAGGAAGATACAAGCTTTAAAGAAGTTTGGAAGAAGGTTTTGACTCGAGATATAAACTTATCAACTGAAGATAAGTTTAAATACTACAACATTCAAGATGAATATTTGTTATACAAGGGAAAAGTATGTGTTCCTTGTGACAAAGAACTTAGAAGAAGAGTTTTGTTTGAATGTCATGATGCCTCGAGTGCCGAACATCCTAGAATCAAGAAAACTTATGAATTGATAAAAAGACAATTTTACTGGCTGTGTACATAAAGATGTACATGATTATGTACTAGATGTACAAAATTCCAAGTAAATAAAGCCAAAAAGTTTAATATAGGAGGTCTGTTATACCCTTTTGAAATTACCAACAAAAAATGGGAAAGCATTTCCATGAACTTTTTTATGGGCTTGCCTCAAACCCAAAGAGGTCATGATGCATTTTGGTTCATAGCTGATCAATTGACCAAAATGGCTCATTTCATACCTATTTGAATGATAGTTAAGACTCTAGGATTAGCTAGAATGTTTATAGAACATCTCTATCGACTCTATGGTTTGCCTTAAGACATAGTTTTTGATAGAGATAGAAAATTTGTTGTTATATTTAGTTTGTGATGTGTGTGGACACACTAGGACTACCGGGGCCCTTTTTTCCCTCTTTAGGAGGTTTTTTCCCCCAGCTTGTATATGTGGTAATACATTCAATATTGTGTGTTTTGCTCCAAGCTTCTTCTTCTTCTTCTTCCTTGTGCTATTTGCGTGCTTCCACAGACGTCTCGCTCCAACAATTGGTATCAAAGCAGGTCGCCACTTCATCTAGGGCGTCGTTGACACCTCTCCAATTGCAGTCTCAGAATCGCACGAATTTTGGTGAGCATACTCGACGTGTTTCTGAGATCAAATTAGATTCAGTACGTTGTGCTGAAATCGTGATCTGAGCTCGTTTCGGCCTCCGAATGCACTATCGCAGTGCTTGTGTAGGCTATTTCGTCTTTTTGTGCCAAAGGTATATACCAGTTTTGGTTCGCTAGTATAAACATCTCAAAGTCTGCTGTAGGTTTAGCAAAGTTCGTCTCGATAGTTTTGTTCAACTTTTTGAGATACAGTCAATTCTCTCCATCAAGGTATTTTAGTCACCGGCCATGGCTGAAAGCAGTGATGTATTTCGTATGTTGGCTGTTGAGGATAAGTTGGATAGTACCAACTACCCATTGTGGGCTTATATGATGCGACATGTATTGGTTGCAAAAGGACTGTGGAACATTGTACAGGGTGTTGAAAAACTTTCTATCACACCTGCAACTGTTACAACTACAGGTTTTGAAGCTGATGCAGAAGGTGTCAAAGATGATGATATTCTGCATATTCCTGTTCATGCTGCGCTTTTTGCTACACCTACAGTAGGGCAAATTTGTTGGGATGGCAGAGATGCCTAGGCACATGCATTGATAGCTTTGTCTATCAAACGTGCCACTATCCCTCACATTCGCTCTTGCAGAACAGCTAAGGATGCTTGGGATACACTTACCACATTGTACCAAGCTAGGAATGAGGCTCCTGTTCCTTACCTCCGAAAACAGTTGGAGAGTGAGCACATGAATGAAGGTGATTCTATGGATAGTTTTCTAACAAAGATCAAAGACTTAAAGGAACAATTGATTTTTGTTGATGAGGTTATACTAGATAGCTCACTTGTGTAGACCGTTCTGAATGGACTTCATGATTCATATCAGAGTTTTGCTTCTACTCTTTAGTTGATGATGAAAGGCAATCCAAATGCCTTGTCATTTGAGGAGTTAGTCTCTGTTCTATTATAGGAAGATCAATCGAGTCAGAACAGGTCCATTATGCGGGTTGCAGATCAAGCTTTCCTGGCTAGTCAGAAGGGCAAAGGAAAATGCAGCTCTTCAACTAGTAAGCAAAAATCTGCTAATTTTGCACAATCGAAGAGGGAAGACAAAGATGAAAAGAAATTAGAAAAGCAGAAATTGTTTTGCAAGTACTGTAAAGGAAATGATCATATAATAAAGAACTGTCCAAAACTGGCTGCTAAAGAGGCAAAGAAGAAAGAGGCTGGAATGGTTGTTGCAAAGACCTCTACACCAAAAACAGAGTCTGCTAATCTTGTGCAGGAAGAAGAATGGGCGCTTACTATTGTTTGCAGTTTTGACCCATCTTCTCGTGAGCAGTGCATGTTTGCAGTACACTCAAATGTTTGGTACTTTGACAGTGGGGCGACCAAACATATTACCCCGTAGCACAGTTTCTTCTCTTCACTCGAGCCTGCCCCTACAGGGAATACTGTCACATGCGCCAACAATTCCTCTTATCCTATTATGGGAGTTCGTAAGATCATTCTGACTACTGCTGATGGTAGTTCTTTCACTTTGCCAGATGCTTTGTTTGTGCTAGGGATCAAGAAAAATCTGTTATCAGTTTCTGCATTAGCCAAGATTGGCTTGGTTGTGAAATTTGTTGATGACAAATGTACAGTTCATGATCTGTCAAATGGCAATGTCATTATTGCTTCTGGCATTTTATGTTGTGAGTTGTATAAGCTCATAGACTATGAAAGATCTGTAAATGATTTGGCATGTGTAGTACATGATTCTCATGCTATGTCAGATGCAAAGCTTTGGCATGCACGCTTTGGTCATCTGAATTTTGCTAGTTTGCTACGCTTGCAGAAATCTGAAATGGTGCCCTCTTTGCCCAAACTTGAGGCACCTGGTAAACATGTATGTGAAGGCTTTATTTTGGGCAAAATGCAGTGTTCTTCCTTTCCAAAAGATGGTTCAGTTCGGGCTAGTAAGAAATTGTAGCTTGTACATAGTGATGTCTATGGTCCTATGCAGACACCCTCTTTTGTAAATTATCTCTACCTCGTGACTTTCATTGATGAATTCTCCAGGCATGCCTGGGTATATCCATTGAAAGCAAAGTCCGAAGTGTTTATGTGGTTCAAACAGTTTTTGGTTTTGGCTAAAAATATGTTAGCATGTAAAATGGCCACCCTCCATTCTGATCCAGGGGGGTATATGTCTTCTGATTTTAATGTATTTCTGGCTGAACATGGGATAAACCACCAGTGTACAATGTTGTATACACCTCAATAGAATGGAGTTGCTAAATGGAAGAATAGGTCACTCATGGAGATGGCGAGGTGTATGGTCAAGAGTCAGGCCTTACCACATAGTTTCTAGCTTGAGGCTGTTATGTGTGCAACATATGTACTTAACAGGTGTCCCACTAAAGCACTGAAGTCTATCACTCCATATGAGGCTTGGCATGATCGCAAGCCATCTGTTGCTCATCTGCATGTTTTTGTTGTCTGGCATATGCATTAGTGCCTGAACAACATTGTAGAAAATTGGATGATAAAGCAGTAAAATGTATTTTTGTTGGGTACAATTTTGAAAGTAAAGGCTATCGTCTGTATCATCCACATACTAAATGCATTTTGGTTAGCCATTACATTGCCTTTGTGGAAGATGCTATTTAGCCATTGCTTTCATGTACTAAGGAGACATTTGCTAGCTCCAAAGACATGTATGATACGTTGCTGCCTCTTTTTACAAGTGGACAATCTAGTGTTGGTTCTAATGAGGAAACTTCTCTGCCTTTACAGGTTTCATGTGATGATATAGATCATCCTGTTTTTGATGCAGATTTACATGATGCACTTGTTGATGAGAGAAATGATATTGAGGAGGCAAAAACTATGCCAAAATGGCTGGTGCAGACTTTGCGTGATAGCAAATTAGATGCACCTCTATCATATCATACTTGTTCAAGTTCTCATAGTGCGTCTTTTACATCAGATTGCTATGCTATGGTTGCATCTAATCTCTGTGATGAGAATGAGCCTGTTTCATTTGATGAAGCACAAAATTCAAAAAATTGGATGGCTGCTATGCAATCTGAATATGATGCTATAATGAAGAATGGTGCTTGGTCTTTATGTGACTTGCCTCCTGGCAAGAAGGCCATTGGTACTAAGTGGGCATACAAGCTGAAGCGTAAGCATGATGGTACAATTGACAGGTATAAGTCTAGGCTTGTTGCAAAGGGTTATGCGCAGGAAAAAGGCATTGATTTTGATGAAACCTTTGCTCCTACTTGCCGTATGACTACTGTTCGTAGCATCTGTGCACTTGCAGCTCATCATGGTTGGAATGTACATCAGCTGGACATTAAAACATCATTTTTGAATGGTGACTTGCATGAAGAAGTGTATGTTTTTTAGCCCCGTGGCTTTGTGTAGAAAGGGCATGAGAACCAAGTGTGCAGGTTAAAGAAGGCATTATATGGTTTAAAGCAAGTACCATGTGCTTGGTATGAAAAGATACATGCCTATCTGATTGCACATGGTTTTGAGAACAGTCGAATTGAAAGCAACTTATATGTTAAGCGTGCTAATGATGTACTTCTGATCATTGTGGTATATGTTGATGACATGCTGCTCACTAGTCCTCATGAGAGGCATATTGCTGATTTTAAGGTTGATTTACATGCCTCATTTGATATTTCTGCTTTGTTGCCCAGGAGTCAAGCATTGGCAGGCAATTAAGCGCATCTTTCACTACTTGAGTGGTACCCGACTACTTGGTTTGTTTTATCCCAAGGGGGGATCACTACCGCCAGATTTGCATGCTTTTTCTGATTCTGATTGGGTTGGTTGCTATGACACTCGTGTGTCCACTAGTGGTTTTTGCTTCATGCTTGGTAGCTCATGCATATCTTGGTTGAGCAAGAAGTAGCCTACTGTGGCCACTTCTAGTTGTGAGCTCAGTATAGGGCAGCTTTCACAGCGACTATTAAGTGTGTGTGGCTAAGATGCCTTATGGATGATTTGGGTGTTGGTCAGTCTTCTACCACCACCATCTTTCAGAGCACATTGGCAGTTGGGAGAAACCCTGTGTTCCATGCTCGCACTAAGCACATTGAGGTGCATTATCATTATGTCAGGGAGAGGTTCTTTGCTGGGGAGATTAGCTTGGCATATGTGTCCATGCATGAGAACATTGCAGACCTTTTCACAAAGGCTCTGCGTAGGGAGAAGTTTGAAGCTTTCCGCAAAGCTTTGGGCTTACTTCCTTTTGTGGAGTGATTTCCACATTGCTTGGAACTTCCTTATACATGAGTGCCAACTCCTTGTTCACTGCATCACTCCTAGGGAGGATTTGTTGATATATTTAGGTAGTGATGTGTGTGAACACACTAGGACCATCGAGGCACTTTTTTCCCTCTTTAGGAGGTTTTTTCCCCCTAGCTTGTATATACGCCTATTGCCCTAACGGGCTACTTATCTTTGTACATTCTAGTGGTAATACATTCAATATTGTGTGTTGTGCTCTAAGCTTCCTCTTGTTCTTCCTTGTGTTGTTCGCATGCTTTCGTAGACGTCTAACTCTAACAAAATTTACTAGTCATTTTTGGAGATTTGTGTTCAATAGATTGGAAACAAAGGTAAATATAAGTACTATAGAATATCCACAAATGGATGGTGAAACTGAAATCTTCAATCAAATACTTAAAGATATGTTACGAGCTTATGCATCTTCAAATCAAACTAATTGGGAGGACTATTTGCCATTAGTCGAATTTGATTACAATAGTTCTAAGAATTTTACAACTGAGTATAGTCCCATCATGTTAATGTATGGTTTCTAGCCAAGAGCATCTTATCCTGTTGGACTAAAAAATGAAATAGTCCAAGTAGTCAAAGATATCTTGGAAGACATGAAATTTAAGCTAAAAATACCTAAGGAAAACCTAGGAAAGCCCAAGATAGAGCTAAATCATTTAGCGATCCACAAAGGCAAGATATTTTCTTTCAAGTTGGAGAACCAATCTATCTAAAGGTTCCTGAGAAATCTGAAAAATTGAAATGAGGACCTTGTGCTAAACTCTCTCCAAGGTTTTGTGGCCCTTTCAAGGTTCTCAAAAGGATAGGGACTTTGGCTTATGAGTTATAACTCCTAGATGATTAATTACTTCACCCAGTGTTTCAT
The DNA here is from genome assembly GCA_020310875.1 of Ceratopteris richardii. NCBI lineage: Eukaryota > Viridiplantae > Streptophyta > Polypodiopsida > Polypodiales > Pteridaceae > Ceratopteris > Ceratopteris richardii. Next base: position 44,496,243 of record CM035425.1, read on the forward strand.
GTAAGTAGACTAGAAGGAAAGTTGGCTGAACAAGATAATCTTGCATCTTTACATATAATACTTCAACCAATTTCTCTTCATAACATTCCTCATGAACCAGAAATGATACTACACACTGGAGATAAAAAGACTACGAATAATTTATATAAAGATTTTCTAGTTAAGTGGAGGGATGGGACAGAAAAAAGCGCCACTTGGGAATGAGTAAGTTCCATAAACAAAATATTTCCCTCTTTTCCAACTTCAAGTTAGGAAGGAGGCAAAATCTTTTGAGAGTGAGTCCATGATCAGCAAATTAGATCATGGTGCACGGGGAATACTCCACATATTATAGAAATGCACATTTTCGAGGACAAAAATGTTAAAGGGGAGATTAGACCCTTGAATATTAGTAGTTACCCTTGGAAACCCTTGGTTTATTTAAATGGGTTAGACTATTGAAATAGGAAATTATATCATTGGTTTTAGCCCTTGGAAATTTATTCGATTGAAGTCTCAATTGAAGGTTTTTTACCCTTGGGAATAATTATCATAAGTTAAGAGAACATTAACTTTGGAGAAGCTTCTCCCAAGTGGCACCTTGACTCGTACGTGAAGGGAAGGATTCAATTGAAATAGAAGCCATGTGATTTACCTTGGAAACTATCCACATGAAGGACACTTGAAAGGACACATGGAAGAATCTTAAGACATGCACCCATTGGATCTTTGGTATAAATATGGGTGGATATGTACTCACTCTCCTACTGGATATATACTTTAGGAAGGAATCTTTATAACGTGTGACATCTATACCTCTTCATTGATCCACCCATTGAGAAAAGCATTCTTCACATCAAGTTGAAGTAGCTTCCAATTCCTTGCAGTAGCTATACTAAGTAAAGTCTTGATTATAGAGTTTTGGCAACTCGTGAGAAAGTCTCTTCATACTATATGCCATAAATTTGAGCACATCCTTTAGCAACCAATCTGAATTGGTACCTACAAACTGATTCATCTGAATGCCTTTTCAACTTATAAAGCCATATGCAACCTGTTACCTTCTTATTGGTTTGCATTGGAACCAACTCCCATGTGTCCATTTCCTTTAAGGCTTCTAGCTCCTCTTTCATGGCTTTCTCCCAATTAGGGTTACCCTTAGCTTCTTCATATGGTGAAGGTTCCTCTAAAATTAAGTATTTGTCCAAATAAATGGAATGCTTTGTTACAAATGTAGAGTCATATCCATACCTTTCATGTTGCTTTCTCTCCCTTGTTGACCTTCTAGGACTATGTTTGGATCATTCTCCACATTCTTGCATCTCAGGCTTTCCTGTTGATTTCCAGAGCATGTAGTCTTTATCCTTTTCATTGTTATCGTCATCTGATTCACTTGAGTCCTGCATCTATATGTTATGCTTGCTACCTAATGGATGAAAATCAGAATCAAGATCATAGGGTAATTTTACCTTTATTTATCCTCTTCATACCATGATCTATGTTCTTCAAATACAACATCCCTGCCTGCTTTGTGGATGGATTATAGAAACTATATCCCATTTGATTTGAATCATAGCCAATGAATACAGCCTTGGTTGCCCTTTCATCTAATTTTCCTCTCATTTGTGAAGGTACATGTACATATGCTAAACAACTAAAAACTTTGCAATGACCTAGACTTGATTTTCTACCATTCCAAGCTTCATAAGGGGTCATACCCTGAAGAGATTTGGATGGAGATCTATTCACAAGATACATAGTAGTAGATATTTCTTCCGCACATAAATAATGTGGTAGCTTCTTCTCTTCAAGCATTGTCATTGCTGATCCAACTAGGGTTTTGTTCCTCCTCTCTACAATACCACTCAATTTAGGAGAGTACATTGTAATCACTTCCCTTTTGATGCCTTTATCCTGCAAATACTCATCAAACTCTTTGGATAGGTATTCTTCCCCTCCATCAGATCTGAGTTTCTTCAATGCTCTATCTATATGATTTTCCACATGTGCTAGGTACATGAAGCATTCAAACACTTCACTCTTATTCTTGATAAAGTACGAAATTGTTCATCTATTGTTATCATTAACAAAAGATACATAATACCTTGAGCATGCTAATGAAGGTTCTTGACTTGGTCTCCACACATCATTGTGTTCTAAGTCCAAGATATTGTTGTGGATGTAGCCTTTGTGGTTGAAAGGTTGCCTTTGAGATTTTCCAATTTGACAAGCATCACACCTGTTGATCATGTGTTGCTTTGAGATGTTTGGGAGCCCTAGAACACTTTGATCCTTGCATATATCCTTCAAGGTTCTTTCATTCACATGAGAAAGTCTCTTATGCCACACTTCAAGCTCACTTAGGGTTTGAGACCCAAAGTTGAATAGAGATATATTCCTTGTTTATATACTTCAAAAGTAAAGATTACCATGCTTCTCACCTTTGTCTATCTTCTTGAATCCTTGACATGGATCTTCCACACTATTAGGTTTCTACTGATAGTGGGTACATAGAGAACCTTACTCAAAATGTTTGTCCTGCCATTAGCAGCTTTGACATTGCCAATCTTCTCCACATTGTGCTTGATATCATCCCCCGTTTTTACTTCATGCTTATGCTTGGAACTCTCCATGTCAGAGTGAAGAGAAACATTATCTGCAACATGATGTAGAACAGAGAAACATTATCTGCAACATGAAGAGAAACAACAAGAATCTATGTAGAACAGATGTTCATCTTCTTTCTTTCTTTATGACTCAAATTCATTAGAAGTAATGAAACTTCATGTGATTGATCTTCTAAGTAATTGTTCAAATCCTTTCTGTTCTAGTTCCTAATGTTATTGTTGTAATTGTGTCCACCTCTGCCTCTAGTGTTGCCAAATCCACCTCTACCACCTCCTTTCTGATTCCTTCCATCAAACCAATAATTTTGAGTGGTGTGGTTAGTCTTGTTTAGATGGTAGAAAGTTGGATCTCTTGTCCTTTTGACTTGTCATGCTTTTCTCCTTTCTTCTTCCCTTTCCATTTGCTCTTGCTTGCATAACTGACTTGGGAACTCTCCTCCTCATCATCATCTTCCTTGTTCTTTCCTTTGTGCTTCTTATCTTTCTTGTCTGCATAAAGAGAACTTGTTGATTGACCTTGATAAAAGTTACCTTCCTTTGAATTGTTGTTGGCCTCTTGATTGAAGAGTTGTCCAAGGAATATGTTGAAATTAGAAGTCTGCACATCCATGATAAGATCATAGGTTGTTGTGAAAGATTGCCATTGCTTATCATTCCTCATTCCACTCAGAATTAGCCTCATGATGGACTCTTCTTCAATCAGCTCTCCAATTGAAGCTAATTGATCTACAACCTCCTTGCCTTTGGTGACAAACTCTGTGATATTTTGCTTTGGTGTCTTCTTCATTTGGTTGAGCTCATTCCATAAATGGTTCTTCCTAGCTTTGCTGCTAGCAGAGAAGAAGGTCTCAAGTGCATCTCAAGTCTCTTGAAAATTTTTGCATCCTTTAATATGTGGTAACAAGAAATTAGAGATAGATTTTAAGATATATGACATTTCTTGAGTGTCTCTTGCACACAAAAGTGTGAGCTTCTCAGTCTCCTCTTGTGAAGGTCCTGCTTTGGATCTTGGAGTAGGTATAACTTCATCACCTACTACAATTCCATAGAGATTTCTACCTTGCAAGTAAGCTTCCATTGTGATTTCCTATCAATCTTCTCAATCATTGAGGGAATACCATCACCCATCTTGATGTAGCTCCAATACCACTCTGAATATTTGGAGTAGCTTAATGTAGTAGAAATCCATGATCCAAGTGTTGAAGTTTGATCCAGCTAGCAAGCAAAAGACTAGCCCTTTTACTATTGGAGATTCAAATATACCTTATGGAATTGATATAAGTGCAATAAAATACCCTATGTGCTTTGGGACATCAATGAGAAAGATGCTATTTTTGGATGATTCATGCGACTTCAGATTCTTAGTACTAGCTTGATTTCAATTAGCTAAATTTCTCTTAGAGGAAGGTCACATATAGGGTTGAGTAGCTAATAGGCACAAGATTTGGATTTATCATCAATCTATGTGCTAATTACAAGCTTAACATTGATAGAAGGTAATCTTGACTTTTCACGGATGTGTAGAGATAGACCCCGAGACCATAAAATCTCTATTTCTCACAATCTACTAAAACAAATAATGTAAAACTTTGTACACATGATGTAGACACTACTATCTTCCCAATGAGTCCTTACTTATAAAGGTTGAATCACTGTGGAGTGCAAGTTGATAGATATTGGAGATGATGAGGCAAGGAAGTAGAAGATTAGCAAAGTGAGTGTTCAAATATGAATGTATATTGCTCTATTATCAAGCATGATTTAAGCTTGATGTTCTAACAAAAGTCATATATACTCTTTCACAATGCCATAGGATTGATGTTACATGTAAAACACAAGCATATAGTATGTGTGTTGTAATGCACAGAATGACACCACCATATGCCAAGAATCTAGAAAATTAAAGGTATAATCCCTACAAGGGATATAACCATCACCAAAGTGGTGAAGAACCATCACAATGCCTCAAAATGTCATTACAAAGATGGTGGTAAGGTGGAAAAATAGAGGTGGAAAGAAAGTGGGAGGGAGATAAAAATGGCTACTAGCATTCAACCATGCTTCCAAAGCATGAAAAGGATGATGAAAAAATCCACCTTCAAAAGAATGCCACAAGACCTTTAAAGCACCACCAATACCACCACAAATATCACCAAGACCTCCATCTAACACTTTAATGCCATGTAGAGAGTAAACATGTGAAAGAAAAATGAAAAGAATAGTGCACTCACAAAATGAAAGAGTGTGACATACTCAAAGTGAGTAGACCAAGAAATGGATAAACTCACTACAAAAATAATGGGGGCATAGCGATGCCCCCAATTGAAAACAAAGCAAGGACCATCGTTTATGCAATGCTTTTTTTAAAAAGCATCGCGTAAGCGACACCCAAGAAAAGGAAAACAAAAAACCAAGAGCATCACATAAGTGATGTCTCACTTATGCGATGCTCATGCTGATTGTCGCTACAAGTGTCGAAGGCTAGCGACACTTGTAGCGACAGGGGCAAATTGGCTGTGATGCTTTAACATCACATAAGGGATGCTAAAGGAATTGAAAAAAAAAATTGCTTTCTCCTGGCACAAATGAGAGAGAACGAAGAGAGAATGATCGAGCGAGTGACCTTGCAAAGGTACACATGCATATACACACACATATGCACACACACACATGCATACACACACATGCACATACATATGCACATATGCATACACACACTTAAATACACATATATACACATATACACATATACACATATACACACACATACACACACATACATACACACATATACACACACATACACACGTACATATACACAAACATACACACATATATACACATACACACACATACAAACATACACACACATATATACACACATATACATACACATATACACACACATACATACATACATATACACACATATATACAAACACACATATACAAAACATATACATACACATACATACACATATACACATACATATACATATATGTAGATACATACAAATAGATATACATACAAACATATACACACACATGCATACAGACATATAGACACACATATTTACATACATATATACACACACATACATACACACCCATACATACACACACATACATACACACACATATACACAAACATACACACACATATACACACACATATACACACACATATACTCACACACATACATACACACATATATGATGGAGAGTGTTAATATCCAAAAGAACAAGCTATCCTTGATGTTAGAGCACCTCTATATCAAGAATAACTCAAAACCTTTACCAATTTGGAGGATTAATACTCAATCATCAAATCTTGAACAAACTGTGAAGTGAGTTGATATTCAAAAAGTCTGCTGCACCTAATTCATTCATTGACTGATCAAATGTGTAAAGTTTTTTATAAAACTTTGCATAACGTGTCACCTATAGTTTGCGCACCTTCTCCAAGTTAAATCATTCCAAAAGATCAAGTATATCTTGAGAAAAGAATCAAATAGCTCATCTATGTCTGAACTTGTTCTTCTATAACGTCGATTGTGACACCTGCAACTTCTAACACATGATTCTCCCAAACTAGAACCCATTTAAGCAAATTCTTTTAGCCATAGATGGATTACCTTCCAACTTAGATTTTGACTCCTCATTTGTGCAAAACTTTACAGTGTGCACTGAGAACTGATCAATTCTTTGACCATCGAGATTGCACCTGTTTTAGAAGACACTCAACACTTCCTCACATACAAATGTTCCTACACATAATTCTTTCAGCCTGTTTACAAATAGGCTCTCAAAATTTAACCATAGACTCATTAACTATGGAATTAAACACGTAGAAAAGGATTCTTGAAATGTTCAAGCACAGAAGGAGGACACACAGAAATATCGGGTGCAACTTTTCTTCTATTTAGAAAACTTTTACATCTAGATGAGAGAGAGATCTTCTTCACTTCTAAGGTGTCTAATGACTTCTAATTCTACTCTTCACATACTATCACATATTTGCCCCGACTTTTTACTTGTATATATAGGCATATATGTACAAGCTCATGACCATACAAAATGTATATATGAGCTAACTACAAACTAATGTACATATGTATACAAGTCTTCATCTTCTGATCATGTACTATCTTCAAGCTTCATAGATTAATCTTTTCTTCAATCTTTGTCTTCAATTCTTCATCCAACACATCAATTCTTTGCACCAACAGCTCCCCCTCAATCATCAATTGAGGTTTTCTCTATCTTCACCATGTCTTTGAATCTCTGTAGCTTTGGTCCATCCAAACTTTTTTTGTTAACATATCAGCAATCTAATCTTTTGTTGAAGTATGTATGACTTCAATCTCCTTATCCATCACCTTCTCTCTTAGAAAGTGATACTAAATCTCAACGTGTTTAGTCCTGGCATGAAAAACAGGGTAAGCAACTAAATACAATGAACTCATGTTATCTCCATGAATAATGGGTGTACTTTGAATGATGTCAAAACTCTTCATAAGAGTCTCTAGCCATATGACTTCCCTTGCAACTTCAACCATACCTTTATACCTGCTTCTGTAGATGATAAAGCAACTGTGTGTTGCTTCTTTGAACACCAAGAGATTAACTTATCTCCCACATAACACAAGTATCCATATGTTGATCTCCTATCATCAAGATTACCTGCCCAATATGTATCACTATATATCTTGATTTTTCTATCTGATGTAAAACCATAATACAAAACTTCTTTGAGTGTACCCTTCATGTACCTCAACACCCTTTGTCCTACAATCCAATGTTCTTTCCTAGGACAATGCATGAACTGAGACCACTCCTACTGCATATGATAGTCAAGCCTAGTTAATGTAGCATAGATAAGACTACCAACCAGACTTTGATACAAATTCATATCCTTGAATTCTTCTCCTCCATATCTGCTCAATTTGTGATTCACCTCCATTGGAGTGGGTGCTACCCTGCAATCTTCCATTTTAAACTTGATCAACAAATTCTTCAAATATTTTTCTTGAGTTACATACACTCCATGTTGAGTATATGAGATCTCCATACCCAAGAAATATGACAAGTCTCCCAAGGCACTAATCTTGAACTCTTTCTCCATTTGCTTCTTTAGGCTTTGTATGCCATTCTCATCTGTACCTGTAAGGATTATACCATCAACATATATGCACATGTAAATGAACCATCATCACTAGCTTTGACAAGCTAGCTACTATCTGCTTTAGATACTTGGAAACCAAGTTCCTTCAAGAACTTCACAAGTCTATAATTCCATGCCCTTGGGGCTTGCTTCAAACCATACAAAGCTCTCTTGAGATTACATACATGATCTGGATACCTTTTATCTCTGAATCCTTGTGGTTGCTCCAGGAAAACATCATCTGAAATATAACCATTAAGAAAAGCATTTTTCACATCTAATTGACAGTTTCCAACCTTTACGTGCAGCAATGGCTATGAGTGTCCTGATGGTTGTCATCTTTGCCACAGGACTATAAGTCTCATCATAGTCTATACCATATGTCTGAGCAAACCCTTTCACAACAAGTCTAGCTTTATACCTAGACACACTTCCATCTGCATACCTCTTTGTCTTGTAGACCCATTTGCATCCAATGATCTTCTGACTATTTGGTTTAGGAACCAAATCCCAAGTCTCATTTTTCGTCAATGCATCATACTCTTCCTGCATAGCTTTCTCCCAATTTTCCTTACCTTTTGCCTCTTCATATGTAGAAGGGTCTTCATCTGCTTTCACCATGTAAGCATAATCTTTAGTAGCCAAAAAAGAAGTGTCATAGCTATACCTTGTAGGTTGCCATTTGTGTCTTGATGACCTTCTGAGTTCTCCACTTCTTGAGGTTTCTGGTTCATCACATTCTGGATCAAACATTGGCACTTCTTCAACTTCATCCTGTACTTCATTATTCTCTTCTTCATCAAATATCTGAACCTTTGATTTACCTTTCTTGTGATTCACAATTTCTTCATCACCTGCATGAATATTGATTGTACCTCCATACCAAGTACCTTGCTCATCAAATGTAACATCCTTTGATACAAGAAATTGTTTTGTGGATGGACTCCACAGCCTATAACCCATCTGCTTGTCATCATATCCAATGAACACATACTTTTCTGCTTTAGGTTCCAATTTATGCCTCAATTGAGATGACACATATGCATAAGCCAAACCACCAAATACTTTGCAATGATATAAAGTAGGTCTCTTACCCCACCATGCTTCATATGGTGTCATAACCCATAAAGCTTTACATGGTAACCTATTGACCAAATATGTAGCTGTATTTATAGCCTCATCCCACAAAGAATTTGGACAATTTTTCTCCTTCATCATGGATCTTGCAAACTCAACAAGAGTTCTATTCCTCCTCTCTGCTACATCATTTTGTTGAGGAGAGTACGTGCAAGTAAATTCCCTTTTTATACGTGCATTCCATAAGTAATCACTAAAATCATTAGAGAAATACTCTTCCCCTCCAATCTTCAACTTTTGACTTGTGATTCTTTCTGCATACGCATGATAATGTTTAAATGTATTGAATACTTTGACTTATCTTTGATCACATAGATAGTGATCCACCTGGTAGCATCATCAACATAAATCACATAATATCTTGAACCATTTATTCTAAAATTCTTTGAAGGTCCCCACACATTTGTATGTACCAATTCAAGCTTCTCTGAATACATAAAACCATGCTTGGAATAAGGTTGCTTATGAGCCTTACCTAATTGACATGCCTCACATTTGTATGTCATATGTTGACCTGCAACATTAGGCAATCCAAGCACTAAACCATTGTTAACCATATCTTCAATAGCTCTTTCATTGAAATGTCCAAGCCTTTTGTGCCAAAGATCTAACTCGGAGGCCTTATGTCCTCCATAAGTGAACAAGGCATGACCAACATTACCTTGAATCTTCAATGTGAAGAGTCTTCCTTCTTTCTTCCTCGAAACAATTTGTTCATACCCATTGCTAGGGTCTTCCACAAAAAACTCCAACATTAGTGAACCTTACTTCATAACCTTTTTCAGCAATTTGTCCTACACTTATCAGGTTCTTTGGAATTGTAGGAACATATAAGACCTTACTCAGAAGAATACTTCCATCCTTGGCCTTCACTGATCCAATTGACTTCACATTATGCTTTGTATTGTCACCTGTTTGAACTACATGATTAGTTACCTTATTCTCCAAATCAGTCATCAAGGCTATGTTACCACTCAGGTGATTGCTACACCCTGAGTCAATGGAGAAGACTCTTTGGTCTTCACTTTGCCTTTCACAAGTTGCATTCATAATCAAGGTTGAATCCTCCTTCTGATCTGAAGCATAATTGTAGCAGGTATTGTTGTAGGATTGACTTTGGAATCCTCTACCTGCATTTCTTCCAAAGTAACCTCTACTACTTCTACCTCTGAAATTACCTCTTTGGTTTCTGCCACCTCTTCCTCTTGAATTAAAGTTCTAATTATATCCACCATTATTCTGAGTATTATGCCAACAATCATGAGCTAAGTGATTTGTCTTACCACAGATCCAACAAGCTTTGGCTCCATCTTTATTGCTTCTACCTCTTCCTCTACCTTTGCCACCTCCTCTTCCTCTGAGGAAGTTAGCTTGACTAGTTGTGCCTTCATCTTCATTTGTTTGTTGCATGCCTTTTCTATTCTTCTTCTTATCTTTTGAATACATTGCTTGACCTGCACTTTTATCACCATCACCTTTGACATCCTGCTCAAAAGTTAGCATGTGTCCTAGCAACTGATTTAAATCAGGAGTGAAATGATCTAGTGACAATTCAGTAGACAAAATGAATGGTTTCCATTTCTCATCTCCTCTCAAACCTGTGAGGATTTGCCTTACCAATTTATCCTCCTCTATATCTTCATCAACTGCTCCTAATGCATATGCAATGTCCTTCATCCTTGTTACATAATCTGAAGTGGATTGAGAAGCCTTCTTCTTGAATGTGGTAAACTCTTCCCACAAAGATGCCTTTCTTGACTTTGTAGTGTTTTGGAAATGCTCCTCCAAAGCATTCCATATATCACTTGCACTTTCAAGACCTCTAATATGAGGTAGCAAGTAGTCATTGACTCCCCTGTAGATAATGCTCCTTGCTTGAGCATCTCTCTTCATCCAATTCTTCAAATCTGATAGTTCATCTCTAGTTGGAACACTAGGATCTCTGAATTCTGGCTTTTCTTTTTCACCTGTAATGTAACCTATCAAGTCTTTGCTCATGACATGAGCTTCCATCCTCATTGACCATGCTGGATAGTTTTCTCTATCCAATTTCCCTATCTGAAGAGAATCTCCCATCCTTTCTTCACCTATGTGTTAAATTCTTCAACCTTTATGAGGAATAAGTGTACCTTTACTTCGAATGAAGTTCCTTCTGATCTTCTTGATTGCTCTAGGCATCCTTCTCAAGCTTTTCTTTCAATCTTTCACCTTTTGAACCTTCAAGTGTTGATTTCTTTATGACTGCAGCAATCGGGGTCCTCCTTTTTTCAATTTTGATGATTCCTGCTCTGATACCACTGATTGAGAGTGTTAATCACCAAAAGAACAAGTTATCCTTGATGTTAGAGCACCTCTATATCAGGAATAACTCAAAACCTTTACCAATTTGGAGGATTAATACTCAATTATCAAAATCTTGAACAAACTGCGAAGTGAGTTGATATTCAGAAAGTCTGCTGCACCTAATTCAGTCATTGACTGATCAAATGTGTAAAGTTTTTTATAAAACTTTGCATAAGGTATCGCGTATAGTTTCCCCACCTTCTCCAAGTTAAATCATTCCAAAAGATTAAGTATATCTTGAGAAATGAATCAAATAGTTCACCTATGTCTAAAACTGTTCTTTTGTAAAGTCGATTTTGACACTTGCAACTTCTAACAC
>CM035425.1:44512811-44550311 GCA_020310875.1 Ceratopteris richardii
ATACATACATACATACATACATACATACATACATACACACACACACACACACACACACACATATATATATATATATATATATATATATATATATATATATATATATATATATGTGTGTGTGTGTGTGTGTGTGTGTGTACATATCCACACACACACATATATACACACATACATAATGCATGTTGGTGATGTAAAGGTCATGTGACCTTACCCCCATATTCATATATATACATCATATATAGAGCATTGCCTCAAGAGAGATCATTATGTGGGTTTCGAGGCTCCCATGCATCTATGCGCATCTCTTGTCTCCTCTCCTTCCTTCCATCTCCTCCTTCCTCCTCTTGTTCTACATGCCAAAGCCCTTCATTGGTATCAAAGCATGTTGAAGGCTTGTGTGCAAGAAGCTTCAATGGAAGCTTAGGTCACAAGAGGTGAAAGTGCAGGTCAACACCTCTCAACAATAGTTCAGTATTTTGGCCATAACTTGAACTAGGAAGCTCGGATTGATGTGTTTTGAAGTTCTCTGCATAGTTAACATAGATGATTACAACTTCATGGAAGGGTGCAAAACCTGATTCGGAGTTTTGAACTGCCAAAAATTTGAAAAACATAGATTGATGTAAAAGACGAATTTACAATCACTTGGATAGTAGATCCGTGTTTTGGCTATAAGTTGCATTTTAAAAATCAAAATGAGACGATTTAACTTGCTATGTGTATCTTGGAATAGCATTTTCTAGTTTGTAGAAGAACAAAAACCCAGATTTGGAGTGCAAGTCATCACAATTGCAAAATACAAAGCAGTAGTGTTGTAAGTGAAAGTGAAATTGACAACTAATGTTTGTTTTGTGCATATCTTGAGCTACGCACCTCCGATTGAGATGCACTTTATCCTGTTACGTAGCCAAGAAAGAGCTCTTGAAGTTTTCTAAAGAGCAAAATATTAGATTCAAAGTTATCACCTCTGAAACAACAAAATATAAAGCAGCATATTGTCACCATAAGAACCCTAGTTGCTTTTAGAGGTTCAACTTGCTTTCGAACTTCTTCGAGAGAGAATTTTTGGTGTGCGAGCTCTTATTTTTAAAGCTTCAAGGCATTATCCATGTATGATTACTATGGTAGCTCCTCCATATGAGAGTAGAGCATGATCTTGTCATGTATTTGACATGTGAGATGACATTATGGAATACCTTTTTGAGGTTTATGTCATCATGAGCTTGATCATGGCATTGTCAGTGGATGTATAGTGGCATTGTGGTCTATATCTTGCTGATGCCACTTGGATATGGATTTACTTGCTGGTTGCACACACATTTTATGAGAGTTGATTTTGGATCGTAGTTGGTACTTGTATCCTTGTTTTCTTTGCAGGTACATGATCCAGATTGGAGCCTCAATTGCACACTCCTTTTTCACCTTGATTTTCTATTATCTTAGCATAGGTCATTAATTTTATATCTTATTTGCAAATGTGATTCTTTGCATATATGGATGGTGATTCCCACATGGTTATTTTGGTTCAGAGTCCATTTTTTAGGGGAGATGTTATCGAAATTTTGTCAGACCTTATGCTAGACAGATGATCTAGTAGATCCTTTATGCTTGTGAGATAGTTTTGGATCATTACTTATCTCCATTCACTTGTACTTGGTCACAGGTTACTCGTGACAGATTGGACCATCTTGCACGATTCATTCTTGAGTAGGAGGTGCATCACCATTGTATTGGCATGTATTGCCATTAGTTTTTTTGGCATATGTAGTTGCCATTATCTTTGGTTGGATCAGTGACAGGTGGTGATAAGTTACTCATTATTCTTTTGCTATGATTATCTTGTTCGATTGCTCAGTTTTTAGGGGATACTGTCATATTTTTTCTAGGATTCTTTCACATCTACTTGGTCACTTTGGAGACTTGGTGAGCATGCTTATGCTCATGGTTTTATGTGCATGCTAGATGCATGATTATGTGATAGGTGGTTCACATGGTTTCTTCTCCAACGAGACATATATGATGTGATTTATGCATATGGATATGCAGGTGTGATCCTATTGAGGATAGATTATTGTTTCTAGTCTCTTGTTACGTTGCTGGTCTCTTGAATTGTCAGCATGGTATCTTCTTGGTTTGATGGCGCTGAATTTTCGAGATGAAAATCTCAAATGTGGCATACATTGGTTCATGCAAGGTTACACATGTATGTGCATAGAGATGCGCAGAGGTCTCGTGACATGCTTGACCATGTATGGATGGATATGGATGCATTGGCCAGCTGCACTATCTAATTACAGCTTGTGGATTCTATATATGAGTCTGTTATGTATGAGGACATGAGTAGTTTTTATTATGGCAGAGACTACATGACATGTATGCGAGTCCATTGACTCATGTGAGATATAGATCACATCGAGAGATTCGATGTTGGCACTATGTTTGTGAGGGCCATATTCGATGACATTGCTTCAGGCTGATGCGATGACAGCGTCAGAGATATGCATGTGCTACAGGTCAGGTAGTGGTTTCAGGAGAGTCTATGGTAGTTGATTATGCTAGTGATGGTGATATCACTTTCTCCTATGGTTCATCTCAAGATTCCTCTTGTTCATTCGAGAGCACACATATGGTTTGGTTTCTTTATGCATTAGCCGGTTTTCATGTTACTTCACATCGTGAGTGGTTTTGTCGATTCTCAGGTGAGAGTCGTGGATGTGTGCATATGCCTGATGGTACAACATATGACATTGAGGTGTAGGAGATGTACGCCTTATGCTACCTAGTGGAGCATCACTTATACTCAAACATGTACATTATGTGCCTTCATTCCCTATGAGCTTGATTTCAGTTAGCCAGTTACAGGAGAGCAGATGTTATGCATTCCTTGGCGAGCATCATTTTTAATTGCAATTGGGATAGCTTATGCTTGTCAGACGTGCTAGGATTGGGCATAGGTATCCACTACAGGTACTTCATGTGAGAGACAATCTCGTCTCAGTGGGAGTTCAACCTTATGTGCAATGTGAGACTCCTCATGTATCATTTTGTCTACCTACATATAGGTCTACTGACATTCATGATGCTCATGTATGGCAGGATTCAGATGCTCTAATGGATGCACATGTAGAGCATGTTTTGGATGCTCGTGATGCTTATGTAGAGCATGATTTTGTTGATCATATGGATGCTCACGTGGAGCACACTTCAGATGATTAGCTAGATGCTTTAGAGCATGATATGGATGCTCATGTAGAGCATTGTGATGATACTCACTTAGAGTTAGATCATCAGTTTGACATTGGTATTGATGTTGTGCAATTAGCTCATGTGGAGCATGATCATATATGTGGTGTGGTAGAGCATGAGACACAAAATGAGTAGACCATGAAATGGGTAAACTCATGTGGATTAGAAATGAGCTTGCCAAGAGCATGGAGTAGGCTCCTCAAGCTTCTAACCAAGTACAAATGAGGGGAGAGGCCCTCCTTATATAGATTTGGGAGGGGCTCTCAAAAGTACATCATATGTGGGATAAGTCTCCCGGCAAGGTACCCAAACATAAAGGAAATACAATATAAAATGGCAATAGACTAGAAATGGAGTGCCTCCTGGATACAAAATGGAGATGCACTCATGCGGATACAAATATAGATGAAGTAGAAGCAATCATGTCATCAACACCCCCTCTACAACTCCATTTTGGAGCGGCCGAATGCTGCAGAGGTCCACCAAGCGCTGAAGCAGAACCGAAGGTAGAGCCTTCGTGAACATGTCTGCCAGGTTCTCCTGAGAGGTACATTGCTCTAGAGTAATCTCTTGAGATATGAGCTTCTCGTGGATGAAGTGGTACTAGATCTCAACGTGCTTCATTCGAGCATGGAACATTGGATTCTTGGTGATGGCCAAAGTTGACTGGCTGTCCGTGTGAAGACATGTCGGAGTATCCTGCAAAACACCAATGTCAGATAATAAACGTCGAAGCCAGATGGCCTCACATGCTGCAAAACTTGATGCTCGATACTCAGTCTCGGTAGATGATAGAGCAACTGTAGGCTGCTTCTTACTTGCCCAAGAGATAGGTCCTGAGCCAAGCAAGAATATATACCCAGAAGTACACCATCGAGAATCAGGATCACCAGCCCAATCTGAATCTGAATATCCGGCGAGTTCGATGCCCCCTCTATACCAAAGACCATGATATCGGGTGAGGGCAAGGTATCGAAGTAGTCTCTGAGCAGCATCCCAATGAGTCTGGCGAGGCTGATGTGCAAACTGAGTGAGTATACCAACTGCGTAAGTAATATGTGGTCTAGTGTTGACAAGCAAGAGTAATGAGCCAACAAGCTGTCGATAGGTATGCACATCCACAAGTGATGATGAGTCCTCCAGTGTAAGCTTGATGTTTGGATCAAGTGGTGTAGAAACTGAGCAACATTGATCCATGTTATATCTAAAAACTAAGTCAGAGCAGTACTTCTTCTGTGATAGGAATATACCTTCGTTTGTTTGCCAAACTTCCATACCTAAGAAGTAGTGAAGTAATCCAAGATCTGTCATAGAGTACTCAAGATGAAGCTGTGTGATGATAAACTGGATGCGTTCTTCATCTGAGCCTGTCAAGATCAAGTCATCTACATAGAGAATGATGATGGCTACTAAAGACTCCTTTTGATAGATATAGAGATTAGCATCAGCATTGCTTCTGTGAAATCCCTTGTCTTCAAAGAACTTGTGAATCTTTTCATACCAGGCCCTGGGAGCTTGCTTAAGTTTGTAAAGTGCCTTGTGAAGCTTGAAGACAATCTTCTTTGCCTTTGATCTTGAAGCCTTCAGGTTATTCAACATATACTTCTTCTTGAAGATCGCCATTGAGGAATGCACTTTTGACGTCCAGCTGGTAAATGGGCCACTTAAAGTGAGCACTTAGTGCTAAGATGATTCTTATGGTTGTGAATCTTGCAGTAGGAGAAAAGGTTTCTTCATAGTCAATGCCATGTTGTTGCTTGTATCCCTTAGCTACCAATCTTGCCTTATATTTATCTAGAGTCCCATCAGACTTGTATTTGACTTTGTATATCCACTTGACTCCTATGACTTGATGGTTGGTTGGTTTGGGAACTAATGTCCAAGTCTTGCTCTTTGCTATTGCATCGAGTTCCTCTTTCATAGCTGCTTCCCACTTTGGTTGGCCTTGAGCTTCTTTGTAGTTGGAAGGCTCTGGAAGTTCCTGAATTTGGTGCATTAGAGCATAATTAACATAGTGACTTTGGTCGCGTTATCTCTTATCAAGTAGCCTTTGAGATCGGTGTGGTTGTTGTGAAGTACTTGCTTCTGAGTTGGATTTTGGAAATACTGAGTCCCCCTCTGAAGTGTAGATAGGTGGACTAAGAATTGTACTTGAATCTTTTCTTGAGTATGAGGAAGCTTCATTGAAGATCACATCCTTTGAAATGGTGATGGAGTGGTTTTCCATATCATATAGGCGGTATGCCTTTGATTGGTCACTCTACCCTATGAATATGTGTTTCTTGGACTTTGATTGTAACTTGTTTCTATCTTCTTTTGGTACATGGACAAAAGCTTCACTACCAAAGACTCGAAAGTAATTCACATTTGGTTTTCTTCCATAGTATGCTTCGAAGGGTGTTTTGTTGTGTAATGCACTTGTAAATCCTCGATTGAGAATGTGAACGGCAGTATGCACAGCTTCTGCCTAGAACTTGTAGGGTAGATCCTTGTGATGAAACATTGTTCGTGCCATTTTCATCACACTCTGTATCTTCCTTTCAGCTACTCCATTCTGGGATGGAGTATGAGGCTGAGTGACTTGTCTTTTGATCCCTTTCTGGGTGAGAAATTTATCAAAGTCATGATTGATAAACTCACCACCTCCATCTGATCTAATTGTTTTAACTTTAGTTGAAGATTCATCCTCAACTTCCTTGATCCAAGCTTGAAACTTAGAGAATGTGTCTGCCTTTGACTTCAAAAAGTATACCCAAATATAGCGAGAGTGGTCATCTACTAGAAGATAAAAGTAGAGGGATCCACTCAGGGATGGGGTATTCATAGGTCCACATAAGTCCATGTGGATAAGGGCTAGTGGGTTCCTCGCTCGTGTTGAAGCTTCCTTGGGAACTGGGGCCCGATGTTGTTTGCCTTGGGTGCAAGCTTGGAAGACATCAGTAAGTTGCCCTATCTTTGGCAATCCCTTCACAAGTTGGGATGAAGAGATTTTGGATAAGTAAGAAGTGTGGCCAAATCTTTGGGGCCATAAACTTGAGGTTGATTCTTTGGATACAAAGCAAGATAGCTTGTAAAGGCCCTTTTCTTCAATACCTTGAGCAATGACATCCTTTGTATGGGGATCAACTACCTTAACTGAGGTGTTATCAAACCATACTTGTTTGTCCTGGTCTGTAATGGCCTTGACGAAAAGTAGATTCATACATAAATTTGGAACAAAAAGAACATTGGATAAAGACTTGCATTCTCTCTAATGGTTGGAAATTTGAACTTTTCCTTTTCCTTCGATGGGTAAACTTTTGTTGTTGCCAAGATAGACTTCTCCCGTATGTTCTTCGACTTCTTGAAAGGAGTCCTTGTCTTTGCACATATGGGAGGTAGCTCCGCTATCAAAGATCCACTCATGCGGGGAGCTAGAAGTAACTAGTGCATTCACTTCTGTGGAGATGAAGAGTTCCTCACTCGAGCAGTGGGATCTATGTTGGGATGCTTGCCTAGACGTAGAAGCCTTCGATGATTGTTTCTTTTTATAGCAAAACTTTTCTAAGTGGTCTGATTTTCCACAGAAATTACAAGTGAACTTCTTCGATGAATTATGCGATCCTTGCTTAGATCCATTGCTAGCCTGATGACTTGTGGTTTTACTCTTATTGAATGGGCCTTTGGCCTTCATGGCTGACTCTTGTGAGGAAGTTGATTTGGCTTGCGAGCCGTGAAGGAGAAATAGTCGAAGAACCTCTTCCCAAGATAAGACTTGGCCGCGATTATACAAACATATATCTTCGAAGGAGTTTTGTCTTCATACAAAGCTGCTAACGTATCCCAAGCATCCTTGGATGTCTTGCAGGCCATGATATGTCCTTTTTTCAATTCGTCACAGGCAAGTAATAGCTTACCTAAATCTCTTTTGTCCTTGACATTCCACACATGCCAATTGTCTAAGTTGGTATCCCTATTGGGTTCGGGGTCTGATCCAGCTACTACCTCATGAAGAAGATTTGTGTAGAGATAAGCGCGCATGATATCTTCCCACAGATTGTAATTTTGTCCATTGAGGCGTTCATCCTTAGGCATAAAAATAGGGGTGAAAGAGGGTAAGAAGTTAGCCATAGATAATGAGCTACCTTCACTTTTGGTCATTACAAAGCTTTGAGGGTAAAGTGTTTAGAAACACTATCAAAGATACTTGCCGAAAATACTGCTTTGAAATAATTGCAAAGCTTGAAATGAACAACTGGACACCAAACTGAAAATTCTTGGGGAGGGGGGGGGACTTAGAGTAGCCCTACACTTGTACAACACCAAGAGAAGTCGACGCAAGAGAAGGGGGCTTAGATTAGCCCATTTGTACACCAATGGAGCCTTAGGGTAAGCTTAGCTTCACAGTGTTTATGAGGCTGTAAGCTTTGTGGGCTCAAATATAGATCCTACAGCTTGGGAGGGCAATAAATGCAAAGGGGAATCCCGTTTCCCCACACAAGTTCGTATTAGAGTTCAAAAATTAGCCAAGCCATTGAAGGAAGATTATTTTTGACCTGTTCTTTATCATTATGATGGCCCAAAGTTTCGACTTCAGCTGTCAGTTCCAGAGACGATCTGACTTGCACGCTGATTGCTCTGGTAGTTCTTTGCTTGGCGTAGAACCTTGTTTGCTAATATTGGTGAAAGTTTCAGCAGTTGTGAGTGTGCAAGGTGGCAAAGCTAAAAACCAGGAACCGTTATCCAAGTGCACAATCGCAAGGGTTGATTCAATTAACCTCCAGAAGAAATATGGGTGCCTGTGAGGGGGTGCCCAAAATTAGCTGCTAGCAGCCTACGTACCTACAAATCTGCGCAGTGGCTTACATCTCTCCCTTCAGAAGTGCACCAAAGCCACGTGAATTGCCAAAAAAAAACTATCCTCTCAGTGCTATCCTCTCAGCGCTTTGTTTATATGTGTGTGTATGTCTTTCGTATATTCATTTATATGTGTTTATATGCATGTATGTTTTTATTTATTTATGTATGTATATATGTATGCATGTATGTATGTATTCATGCATATGTTTGTGCATGCCTATATATGTATATATGCATGCATCTATGTTTTTTTAATTTGTATTTGTTTATGTATGTGTCTATATGTATGTATGCATGGTTAGCAATTGAAATGCATAAAGTAGTTATAAGTTATCTTTAAATCTTTCTCTCTCTCTCTCTCTCTCTCTCTCTGTGTATTACGGATGAAAGAAGCAATGTTCCAAAAGTAAATGGAAGAAAAAGAGCAACAAAGGGTTTGGGAGGAGAAAATCATTATGCAATGGGAATTAGAAGCAACAAAGAGAGTCGAGTTACAAGGAAGAGATCATCTTGAATTGTTAAAATTTATGAATAATCATGGAAATTAGTCATGCTTCTAATTATGTAGTTTAATTGGTATTTTCATATATGTAAGGGTTCAGTTTCTTTACGTCATAGAAAATAAATTGATGTATATTATAGATTTATATTTGGAATATTGAATTAAAATTAATTTTTAATATTGAATGGTGCTTCTATCTTGGATATTTTAAACATATCATATTTAAGTAAATAATAATGAGTTAAATTGAATGATAATAAAAGCTAACTATGATTTGAGTGGATATCATTTATCTTTATTAATTACGAATATGGATTATATATGCGAAGATGAAGAGCATACAAGGAGAAATGATGATGAACCATCCAACAAGAGAATGCGAGCATCTAATTCTCATGCTAGATCTTATTGAATGTGGATTTGTGTATGTTTTTGTGCACTTTTAGAGCCTTGTGCAACCAAGATTTCACTAAGAGAATGGTGAATATTTCCAAAACAAAGAGCATTTGTGAAATCTATTCATAATACTATTTGGTCAAATTCTCACTTAGAATGCCAATATAAATTCATGTTTGCCTATTGCATATCATATGAATCATTTCATGTCTTATTAGGCTTAGTGTCTCCATTCTTATCCATTTAAAACTCATCCATTTATGTAAGAGATCCTATAATACTTGAATTAGCCTTAGCATATGTATTATGCAAACTAGCACAAGGTCATAACACATGCACAATGTATGAGCTTTTTAGAATACGTGAATCCACGATTAGAAAATATAGAATGATAACTTGTAAGATTCTAAGTAGTAAGGATATGTACGATTGTTATGGGATCAATATTCCTAACGATGAATATTTATGAACAATTATGGAGGACTTTTAGGTCTTTGACACAAATTCATCAAATAGCAGATACCATAGATGGTATGCATATATAGAGAAAGCCAAATCATGATTTATATCCCCCATATAACATATATAGACATGGTTTTCCTAGTATTCTACTCCAAGGCATTGTGGACTCAATGAATCTTTTTTGGAGTATTATATGTAGAGATCCAGGTGGAATGCATGATTCCACACATTTCAAAGAGTATTCTTTATATCAATAATTAAAACAAGGATTGGTTCTTAAGTTACCAACATTGGAAGTTCATGAGTATTTGTTGTTTACTTCATAATTTTTTCGTTATAAGGCAAGAGTGAACCTAATGACCAAGAAGACCCACATCCACATGGTAATGAAGGATTTGAATTAAGAGGTTACCCCTACTCATAACGAATCTAGCATGTAGAATAAGGATGGTACTATTTAGAAAATACTCCATCGAGCAAGCTATAATCAAAGATTGACATGTGCAAAGTTTATGGAATGATTTTGAATGTAATGTATACACAATATGTTTTTTCATAATCTATGTTTTTTCATAATCTTGCCATGGCATTTATTCAATTAATAGGATTTTTTTTTCCTCATTTATATAGGTAATTGTGAGTCATGGAATGAAGATTACTACATGGGAGTGAAATCAAGACAATGCCTAGTGGTTTATGATAAACATTGTAGTTCCATATATGATGTTAATCATCCTTATATCATTCAAACATATGCAACTTGAATAAAGAGTCACGGGTTTATTGTATAATGTAGTGTGCATGATTGATTGATAATCCATGGTATATAGTCATCCTTTCAAACACTTTTATGTAGTGTAGTAGTGGTGATGTGAAGTTCAATATGATGTGTATATATCTTTCTTAGCCTAAAGTAAGCAAGAGAAGGGATAAGCTACAAAAAGGAGCTTCATTCCTGAAATAGCAAAACCCTATAGATCCTTCATTACATTTCATGACCATTTGTATTTCTTTATTCAGATATTAAAAAAATGGCCTTTACCCCATTTTGGGTGACCCGAACAGACTGGTGCTAATAGCCACCAATCTATTGGCCTCAAGACTTGGGGTCAACCAAAAAGGGAAAAATTTTGTTGAAATCCAACGATGTAGCCTCATGTGCGGGGCCTATCAATCGTTTGAGAAGTCACTAGCTTTGCTTCTAAGAGAAATGGTGTAAGAGCAGCTAGAACATGACTCTCTCTCTCTCTCTCTCATTTCTCAACGATGAAAATTTGACTATCTCTATCTCTATTTGTCAATGACAAAGAGGCTATGTGTGTCCATGAGAGTTCTTCTCTCTCTCTCTCTCTCTCTCTCTCTCTCTCTCTCTCTCTCTCTCTCTCTCTCTCTCTCTCTCTCTCTCTCTCTCTCTCTCTCTCTCTCTCTCTCTCTCTCTCTCTCTCTCTCTCTCTCTCTCTCTCTCTCCCTCCCTCCCTCCCTCCCTCCCCCCCTCCCTCCCCCCCTCCCCCCTCCCTCCCTCCCTCCCTCCCTCCCTCCCTCCCTCTCTCTCTCTCTCTCTCTCTCTCTCTCTCTCTCTCTCTCTCTCTCTCTCTCTCTCTCTCTCTCTCTCTCTCTCTCTCTCTCTCTCTCTCTCTCTCTCTCTCACACACACACACACACACAGAGTAGGTAGCTAATCTTCAACCCCTTTTTACATTGAACATAATAGAGCTCCTCACATAGCTATCACTACTATCGCTTTCTTTCTTTCTCGTGCTCTTCCTTTGTATGTTGCTAGTGTTCATCTCAGGTGGACCAAGCATATAATAGGTCATCTCCTATTATGAAGAGCATGCACAAGAGAAGTAAATGAATTACAATTCTCTGAAGCAATGGGCTGTTGAAAAAAAATAGAGAATGGTTGCACCTGGCAATTTATAGGGAAGGGAAGAGTAGTGAATGTATGTATCAATAAAGGTAAATAGAGGGATAAAATGGAATGTTGAAAATCTATTTGTGATGTATGCACTTGTCTACCACAAAAGTCTTGTGCAGCTACTAAAGACTTGTCGGTGTTATGTCTTACCAATGGAGCACACAAGCATGGTAATATGTATAATATATCTTGTACCAATCGAAACATCAAAATGAAACAGAATCTTCATACAAAACCCTATCAATCATGTTGGTGTTAACTTCATCCAAAATGGAACCACTAGAAATGATGAAGAGCAATACTGCTTCACAAAGCTCCACAAAAATGCCACCAAAGTGAGGAGGAAAACACCAAAATTTCCACCAAAACTGCCACCAAAACAATGGAGGAACCACCAAGGAACTCCATAAAAGTGTTCATAAACACTTCAAAAGTAGAAATTAACAACCAACTTTATGAAAAAATGTCGCCAAAATGGAGAAGAGACTTAAGATGTTGCCAAGGGCTGCCACAAAGTGGGTGGGAGGTTGGGAAAAGAGAGGTGGAGAGAAGGTGGAAGGGATGGAAAATGAACAAAAAATCACTCATGAATGCTCACCAAACATCAAAACATGACTAAAAGTTTCACCTTGTTGATAAAGAAAGGAATGTTGCCAGAGTATGATTATGGATATTGATTTCCATTCAAAAGAATCATTTTAAAGAGAGGGGTGTGGAAGACCTAAAAAGTAGAACAAGAATAAGAACTACAACCAATATATCAGAGCTCTCCAAAGAGACCCCCAACCATGATATAGTTCACTAAGTTCCACAAGCCATCAAGGGTTGAATTCAAAGCCAAGCTCATGATCAACACCTCCATGATAGGTGATAGAATATCCTTTCACGATATGCGATCTTGTACTCTTAGTGATAGGCAATCAAGTCTTGTTTCACGATCTATGATAGGGTACACCTTTTACGATATCCACTAGCCAATAGAATAATAAGATGGGCCAGTAGATAGTGATCACAAGTCACTCGCACTTTCCAAAGCCATGGTGAGCACACCTTTCCCGATGGATTTCACGACCATCTACAATCGTCATTGAAGACTCATACATGTCTACTTGGTGGAAATAGAGATGAAAACTAATATGAAATAAGTGTTTGACTCTTCCCTATCGTGTCTTCTTATGGAGAATTATTGTAAAAAAATTGCACATAAATTCTTTTATGATTCTCCACTTTGGTCCTTCGCTTTGGTACTTGTGCCCACATTGTGAGATGCACAATGAGACATTGTGTACGAGTTTAGGGATTGTTGACATAAAAAGAGGTGATAGGATAAAATACTCCTTCAAAGTTCCAGATCTAAGTAAATGCTCTCAAACAGACCTTTCGTTTGTATACATGTGTTAACCTGCATTCTCATGGTTTGTAGATCCTTCACAGTTCTGGATGTTGTGTTTTATGGCAATCTAAAATACTCTGATTTTTTTAAGGACATATTTTTCCCCCTCAGGAATTCCCTCATCCCCACTCAGAGAGAGATTATAATTGGCAGCATTATTTGAAATGTTTCCAAAAATTATTTTCACATATTAATGTATGTATGTGTTACGTATATTTTTAGAAGTTTGAGAACATCGTAGTAAATTGTTAAAAAAGTCTGAGTAGGAAGCCAAGTAGAAAAGGGACAAAAGAGCACATATAAATTTATTTTCTTCACACCTTAACTTATATTTGTTTGTGACCAAATAGAACACAATCTAAGGTGTCCAAGTGACAAGTAATATTCATAACTGACAATATGTTAAGAAATTACCAGAAAGCTACGTAAAGATGCACTTTTCCAATAACTAGGTATGTACGAAAACACTTGATTGAACAAAAATTAATGAAGGTTATCACCTAATTAACCAAACACGTATGTATGTATGTATGTATTGTATAGATGCATGTGTCTATACATGCATCAGAAATATCTTTGCAGGCATATTATGTAATCTTTACAAGACTATAATAATGACTTAGTCATGTACTACGCTGCATGTATGTTTGTATAAATGTATGCATGCATGTGCATATGTATATATGCTACGTATTATCATTTATGTACCTAAGTAGACCAAAAGGTAAGAGAGACTATAAAAAATCAACAGAAGTACGTAATATGTATGTTTCTATTCCAGAAATAACGTACTCAAAAGTTGAATTTAAAGTAATAGATAATTTATAAAGAAGGATTCAATATGTATGTATGCATGTATGTACATGTGTAACAGAAGTATGTATGCGTGAATTTATGTATGTAAGTATTTATGCTTGCTAAAGTATTATATGGCTTGTTAGAGCATTACCTGCACCAGGTTAAAGGCTAACGGGTTGCCCTAACCATCGAGTTTGTCATCCCATGCCCTACATACTTCTTCATCATTTGCCTGGTACAATCTCAACTCTTCAATGCTTTCTTCACCTCCTGTCAACCTTCTTACATGCATCTGCATCTATCCTTCTGTTCGATGCCTCACCCTCTTCTCCTACCTTCTGTTTGTTTCAAAAATGCCATAATCGACTAGAATTATTTTCTGATTGCCTGCATAACCTGTCTAGCTTAAATTTATATCAATTAACCCTGTTAGTATTCTGTACTGACCTGTCTAGGTTAAAAATCTCCTGATATATACTCTGTTCTCAAACCTTATTTTTTCGACTCTGCAGCTTTTCTATCTAGGCAAAATGGTCATCTAGGTAAAATTTTGTCTGCTGCAAAGGGGGGTTAACAGAGATGGGGAGGGAGGGAGGCCCCAGACACGGGGGGGGGGGGGGGGGGCACGCGTGCACACACACACAGGGAGAGGGGGGGAAGGAAGGGAGGGAGGGAGGGAGGGGGGAAAGGAAGGGTGGGGGGAAGAGAGAGAGAGCTTCGCAATCAGGCAAAACTACAATCAACACAAAAAAGAACTGGTGCCATGTAAAACTATAATGTTCATTGCAGGCTGAGTAGTCAAGCTTAGTATTGAACAACACACTGCAAACATGTACACATCGAGCTTTCACACAGCACCAGCCTTACATTAACCATTCCGCTTGACTTTCAATCCTTCAGACTAGAGAGTACACTACTTTTAATGCAATTAACGAGAATATCCACAGGTGTTGAGACATCATGTGAGAATACCCCAAAGATTGTGCCTTGAACTTGTTTGCAAGTAGAGACTTGTACATAGTGTATTGAGACATCACGTGAGAATACCCCAAAGATTGTTGTCTTGCACTTGTTTGCAAGTAGGGTCTTGTACATAGTTAAAGCTACACACTCATCCAGCATGTTTGATACAACACAAAGCATCAAACATGTAGTTAAATGATGATTCTAATACTAAAAGACGAGATTCAGACACAGATTAAAAAGATGAATAGCTGCAAACATTACCTAAAAACCTGCTGTGTAAAAAAGATGCTACAAAGAATATCTGCCACAGAGCATTGCTTTGTAAGAGCTTTCCATGGTCTTTCTATCTTTCACATTTACTCAAAGCATGATTGAGCCGCTGCTCTGAGCCAACTCTATCCACATCAGAGTCAATATGCTTGCCCTTCTTCACTCTCAAACGAAGTGGCCGAATTCTCATGCGTGTTGCACTCCAACAGACTCCCAAGGATCCTTTGTTTATTTAGAAGACACTATGATGAATCACCCTTTCATCCACACCACGCTTTAAGGTGGATTAACCTGTCTGGCAGCCAAGCAAAGCTGGAAAAACACTGCCACTACAAAAATTTACTCGTGCAATCATTGCAATAGAATGCAGCTTCTATGAGTCATTTCTACCTGGCTTCGATTTTTCCATCCTATTGCACCTCTCTTGTAGGTCAAAGAATCTGTGCATAATTCTGGAGGGCATTTCAATGGAACGTATAGATCTATCTGTTGCCATACATGCATATTTGGCAGAGGATCTTATGCAGTCCAAAACTCCCTGCATACATGTGTCTCTATCACAATGTCCATTAAGTATTAAGTTAAAACAAGTACCTTCAAGATTTGTTATCTATCAATCAAGCACTGATATGCGAAGACATGTGTCTCTATCACAGTGTCCATTAAGTATTAAGTTAAAACAAGTACCTTCAAGATTTGTTATCTATCAATCACGCACTGATATGCGAAGACTTGTGGTATTTGCCTATATGATGTAATTTCCTGTTACTGTAGTTCAGCAGCAGCACTTCCAAAATCCTTCAATTATATGAAGCACTGGCAGGTACAGCACAGTGACATCCATGTGTACTGATGAAGGTTGGTATGTGTGTACAGACACTGGACAGAGAACTATTTCCCCCAACTCGAACTTTGGAAACAAAATTTGCACTGTGATTTTGGAACTCCAAAACAGACAAGACAACAAAAATTTTACTCCTCTCTCCACATGGGGTGCTAGAATTCAAAATGGACCTCAAGTACTGTCAGCGAAAAGTACACAATTCCCTCCTCTTAGGTAGCGAAATTTACTTGAAACTGAGTAGCGCAACCCAAAAGAAACCCTCTTCAATAGGAAGCTGGACTTCCTCGGACACCTAGATGACAAAAAGGGGAGGGGCAGCAGAAAAAGTGGGAACATCTTATAATATATACCAAATCCAAAAATCTGCATCCCTGCATACAATCAGTCATCTGTTACAAATGTTACAGCTGAAGCAGTGCAAATGATGCCAGTAACCAGCACATTACAAATAAGAATAAGGGCCCACAGACAAAAAAACCGCTATTCATTGCAAGGGGCAGAAATAAGAAAACAAAAAAGGGGGACATTTTATAATATATATAGTATACCAAATCCAAAAACCTGCATCCTTGCATACAATCAGGCATCCATTACAAAATTACACCTAAAGCCATCTAAACGGTGCCAAAAACCAGTACATTACAAAATCAGAAAAAGGGCCTACAGACACTTTCAAACAAGAGAAAGAACTGTTATCTGTACAACGGATCCATAAGACTTAACAACAGCTAGCAGAAAGGCATGAACCTCTCACAGAAATAGCCATATATTCTGTACACTACTTTCAAGTAAAATTTTGAAAAACTAAAGAGCTTTCATTTCTATGCTTGTACATTCACAAGTTCCATCTGTTAGACACTTCGTGATACAGAGGAAACTCCCATGAATCACAGCTGAAATGAGGAAGCCTTTCAACACTGGTTAAAGAAATGCAGCATAAACAACACAAGCCTTGCAACCCAAACAAATGTGCCTGTAGAGAATAATATAGATAAATCGATCATCAGAGTAGTCTACCAAGACAATAGACTATTTCACCCTATAGATATAAGCTGACATAAGTCGATCAATCATCACTCTCAAACCTAAATTGGTCCACCCAGTGCCTGGAAATCCTAAACAACATGTTTACTAATTTTGTATCCCCAGTGACATAGTATCGAACATTACTTGAAAGGAAAAAATGATAAAAAATGACTGCAAGGAATCCATTGCATAATCCAGCATCTCCACAATTCATGAGATACAACTGCAACTCGCTTGTTCAAGCATAGAGTTCCACAGCCTGCCCTCAGAGTGTGCCTATCTAACACTACAAAGGTATGTATCAGACACCTTCCATTTATTCAAGAAAGAACAACAAAATATGGGTATTATAACAACGTTCTTTACATAGAAAAAGTTAAACCCTCCATGAGTAAATAAGCCAGGGACATCTGTCTAGACGCAAAACAGAACAAACCAAGACTGACTTTTGAAATTCTGACATTCTGAACAAGTCCAGTCCACTCCCAACTGCAGAATTTGCTAGAATTGGAAGCTTCTTAACATTGAATGCATAAAACACTGTCATGTTGAGACAGTTTTGTCTGATTACAGTGGTACAGAGATCAGAAATAGGAGATGCTGAGCAGATCTGACATGGCTAGCAGAACCCTTCTCTCTCAAACCAATATAATAGCGGAGGGTATTCTACTCATGTATCTACCTCACTGGCTGCTGGTTGTAGTGATTCTTTTCCTTTTTCTTTGCAGCAGCTAGTTTGGCAGCTCTTAATGCTGCTTCTGCAGCAGCTGCTTTAGCAGCACTGTCACTTTCTTTGAACGACTTCTTCTTCTTCATAGATGCCAGCTTCTTAAGGACCTCTTTCTTGTCAGCAGGTCCTGAGTTTGAATCCCCCTCATCTGCCACATCTCCTTCTTTCTGGGGAGCTTCTGAATCTTGCATGCTCTCTTCCTCTTTCTCTTCCTTCACAGGTTTCTCCTTCTTTGCTTTTCGTCTTTTTGAGCTCTTACTTTCCGTTAAAACAGGCCCACTTTCTGGGTCTCCTAATCTACTTTCCACATCACCATTGGCATGTACATCCTTCGCCTCTTCCTCAACCTCTGGAGAGTCTGGCACTGCAAAATGAAAGCTTTAAAACATGAACTATGCATTTACACATACAGTACACAATAACACGAGATGATATGTATTGACCAAACATAGGATTTACCTTTCTCATCCTTTGGATTTAAACCCAACTCAGCAAGGACGGCATCCAGCTCCGCAAGCTCTTTCTTCTTCAGCTCTTTCTTTGAAAGCTGTCTATCAGGCTCGCGTGGAGCTGTTACGGTAGGAGTAGTAGCTTTGACTTCTGAGACCTCTGCAACAACTTCATTCTCATGTTCTTCTTCCTCAATCTCTTCATCACCATCATCCACCTCCTCATCTCCATCAGTTTCCTGTCAAACATTACAAATGAAAAAGAAGCTGAGGAATGATCAATACAATCCCAAAAAGCCTAACGAATTAAAAAAAAAATTATAAATCACAGTCTTGATGTCATGATCAGAGCAAGAAACTCTCTTCAGGAACCAAATTCTGATGAGACATATGCAGGGAGGACCAATCAGAGGGACATTAAAGCTACAATTAAAAAACACATTCAAGTAGAACTCATCAAACAGTCGCTATAACCAACAACTACACATTTTTGTCACAGCTGTGACATGTACAGAAACCTGTCATAAGGACACAGGCATAACATGGTTCAGCAGCCCTATTTGAAACCAAGCTTCATGTAGAGCTAATCAGACAGTCATTACAATTACCATACATACATGTTTGTGACAACTGCATGGTCTATAAAAACCTGCCACTAGAGCACCAGCATAGCAAGCTTTAAGTAGCCATGTCATGATGATAGCAGACCGTGAGAGAATTCATGCTAGGTCCTTCTACTTGGATTCTCAACCACTACCATTATCCATTTCGTGCACACATTGAAGCGCTTGTGGGAAGTCTAGCATTCAAATGCGACACTCTAAACATTCCAAAAAAAAAAGTGATAACCTTGGGAAAAGAACAGACATATAAAGATATTGATGATCGCAACGAAATTTAAGACTCCTTGATGAACCAAATGCATTCGAGAAATTCACTCCCATGCAGAGACTAGTTACGGAATAAGCAAGCCTTGAGCTTCTGAATCGAGCCATTGAAATTCAAAACGTTGTTTCATGGGAATATAAAAAATATTTAACGCCATTTCCTTTCATTATGCAAGTGCAGACAACAAAGACCTTGATAGAATTCATCAGCAAGCGTTAGGCCTATTAACCATAAACCAACCCAAGCACCAAAACAGATGCCCTTCTGGAAGAGACTTAAATCCAATAAGCTAACACGTACCAGAAACCCATACTCCTCACCCCATTAGATTAAATACCATCCTCAAATGATCCAACCAAAATTATGGCTAAAGAATACTTGGCAACATGAGGAAAATAACAATGCCTAACCTGGCTCAAGTCATCGTTTCCAGCATCCAAAGTAGATTGTGAAGGCTGATCAATTATAGGTGGCAAAGCTGGAAGTGCAAAGTAATCATCATCATCTTCCTCACAGTCAGCCCAGGAGGTCACCGATACAGGGGCGGGCGTCCAGACCTGAGGGACAGGGGCCTCCTTCTGCGTCTGCTTGCTCTTTGAGTCACCTTTATCCTTATCAGATCTCTTCTTGCTAGACTTCCTGCGTCGGCTTTCCAAGGCAGAGAAGATGTTGGTGCTGCTTATTGCTGGCAATCCATCATCTCTCTTGTTCAAACCCCCTCCGACCATCTCTCTTTGCTGAGCGAGATTCCGTACACCGGACCAGGAGAACTCTTCCGAACGCAATTTAGGGTTTCTCGAATCGCAGAAGACCACACCCACAGATGGTCCTGATAGATCTGATCCTGTAACCGTGGCGCTGCGCCAGACCTGCAGCGCCGCTGAGTGGCGCAAATTAGAATTTGGAGGATTAGGGTTTTGACGTCGACCAGGAGAGGATCTTGGCTGCAGGACGAGTGTGATGATGAGATTATGAAAACAGCGACCACAGGTCCTCTCTCTTCTGTGGATTGTTGGGCAAAATCCAACACGAGACACCGATAAAAGTTGTCCTTCACATGGAGTCCCAAATGTTATATAATCGCATTCGATTTCTTTACTCCTAGTTCTAAAATTAATAATAATCATGCTCATATACCTCGGAGCGAGATTTCTTATATACCAAGTTAGAATATTGATTTTTTATGATTAAATTCCGAAAAATATTGATAGAGAGAGGAAAAGGAGGTACTCAAATAAAATTGAATGGAAATTTCTTATTTCTTAACTCTACATTTAATAAAAAGCATGTTCAATTTGTAATGATAGTGGTGACATGGTGCCAAGAGAAAGAGGAAAAAAGTAGCCGAATCAAGTTCAATGGAAGAGATACAAGTGGATTAAGTTGGATTCCTCTATTTTTTATTTGCATTGACCTAACAAAAAACATGAAATATAGAGGTCCCATTTGCTCCTTTGTCCACTCAAAGAATCTAAAAACATGCATATAGCAAGCACAACATGAGTGCATGTGTATGGAGTAATGAAGAAAGAGAAAGAAGGAATGTAAGTAGTAAGAGAGGGAGAGAGATTGTTTGTTATATTTGGGCCTCTTTCCTAAACTCCAACAATTTATGTTTGGGCTTTTCTTTCCAAAAGAGTTTCTTTTCCTCTATCTACATCATTGGATGTTGAAGATTCTATTAAAATCTTCTACATTGAGAAGTCATAACGCAAGTTAAGGGTGCAAACCTTTGACCTAGTGGTGGAGAGGCAGTGAATGCTAAAAAAGAAAATCATTAGATGGTGTTGATTGAATAAAAATATATTTACAACAAGGGAATCCATATTAAAGGAAGCATGAAATGGGAAAGTAACTAGAATTAGAAACCATTGACATGCAAATTTATAGCACTCCTATTGGGAAAAATAAAGAGTCAATGTCCCTCCCCAAAAAATCTATGTATTTTATAGGTTCTTAGGAAACTAAGGATGTGTTCCATCAAGAAAAAACATTTTCTTCTTGGACATCACCATAGTTCATGAGCTCCTCAGAACCAACACACATGAGATGATGGGAGCTTTGCCTCCCCACCATGCAACTCCTATCGGACTCTTCTAGTGGTCCTTCTACATATACATATCCCTTATCTACCCTCTGGATAGGTGTGGCTTACATGCTTTATGGTGCATCATCACTAAATCTAGTGGTCTCTTTATAACGTTTCTGTTGCATAAATTATGGGTTAGACCCTCCAAAAGGAACCTATGTTTCTTGGATTTAACCCTTGAGGTTTTATTTCATAGAAGTCTCAAATTGAAGGATTTGTTACCTTAGAAAATTAACCTAAGGGAATAAAACCTTAGTCTTGGGAGAAGCTTCTCCCAAGTGACACCTTGACTCGTACATGACTTCAATTGAAATAGAAGCCATGTGATTCTCTTTGGAAAGTATCCACATGAAGGACACTTGGAAGGACACATGGCTAAAAATTAAAGCATGCAACTCTTGGACCTTTGGTATATATATGGGTGGAGTTGGATGGGTGGATATGTACTCACTCACTCTCTAGTGGATGCTATACTCTAGGAAGGAGTTTTCACAATAGTGATAATCAGAGCCAAGTTCTGTTTCAAGTACTTGTAGTGTTTCTTTGATTTATGTGCAGGCAATCTACTGGAGGTCATGGAAAAAATTCAAACTACTCAGTAACTGCGTCGCTATTTTTTCGGTGGAAATTCGTGCCTGCTCTGAGTTCTGCCGTCAAAAGCCTAAACATGGTTAGGTAAAAGCTTCAGTCATTTAATAGTCAAAGAATCTCCAGCCGATGGAGCCCACGCACGTAGTTAGCAAATCATCATCAACTCCAAAGTCTGCAAGTACTACCGCCGTCTTGAAGTTCCGCCGAGTAGAATCAACTTTTGATGCTCAGAGATTCAGAGTACAAGTCATGCAGCCGTCAATCTCGAATTTTGTGCCGCTCAGTTATGACTTATGACTCATGAGCCCTCTTCTCTCTCTGGTAGTTAATACAATAGCGTGCAACTTTTGATGCTCAGAGATTCAAAGTACAAGTCGTGCAGCTGTAATCTCGAATTTTGCGCCACTCAGTTATGACTTATGACTCATAATCCCTCTTCTCTCTCTGGTAGTTAATGCCCATCTGAGCGCCACCGGCGACCCCTGTAGCTGTAGAGCTTAAAGTACATACATTAAAGAAGAAAGAGACCACCCCTTCAGATTGGCCGACTGCATCGGGACGGGAGCCATAGGACCCCGCGATTGACAACCAACCAACCCTCTCTGCAGACATTCGTTTAGCGTGCACATAATTCAAAGCTTCTGCCCGACGTTCCAGCGTGTTGGCCACCGGCCCAGATTCTCAGATCTGCCCATCTGGTTGGACGAAGCCGCCAACAAGGGAGCAGAAATAGTATATGGTCTACTTTCTCCACGGTGATGAGTCACTGACGACTCACAAGGAAGAAAGAGCGCATATTAAGGACCAGGTCTCCCATGATTTCCGCAGGCACAAGTTTTCTGCAAACGGAACATCGAGAAGGAAGCCAGCCCGCGACCATTTGATCAATAAAGTTTTGCTTTATCCAACAAAGCAAGGCTCATTGATCAAACATTTAGAAGGAGAATATCCTCAACTGGTACCCACAGGGAATCGATCTCCAGTTGAACACCAATCAAGCACACATCGGCCGAAAGAACGAGCAACGAAGGATTAAAGAGTGAAGAGCCTAAGAAAGTTCAATCGAGGTGGTGAAATAGCGAATCGTCCAAGGCAGCCCAAGCCGACCTACAACTAGAAGCTGATATCAAAGAAAAAAAAATCGGGGAAGTACTGGATTTAATTTTCATCTATTTTCCTTCAGTATTAGAAACGACATTTTCTTATTTCTAGTTGATTCCAAAGTATTCACTGAATTATGGGGGATTCATATGCAAGTAACATGTTATTAGACATTCCTAGGTAGGAAGAGGATTCTGCACCGCAGGAAGGGGGTAGACAAATAGATTACACTCCAGGTCTTCCAGAGATAGGCCAAGAAGAAATGCAGAAATTAGATATTTATAAAGAGTTGAATGGTTTGGATGAAAAAATGAACGATATCCAAGCAGATATGTTCATTGTTAAAGAAATCCAAAACGAAATGGGTACCCTTCATACTTCAATCAATGAAGTTCAAGGGAAGATGGAACAAATTCTTAATACGATTTGTCCATCTTTACCCTTACCTGCCCAAAGGGGTTCCTTGTTAATTCAACCAAGGAACCCATCATCTAGCAAAGGAATTGATGCCCCTTTACCCTTGCATAGTAATGTATATTTAGAAAATAAAGATAATGAAGTAAATCCTCCTTATACTGCCATTAAGTCTAGAAGCCTGTCTTTTGCAAAAGACTTAAAACCACCTCAATTTTCAGGGGAAGATAAAGACCGAAAGAAAGATGCAGTCTTGACATTTTTATAAAAATGGCAAGACTTGCATCAGTTGAAAAACACCCCTGAAGCTTATCAAGTCTTAGAAACAAGTTTATCTCTTGGACCTAAGGCTTATAAGTGGTGGATGAGCTTAAAGGAGGCTCAAATAATCCCATAAACTTGGAATCAATTTGAAGAATTCTTCAAAAAAGAATTCTTACCAGAAAATGAGGATGAAAGAAATTGGGAAGAATGGGACAAAGTCCTACAGAGAGGATGTCCCCTTTCTCTATATATTTCTCATTATCGAGAAATAGTACTTAAATTGCAAAACCTTGATGACTTTCATAAGGTAAGAGGTTTCATCTGTGGTCTCGACAAGCAAGTCAAACACGAAGTGAAAAGAAGTGCTCCAAAAAGTTTAGAAGATGCTATTAAGTTAGCACAGATCTATGAAGATCATGCTAAAACTGGAACACAAGCAGTTCATCTTGTCGTAGATAATAAAAAATTTAAACCGGGTAAAAGAAAGCTAGGCACATTCAAAAAAGACGACTTTAAAACCCCTAGACCTTCATGACCTAAGCTAGACCCTGAGGTTTGGGAAAAAGCAAAAAATGAGAATCTTTGCTTTAAGTGCCTTAAGCCAGGACATCTTAGTAAGAATTGCATGACTAGGGGACCACAAAAAGCCACCCGTGAGATAAGAGGGAAAGAAAAGACAGGAATACACTTAGTCCAAACATTGAATCTCGAAAACAGTAAAGTTTGGAAAAAAGTGGAAGTCCTTCACGAAGATGACAAGCATCAGTGTTGTTTGTCTGACTCAATGTGGGTCCAAAACCAGTTTGGACCTCATGACTTGGTCAAACTTCATAATTGCATAAGTGGTGAAAAGGCCAGAGTCATGATAGATGACTCGGCCACCCACAATTTCCTAAATTACTCATTGGTGAAGAGATTAAAGTTGCCGCAGCAAAAGTCACCTCATTAGTATGTTGTATCTATGATGCAGGGTCAAGACAAGAAAGTCTGGGATACTATGATCTGTAACCTCGAAATAGAATTTCAAGGTTATAAAGATAAATTAAACTTTCAGATCATGCACATGGAAAGAACTGATGTGGTTTTGGGTAGAGAATGGCTTTGGGGTTTAGGGAAAACACTTAAAAGAAGCTATCAGCTGAATACTTTGGAATTTGAGAGAAATGGAATCCGTTATCTAATTCAAGGAGAACATGATGTGCCTAGTACTCCTTTGATTTCTAGTATGGAGTTGAAAAAACTTGTAAATACCCAAAAAGCGGAAGTTTTTATGATACTTCCAACTGATGTAAACAATGTACATAATATGAATCCAGTTTCTTATTTCTTGTCTCCTTTGTCTGAACATGAAAGGTTTAAATTTAAGTGTTTGATAAATAATTATCGGGATGTCTTTCCAGAAGAACTTCCCCATGGCTTACCTCCTTCTCGTGGGCAAGTCGACCATGCTATAGACTTGCTCCCAGGAACTAAGCCTATATGTAAATCCTCTTATAGACTCCCGTTTTCCCAACAGGCTGAAGTAGAAAAGTAGTTAAATGAATACCTAGTTAAGGGATTCATTCAACCTAGTCTTTCACCCTGGGAAGCACCCATTCTTTTAGTCAAGAAAAAAGATGGATCAATGAGACTATGCATTGACTATCAAGCCTTGAATAAATTTACGATCAAGAATAAATATCCAATGCCCTGAATTGATGATTTATTTGATCAATTAAAAGGAGCTAAGATATTTTCAAAACTTGATCTCCATCAAGGATATCATCAAATTAGAATTAAGTCTGAAGATGTTCCTAAAACAGCTTTCAGAACTAAATATGGGCATTTTGAGTTTTTAGTCATGCCTTTTGGACTAACAAATGCCCCAGCCACGTTCATGACACTAATGAACACTATATTAAGCCCTTATTTGGGAAAGTTTGTAGTTGATTTTCTTGATGATATTCTTGTCTATAGTCAAGATGCAGCCTCTCATTTAGAACATTTGGAAAAAGTTTTCCAAGTTCTAAGAGAAAACAAATTATTCGGAAAAGTAGATAAATGTGAATTCTTTTCATCAGAAATCAGATATTTTGGACACATTATATCTGATAAAGGGATTCAAGTAGATCCTGATAAGGTCCAAGTTATTCTTAATTGGCCTCACCCTAAAACTATTACAGAACTTCAAAGTTTTTTAGGGTTAGCAGGATACTATAGAAAATTTGTACCCAACTTTGCAAAAATCTCGACCCCTTTATTTAAGAAATTAAAGGGTAAACCCAAAAGTCTTACTTGGGAGAAGGAACAGGCTGAAAGTATGGAAATACTTAAAAAAACCTTAGCTTCGGCCCCGGTTCTATAGATAGTAGATCCAAATGAACCCTTTGTAGTCGAAACAGATGCTAGTGATCTAGCGATAGGAGCTGTGTTGATTCAAAATGGTCGACCAATTGCTTTTGAAAGCCAAAAGCTAAATTCAGCTCAAAGAAATTATTCTACCTATGAAAAAGAGCTTTATGCAATTGTGCATGCTTTGAAAAAATGGAGACATTACTTGTTTGGTGCTAAAGTAACTATAGTTTTTGATCAAGCAAGTATTAAATGATTTGCAAACCAATCTGAACTCTCAGGTAGAAAAGCTAGATGGGCCGAATTACTCCAAGAATTTGATTATGAACTCAGATACAGAAAGGGAAAATTTAATATTGTGGCAGATGCATTAAGCAGGATGACCATGTTAAATTCTTTGAGTTTCATACAAATTTCTAATGAGTTAGTAACACTCATGAAGGGCAAGTATCAAGAAGATACTAGTTTTAGTGAAGCCTGGAAGAAGGTTTCTACTCCAAGTACAAGCTTATCAAATGAAGATAAGTTTAAACATTATAGTATTCAAGATGAATATCTGTTATACAAAGGAAAGATTTGTGTTCCTTGTAATTCCGAACTTAGAAAAAAAGTTTTGTTTGAATGTCATGATGCCCCAAGTGCAGGACATCCTGGAATCAACAAAACTTATGAATTAGTAAAAAGGCAGTTTTACTGGCCTAGTATACATAAAGATGTACATAATTATGTACTTAGATGCACTAAGTGCCAAGTTAACAAAGCTGAAAAGTTTAAGATAGGGGGTTTGTTGCATCCCTTAGAAATTCCAAATGGAAAATGGGAAAGTATTTCCATGGATTTCATTACAGGCTTGCCACGTACCCCTAAAGGTCATGATGATGTTTGGGTCATAGTTGACCGATTGACCAAAATGGCTCGTTTCTTACCTACTCGAACTATAGTAAAAACTCCAGAATTGGCTAAATTATTCATAGATCAACTGTATAGACTCTATGGATTACCTCAAGACATAGTGTCTGATAGAGATAGGAAACTCACTAGTCATTTATGGAGAGCTATATTCAGTCGGTTAGAAACTAAGCTTAATTTGAGTACAACTGAACATCCTCAAATGGATGGTCAAACTGAAAGAGTCAATCGAATACTGGAAGATATGTTACGAGCATACGTATCTTCTACCCAAACTAACTGGGAAGACTATCTACCGATATTAGAATTTGCTTACAATAGTGCAAAGCATTCTGCAACAGAATATAGTCCTTTTATGTTGATGTATGGGTTTCAACCTAGAGCACCTTATGCAGTTGGACTTCAAAACGAAAAACTCCAAGCAGCAAAGGATTTCTTAGAAGATATGAACTTTAAGCTAAAACTAGCCAAGGAAAACCTGAGGAAAGCCCAGGATAGAGCTAAATCTTTTAGCGACCCTAAAAGGCGAGATATTTCCTTTCAAGTTGGTGAACTAGTATATCTTAAAGTTCCTGAGAAATCTGAAACATGAAAATCAGGACCTTGTCCTAAACTCTCTCCGAGATTCTGTGGCCCTTTTAAGGTTCTTAAAAGAATAGGGACTTTGGCTTACGAGTTAGAACTCACAGAAGATTGTTTACTTCATCCAGTATTCCATGTAAGTCGATTAAAAAGGAAACTGGCTGAACAAGACAATCTGGTATCTTTGGATACAATCATTCAACCAATCTCCCTTCTTAACATCCCTCATGAACCTGAGAAAATACTACGCACTCGAGATAAGAAAACAAGAAATCATTTATATAAAGAGTGCCTAGTTAAATGGAGGGATGGAACCGAAGAAAGTGCTACTTGGGAACGAGTAAGTTCCATAAATAAAAGATTTCCCTCTTTTTTAACTATTGGTTAAAAATGAGGAAAGCATCTTTTGAGAGTGAGTCCATGATCAAAAGAAGTGAATCATAGTGCACGGGGGAATACTCCACATAATATACCAAGACACATTTTCGAGGACGAAAATCTTAAACGGGGGAAGAATGTTGCATAAATTATGGGTTAGACCCTCCAAAAGGAACCTATGTTTCTTGGATTTAACCCTTGAGGTTTTATTTCATAGAAGTCTCAAATTGAAGGGTTTGTTACCTTAGAAAATTAACCTAAGGGAATAAAACTTTAGTCTTGGGAGAAGCTTCTCCCAAGTGACACCTTGACTCGTACGTGACTTCAATTGAAATAGAAGCCATGTGATTCTCTTTGGAAAGTATCCACATGAAGGACACTTGGAAGGACACATGGCTAAAAATTAAAGCATGCAACTCTTGGACCTTTGGTATATATATGGGTGGAGTTGGATGGGTGGATACATACTCACTCACTCTCTGGTGGATGCTATACTCTAGGAAGGAGTTTTCACAACAGTTTCCTTCAACATAAGTCCATTTTTCCATCAATAATGGCATTAGAAAGCATAATAGAAGATATAAAACGTATTGCTTCCAATGAACCCCACTATCACATAATATAGCCTATGGATGTGAATCACCCTTGAGGCCTAGGTGAGTAGGATGCCATGTGGCATCAATGTATGTAATTGCCTTTGATATGAGGTAGAAGAGTTGAGGGAGGGTATTAGTAACTCTTCCAAGAGTACGCGAGGTTGTAGGACAATGGTTGGGAGGTTTGGACATGTAAGTCTCTCTATATGTTCTTCACGAGTTTTTTTGCGAGCCTGGAGCCGAGTACAAGCCACGAAAAGGAGATTTACCACATTGGTATCAGAGCAAGTGAGCTTCTTGGAGCATGTGGAGGCCAGAGATTGAACCCATACATGGGCACACAGGAATAATCCATCCCCCATAATAGAGAGAGTAATTAGCATGCCTACAGGAAGGAGATAATCAATGTTTTTCTTTCCCAAATCTTGAAGCAAAGGTTTCGTCATGAGAAGGAGTGCGAATCCACACTACATTGTTTAGAGTGTGATCAATTATAGAAGATTATGGTTGTAATTACTAGTTTTTAGAAGACGTCAATATCACATGCTCGATGTGGGAGAAGCATCTCAATCGTGTTTGAAAAGGGTGTTATCGAATGAGCTAGGAGGAGACGAATAACTACCTATATACATGTATTACGTGTGTTATTTTCTTGCAAAGTTCAATTTTGGAGAGTTGAAAAAAGGACTCCCTTAAGGATTTTG
This sequence comes from Ceratopteris richardii, assembly GCA_020310875.1. Classification (NCBI taxonomy): domain Eukaryota; kingdom Viridiplantae; phylum Streptophyta; class Polypodiopsida; order Polypodiales; family Pteridaceae; genus Ceratopteris; species Ceratopteris richardii. Next base: position 44,541,498 of record CM035425.1, read on the forward strand.
AGGATGAGGACCATACATATTGAAGTATGTGATATATGCTTTCATGAAAAATAAAGTATCTCATGGAAATTGTGAAGAAGATAAGCATTAATATTTTTCAAAAAAACCCTCTCCACCATTTTTGCTACAAAGGTACTAATAAAAAAAAAAAGATTCCATTCAATGAGCCTCTCTCTCTAACCATATGGCAATTGCACCACATGGTGCCATGTGGAAAATCAAGCCACCTTATCCAAAAAGGTGTTTCCACCCAACGTAATGCGACAGAGAGAGATTCTATTGGATCCAATTGCTCTACTCATCCATAATTGAGAACATGTACATAGGTTCTCCATGTTTTTTCCTTTCACAATAGTGGAGAATCATACTCCCATATGAGGAAGACTACACCAAAAGAAGAGTAAAGGAATTCCTTTTAGAATATAGACTAAGAGGTGTTTTCTAAACCCCTTCTGTCTAGTGGAAAACATACTCTATTCTTCTCCTATGAAGAAATCATATTTTCCTTTCCTTTTTCTCTTTCAAAGAACAAGAGCTAAAGTGAGATATCTGAGCTAAAGAGATATCTCTCCCCAATCTCTGAGCTAAATCCCGAATTCTCCCTTCCTTAAAAGAGAGATTTATGAATTCATTTGCTCCTCCCTTCCATAGGCTAATGCATAATCCCTCATTACATACATTTCTATGAGGGTGGAGAATAAATCTCCCATAAAAAATGAATATTTATGTGGTGAAGAGTGGAGAAAATGAATTCCTTATTAGTATCAAAGCCCTCTTTTTAAATGATCAGCAATGATATGACATGATACCATAATAAGCAGATGTGTATCCATAGTAAGGAAACTATCTCTATCAACCATCCTTTGCACATGGATCTATATGATCCATCCACACTAATGGAATTATCCTTCTTGAAAACTATAAAGTGATTATGTGATATCAATGGAGATAAAATCGCCCATCACATATGTATTGGAAAAATAAATCTTTTGTAAACTATGAAGGATAACACTTAATCTTAAGGAGATGTCTACTAAGAACTCTGCTTTGATCTGATGAGACATGCCCCCATGAATGATGAGTCCTTTTCTCCTTGGCCATAGAAGAAGAGTGCTAAAAGGGAAGTCATGTCCACCATCCCATACCAATGGAACCTTTTTACGATTCATGGTGTCATATCTAGAGTAAACCTAATGTACATTGCATATATATATATATATATATATATATATATGTAGGAATATGTAGGTGGACTCTAATGAATCCCATGTCCTCTAACTAGTGTAATTTGGTTCTAGTCAACATGTGATAGTGGATATCCCTTTCTAGTCCAAACTAACTAGTTCCTATGTACAAAAGATTAAATCTAAGTACCTTCCTATAGATCTATATATATATATATATATATATATATATATATATATATATATATATATATATATATATATATATATATATATATATATATATATATAAGGATACCCCAAATATTCATCATTGAGGTATCTATGCTCTACATCATAGAGACAGTGCCATGACTCTGGCCTTCCTAATCATCACTTGAATTACATTAGCACCCGTTGATGCTCTCTCATGAAACCCATCTCTAGGATCCCATTTGATTGGTCCCCTTAGTAGTTTGGCAGAAATGCTTCACTACTTACTCAAGTGATGTGCAACACTAAAACTAATCACTCTTTGGGCATACCCATGATACCCCATAGTCTCCTAATCATATTGTGAGACTCTTTTGAAGGTAAAAAAACCTTCAATACATTGGAGATGATCATAAATATATCTTCCGTAGTCCTCTATGCAACTTCCTAAAACCTATAGGATTGCTTATGCACAATCCTAATGGTGAATGTGTATCTCTTTCCAATTACTAATGGAGTTGCCTTATCTATGACTGCTTGATGGCAATAAGTCCATAGGATTCGTGCTTACAAGCATGAATACAACTTATTGATGTTTGGAGTGGATGTATGTTACCGTGCCATGAAATCCTACCTAAAGATAAGTACGTGAATAAGGCCATGAGAAGGGAAAAATTTCCACAACATTTTCCCAAGGAAATGGAGCTCAAAAAATTTTTAACCATATGATCAATATGGCTTTCTGAGCCTATGGCACATGGGCCATTCACTATAACATAGGGCTTTAGAAGCCTATGGCATACAAGCCATATACTGAAGTATCAACTCCATAACCTACAAAAACATGATATGCTTGCAAAAACATCTTTGTTGCACATCCTCCTAATTACCTACAATCGCATAATCAATAGTCAAGTATTTTTCTAGCAAGTTGATCCATATTTTAAACTTAAAACAATGATCAAACTTTATGCATGCATTTTGATCATAAATCCATGTATGTATATACTAAATGCCAAAACATAAACCATAATGCTTGAGAATATAAGTTGTAAGTCCTTGGATGGTTTGATGTTGTAATTTGCATGCATCCAAGTTTTTTGGATGAGCTTTGATACCTCTGCACTTTTCTCGCCACATCCTAAAATAAATTTTGAAATGTGTGATGGTGTCGGATCACTTCCCAAAACATCAAACATGGTCAAATGATTACAAAAAAATGATACATATATGCTTAAAAATATATTTGTAATCCACTTCATGACTTGAAAAAACTTCAAGACATTCAAATAATCATAAAATGTAATATACATAATGTGAAAATGTCTTGAATTGAATATCACTTCAAATGCTTTCCTGGTTTGCAAGGTATCACTTTCGAAAAGTAGTTGCCAAAAACTATATAGAATTTGCAGACCTACATAGAGCCTGAAAAATATATAGCTTCCAATATTTATATGCACAAAATAAAAGTAGATTTTGTGCTCTTCAAAATGAGCCATAGTACATCCAATTTGGAGTTCCCCAGACCAAGATATGGCCTCTACAATTATGACATGCCAAACTAGTCAATAGGCGGAGGTGCTGGAAAAAAGAGAGGAAATGTGATTTTTGAAGTGCCCAAAGGCATTCTTCCATCATATAAATGCTAATTTTCTCTCTATGTCATGAGAATATTATATGAACTGCATTTTTTCACATTCCCAAATCCTCTCTTCCCATATGCTAATTTTCTCCCCAAAAGTTTTCTATGATAATCCTCTTAAGCTATCCCTTTTCTTACTTCCAAAAGTGGAGATTCGCTAGAATTTACTCTTGAAATTTTCTTCAAAAAGAACGGAAAAGGGGGTTTTGAGGATGAAAAATACCTCCTCAACTCATGCATTTCTTGCATCTAATGATTCCATAGGGAAGTACATATTACATGCTCTCTATATGCATGTTTTCCTGTACCGAACCATTCCTCATGCACTTCCTCCCGCCCCCCCCAAAGATGGGAATTTATTAAATTTAGGTGTTGGATTTTTTCTGGGAAAGTGATGGAAGGGATTTTTGGAGAGCTTATAAACTACACTTACCTTACATTTTTTTGTTTTTCTTGTCTATAATCAAGATTCCATACACCCCACTAACATGGTGCCATGTGGCTTGATTTGCCACATGGCACCATGTGGTGCAATTGCCATACTATTAGAGAGAGAGAGACTCATTGAGAGTCTACTGCATGAGAAATTTGGTATGAGAGCTCGGGGGTTGGGAGGAGAGACCATTCTCTGTGTGCTCGAAGGTTCCATGAGGAGTTGGGTGAGCAAAAGAATTGCTTGCTTTATAATAATGGTATCAGAGCACAATCCAAGCCACACAAATGCGCTGTAGGGTGGGGGATTTGAGCCCACACCATCCTTGGTAGGCAGATAGCTTATCCAAAATGCCATGGCCAACCTCATGTGTATAGGAAGATGAAAGAGGAAGGTTCAACAGATCCAAAGCCATTGGAAGAAGTAATTGGACATGTAGGAAGATTTCTCTTTGCTCTCTTGCTTGAGGCTTTAGTAAGAAGAAGTTATGCCTTCAATTTCCAAGTTTGAGTGTTTCTGAATTTTTTGTATAATATTTATTTTTGAAAAGGGCAATGAAGGGTTTAGGGGCCAAGGCCTTGAAGGCAAACCATATGTATGATGAGTATGAGATATATACACTCACATCTAGAATCAATGACTCCCTCAAATCGCAAGAAAATGTAAGTTTTAAGTATCTCCAAAGTAGCCCACTTTCATCATTTTCACATAGATTTCATAGGCTATATTGATTAGTAACAATTCTAGGAAAGGGGAATGAAGGGGGATTTTTCATAGATTGATGGGAAAAATCATGCATACATATAGTATACTGCATGGACTTCCATGTAGAATCAAGAAATCTAAAATTGGTCCATGAGGATGGGAGTTTGAGGCTGTTGGAGTTAGACGTCTGCGGAAGCACGCGAACAACACAAGGAAGGAGAAGAAGCTTGGAGCACAACACACAATACTGAATGTATTACTAGAGAATGTACAAAAGATAAGTAGCCCATTAGGGCAATAGGCATATATACAAGGGGGGGGGGGGAACCTCCTAAAGAGGGAAAAAAGTGCCCCGGCGGTCCTAGTGTGTTCACACACATCACTACCTAAATATATCAACAAATCCCCCCTAGGAGTGATGCAGTGAACAAGGAGCTGGCACTCATGTATAAGGAAGTGCCAAGCTATGTGGAAATCACTCCACAAAAGGAAGTAAGCCCAAAGCTTTGCGGAAAGCTTCAAACTTCTCCCTAGGCAGAGCCTTCGTGAAAAGGTCTGCAATGTTCTCCTGCGTGGGCACATATGCCAAGCTGATCTCCCCAGCAGAGAACCTCTCCCTGACACAGTGATAATGCACTTCAATGTGCTTAGTGCGAGCATGGAACACAGGGTTCCTCGCAACTGCCAATGCGCTCTGATTGTCAGTGAAGATGGTGGTGGCAGAAGACTGGCCAACACCCAAATCAGCCATAAGGCGTCTGAGCCACACACACTCAACAGTCGCTGTGAAAGCTGCCCTATACTCAGCCTCACAACTGGAAGTGGCCACAGTAGGCTGCTTCTTGCTCAACCAAGATATACATGAGCTACCAAGCATGAAGCAAAAACCACTGGTGGACACACGAGTGTCATAGCAACCAGCCCAATCTGAGTTGGAAAAAGCATGCAAATCTGGCGGTAGTGATCCCCCCTTGGGATAAAACAACCCAAGTAGCCGAGTACCACTCAAGTAGCAAAAGATGCGCTTAACCGCCTTCCAATGCGTGACTCCTGGGCAATGCATAAACCTGCTCATTTGTGAGAGCAAACTGAATATCTGGCCGAGTAATGCATAAGTAAATCAAGCATCCAACAGCCTTCTGATAGAGAACAACATCAAATGCATCTCCAGCATCATGAAGACTCAATCGTAAACCTGTCTCCATAGGAGTGGCAATAGGCTTACAGTCTTCAAGGCCAAAACGCTGCAATAATGTGTCAATATATTTCATTTGACACAAAGCCATTCCACCATCAACGTGCATAAACTGAATGCCCAAATAGTGATGCAAATGCCCCAAATCAGACATCTCAAATGAGGCATGCAAATCAGCCTTAAAATCAGCAATATGCGTCTCAATAGGACCAGTGAGCAGCATGTCATCAACATAGACAACAATGATCAGAAGCACATCATTAGCACGCTTAACATATAAGGTGCTTTCAGTTGGATTGTTCTCAAAACCATGTGCAATCAGATAGGCATGTATCTTCTCATACCAAGCACATGGTGCTTGCTTTAAACCATATAATGCCTTCTTTAACCTGCAAACCTGGTTTTCATGCCCTTTCTGCACAAAGTCACGGGGCTGAAAAACATACACTTCTTCATGCAAATCACCATTCAGAAATGCAGTTTTAATGTCCAACTAATGTACATTCCAACCATGATGGGCTGCAAGTGCGCAGATGCTCCGAACAGTAGTCATACGACATGTGGGTGCAAAGGTCTCATCAAAATCAATGCCTCTTTCTTGTGCATAACCCTTTGCAACAAGCCTAGTCTTATACCTGTCAACTGTACCATCCGGTTTATGCTTCAGCTTGTATACCCACTTAGTGCCAATGGCCTTCTTGCCAGGAGGCAAGTCACATAAAGACCAAGTACCATTCTTCATTATAGCATCATATTCAGATTGCATAGAGCCATCCAATTTTTTGAATTCTGTGCTTCATCAAAAGAAACAAGCTCATTCTCATCACAAAGACTAGACGCAGCCATAGCATAGCAATCTGATGCAAAGGAGGCACTATGAGAGCCTGAACGAGTACGATATGACAAAGCTACATCTAATTTGCTGTCACACAAAGTCTACACCAGCCATTTTGGCATAGTTTTTGCCTACTCAATATCAGCTCTCTCATCAACAAGTGCATCATGTAAATCTGCATCAGAAATGGAATGATCTACATCATCATATGAAGCCTGAAAAGGCTGAGAAGTTGCCTCATTAGGACCAGCACTAGACTGTCCACCTGTAAAAAGAGGCATCAAAGTATCATACATGTCTTTGGAGCTCACAGATGTCTCCTTAGTACATGAAAGCAATGGCTGAATTGCATCTTCCACAAAAACAACATCACGGCTAACCAGAATGTGTTTTGTTTGTGGATGATACAGACGATAGCCTTTACTTTCAGAACTATACCCAACAAAAATACATTTTGCTGCTTTATCATCCAATTTTCTGCGATGTTGTTCATGCACTGGCTAATGCAGAAACTGATAACAGATTCTTCTTGATCCCTGGCACAAATAAAGCATCTGACAAAGTGAAAGAACTACCATCAGCAGTAGTCAAAATGATCTTACCAACTCCCATAACAGGATAAGAGGAGTTGTTGGCGCATGTAACAGTATTCCCTGTAGGGGCAGGCTCGAGTGAAGAGAAGAAACTGCACTGCGAGGTAATATGTTTGGTCGCCCCACTGTCAAAGTACCAAACATCTGAGTCTACTGCAGACATGCACTGATCATGAGAAGATGGGTCAAAACTGCAGACAATAGTAAACGCCCATTCTTCTTCCTGCACAAGATTTGCAGACTCTGTTTTTGGTGTAGAGGCCTCTGCAACAACCATTCCAGCCTCTTTCTTCTTTGCCTCTTTTGCAGCCAGTTTTGGGCAATTCTTTATGATATGATCATTTCCTTTACAGTACTTGCAGAACAATTTCTGCTTTTCTGATTTCTTCTCATCTTTATCCGGGTTCTTCGATTGTGAAGCATTTGCAGATTTCTGCTTACTAGTAGAAGAGCTCCATGTTCCTTTGCCCTTCTGACTAGCCAGGAAAGCTTGATCTGCAACTCACATAATGGACCTATTTTGCCTGGACTGATCTTCCTGCAACAGAACAGAGACTAACTCCTCAAATGATAAGGCATTTGGATTTCCTTTCATCATCAATCGAAGAGTAGAAGCAAAACTCTGATATGAATCAGGAAGACCATTCAGAACGTTCTGCACAAGTGAGCTATCTGGTATAACCTCATCAGCAGAAATCAACTGTTCCTTCAAGTCTTTGATCTTGGTTAGGAAACTGTCCATAGAATCACCTTCATTCATGTGCTCACTCTCCAACTGTTTTCGAAGGTAAGCAACACGAGCCTCATTCCTAGCTTGGTACAATGTGGTAAGTGTATCCCAAGCATCCTTAGCTGTTCTGCAAGAGCGAATATGAGGAATAATGGCACGTTTGACAGACAAAGCTATCAATGCATGTGCCTGGGCATCTCTGCCATCCCAACGAATCTGCTCTGCAGTAGGTGCAACAGAAACAACAGCATGAACAGGAATCTGCACAATATCATCTTCGACACCATCTTCATCAGCTCCAGCACCTGTATTTGCAGTACCTGTAGTTGCAGGTGTAACAGGACGTCTTTCAACACCCTGCACAATGTTCCACAATCCTTTTGCAACCAATACATGTCGCATTATATAAGCCCATAATGGGTAGTTGGTACCATCCAACTTATCCTCAACAGCCAACATACGTAATACATCACTGCTTTCAGCCATGGCCGGTGACTAAAATACCTTGATGCAGAAAATCGACTGTATCTCAAAAAGTTGAACGGAACTGCCCAGACGAGTTCTGTTAGACTTGTAGCAGACTTCGAGACGCTTAAACTGGCGAACAGAAACTGGTATATACCTTTGGCACAAAAAGACGAAATAGCTTGCACAAGCGCTACGATAGTGCGTTCGGAGGCTGAAACGAGCTAAGATCACGATTTGGCACCATACAACAAAGCTGTTTTGATCTTGAAAACACGCTGAATATGCTCACCAAAATTCGTGCGATTTTGAGACTACAAACGGAGGAGTGTTGACGGTGCCCTAGATGAAGCGACGACCTGCTCTGATACCAATTGTTGGAGTTAGACGTCTGCGGAAGCACGTGAACAGCACAAGGAAGGAGAAGAAGCTTGGAGCACAACACACAATACTGAATGTATTACTAGAGAATGTACAAAGATAAGTAGCCCATTAGGGCAATAGGCATATATACAAGCCGGGGGAAAAAAACCTCCGAAAGAGGGAAAAAAGTGCCCCGACGGTCCTAGTGTGTTCACACACATCACTACCTAAATATATCAACAGAGGCTCCACAAGACCCCCTTCCATCATTGTTTGAGAAAAATTATAACATTTAAAATTAATAAATTCCTATTTTGCGGGAGGAGAAAAGAGGTGCATTAGGTATGGACAGATGGAAGCAAATATACATACTGAGAGTATGCTATATGGAGGTTCCTATGGAATCATTTGATTCATGAAAAGGATAAGTTAAGAAGGTATTTTGCATCCTCAAAAACCCCCTTCTCGCTCTTT
>CM035425.1:44555311-44752811 GCA_020310875.1 Ceratopteris richardii
AATTATAGAGTTTTCATAGCACATAATGATTCATCATGTAGAATGAAGGGACAACAAGAGTTTAGTCGAATATATTGTTGCCTAATAAGAATCATATAGTGCTTCAAGAAATGCTTGACAAATGCAGGTGCTACTTGAGCATGTTGGTCTTGTGGCGGTACTCTACTTTGAAACACATATAGTAGCACATTCTTGCCTGGTGGGGTGTCAACATTATTAGAAAATACTATTTTTGGGTCATCCTTTTCATGTAAATAGCCTTCCAAGAGGATTTAGATAAGATAGATGAGCTTGAATGCATAAGCGAACATCATACCTTCTTTTGGCATAGGTGGGATCTCAAGTAGTTCTATGTCTTCATCACCCTTGTCTACCTCAAACACAACTTGTCCTTTGTCATTTGTTTGCCTAGGGTCTGGCATGAGAACATATATAGTTCCATCTTTTTCCTCGTAGTGATCGTCACAAAATTTGACCATTGGGTGTCAGACAACCATCAAGAAATTAGGGTGCTTAAGCCTAATCACTTTGGTGATTTAAGCCATCTAATAGATGCCTACCATGTGGGAGTTATAGTTTTGAAATTGTAAGATTATGTAAGTTGCTACTTCCAACTGAAAAGATATGGCATTTTGTGGAATTTTGTGGCCCTAGGGTTAGACCGGATATAAGATGCATAACAATGATGTGTATGTAGCATACATAAGGGAAAGTTTAGTCACATGCACATGCACACTTCAATTTGCAATACACTTTCCAATTCACAATTATTACTTTCAGACCATTGTTAATTCACGCCAATGTTCAAAGATTGATGAGATTTTGCTAGACAAAAAGATCAAATTAGATTCCAGACTTAAAGCATTGATGTGGAAAGGTGCTTGCTTTGGGTGTGAAAAGATAGTCAAAAGATGGTCAAAAGATGGTCAAAAGAGAGTTTGAAATTTGGGATAGGTGAATGGTAAAAATGGTTAAATAGTTCAATTGTGGATGACTTTTAGGGTGAGCTTGAATTTTTTTCTTTCCAACGACTATGGACCTCTATAAGTGTGGCTAATCACTCTTGAGTCTCAAAGTAAGATAGAAAGGTTTCTTTCCTCTTGTGTAACTCTTCTTTTGAATAACCAATACATGATGCTAAAGGTTTTCTTTGACTTGAAAGGTGAGGGGACAATAAAAGTTAGGCTATGTGTCTCTAAGAGATTTTCCACACTTTGGAACAAGGTCCAAGGTACCTACCAATCTTTTCTTTGTGTGCTCTTAGAGAATGATTGCCAAAGTTGTGGCTCCAAAAGTGTCATCTCATGAAGCATCCTTCCAATTCCAGAGATGTGCATATAAAGAGGAATTAAATGCTACTCAACCGAAGCTTAAGTTCTATCCCTTATGCAAAAAAAAATTGAGAATACACTTCGTATACTTTGGATTATACAAATGAGTCACTATGGCCTTGTTGTACTCAATACTATTGAGATATCAAGCTCAACATGTGATGATCCGGGATGACACTTATCACTTTTCATTTCTCTGACATGTATAGTGGTCATGTTAGTATATGTCAGGGATACTTCATTGAGCTTTACTAGATTTATCTACCGAGGCTAATGGCACATTTGTTTACTTGCCAGCTTAGTCATTCATAGACATTCAGATTTTCCTTATGTACTGTTCTTTATATATCACACTTGTATATTGTTGTTTTAGGTCATTCTTGTACATTCCTTTTATGTAATAGAAGAAGAAGAAGATCATTCTTCCTTGCCTCAATCTATGTGTGTGCTCTTCTTTGATTTTGAGAGAGTGTGTGTGAGCTCTCTTCCTTATCTCCTTCCTCGTGACAAGTACCTTTGATTGTGCTTCTCAAAGAGTGTTTTTATGTACCCCATATTAGATGTGTCTTCTTCAGGGCCTTTCCTACTTTTATCCCAATTCTCTCTGAGTCCAATAAGAGGATGAAAGATAGGAGAAAAAGGACTTATGTACCTTTTTTGTTTCCTTCTCTTTGCTTGGTCCTTTCCTTTCTTGTCACTAAGCCAATTCCTTGTCTTGCTTATAGAGGATCGATTATCGATATCATCAACACTTGGATTTCCCCCTTATAATAGAGAAAAGATGAAGCTTATTGTAAGTCGATAAGAGATGAGATTTGAATTGTCTTCTTGGTACATTCACTACTACCAGCTACTTGCTGGACTTTCTTGTGGCAAAAAACCCTTCTATTCCTCCTTTGGTAGCCTATCGTTGGGTGATAATTCATGCAAACTCAATAATTGAGCGAATTCTCTTGTTTCCTCCAATCTTGGCCCACATACAATAGCACTAAAGGCTCTCAATGCTTGCTCCATTTGACACACACAATAATGCTATGGCTTTTCTTCTCCTCATCTCATCTTATATAGGACATGAAGGTAAAATATGCCTCCTTTTCAAGTTAAGTTTTCTATAGTGAAAGCGAAAGCTTAGGCCAACTTCATTCAAATTTTTGATGATCTTCTTGACTTAACAAAAGCTTCTTAATGCTCTATCGCCTGGTAATGAATTACAAATACTCTAGGTGCTAATTGGGCACTTCCTGATTGGGATCCAATAAAAATAAACTCTTCTTCTCCATCTATAGTTCACTATGGATAGATAATGAGAAGGAAAAAAAGAGTTGGCTTCTGGAGGCGTCACTCCTGTTCGTGAAGTGTGTCTCTACATGAAACTTCAGTGGGAAGATTAATGGAAGGAGCGCATTGTGCACGGATAGTTGAATGCAAAATTGCAAGAGGTCCTAGTGCTACCTCCCTATATCAGGATGAGATACTTCAAAGATAAATTACCATGGGATCATAGATTTGGCTTGCCAATTTGCAACGGTATTGGAATCCTTCAAGAATTGGTCACAATCCAGTAAAGGTGATATAGTGCTCTTCACATTGGTCACTGAGGTCGACGCTCGATTCTCTCTCTCTCTCTCTCTCTCTCTCTCTATATATATATATATATATATATATATATATATATATATGTGTGTGTGTGTATTGTTAGAGTTTGAGGATTGCGGAAGCACATAAAAAGCACAAGAAAGAAGAAGAAACTTGGAGAACAACACAATACAAAATATATTACCGAGTGAATGTACGAAGATAACTGACCCAAGGTTATAGGCGTATATACAAGCTAGGGGAGAAAACCCCTTAAAGAAAAAAAAGTTCCTCGACTTAATGTAAAATATATATATTTTCACTAAACCATTTTGGTGAAACGTTGTAATCATTCAAAGGTATCTAATACATAAAATGTCACATGGTTGAGAGTCCAAGCATCAACGAGTCCACAGGGATTCGATCACTATAGGAGGATCATCATGTCAATAGATTTGGCATAAATTGTTGTTTTGTGTCATTGTCACTGTCGTATTGTAGTTACTGTTTGCTTTGGTTAATATTGTTTGTTAAGTTTTGATTACTGTTGTTTCATTAATCCTTGTGTAAATCCGGCAAAAACTGATAAGTTATTTCGAAGTCTGATATTGTATACGCGAAGTTTTGACAGTTGTAATCAAGTTTTGAATTATGTTGTGATTCATAATTATTTGTTCTGGGTACTATGAATAATCTTTATAAATATCTGTAAGTGATATGTTCATACGATTGCGGTAGAGTTGTATTGGTTTGTATTGGTGAATACTATGTATGAAGGTGTTAACAGGAAAACCAAATAGTTTGCAAATTCTTTTGTTAAACTACCACCCAAGAACCCTATTGTTTAGTCATTCTATGAACCAGAAGGCTAACATTGGTGATCCTGCTAGGGATCGAAAAAATTTGGACCATTTCTCAATTTGTGCATATCATCCTTGCATAGGGGCCATGCTTTCACACACATTACTACAAAAATATATCAACAAACTCCCCCCCCCAATAGTGATGCAGTGAACAAGCAACTTGCATTCATGTATAAGGAACTGCCAAGCTATGTGGAAAGAAATCAATCAACAAAAGGAAGTAAGCCTAGAGCTTTGCAAAAAGCTTCAAACTTCTCCCTAGGTTGAGCCTTTGTGAAAAGATCTGCAACATTATCCAATCTACAACATAAGCCAAATTTATCTCTCCAATAGAGAACCCTCCCTGACATAATGATAGTGCACCTCGTGCTTTGTGTGAGAATGGAACACAGGATTCCTTGCAACTACCAATGTGCTTTGACTACTAGTAAAAATTGTGGTAGCAAATGATTAAACATCACCAAAATCAGCCAAACGACATTTGAGCCACACACACTCAACAATTGTGAAAGATGCCCTATAATCAATCGCACAACTAAAATTGGCCACTATAGGATGCTTCTTGCTCAAACAAGATATGCACGAGCTACGAAGCATGAATCAAAAACCACTTGTGGACACACAAATGTAATAGCAACCAACCCAATATGAGTAAGAGAAAGCATGTAAATCTAGTGGTAATGATTTCCCCTTGGGATAAAGCAATCCAAGTAGCCAAGTACCACTCAAGTAGCAAAAGATGCACTTAACTGCATGCTAATGCTTGGCATGTAAGCAACGCATAAACATGCTCATCTCAGAGATAGAAAACTGAATCTCAGACAGGGTTATGCATAAGTAAATCAACCATCCAATAGCCTACTCATGAACAACAACATCAAATGCATCTCCATCATCATGAAGACTTAACCGTAAACTTATTTCCATGGGAATGGAAATAGGTGTGCAATCTTCAAGGACAAAATGTTGCAATGATGTGTCAATGTATTTTATTTGACAAAAATCTATTCTCCCATCAAGTTGCATAAATTGAATGCCCAAATAATGATGCAAATGGCCTAAATTTGACATCTCAAAAGAGGCATGCAAATCACCATTACATTCAGAAATATGCTTCTCATTAGGAACACTAAGTAGCATATCATCAGCATATACAACAATGATTAGAAGTACATCATTTGCATGGTTAACATATGAGGTGCTCTCAATCGGACTATTCTTAAAACTAGCTGCCAACAAGTAGGCATGTATCTTCTTATAACAAGCACGTGGTTCTTGTTTCAAACCATATAGTTCCTTTTCCAACGTGCACGCCTTGTTTTCATGCCCTTTGTGCTCAGAACCATGGGGCTGAAATACATACACTTCTTCATGCAAATCACCAATACAAAATGTAGTTTTTAATGCCCAATGGATGTACATTCAAAAAGTGATGAACTACTAGTGCACAAAATGTTATGGACGATGGTCATTCAACATGTGGGAGCAAAGGTCTCTACAAAATCAATGCCTCTCTCTTGAGCATAACCTTTGGCAACAAGTCAAGCATTATACTTATCAACTATTCCATCATGCTCATGTTTCATCTTGTGTACCCATTTAGTGACAATGGCCTTTTTGCATGGAGGTAAATTGCATAAAGACCAAGTACCATTCTTCATAATACCGTCATATTCTAATTGCATAATAGTCATCCAATTTTTTGAATTTTGTGCTTCATCAGCCATTGCATAACAACCTGATGCAAATGAAGCGCTATGATCATGGATGAGTATGGTATGGAAAAGGTGCATCTAATTTTCTATCTCTCAGATTTTGCACTAGCCGTTTAGGCATATTTTTATCCTCTTCTATGTCACCCATCTCATCATCAAGTGCATCATATAAATATGCATAAAAAATGGAATGATCTGCATCATCCTTTGGAACCTCTAAAGGCTAAAAAAATTGCCTCATTTGGACCAAAATTTGACTATCCACCTCTAAAAAGAGGAAACAAAGCATCATACACATCCTTTGAGCTAACAAAGCTCTCCTTGACACATGAAAGTAAGGGCTGAATTGCATCTTCCACAAAAACAACATCACAACTAACCAGAATGAATTTAGTTTGTGAATGATATAGAGGATTACGTTTAATTTTAGAACTCTACACAACAAAAATACATTTGCTTTATCATCCACTTTTTTGCATTGTTGTTTAGGCATTAATGCATATGTGAGACAACCAAAGACATGAAGATGAGCAACAGATGGCTTGTGACCATACCAAACCTCATATGGAGTGATCAATTTCTTTGCTTTGGTGGGACACCTGTTCAGTACATATGCCACATACATAATTGCCTCAAGCAAGAAGCTATGTGGTAAAGCTTGAATTTGACCATACACCTTGCCATTTCCATGAGAGGCTTGTTCTTTCTCTCAAAAAATCCATTTTTGTTGAGGTATATACAACTCTATAAACTGATGTTTTATTCCATGCTCAACCAAAAATGCATTGAACTCAGAAGGCATGCATTCCTCCCCTCGATCAGAATGGAGGGTGCCCATTTTACATGCTGATAGGATTTTCAACCATAACCAAGAACTATTTAAAGCACATAAACACTTCAAAATTGTCTTTCAATGGATAAAACCATGCATGCCTAGAAAAGTCACCAATGATATTCACAAAGCATAGGTAGTTACCAAGTGAAGATGTTTGCATAAGTCCATAAACATCACTATGAACAAGCTATAATTTATGAGCAATTGTAATTGAACCATCTCATGGGAATGAGGAATGTTGCATTTTGCCAAGAATATAGCCTTCACAGATGCTTAGAACGTGCCTCAAGTTTGGGAAGATAGGACACCATCTAAAATTTCTGCAAGCAAAGCAAATTAGCAACATTCATATGACCAAAGTGTGCATCCCAAAGCTTTGCATATGAGATAGCCTGAGAATCATGAACTTCATCATTCATAAATTTTTCATAGTCTATGAGTTTATATAGCCCATGACATAAAATGACAAATGCAATAATAACATCACCATTCTATACTTCATGAAATGTACATTTGTCATCCACAAATTTGACAACCAAGCCGATCTTAGCTAATGCTAAAATTGATAAAAAAATCTTCTTCAACATATATGCATGTTTCAGTTTGTCAGTACAAGCACCTCAAAGTCTACTACAGGTTTAGTAGAGCTTGACAAGGTGTTTGTGTTCATCAATTTTTATGATCAGGGTATTTAGTCATTGTCCATCACTAAAAGCACTTTGAGAGGTAGTGTCCATCATGTATCAACAAGAGTGATTTGTCTTCCAAATGTAGTGGGGCCAGTTGTCCTATTCTTCATTTTGTCACTGCTAGCCTTTGCAAGTTTTAATCCCTTTGTATGAACTTCTTCTTTGGATTCTAGCATGATGGTGTATTTGTGAGCTTTCAAAAATTGCTAGTTGCTCAAAAGAGGTTGTCAATGTTGATTTTGAGTAGCTATTGGTAGTGAATTCCTTCATATGTACTAATGTTGTAACCTTGATGTCATCTGGATCTTTCAAATAAGGGTTTCACAATTATCATGCCAAGTACTCGTAACCCATAATGAATGATGGGTAAGTGTGTTAGTGCATGGGTTGAAGAAAATATGTGCCTTGTGCACAACCTTGTAATGTGGACCTATGCATGCTTAATTGGGGAATGCATTTGTTAGGCCGCCAGATGGGAATAATGTAATTTTATTTTCCATAGTCGCACGCACCGAAAAGGCGTAGCGAATAGTTGTAACTTTTTATCCCTTAATGAAAAGGCATTACGGTGTTCTTCGGCATGAGAGAGACGGGTTCGCCAAACTGTTTGTCTAGGCGACCGTGCGGAGAAGATCGTGTGCAGATTTACCAAATTACTAAGTACTGTATTATGTTCATTGAATTGTCGTATTAAGTATTAACACAATAATGTTACATTCACATTAATAAGTTTGTGCGACTGTGTGATTGTAACTCGCACGATAAGTTACTGTATAAAGATAATCGTAATCGGAACATAGTAACTGTGTAGTGGAAGTTATTGCCTCGAAAGTATAGTCACTGCTTAGTTGAATTGTTAATTTGGGAAAATCAAATAAAGGGCCTCTCGAATGTCAGACCCCTAACCATCCCCAAGAACCTGAAACGAGATTAAAAGCGACTTGACAGAAGTGCTTTTAACACTTGCGCCGTCTGTGGGAAGATGGAAAATTGGGAATAATCAGTAAGGGAAGAGCAGTACACAAGGCAAGCAGTGGAGAATAGTAACCGCTAGTTGAAGAAGTGATATATTCCGGTTACTCGTTCTGGCGAGTCCTATCCAAAGTATAGGAGATATCAACATCCCTGGGCAGTTCCAAATTTATTAGGGGCACCCTCGGGTGGTAGAAGTGCAGGCCAGTTAAGTCCAGTTGCAGAAGGATCGAAGCCAGTCAATAGTGTTTCCGGTGCTACTTTGGTGACACATGATGAGATTTCGGTGAATTCCGGTGTGAATCCGATACTTCCTAGAGAAGATACAGTGACGTCTGGTTGTACAGAGATGCAGAGAGGAGTTAGTCTGACACTATCTGGTCAGAATTCGACCATTTTTGATGATAAATTTGTGTTACCAAGTGAGACCATGTCCGATGAAAGGGTAACCTAGTTCGATGAAAGTTCGACAAGTTGCGGTGGAAGTTCGGTACCATTTGGTGGGAATTTGAAGTTTTTCGGTGATAGTGCGGTGCTGCCTGGTGGACCCTTATTACGTTCACCACTTTTCGGGGCAAACCTACCTAATTTCGATACCAACGCTGAGGAAAGGCTACTTGATTTAGAGTTAAGTAAGAGATTCAACGACATTTTTGAACCGGAAAGTGAGCAGGCTGATAATATAGATTTCGAAGGACAAGAGATACCCCCACAACATACAGATAACAACAATACTACCCACAATAGCACCATGAGTGGTTCACAGTCACAGCAGCAAACACCCCCACAGCCGCAACCGCAGTTTCAGCGGCAGCAACAACATCAGCCATAGCCAATCATTCCACCTCGACTGATTCCAATCGGAGTGACATATACAAAATTTGGTGGATTTTCGGGAGATGACCCCAACGCACATGTTCGCACATTCGAGATCAGTTATGTAGTGTTGAATCATCCACTGGATCTGGCGTACAAGGCCATTGTATTTCAAGCCACATTGGTTAATGAAGCAGCAAGGTGGTTGACTGAATATGATATTAATCATTTTGGTAGCTATGATGATGTGAGAGAGGCGTTCTTACAGAGGTTTTGTTTGAAGAAGAACCTTGCAGAAATATTTGACTATTTGCAGAACAATCGACAGAAACCACACCAGAATGTCCAGGAGTATGCGACACTGTTTCAAACTCACTTAAGGCAGTTGCCCCTAGCACATGCCAATCTGCTAGCTGATGTCATAACACAATGGTTCATTAACAGACTGAACCCACAATTAAGACAAATCATGATCATTCGCTATGTCGACGGAATGACATTGGACGCCGTAATTGCGATGGCCTTTGGCCTTACAGTTAGAGCACAAAGTTGGAGGTTTACGGAGGACCTAGAATGGTTGAAAGCAAGTAAGAACGTAGCTGATGATCCGTCCAAACAGGTGTATTGTACTAAGTGCAAGAATCTAGGTCACACTAGTTCTACATGTGTCCTCAACCAGATGTATTGTGCCATCTGTAACACAATAGGACACTCAACAGAAACATGTTCATATAATGCAAAGGTGCAGGGTAGAGCAGCCGTAAATGCTATAATAGAGGAACCAGGTCATCCAACCACCCATTACGTGCCACCACAATTGCGACCCGACCAGCAGCAGGGATATAGGAACTATTGAGGACCGCGAAGTAACAACTTTAATCAAAATCGATAGCAGGCAGGTACATTGGCGAAAAGTATTTCCGTCCCACCCCCTCGGTGCCATTTTTGTGGCAAGGTTGGCCATATCCGTCAATTTTGCAAGGAAGCATCAGAGTACGACAAAAGGAAGAAGGAACGACAAAATCCAATGACTAACATGGTTTATATTTCCCCAGTTGAGTCACAAGCAGCCATAGTTCAGACAAGATTAGGTAAACAGTTGCAACCAGCAACTGAAGTTTTCGAGCCTGGAATTCGTGAGCAGCAGCGGATGTTTGCAAAGGCTAGTCAATGGATAGCTAAGGAGCCGACTGTGTTTCCTGAGTCTATTGTGGTAACACAAGTCCCTCTGCCATAGGCGAGATCAAATGAACAAAATTCTGCTTCAACAACATTAGAATCACCACCAGAATCGGGGCTAACCATAGCCCAAACAGATTAGATATGGGACGTCCTATCTAAGGCCTCAATCACACTCCCTTTGGGACAAATGCTCGCCTTAGTTCCGGGAGTAAGATAGCAATTCCAACAGCAGGTTAGTCCCGGACCTTCATGTACTCTGACGACTGCGACCATACCACTGGAGATGGATTCTACGGTGGATCATTCAGTCCCACTGGTTATCATCTGGTATAAAAACCAGAAGATTACCCAAGTTTTAATTGATGGCAGGTCTTGTGTGAATATTGCAACAGCTGCACTTTGTAAGAAATTGGGTTGGACCCAAATTGAACCAGTGCACTTCTTTGTGCAAATGGCAGACCAATCACGAGTCCATCCGGTGGGCTTGGTACGTAACATCCTGATAACCCTGCAGGGAACCACATTTAAAATGACTTTTGTAGTCCTGGAGCTACCCGAATCTAGGCTCGACTACAACTTACTCTTCAGTTGACCATGGCTAAAGCAAGCCAAAGTCGTACAGGATTGGTCAGCTCAAGAGTTAATTTTCAAAGACAATCACCGGAAGTATGTAGTTAAATTGGATGCTATGCAACCTTGTGATCTTCATGCACGACCATATGTAGTGGAGCCAGTCCATATGTTGGATGGGTTATCTGATGATGAGGAGGAAGCTTTCCTTAAAACCAATAAGGACCTCATCTCATTAGGTATTGTAGACTTACAGTCGGTGGCAGATACCTGGAGTCCGACAGTTTGTACGGTTGTGCCATTGACAAAGGAAGTAGCAGCAGATGCTGATATAATTATGGATGAATCGATCCTACAACAATTGTTGCTGATGACTTGGCAAGGCCTCGACAGTTTTATGCCAGACTGTTTGTCTGGGCGACCGTGCGGAGAAGATCGTGTGCAGATTTACCAAATTACTGAGTACTGTATTATGTTCATTGAATTGCCGTATTAAGTATTAACACAATAATGTTACATTCACATTAATAAGTTTGTGCGCTGTGTGATTGTAACTCGCGTGATAAGTTACTGTGTAAAGATAATCGTAATCGGAACATAGTAACTGTGTAGTGGAAGTTATTGCCTTGAAAGTATAGTCACTGCTTAGTTGAATAGTTAATTTGGGAAAATCAAATAAAGGGCCTCTGCAATGTTAGACCCCTAACCATCCCCAAGAACCCGAAACGAGATTAAAAGCGACTTGACAGAAGTGCTTTTAACACATTCTAAGGAATGTGATGTGAAAAATTGGGTCTTGAGCTAAGTGCTCAAGGGTATGCTAATGAAGAGGTTTCCTAATCTATCATTGTTATAGGGTTCCCAAAGTAGGGGACTCCTACCATGGTGAAAGATCGATCGATATTCATCTCTTCGTGTTGTACTCCCATCATAGTGATTGACCATCGGTTGGTCTTTCATTGTTGATGGATGTCCTTGTTGATGGTTCGCTCATGAGATTCTTCCAGTGTATGGTCCTATCCCTTCTTTTTTTTCTTTATTGCTCTTTTTTTTTGGAACAATGTCACAAAACAAGAAGAAAGAGGTTAGCATCAATAAAATATTGTACATATGTCAAATGCATCTCATGTGCCAAAGATGCTCAATTGCATCTATGCATGGCCTTGTAATGTGGCCCTATATTAATGCCTACTATGGAAATGCATGAGTTGAATGATGCAAAAGACAGGATTATGCCAAGGGCACATGGTTTTTGCACGTCAACGCTCCCAATGTTACTTGCAAACTTTGATGCAATCTTTGTTTGGAGGTATCCATTGGATCTCGAAATGATGCAAGCAATCAATGGTTGAATGACAACTGATCATTCCTCCTTATAGGGATCCATTTTAGAATAGTGTTCAGCCATGTAGAGATCACCTTTGGCCTCTTCATCTTTGGATGTTTTCTTAAATTTTACATCCCTCGTGGTTGGCTATGTAGATCTATGGGCTTAGGCACCCAAATTTGTCGAATACCTTGTGGTTGACCTTGTCCTAGTTGCTTGGTTCTTCTTTTGGCCTGGTTGGCTTGCCTAGATGAGAATTGTTGAGGCAAAGCCAATGGTTCCTTGCCCTTCATCATCCATATTTGCTTAGTCATGAAATTTGGTTCACATTCAATCCTTCTGTGTGAGGAACAAGGTTGTGTAATAGCTTTAGTAACCAAGGTGGTCTCCTTCTTGCGATCTAGTTGTAGTTGTCCTCTCGTGCTCCGCAAATTTTGTTCCAATTGTGATGTTGATACTTTTGGAAGAGGAGGGGGTTCTATCACTTGCATGAATTGCCCATCAATAGGTGAGTAATGGTGCACCTTGGACTCTATAGTGCTTTCAAAATGCAGGGTACTCAAATCAAAAGGGCCCGGTTAACCAAGACTTGAAGCGATCGCTACCATAGGTTTAAGTCAATTGCATGATCATACAACCAATCCTACCCTAGTATCGTATGTCATGTGATGTCCTCATCATGGCAAAATAGCAACTTTACTATCAAAGGGGCATCCTTTAAGAGGATAGGAATCTCCACCTCATCGATGCAAGGGGTTTCCATGCCTCCTAAGCCCACTAAATAAGCTTCTAATGGCTTAACTTCCATGCCCAATCCTTTACATCATGAGTACCTAATTGCACTAGTGCCTACTCTAGCATTGATCACATCTTATTTGTAGTGTAATGCCCTAGTTTAACCGTGATGAATGGTCATCTATCTATGATGCTAGGATGTGCACTCTTTTTGGTGCACATGGCCATGTGATATCTTGGGGCATTGGGATTGACATCTAGGCCTTGTCGCTTTAACTTATTTCACCTATACCTTTCTTAACTTGAGTATTTAGGAAGGGTGATTTGCCCTAAGGTGGGTCCTACCTTTCCTGAAGTGATACGAGAAGAGTGATTTTCCTTGAGGTGGGTCCTACCTTTCCTAACTTTTGCTTGAACTTGAGTGTTTAGGGTTTCTTGTACTTATGTTGTGCTTATCATCACCCTAATTAGTTACTACCACTAGTCATGCTTAACGTAGGCTAAGAATTGATTGAGGAATTAAGAATGCTTCCAACCTCAAGTTGGTTCTCCCTTGATCACATGTGAATGCTTAGGACACATGTTCCCAAGCTTGTAATGAACTTGCCACCTTTCTTTGACACTCTTGAATGACTCTCAATGGTCTTGTAAAAGTTCCAAGTTTAGATTAAGCTTTAACTCTAATTTATTTGATAGACAATTTGATTCAAGCATTTTTAAAGACCGATTTTTCCCTCTGTATTGCTGAAAAATCCTCTAGAGCTCCCTTGGCTTCTTAATCCCACTTGAAGGTCAACTTCAAATTAAGCTATCTAAAAATCAACACATTATTTTTAAGAAAAACTGTTTGAGCTCATGTGGGATTCAAAACGAGCTTTCCAACGCACTCTAGAGCTCAAAAAATGGATTTTGGATGAAAAAATTATGTCAATTCAAGGTCTTGGGGGTCGAAATAGAAAAACAGGATAGTATGAGAAAATCACGATTTTGACAAACAATTGCGATGTTGAATAATCCCAAAAATCACAATTTTGAGTGACAACCGTGATATTGAGACACTATGAAATCATGATTTTGAGTGACAATTGTGATGATGAACAACCCAACAATCACGATTTTGAGTGACAATCGTGATGCTGAGATAACCTGAAAATCATGATTTTGAGTGACAATTGCAATGTTGAACAACGTGAAAATCACGATTTTGAGTGACAATCATGATAATGAACAACCCACAAATCACAATTTTGAGTGATAATTACGGTGTTGAGATAGCCTGAAAATCATGATTTTGAGTGACAATTGCGATACTGAGATAGCCTGAAAATCACAATTTTGAGTGAGAATCGCGACTTTGAGAATGACTTGAAAATTGTGATTTTGAGAATGACTTGAAAATCACAATTTTGAGAATGACGTGAAAATCGTAATTTTCAAAATGATTTGAAAATTGCATTTTTGAGAATGACCTAAAAATCATGATTTTGAGAATGATTTGAAAATTGGGTAGATCAAACTTTCTTAACTAGTCTTAAATGGAGCTCATTTACTATAAGCAAAAATATGCTAATGCTACATAATCAAAGAAGAAAGACAAAAAAAAAACAAAAACCGTTTTGCAAGTACTATAAGGCAAATGATCATGTCATAGAGAGTTGCCCTAAACTGGATGCAAACGAGGCAAAGAAGAAAGAGGCTAGAATGGTTTTTGCAGAAGCTTCTACACCTAAAATAGAGTCTATTAATCTTGTTCAGAATGGAGAATGAGCATTTACTATTGTTTGCAGCTATGAACCATCTTTTCATGAGCAGTGTATGTCTATAGTAGACTCATATGTTTGGTACTTTGATAGTGGTGCGATCAAACATATTACCTTGCAACATAGTTTCTTCCCTTTACTTAAGCATGCCCCTAGAAGAAATACTATCACATGTGCTAACAACTCCTCTTATTGTGTAATGGGAGATGGAAAGATCATTTTGACTAGTACTGACAGTAGTTTTTTCAGATTGTCAGATGCATTATATGTGCCATGGATCAAAAGGATGAAATTGCCTACACAATCACTGTGATATTGCGTTCAAAGGTTGAAATGAGTTCAAATTGAAATTTTGATACCACTAAGCAAAGCCGTTTTGAAATTATAATCACCTTGATTATGCTCACCAATTTTCATGTGATTCTGAGATTCTGATTAGAGGGGTGTTCATGACATCCTAGAGGAAGCAACAACCTACTCTGATAGCAATTGTTGGAGTTTGAGGTTTGCAAAAGCACACAAATAGCACAAGGAAGAAGAATAATCTTGGTTAACAACACACTATAGAATGTATTACCAAGTGAATGTAAAAGATAAGTGAACTGTTAGGGTTATAGGTGCCTATACAAGCTGGGGAAAAAGAACCTCCTAAAGAGGGAAAAATGTGCATTGATAGTCCTAAGTGTGTGTGTGTGTGTGTGTAGAGTGAGACTTTGCTTTTCTTTTTTGTCCATGATTGTTATTTATACAATTGAGGGTCATTTTTTTAATCTAGCCTAGTCTTTTTGAGTGGCAATAGAATCTTATTGGGTTATAATCAAGGATGTAATTGTGGGTCAACACAGAGATGGAGAGAGAGGAGGGAAGGGAGATGGAGGACAGGAAATGGAAGAAAAGAGAAAGGGAGAGGATAAAGGGAATAAGGGAAAAGGGGAAAGAGAGTGGGAGAGGGGAAGGGAAGTGTTGAACCTTAGTGATAAGTATCTGCAAATGAAAAGTTTCTTAGTCGAATATTTAGAAAGTCTGGTGAATTGGATGTATGTCGAGTCAGATATTGCTCAATTAGATTGTGTTATAATTAGTTATAATCAAATGTTACCTAAAATTCTTGGGACTTAGCAATTGTATTTGCCAATGGTGATTTGTTTTGTCTATTTAACGAGAGGTAGAGAGCTCTAGGAGAGGTCTTTTTGGGTGCAAGATCAATGGAAGGATAGATATGAGGCACTTTGATGTCTATTTACTCAATGGTATTACAATTTCTTCATGATTTTTTATCTTCATCTGTTCTATTGCCATTCATTCTTGTATGCATGTATTGTGCTTCTATTGAATCTGTTTTCATCAAATAGTAGAAGTAGTGTTTAGTATAGTGTTTTTCATGCTTTATCAGGCTTCCGTGTTAGTCAATTCATGTGTTGCTAAACCCCAACACATTTGTCGAACCTACTGATCTTGTTGATTATGAGGCAAGAAATGAATGATAAAAGGAGTGTGAAGATTTGGTAACATGTATTTTGTTAGATATGCTCAATACTCCACCCTCATGTGACCACAAATGATCCACGGTGCTCTAAGTTGTAAGGCCCCCATTATGAGGAGAAGCCATTATGAGAGCCCGGACATTTGTGGAACCCTAACTTCCAAGTTAGATGAGGTCTATGTGTGACCATTGATGGTTGTAGATGATCTTTGTGAGCCTAACCGTTAGGTTAGGTAGGGCATAAACTTCCAGGCCATTGGGTTGCCATTTAAGGTGAAAATAAAGGCCCTGTGGTGTGGTGCGGTTTCCCCATAGAACCTTAATGGGGGAATGCAGAGGGGGGCTTGCCCCCTTCTGCGGGGTTCGAGGGGCCTATCCCCCCAGCCCGTAGGGCCGAGACGGTAGGACTTCTGGTCATGGAGATATTGTCGGATCATATATTTTACTTATTATTTTGTATCTCCCGACTACGTTTATCTATACTGAACCGCCTTGTGAAAGCTATATAAGCATGGCCCAGGTTGAGCTTTACATAGCATTGTGCACTAGTAAGCCCTTCATCTAGAGTCTGTCTAGATCGCCATCTAAGCTCCACAGTGTGAGCGCACGGGTGGACAGCACCATCATTGTAACTGCATTACGCTCGGCAATCTGAGAATTTGAGTTCTCTATCTCTCAGTCTCCGTCTATCTTTGTCTGTGTTTTTCTCTCAGCTCTGTCTACAGGTCTATTCCGCTGTGCTGTTATTTTCTTACATATTTTACCTAGGCTCAGGCTCGCGTTGCTAAAGTGGATTCGTTAGATCATCAAGAGGAAGGGTATGATGATCTCAAAGATCAAAACTTTGAAGAGCTTGTTGTACACCAAGAAGGTGAGGGTTCTATGTGGATGTGCATATACATGTATTTAAGTATATGTTAATGTGTGTATGTGTATATATATATAACGCATGCATGCAAGTCTTTTTATGTGGTTGTAGAAATGTTTGTGCATATGCATGTGTATGTGTGTGTATGTGTAAGTGTATGTGCACATGTATGTGTGTGTATATATGTGTGTGTATGTGCATGTGTATATGTGTGAACGTGCATCTTCATCATGTATAAGTGTATATGTGCATATCCATAAGTGTGAGTATGCTAACTAATGAAAATAACACAATTCAAATGATATACAAAGAATGGAAATTATACTTACAATAGTTAGCTATATTTTTTGCTTGGTTAGCTTCTTGAATAACCTACAATAAAGAGAGAGAGAGAGAGAGAGAGAGAGAGAGAGAGAGAGAGAGAGAAAGAGAGAGAAAGAGATAATTCAAAGAGAGAAAGAGGTAGAAAGAGAGAAACAGAGACAGAGAGAGACAATAAGATAGAGATTAGACAAAACAACAATTATGCAAGTGATTGTTTCAGCTCATAAGCGTAGCGCAATTGCGAACGTTGGAGAGCTCTTCAATCAGATGTGTGAAGATGCTGATCGAAGAGCTCCAACGTTTTAATTTTTTTCGTCAAAAAGATGTCGTGTAAGCAATGGTAAGGTGTCGTAAAAAGCACTGTAATTGGTGTTGCATAAGCGACGTTATTTACCGTCGCTTATGCGACATTTTTTATAATCTTCGCTTTAGCAACACTCACTGCGAGCGTCACACATCCTGTCGCACCACACATCGATAAAAAAACATCATTTTGCTCATCATTTAACCAACGGTCCACACTCGATGCTTCTTGTGACACTTTTTGCAATTTTATAGCGATGAAATTGTGTCGCTTTAACCGTCGCTATGCGCCCGTATTCCTTGTAGTGTGTAAACCTGTCTCCATAGGAATGGCAATGGATTTATAGTCTTCAAGGCCAAAATGCTGCAATAATGTGTCAATATATTTTGTTTGACACAAAGCTATTCCACCATCAACTTGCATAAATTGAATGCCCAAATAATGATGCAAATGCCCCAAACCTGACATCTCAAATGAGGCATGCAGATCAACCTTAAAATCATCAATATGCTTCTCATGAGGACCAGTGAGTAGCATGTCATCGACATACACAACAATGATTAGAAGCACATTGTTTGCACACTTAACATATAAGTGTAGAGAGTACACACGCTGAAGCAAAATGAAAAGAAGAGTGTACTCACAAAAGAAAGAGTGTGAGAGACTCAAAGTGAGTAGACCAAGAAATGGGTAAACTCACATGGATTAGAAATGAGCTTGCCAAGAGCATGGAGTAAGCTCCTCAAGCTTCTAGCCAAGTACAAATGGGGGGAGAGGTCCTTCTTATATAGATTTGGGAGGGGCTCTCCAAAGTACATCTCATGTGGGATAATTCCCCTCAAAGGAGAATGAATACAATGGTAGAAGCAAATGGAAAAGTGCCCAAATACAAAGGATATAATATAAAATGTAAATGTAATGGAAATGGAATGGAAATAGAGTGACTTCAAGATACAAAAGGGAGATACACTCTCATATTCTCAACACCCCCTCTACAACTCCATTTTGTAGAGTATGGAGGTTGCTAGGGTATGAGAAAAAGGTCCACCAAGAATGTAGCAGTAGCAGCATGAGCACGAGCACCAAATAGGAACTCTCCATCTAGAAATTCATAGTCTCCAAGTGGTATCGACCATGCGGGATCCCCAAGTACTCCATAAGATGTCCACCAGATGGATCAAGCGAATGCTCCATAGGTATGCCACCAATGAGGTATAGGAATGTAACAAGATCTCACTAGATGTCATCACCTCCATGCGAGATAGTTCAGATGACTCCATGTGGTATGTGGGAACATCTAAAGCTTTGACAATATCCACCATGAGATGTGTATCACCAAGAAGTTGGTGCTGCAAGAATGAAATATAAAGCATGAAGCATAAAATCATAGTCACATGGTAGTACATCTATATGTTGCAGTCCTCCATAGAGTGTACAAAGTCCTGATGTGTGCCGATAGGACCATGGAAGCCCCCTCTGAACCGAGAAGCTAGCCCAAAAAAGTATCCAACTGAGTGATGAATCCAAGTAGATGTGAGTATCCTCTAGTAAAAGAAAATATGTTGGACTCCATGAATGGAAGAGTACATGCTCAGAATGTTGTTGTAGACAAGGTAAGTGAACTCTCAAAGATAGGAATGGAAAATGATGTCACAGATCTTGGAGTAATGCCCAATTGAATTTGAGGGGAAATGTAAACCTTCGATGGTACGATAGGAGGTGTAGCCATTCGAGGTATAAGTTGAGATGGTATCTTTGATTCCTCCTTCTACAAAATTGTATCATGATCTAGAAAGTCATGTACAAAGAAAGCATGCTCCACATAGTGTGACTGTCTGAAACTAGAATGATCCCCCTTTGAAGCGGAAATGGAAGGATCCAAAAGGGCTGAATACTTAAAGTATTCATCAAACATGCAGTCTTTGGTTATTGTAACTGAGTGACTCTTTGGGTCGTAGAGTTTATATGCCTGCTACCGTTCACTGTAACTGATAAAAATGTACTCCTTAGGCCGATCATCATCATGGCCTTGGACATAGGCATCAGTACCAAAGACGCGGAAATAGCTCACACTTGGCTTCTTCTTAAAGTAAGCCTCAAATGGTGTTTGGTTCTTCAAGGCATCAAAAAACCCTCTGTTCTAAATATGTATTGTTGTTTGTACTGCTTCACCCCAAAATTGTAGTGGAAGTTGCTTTTGACTAAGCATAACCTTGGCCACTTGGATCGCACTTCGAATCTTCTATAAGGTAATACTTTGTTGACTATCTTGCATTGCTTGATACTTGATTCCATGTTGCTTCAAGTACTTGGAGAAGGTGTGATTGACAAAGCTACTATCTCCCTCAGATTCAATGACCTTCAAAGAACTTGGAAAGTCTTCTTGAACTGTTTGTGTCCAGTCCTTGAACTTGGAAAGGGCATCCTCTTTATGCTTGAGTGAATAAACCCAGGTGTATCTAGTGTAGTCATCTACTATCAGGAAGAAGTAAATTGACCCACTTAGAGATGGTGTATGCATAGGTCCACAAATATCAACATGGACTAATGCTAAGGGTTTAGATGTAGAAATTGATGCTTCTATAGGCAAAGGGGCAAGTGTCTGCTTGGCACATGCTTGGCAATTCAACTTTGCTTATGCAATCCTAGGTAAACCCTTCACCAAGATGCTTGGAAGAGATCTTAGCTAAGCAAGAGGTATGTCAAAATCTGCAATGCCACAAGCTAAGACTTGAATCGTTGGCCATAAAACTTGAAAGCTTGTAGAGACCTTTGTCTTCAAAGCCTTGAGCTATCACTTCATTAGATTTACGATTGATAACTTGAACCTTTTTGTGATTGAATTGTACTAACATGTTGCACTTTGTAATGGTCTTCACTAAGATAAGGATCTTACAAAGGCTTGGTACATAAAGTACATCTTTGAGTGATTTGGTTTTGCCATCTGAGTTAGTGACATGAAGTTTGCCTCTTCCTTGGATCTCAATGCACTTGTTATCTCCAAGATAAAATTGACCTTTGTGCTCTTCAAACTCATGAAAATCATCTTTGTCATGGCACATGTGTGATGAAGCACCATTGTCAAAAATACATTCTTTACTTGGAGTGGATGCTACAAGTGCCTTGTGTTCAGTTGTGAGAAAGAGATCTTCACTTGTGCAGTGAGACTGATGTTCGGTCTTGGAAGTAGACTTAAACTTATCCTTGTTCTTCTTCTTGAAGCAATATTTTTTGATGTGGCCAAGCTTGCCACAAAAATTTCAAGTGAACTTCTTCTTGCCTTTGCCCTTCAATTCTTGATCTCCTTTTTGTCCCTTATTCTTATGGAAGGTGGCTTTAGTCTTCATGGTTGTTTCTTGGGTAGCTTGGGACTTTTGTCTAGAATCATGGAGAAGCAATAATCTTCTAACTTCTTCCAAAGTGAGTGCTTGACCTCTGTTATACAGAGTAGTCACCATGTTTCATTGGACCTAGGAAGCTTGTTAAGCAATCTTATAGCCATGTCTTCACTGGAAATTTGTCATCCACAAAGTGCTAACTTGCGTTGATAATCTTCAAATTGGGTGATCACTTTTATGATGGTGTCTTTTGGATGTATAGTGAGATTGTGGAACTCAGCCTCTAGAATATAAATCTTAGAGGGTGTTTTACCCTCCCATAGATTGGCTAGAGTATCCCAAGCTTCTTTTGAAGTCTTACATGCAATGATGTGACCCTTTGTCAGTTCTTCACATGCGAGGAGAAGTTGGCCTAATGCTCGCTTGTTTTTTACATTCCATATATTCCAAGCTCCTAGATTGGTTTCCTTATCGAGCTCTCGTTATGTACCTTCATTGACCTTGTACAATAGGTTTGTATTGAGATAGACCCTAATTGTATCGTTCCATAGGTTGTAATTTGTGCCATTTAATTTTTCATCTGTCGGCACAAATATCGGCATAAGGGAGGCTAAGTATAATTGAGTTGAGGATGTGGCATTTGAAATCGTTGACATGATTGTTGTCAAAATGAAGATACCACACTTGCGATAAAAATTGGTTCACAAAATTGAGTTAGGGTAGGGGTGGGGGATTAGATTAGCCCTAGACTTGCACCAAAAATGAAGTAGACACCTTGGAGAAGAGGGGGGGCTTAGAATAGCCCTACATGCAAGGAAGAGTCACCTTGGAGAGGGGGGCTTAGAATAGCATTACACTTGGAAACTAAGACAAGTCGACATGGAAGGAGGGCTTAGATTAGCCCATCGCTCACCAAATAGCCTTAAAATAGGCTAGGGAACCCAAGTACTTTATGGGTGGGCTTAGACTAGCCTCCAACCCACAAGTGCACATACATGAGATACTTTTTATATTTTTTTTGTTACAAGAGGAGGGGGCACTTAGTGCCAAATGATGTCCCAATGTTGACATGTGGTACTCTAAAAATGAAGCCCTAGTAGAATACAAAGTGAATTTGCAAAGGGGGTACTTGAGTACTTAGAGTGCCAAATTGGATGCAAGAATAGGGGTTTTGTACCCTTGGGGAAATACCAAAGGATCCCTTAAAGTACAAATAATTGCCCTCTCAACGTGGGCATGAAAAAGAGGGTGTAAAGTCACCAAAGGATGCTTTAAAATTTATCGTGGATAACCTTGTGCATGATCCCTTGCTTCAAAACAAATCAAAACCTTTTGAATGAGGTGAGGGTTAAAACCTTGTGTGAATACGTGCAATCTCTATGGAGAGTCTTGGATTACATCACATGAGCTAAATGCGTGTTCATCGACCTTGCACTTGTAGATAATTTTGTCAGTTTCTATCATTGGCAAATGCGATTTTAGTTACAGTAGATTTTCATTGAATAAAACAATTCTAATCATGTGTGCATTAATGCCTTAGCAAAAGTTGATGTTTA
The DNA here is from genome assembly GCA_020310875.1 of Ceratopteris richardii. Lineage (NCBI taxonomy): Eukaryota > Viridiplantae > Streptophyta > Polypodiopsida > Polypodiales > Pteridaceae > Ceratopteris > Ceratopteris richardii. Next base: position 44,577,555 of record CM035425.1, read on the forward strand.
TCTGCGATGTTATCTTCCATGCATTTAGCGCATAAGTCATCTTCCACACATTTAGCACATAACAGTCTTTAGAACCTACACTCACTCTATCCTCGTGTGACCATTGATGGTAATGGATGATATTTGTGAGCCTATTGATTAGGTTAGGTAGGGCATAAACTTTTGGACCATTGGGTTTCCATTCAAGGCAAAAATAAAGGCCTTGTGGCACCGTGTAGTTTCCCCATAAAAGCTTATTGGGGGGGGGGGGGATGTAGAGGGGAGCTTGCCCCATTTTGTGGGGTCTAAGGATCCTATCCCTTGGTCAGTAGGGTAGAGATGATAAGAATTTTGATCGTGGAGATATTGTCAAATTATATATTTTGCCAACTATTTTGTATATCCCAACTATGTTTATCTATACTGACTCCCCTTGTAAAACCTATATAATTGTGGCCCATGTTGAGATTTACATAGCATTGCACAATAGTAAGCCCTTAATTTAGAGTCTATCTAGATTGCCATCTCAACTCAACATTAGGAGTGCACGGGTGGATAGTACCATTGTGGTAGCTGCATTACTCTTGGAAATCTAAAATTTGAGTTCTCTATCTCTCCTTCATCTATCTTAGTCTGCATTTTTCTCTCAACTCCATCTACTAGTCCATTCCATTGTGCTATTATTTTCTTACAACTGGCATGACATCTCTTTGCATCAAATATTTTTCCATTTGATAATTATTGCATTTCTTCACTATGAATCTACATCCATGTGCAATGTGGGCTACCATAGTCTTATAAAGAGCACCCATAATAGCTATGAGATTAGTAGCAAAGTGTCCTCCTATTGTACCTGAGTGAGCTATTTCTAGTATGGGAATCCACTCAATTTCACATACACATAGGCATAAGTTTTTATCTCTTTTATTTTCATAGAGTTGATTACAAATAATGGTGTAATCTCAAATCTCTTCTTCTAGGGATTTCTTTCTAGAAGTGCTAGCTCTTTTTGTATATTTTCGACTTCTCAAGATCTCTACATAGGTTCTCTCTAGTCTGGTGCAAGCACCACATGTTATGAAATTTTTGATATATTCTCAACTTAGATAGATGCGTATTCCATATAGTCTCATGATATTTTTTCAAAATTTGTTTCTCTCATAATCATCAACACATCTAAGTATGACTTTACTTCATATTTAAAATATAAAATTCCTACCAAAGTATGATATCTTTAAGATCCTTCAACCCCTTCACTTTCTCTATCATTAATCATACTCATGGGTGTAAAAATAAGCATTGAAACTAATTGCTCTACCCATTCAAAATCTAGTAGGCATTCAGAAACTCATTTGCAAACCCTTATGGTGGTTCTCCATGGGTGAGATGTGATAAGGGTAAATTTCTTAGGTGATTGCTTCCCTTTTGCATTATCACTTCAAAATCAAATTCCATAATTAGTAAGAAACATCTCACAATCCTATCCATATTTTTCTAGGCTTATTTAATACGTAAAGAAAATCTTGGTGATCCAAAGAATTAGAATTTTTTTAGCTAGAAGATAGTGATGGAATTTTCTCACTACATAGACCATACCGAGGAGGCCTTCTTGTGAAGAGATGGATAGATATGTGTTTCAAGATGAAGTGGTGCTTCAAAATCCTTGATCTACACAAGCCAAATGAACTCCAGGAAGATCAATCTCAAAAAGATAGATCAAAACAGATGAGCTGGAATAAATTCAGAGGTGAAACACTTGCTATTTTGATTCATACACCTGTCCAGTGTTTTGAATAATTCTCTGAGCACAACAACAATTGGCTTAATTCCTTTTGGGGAACTATAATTAACTTAGAGAGCTAACTTTCAAGAGTAATCTCATCAGAAATAGTGAATCACACAATGAGAATGAAGTTTAACAAGTTATGACATCATCCCAATTTTCATAGGCGGCAATAGTACTTACACCAGGGAGCAAAAAAATGATCATAACTCAAGATTAAAATATTCAATGATTATGAAATTTTTATGCTATGGTAAATCCAACAAGCTTTGAATCATGCAATTTTATGAAGTACACGCGGAGAACCAGCTCTGACAAGTTGACTGAAAAAAATCGAAAATTTACAGAGAAGTGAATATGGACAGATAGGGTTGACTTCAACTAAACATAAATCAAGATTGAGAACTCCAATAACAATGCAATTTTGTGAGCATATAGTAGACTCTAAATGAAACCTTTAGCAAGTTAAATCATTGAAAATGATGCACCACACGGAGAGAAATGATCTCTACGATCTGATTGAAAAATCTGAGAAGCATAACAGTGAATAGTAGACTCACACAACCATGAAGATATGAACTTGTATGATCATAAATATGAATGTATATTGATTGTAGAATACAATGAACTTAAAGATACATGTGTGTGCCTTGTATCCACACTTGATATAGCATATAGCTCCGCTTATGGACGCCTCTAAAAGTGCGACTAAACTACCATGTATATATAGAGAGTTTTGGAGCCAAGATTTGAATTTGAATCTTGCTCACCTAAAAGTAGTTTCCTAATTTTTAGAGATTGATTGATTCTCCAACCTCCAAATCAAGAATTCATGGCTTCTCTCTCTATTTTTATCAAGTGGACTCAACCACTTTTGATTCCTTTTACTTTTACATCAAGTAAATGATCAAACAATTACAAGGATGAGTTCACAAGTGAACTCTTAGATTTCCATACATTGTCTTCTCTTAGAAACTCAAGACAATACTTAGACTTGTAATGGATTTGTTCCAACAGCTCCCCCTCAAGCCAAGTATGCTTGAGGTCTTCAATCTTCAAGAATAACCTGCAATCCAATCATAGCCTTGAATTTGCAAAGTTTTGTACCATCCAATGCTTTGGTCAAAATATCTGCACATTGTTAATGAGTGGACACATATGATATCTGAATCTCTTTGCTTAAAACCTTTTCTCTTACATAGTGATAATGAACTTCAATGTGTTTAGTCTTTGCATGAAAAATAGGGTTAGCAGCTAAATGAATAGAACTCATGTTGTCACAAAAAATAGGTGGAGTTCCAAACTCCAATCCAAGATGTTTGAATAATGTCTTCATCCACATAGCTTCTTGTGTAACTATGGCAAGACCTTTGTATTTAGCTTCAGTAGAAAAGAGAGCAATTGTGGGTTGCTTCTTGGATGACCATGAAATAAGCTTTCAACCTACAAAGGTAAGATAACCTAAAGTGCTCCTTCTATCTTCCTTGGAGCTAGCCCAATCTGCATTAGAAAATAGCTTCAACCCTAAATCAGATACATAAGGATAATTAAGTCCTTGATTTATGGTTCCTTTGAGATATTTGAGTATCCTCTTAGCAGCATCCATGTGTGGTTTCCTTGGTGTGTGCATGAATTGACTTAGCACACTCACACTATAGCATATATCTACCCTTGTCAATGTGGCATAGTTGAGACTACCCACAAGGCTTTGATATGATGTGATGTCCTCTACGAGTTCACCTTCATGTGAGGTCAATTTATGGTTGACCTCCATTGGAGTACCTGCAATTTTACAATCCTCCATCTTGAATTTTGCTAACATATCCTTGATATACTTCCTTAGAGTGAGAAATAAACCATGATCTTTGTAGATAACTTACAAACCTAGGAAGTAGGTAAGTGATCCTAAATCACTTATCTTGAATTCTTCTCTCATATGATCTTTGATCTTCTTCATACCATCTGCATCATTTCCTTTCAATATAATATCATCTACATATACACATAGGTAGATGACCTCAGACTTACTCTTTTTAATAAAGAGTGAAGGATCTGCCTTGCTTGGTTGAAAACCTTTGTCCTACAAGAATGAAACAAGTCTGAAATTCCAAGCTCTTGGGGCTTGCTTGAGACCATACAATGCTTTGTTAAGTTTACACACATAATCAAGATAAACTAGATTCTCAAAACCAGGTGGTTGTGCCATATATACCTCTTCTGTTATCCAACCATTCAAGAATGCATTCTTTACATTTAGTTGAAGTATCTTCCAATTCTTGGAAGATGCAATACTAAGCAAAACCCTAATAGTAGGAATCTTTGCGACAGGAGACAAGGTCTCCTCATAATCAATTCCCTGAGTTTGTGCAAAACCTTTAGCTACAAGCCTTGCCTTATACCTATTTATGGAACCATCAGAATTCTTCTTGAGTTTATAGACCCATCTTGAGCCTTACCTTCATAGATGAAATCTTGGGCACCAAATCCCAAGTGTTGTTTTCCTCAAGTGCTTCAATCTCTTCCTTCATTGCATGCTTCCATTCTGATTTTGCTTTGGCCTCTTCAAAGGATGATAGCTCCTCTTGATTTATGTCTTGTGCTATGTAAATAGAATGTTTAGTTACCAATGAGGTGTCAAACCCATACCTTTTTGGTTTTTTTCTTTCCCTTATAGATCTTCTTAAGCCATGTTGTGATGATTCTGTCTCATATCCAAGTTCCTGCAATTTTGCTTCACCTTTAGACTTCCATGCTTTGATTTTTTCCATCTGAGTTTCTTCATCATCTTCTAAAGTATCTTGTTCTTCAATCTGTGGTTGATGTTCTTTGCCAAGCTTTGGAAAATCTTCTTCAAGGTCATATGGCAATTCGACCTTCCTGCATGAATCTTCATACCATGAATTGTTCTCATCAAAAACTACATCTATGCTCACCAAGAATCCTTTGTTGGTAGGTTTGTATAACTTGTAACCCTTTTAATTGTTGTCATATCCAATAAATACACACCTTTCTGCCTTTGGATCCATCTTGCCTCTAACCTGTGAAGGAACATGAGCAAAAGCAATACATCCAAAAATTTTACAATGATCTAAGCTAGGTCTTCTTCCATCCCAAGCCTCATATGGAGTCATCCGATCAAGGGATTTTGAAGGCAACCTGTTAATCAAGTAAGTGGCTATAGATACAGCCTCATCCCATAGATAATTAGGCAAATGCTTTTCATTTAACATGGACCGTGCAGCTTCAACAATTGTCCTATTCTCCTTTCTGCCACTTCATTTTGCTCAGGAGTGTATCTTGTAGTTACCTCTCTTTTGATTCCTCTTTCTTGAAGAAAAGAATCAAATTCATGGGAGAAGTATTCTCCCCCTCCATCTGACCTTAGCCTTTTTAGCGATTTACCTGTTTGATTCTCCACAAGAGCCAAATATCTTTTGAAACATGAAAAAACTTCATCTTTGTGTTTCATAAAGAATAGGATAGTCCATCTACTGCAATCATCAATAAAGGAGACATAATACCTTGATCCAGATATTGAAGCATCCTTGCTAGGTCCCCATACATCTGTATGAATCAACTCCAAGAGATCTCCATGTATATAACCTTTCTTCATGAATGGTAACCTGTGAGACTTTCCAAATTGACATGTTTTGCATTTATAAATCATATGTTGTTTTGACAAGTTAGGGAGTCCAAGTACACTTTGGTCCCTACAAATTTGTTTTGATGATCTTTCACTAGTATATGCCAATCTCTTGTGCCATACCTCTAGTTCTTTGAGTGTTTGATTACCATAGTTGAAGAGAGCTATGTTCCTTGTGTCTTGCAACTCAAAGGTGAATAATCTACCTGCTTTTTCTCACTTTGCTACTTATCAAATTCTTTGTAATGGTAGGGACATAGAGTACCTTACTAAGTAAGTTGATGTTTCCATCAGGTGCTTTGACATTTCCTATTTTCTCCACAAGATGTCTTGTATCATCTCCTGTTTGTATCTCATGCTTGTTCCTTGGATCTTCTAAAATTTGATAGGAGGGCCACATTTCCTGCCACATGGTTTGAACAACCTGAATCTATGTAGAAAACATGCTCATCAGATTTACCTTGTGGCATGGCCATATTCATGATTAATAATGAATCCTCTTTTTTTTTTTAAATTTTAAATGGAGGTTCGACCGAGGCCTACTCCCCCGGACTTTAACTTTGAAATCGCAATTGTACAAGGAAGGGCATAGTACCCATGGGACCCCCCTTATCCTTACTCTTCTATGTAGTTATTGAAGTCTCTCCTTCCTTTTTAGCCTCCTTGATATTTTGAATGATTTTAGTTGTTGTAGTTGCCATGATAATTGTTGAACCTTCCTCTTGAGTAGCCATAACTTCCTCTATTGTATCCTTTGCCTCTTTGATTCCTGGAATTCCTAAAGCAATTTTCAGTTGTATGATTAGTTAATCCACAAATAGAACATGAGTTGGAGTCTTGGGATCTCCCCCTACCTTGTCTACCTCCTCTTCCTCTACCTCTGCCATGTCTTCCTCTACCTGCATAGTTAGCTTGATATGTTCCTGCTTCATCATCCACTTTCTTTGACTTTCCTTTGTTTTCTTTGGACTTGCTTTTATCAGTATATAAGGCTGACGATTGATTACCTTTAGAGCTTTCTCCATTCTTGATAAGTTTTGCCTCTTGAGTGAGTAATTGTCCAATGAGTGTATTGAAATCAGGTACATGCATGTCCATGTACAAATCCATAGCTGTGGTGAGTGCTTCCCACTCATCATCTGCTTTCAATCCATTGATGACTTGCCTTACAATTTTCTCTTCATCTATTACCTCTCCAATGCTTCTCAACTGATCAGCTATGTCCTTGAGCTTTGTGACAAAATCAATCACATTTTGTTTGGGAGCTTTCTTGAGAGTTGTGAAATCCAACCATAGTTGATGCTTCCTAGCTTTGGTACTTGAAGAGAAGAAGGCTTCAAGTGCATCCCACACTTCTTGAGATGTCGTACGACTTCTAATGTGAGGAAACAAAAAAATTGAGATAGAGTTAAGGAGGTAAGACCTTGCAAGTGCATCCTTGGAGCACCATGTGCTCAATCTTTCTTGCTCTTCTTGTGTTGGTTGACTTTTGTTCCTGAAACTTGGCATAACTTCATCTCTAGCCACATAACCATATAAAATTCTACCTTGGAGATAAGCTTCCATCCTTAATGACCAAGCTGAGTAATTAACTCTATCCAATTTGTCATTTGATGAAGGAAATCCATTTGCCATCTTTGCTTTGATACCACCGTGAAGAGATGGATAGATATGTGTTTGAAGATGAAGTGGTGCTGCAAAATCCTCGATCTACACCAGCCAAATGAACTGCAGGAGTATGTGGCGGGCCCTTTTAGATTGCCAATGGATGTGTTAGACATCTTATGTACCTTGGAAGATCAATCTCAAAAAGAAAGATCAAAACAGATGAGCTAGAATAAATTCAAAGGTGAAAAACTTGCTATTTTGATTCATACACCTGTCCAGTGTTTTGAATAATTCTCTGAGCACAGTAGAAATTAGCTTAATTCCTTTTGGGGAAATCTAAGTAACTTAGAGGGCTAACTTTCAAGAGTAATCCCATTAGAAATAGTGAATCACACAATGAGAATGAAGTTTAACAAGTTATGACATCATCCCGGTTTTCATGGGCTGCAACAGTACTTAGACTAGTGAGCAAAAAAATGATCATAAATCAAGATTCAAATATTCAGTGATTATGAAATTTTTTATGCTGATACTAGACAGTATGATGAATCCAAAAAGCTTTGAATCATGCAATTTGATGAAGTAGACGCAGAGAACCAACTCTGTCAAGTTGACTGAAAAAAATCAAAAATCTGTAGAGAAGTGAATATGGACAGACAAGGTTGACTTCAACTAAACATAACTCAAGATTGAGAACTCCAATAGCAATGCAATTTTGTGAGAATATAGTAGACTCTAAAAGAAAACTTTACCAAGTTAAATCATTGAAAATGATGCACCACACGGAGAGAAATGATCTCTGCAATCTGACTGAAAAATCTGAGAAGCATAATAGTGAACAATAGGCTCACACAACCATGAAGATATAAACTTGTATGATCATAAATATGAATGTATATTGATTGTAGAATACAATGAACTTATAGATACATGTGTGTGCCTTGTATCCACAGTTGATATAACATATAGCTCAGCTTATGGACACCTCTAAAAGTGCGACTAAACTGCCATGTATATATAGAGAGTTTTGCAGCCAAGATTTGAATTTGAATCTTACTCACCTAAAAGTAGTTTCCTAATTTTTAGAGATTGATTGATTCTCCAACCTCCAAATCAAGAATTCATGGCTTCTCTCTCTATTTTCATCAAATGGACTCAACCACTTTTGATTCCTTTTACTTTTACATCAAGTAAATGATCAAACAGTTACAAGGGTGAGTTCACAAGTGAACTCTTAGATTTCCATACATTGTCTTCTCTTAGAAACTCAAGCCAATACTTAGGCTTGTAATGGATTTGTTCCAACACTTATCACTTCATTATGATATAAATCCTCTTTGAACTATTAAAATGTCTCCTAATCTGATAAGAAAATAGATTTTCTTTTCATCCCATGGTTGTGTTAACAAGCATTCCATGAAAAAATTCAAAGCATCCACATGGACATCGAAATTCCAATCGAGAACTTTTAGTATGTGATTCATGCTCGACCTTTTCTTTAACTCATTGCTGGACTTTTCACAATCTTATGTTCATCTTAAATGTGTTAACAAACCATGTAAAGGCTTAGGGATGATGATGTACATGCAAATAAACCTACTGTATCTACAATGTCCCATCAAGGATTGTACACCTTTCACATTTCTTGATATTAAGAAATTTATAATACCTTAATTTTATCTTTTTCCATTTAAATCCCACTATTAGGGGAAATATGCCCTAATATTTTTCCTTGTTTCACCATAAATACACATTCTTCAAGATTGAAACAAATTCGATAGTGTCTACACTCATAAAAGCTCTTCTTTAGCTCAAGTATATGTGGTTGCCTTTGGGCTGAATAAGTACAAAGATCATCAACATAAACCTCTCAAATCTTTCTTAGGAAATCTTTGAAAACATGGCAAGTCAATCATTGAAAGCTTTCACAAGCATTTTTCAAGCTAAATGGAATCACTTTGAATGTATAAATCTCCCATCATGTTGCAAAAATTATCTTGTGCTGATCCTCAAGAGCAATAGCTACTTGATTGTATCATGAGAATCCATCCAATGACTAATCCCTTTCACCCTTTTCGACAATTTTTTTGTGCTTGGGAGGGGATAGTTGTCTCTAATAGTAGTTGTGGCAACCTTTTTGAGGTTGATGGAAAATCTTAGTTTCCCACTCTTTGTAGGAACTACCACAATCAAAGAAACCTACTTTGTGTGTTCAATATCATATAAGAATCTTTCTACAAGCATCTTGTCAATCTCCTCCTTGATTTTAAAAAAGTATATACCATTACATGTGTAGTCTTTACTTGGTTGGTTTAGCATTAAAATCATAGGAATGATATGAGAACATATGTTTGGGCCTAGTCCATTCATATCTTTATATGTCCATGCAAGGACATCTCGATATGCTCATAACAACTCAATGAGTCATTTCTCCTCTTCTTCTAATATTTTCTTTCCAACATACATTCATATCCCTTCATATATTCCTATTGCAATAACCACGTTCTTTGTATGTTGGTTGTTTTCATGGGTTATCCCTAAGGTAACCTTCTCTTAAACACTCGAACAACAATCTTTCTCTCCTCTACTTTGTATTCCTTGAAACATTTTGATGCTTCATTACCATTGAATATGTGTCTTTTCTACTTTCTTTGGCCTAATCTTTCATCCAATTTCCTAAATTTAGACACAAGTGGATCTTCCTCTCTCTTGGTGACCAAACAAAGGGCTTTTTCTTCCTCTAAGAAACTCTCTTCTATTTCAAATTCAGTTTCCATAATTATTTACTCTTCTTCTACTTTTGTTTCTTCATCCAAACATTCTTGACTTATCATCGCCATGAATAAACCTAAATTGTATATGTCATCATCTATGAATTTAGTCAAAGTTATTACTTGCTCATCGATGGACAACTCCAAGATGTCTAAGATCTACATCCACTCATATGGCTCAAAATCTTCATCATTACCTAAGGAATATAAGCAAGATCTTCATTTGTCTTGATTGAGCAGGGAATGGTCCTTGATCATTCACTTTTAATCAAATTTTTCTTATTTAATCACCTTACACAAGCACAAATGAGTATCTTCATGTGTCCAAGACTTTTCTCAAACTGCAAATGTACCTTAACACCTAGCACAACCTGATGGCGTTTTTCTGTTTTCAAGAAAAAAATACCAAATGACCCACAATCCACTGATGGATACCTGGGAATTTTTGTCAAGGTTTTCATCCAATGACTTCAAGAGTCTACAATCATTTAGTCTGGGGACTAGAAAAGGCTTGTTAGAAAAATTCTAGAATCAACTTGCCTGTATTGGACTTCTTCTTCGGGGTGGTTTGAGAGGCCAAACACTTCTTAAACAAGTGGGTTTTCCTATTAAGGAATATGCAATTAGCCTGCTTTGCTTCCATCGGTGTGAGAAAACTCTCAAAATTGCATTATGTATTGTTATCCTATCCAACTTCAAATATATGATGTTGTTATCTCCATTTCCTTGCTCTTCATTTGAATCTTGCAATCTAATGTCTACGAAAAGTTGTTGGAAGTGCTAAACTCTCACACCTTACTGGGCTCATGTTAAAGGACCTACAACCTATGCACATGAATGAAGTTTTGGATATGCAGAGAGAAACATATTCATCATTGAGGAAGAAATTTCTACACCACAATAACTAAGAACTATGTGTGGATGGTTTCACTGATTAGATACCTACAATACCAATGATCAAAGACATCAATTTAATGCTAAAAAAAGGAAAAATAGCTTGCAAATGGACTACAATATGAACAAAGGGATTAGATTGAAATTACACTGAAGTGGATTACAATCAGCAAGCTTTTCCCTAATACATGAGGGAACAACCAATACACAACAATATATGGCAACAAATTTCTCTACTCGACTATTGAGGAGCACTATTGCTCTACTCTCTTCTCTTTGTTTTCCCTTCCTCTTCCTTATATTTCTCTACCTTCCATTCCCACAGTGCCTCCCAAGTGTTTATATCAAGATTTTTATAAAAAATGGATGAAAAATGTGTATTCAAGATTTTTATCAAAAATGAAATTACATGCCTCCCACAGTGCCCTAATGTTGGCATACATTGGTGGATGGAACTAGGCAGTCAGGGTGTTTCTCCTCATCCATAGGGTCATCTATAAGATCATTAGGATAGGTGACTCTGGAAGAGTCTTCACGATCATGCAATTCAAAAATAGTGGCAAGATTAATGCCTTCTCCTCTTGAGAGAGAAGTGCCTTGCAATAATTTGCCAGTTCCAACTATTAAGTAGAATTCCGTCAAGTAATCATCCCAAGGGATTTTATCCCCTCTCCAAATGTTTACTACTACCGATCTTCCTCTAGGAGTAGATACTTCTTCTCTATTATCTATCTCGATAGAATTACTAGGGTCTTCAATTTGCCCCCTTTAGTTAATTCTCTTAGGATGTTGAGTCACTAAGTATACTTGTCCACATTGTCCATATAAAATCCTCCCTTGAACTTCATAGCTGGTCTGGGTAAAACTTTCGATTCTGATGATTTTCTAAGTGTTGCGACTGACCTATTGAGTCCATCCAAGTGTATGGAAACTCCTTGCAAGTTTGTAGAGGCATACTGTAGGGAAGTCCTATACTCTCCTTCTATTGCCAAAATGATCTCGGTTGAGTGGACGGAGCTATGCATATCTTCAGAGGCCATAGTAGTTTCTTCCTCTAAGTCACTAGATGTGTCCGAGTAAATTGAGTGAATACTTTTTTGGGTTACACTTCCTACTGAGGATATCACACTTCTTCGACTCCCTAGGACATGTCCTAACCTTAGGTTCATTCACAGTCTAGGGTTTTACAATTTCCTAAGCATCAACTATCAAGTCTTAGGTGTGTTCAATGTGTGTACAAGATTCTTGAAAAATCTCACTTTCAAATCCCTCTTGAATTGTTTCTATGTTTCCATGATACACGACACTGGTGATTCTGGAAATACACGATACCCATTTGGATGATATGATACTTGGCCTAAGGGTGATATGAAATACTTGGAAACTCATGATACTTGATACTTGCTCCTCAATGATATATGATATAGGGTATAGCATGATACACATTGTGATGATATGCAATTCTTGGATAGTATCAGCTGTTGGGTGTGTGTAGAAGTGTGAGAGGCACACGAGAAGCACACACAAAGAGCACAAACGTAGCAAGACACACGGAGAAGATGATGGCTGGAATAGCTCTCACTATTGACAATGAACTGAACTAAAGTAAGAGCTGAATGATATCCCTAAGTACAAAGTACCACCACATATGAGAGTATCAAGTATGTGGTAACATGGGGAAAAAACCTCTAGCCAGCACTAGAGTAAAAAGTGCCCATGTATAGGGAAAAGGTTCACATCAAAGCTACTCGAGGAGCACATAAGTGTAACAAACCCCCCTGGAGCGAATGATGTGAACACATATAGGGAGTGACAGATCAACCCCCACAAGGTAATAAGCCTAAAGCTTTGTGAAAAGCTTCAAACTTTTCCAGTGGAAGAGCTTTGGTGAATATGTCTGCCACATTATCTTGTGTAGGCACATATACCAAATCAATATCTCCTGCATGAAGGCGCTCTCTCACATAGTGATAATGCACCTCAATATGTTTGGTCCGTGCATGAAACACTGGGTTTCATGCAACATCCAAAGCACTTTGACTATCTGTGAGAATATGCATAGTAGCATCAATCTCCATGCAAAGATCCATCAATAGGCATCTCAGCCATATACACGTCACTGTCGTTGTGAAAACTGCCCTGTACTCAGCTTCGCAAATTGATGTCGCCACTGTAGGTTGCTTCTTACTCAACCAAGATATGCATGAGTCTCCAAGGAAAAAGCAATTACCACTAGTGGACACGCGAGTATCATAACAACCAGCCCAATCACTATCTGTAAAAGCATGCAAGCATGGCTGAACATCTGCCATAAAAGAGACCTAAGCTCAAAGTGCCTCGGAGATATCTAAGCACACATTTCACCGCTTGCCAATGCGTAGTGCCAGGGCTATGCATGAATCGATTCAACTGGGAAATTGCATACTGTATATCGGGCCTTGTGTTGCATGCATATATAAGACATCCCACAACTTGCTGATAAAGAGAAGTGTCAAATGCATCACTGGAATCCTCAATTGAGAACCTGAATCCTATCTCAACTAGTGTGGAAACTGGCTTACAATCCTCAAAGTCAAAACGCTGAAGAAGTTTTTCAACATACTTTGCTTGATGCATAACAATTCCCCCCTCAACGGATACAAACCGGATGCCAAGATAGTAGCTCAAAAGACCAAGATAAGATAAGTGACATCAAAAGTATGCTGCAAATCATCCATAAGAATGTCAAGTTTTGCATCACATGACCCAGTCAAGAGTATGTCATCGACATAAAGAACAAACATTGTAAGATCAACCCCATTTTTGCATACATAGAGTGTGCTTTCAATCGGACTACATGTGAAGCCAAGAGCAATCAAGTCCTTATGGATTTTGTCATACCATGCACGTGGAGCTTGCTTGAGACCATACAAGGCTTTATGCAAGCGACAAACCATATGCTCTTTCCCTTTCATAGCAAATCTAGGAGGTTGCTTCACATAGACCTCTTCTTGCAAATCACCATTCAAGCAGGCTGTTTTTATGTCCAACTGATGCACTTTCCAACTTCGATGGGCAGCCAATGCAACCACGGTACGAATGGTAGTCATGCGTGAAGTAGGTGCAAAAGTTTCCTCATCGTCAATGCCATATTGTTGCGCATATCCTTTGGCAACCAATCTAGCTTTGTAACTATCAATGCTACCATCAAATTTTCTCTTAATCTTGTAAACCCACTTTGTACCAATGGCATTCTTTCCTTTTGGCAATTCACATAACTCCCAAGTACCATTCCTATGTATGGAATCCATTTATGATTGCATAGCACTCATCCATTGTGGATCGTCACATGCATCTTCAAAAGAAAGTGTCTCTTCATTACATGCTGTAGCAATAAGAGAATAATCCACAAAATTACTTGATGCATGGTGAGAGCTTGATCTTGTTCTACCAAATAAAGCTGCACTCAATTTGCTGTCCTGCAAAGTTTGTTTCAGCCACTTTGGCATAGATTGTGCACTGTTGATAGACATGCGTTCATTATATAAAACATCTTCAATATGTACATCATGTGTGGGATGAATTTCATGCTCATTTTCAGCCATATTTTGATGCAAATATTCAGCCATATGTGGTTGGAAATTTCTAGCAGTTTGGACATTTTTTTACTAAAATTTTTCAGCCATGTTTGGCTGGAAATTCTTTGCATTTTCAGCCCTATTTGGCTGGAATTTTTCAGCCCTTTGAACCTCAGTTGGCTGGTCTACATGGCCATAGTCAAGCGCACCATTTTGAAACAAAGGCATGAGTGTATCGAACACATCTTGTGAGCTAACTGTTGGCAGTTTTTTGCAATCAAGTAGAGGGAAAACTGAATTTTCAGCAAATACCACATCTCGACTCACCATAATTGTGTTCTTTAATGGATGCTACAACCGATATCCCTTACTTTCAGCACTATAACCAACAAATATACATTTCTTTGCCTTGTCATCAAGTTTGTGACGTTGTTGTGATGGCACAAGAGCATATGCCAAACAACCAAACACACACATATGACTAACCATAGGCTTATGACCATTCCAAGCATCATAAGGAGTGATGAATCTCTATGCTTTTGTAGTGCAGCGATTCAACACATAAGTTGCACACATGACTGCTTCCATCCAAAACTTATCAGGAAGATGCTTTCCTTTAACCATACACCGTGCCATTTCAAGTAGAGTTCTATTTTTACGCTTGGCAACACCATTTTGTTGAGGTGTATATGGCACCGTACATTGGTGTGAAATACCTCTTTCACGAAGAAAAGCATTAAACTCATGTGACATGTATTCACCACCACGATCCGTGCATAGAGTCAAAAGCTTTTGTGAAGAAAAATTTTCAGCCATAGCTAAAAATGCTTTGAAGCAAGAAAATACCTCATTCTTTGCTTTCATAGGATACTCCCATGTATGGCGAGTAGCATCATCAATGAAGGTAACAAAATATATATGCTTCCCAAAAGATGGAGTCTTGACGGGACCACATACATCACTATGAACAAGCTGCAATTTTCTTATAGTGTGTGTATGACTATCTTTTGGAAAAGAAGCACAATGCATTTTTCCAAGAATGCAATCTTCACATGCATGCTTTTCAATGGACTCAAGTGTAGGCAAGCCAATAACCATCTCCTTCTTTTGCAAGCAGAGCAAACTATTGAAGTTCAAGTGAACAAAACGAGCATGCCAAAGCTCCATTTCAGCCATGGAAGAAGTATGAGCAACTAAGGCATTCGAGGCAGCCCTCTTATATGTATCCATGCGATACAAACCATTACATAATGTACCGGACATCACGATAACATCGCCATTGGTGAAATCATGAACCATACACTTATCATCAACAAAGTGTACATGAAGTCCAGCTTTGGCAATCAACGGAACTGAAATTAAGTTCTTCTTGATACCGGGCACATACAATGCATTTTTTAAGAGAATCACATCTCCATTTGTAGCCGTAAGCTCAATTTCTCCTACTCCAATGATAGGATAAGAGGCATTGTTTGCACACACCACATGTCCTCCTTTGGGTGCGTCTTTCAAAGAGGCAAAAAATCTTTTGCATGATGTTATGTGCTTTGAAGCACCACTATCAAAGAACCAATCCGAATCAGCCTCACTCACAACCATACATTCAGAATGTAAAGAAGCATCATAATGACATGTAACAACACATGCCCAAAAATCTTGAGCCATGTTAGCTTCATCATTCTTTGCATTTGCTGAATTTTCAGCAATAGACATGCCGGATTCCTTCTTCTTTTCATTGCGTTTAGCAAGATTTCTATACTCATCAATAGTATGACCAGCCTTTCAGCAATATTTGCATCTCTTCTTCTTTTGCAAATCACCATCATTAGAGGAATGAGTGGAAGAGGAAGCTTGAGGCTTTGGTTTTGATGAACCCAAAGCTGAACCATACTTGCTTTTTCCCTTTTGTGAGATAGCAAGTGCTTGCGTTCCCTCAATCAAACCACTCCTATTCACTCTAGATTTCTCTTCTTCCAAAAGAAGAGACACAACCTCATCAGATGCATACATATTAGGATTTCCTTTTGTATATTGCTTGAATGTCATGACACAACTAGTGTAGGACACCTAGGAGTTAACAAGACTTATGATCTTGTTAAAAGGTAGTTTTATTGGCCTAGACTTCAAAAGGACATCCTAGAGTATATGCTTAAATGCACAAAATGCCATATCAATAAATATAGTAGAGTTTGCATATAATAGTGATAAGCACTCTTCCACTAGGCATAGTCCATTTATGCTTACATACGAGTTTTTTCCAAGAGCTTTATATGCAATATGATTGTAGCATGAGAAAGTCCAACCTACAAAGGAATTCTTGGAAGAGATGAACGATATGCTTTGGCTTGCTAACGACAACAATAAGAGAGATTAGGATAGGGCTAGAGCCTATGGTGACCTTTAAAGGAGAGAAATCAACTATGATGTAGGAGAGCAAGTCTATCTTAGAGTTACTCCAAGTATGAAACCATGAAGATAGATCTTGTCCAAAAGTATACCTTAGGTATCGTGGACCATTCTCAATTTTAATGAGAATAGGAAAGATGGCTTGCCAACTCCAACTTTTACAAAGTAACCAAATCCATCTAATATTTCATGTGAGCTGGCTTAAGAAGGGAATGGGAGAATATGACAATCTCATTCCAGATAGTGAGGTAGTAAAGCCTATTTTTGTTCATTCTATTCTACATGAGCATGAGAAGATACTACACACTTGAGAGAAATGGATGAGAAGTCACCTATATAAAGACTACCTACACTACAACATATGAGGGGCATACCGACGCTGCATATACCGACGGTCACAGTCGGCGTCGATATAGCCCTCGGAAAATCTCACTAAGAGATACAGACGGTCAAGTGACCGTCGGTATGACCGTTTTAAATAGATCATCGGTGTGGCACGCAGCCGCCGGTATAAGCGTCGGTATAAGCGTCGGTATGAGCGTTGGTATAAGCGTCGGTAATTTACTCGGATCTACCGACGCGTATACCGACGTCCATACCGGCGCCTATACCGGCGGCAAATTTTCAAACATACCGCGAACCCGAGAGCAAAACTTCACATTTCTGTGCATGTTTGAGTACTGTCGGTCTACTGACAAACTTGCGTGCGCGAACCTGCATTGTCTTGTGCAGACACACACACACACGGATCTCTCTCTCTACACATACACACTCTCTCTCGGCTTAGCTATCACATCTTGGTAAGTGCTGCGCGTACTGTTAGCATTTGTGTTTCTCTCTGCTTTAGGGTTTCTAATTTCTCTTTTCGTTGATTTTGCAGAAGTTCATTGGCGTCGATTGTTGGAATTGGATGAGAGACGACCTACATTACGCTTTGACGACAAGGATTCAAAGAGAGACATACTTGTAAGTGATTCTTTTATTCGCTATTGATAGAGAGAGAAGGAGAGAGAGAGAGAGAGAGAGAGAGAGAGAGAGAGAGAGAGAGAGAGAGAGAGAGAGAGAGAGAGAGAGAGAGAGAGAGAGAAAGAAAGAGAGAGAGAAGAGAAAGGAAGATACACATTAATTTACACATGCATACATACACACATACATGTACACACATGCATGCTTACATACACACACCTATACACACATGCATGCTTACATACACACACACATATACACATATGCATGCATACACACACACATAAATTTACACACATGCATACATACACACACATGCATACACACATACATACACACACATATATACACATATGCATACATACACATACACACACACACATATACACACATACATACACACACGCATATATACACACATATACACACATGCATGCATACATACACACACACATACCGGCATGCATGCATACACACATATATACACACATGCATACATACACACATATACACACATGCATGTATACATACACACACATGTATACACATGCATACACATACACACACATACACATACACACACATACACATACATGCATGCATACATACACACACGTACACACACATGCACACACATGCATGCCTACATACACACATACACATACACACACATGTATACACATGTATACATACACACACACACACATGTACACATGCATACATAAACACACATATATACACACATGCATACATACACACATATAATCCTATTTTTATTTTGAAGTTTTTGTTTTACATCAAATATGTAAAAATAGGATTAGGGTTTTAGGGTTAAATATTTAAGATTAGGGTTTTAGGGTTTTAAATAGGATTAGGGTTTTAGGGTTAAATATTTAAGATTAGGGTTTTAGGTCTAGATATTTAAGACTAGGGTTTTAGGGTTTAGTATTCCAGATTTAAGTCTAAGTCTTTCTGATTAGGGTTTTAGGATTTTAATATGTAGATAACATATATACACAAACACACATATACATATAATACATACATACATACATGTAGATACACATGCATACAAAAATATACATATTTTAGATTTAAATCTTTAAGATTAGGGTTTTAGGGTTATAACACCTACATAACATATATGCACACATACACATACACATCTAATACATATATACATGTATATACACATGTATACAGAAATATACATATTTTAGGTCTAGATATTTAAGATTAGGGTTTTAGGGTTTAGTATTTCAGATTTAAATCTAAGTCTTTCTGATTAGGGTTTTAGGATTTTAATACGACATATTTTAGGTCTACATATTTAAGATTAGGGTTTTAGGGTTTAGTATTTCAGATTTAAGTCTAAGTCTTTCTGATTAGGGTTTTAGGATTTTAATACGTAGATTACATATATACACAAACACACATATACATATAATACATACATACATGTAGATACACATGCATACAAAAATATACATATTTTAGATTTAAATCTTTAAGATTAGGGTTTTAGGTTTATAACACCTACATAAGATATATGCACACATACACATGCACATGTAATACATATATACATGTATATACACATGTATACAGAAATATACATATTTTAGGTCTACATATTTAAGATTAGGGTTTTAGGGTTTAGTATTTCAGATCTAGAATTTTAAGATTAGGGTTTTAATTAAATATATATAATTAAATATATATAATTAAATATATAAAATTAAATATATAAAAATAGTATTACATAAGGAAAAAAATCTGAATATATAAATAAATATATATATAAAATAAGATAATTATATACATAAATAAATATAAAAAGAACTAGTGTTTTAAATAATTTAATTAAATATATAAAATTAAATATATAAAAATAGGATTATATAAGGAAAAAAGTCTAAATATATAAATGAATATATATATAAAATAAGATAATTATATACATAAATAAATATAAAAAGAACTAGTGTTTTAAATAATTTAATTAAATATATATAATTAAATATATAAAATTAAATATATAAAAATAGGATTACGTAAGGAAAAAAAATCTGAATATATGAATAAATATATAAATAAAATAAGATAATTATATACATAAATAAATATAAAAAGAACTAGTGTTTTAAATAATTTAATTAAATATTTATAATTAAATATATAAAATTAAATATATAAAAATAAGATTACGTAAGAATTTTAATTAAATATATATAATTAAATATAATTAAGTAAAGAAAAAAATCTGAATATATAAATAAATATATAAATACACAAATACACATTTATATACCTATCTATATTCACATATATATACATATACACATATATATACACATGCATACATATATATACATGTTTTAGTTCTAGGTCATTTGGATTAGGGTTTTAGGGTTTTAACACGTACATAACATATATACACACATACACATACACATGTAATACATATATACATGTATATACACATGTGTATAGAAATATACATAATTTAGGTCTAGATCTTTAAAATTAGGGTTTTAGGGTTTAGGCATACATATAACTTAATTAAGAGGAAAAAAATCTGAATAAATAAATAATCATATATATAAAATAGGATCAATCAAGAAAAAAATCTGAATATATAGATAAAATAGGATAGCTATATAGATTAGGGTTTTAAAACTAGGATTTTAAGTTTTTTTAGGTATTTAAGTATTTAGGTCTTTAAGAGTTAGATTTTTAGGTTTAATAAAAAAACAAATGTTCTAAAATGTCCTTGTGGTTCGTCTCGTAGGCGATGAACCACAAGGTAAAGAATTGCAAAGAAAAATGGATGCAGTTTTCAGAGAGAAGGCAATGAAGTTTTGCATAGTTAACTCTGAGCCTATGCAAAAGTGGTTAGAAAGGTATGAACTTGCCAAGGAAACTAACGCAAAGGAAAGAGCTCAGTTTCGAAGAAATCGTTCCACTCGATTTTTGCCTCTTCCAGAAAATCTTCGACCTCTCCCACCTTTTCCAACGAGTAGATGGCTAGATGCAGCGGTTTCACAAGCAAAGGCAGCGGGTGAAGATATCTCTGAAGAAGAAGAAGAACTCGCAAAAGGCAGTACACCACGCAGTACACCACGTACACCTTGGGGTGCTCATGACCATGATGACTCCAAGGTGTATAGTATCCGAGATGGAGCTCCGGTGATGGATGTGGCTAGCAAAGCAATGCATGCACACATACGACAGCTTTGCTCCATCCAGTTTGGACACTCCATCATGCTAAAATGGAGTGAACAGGATAAAGATCGGAAGAATTATATCACATAGACGATTTACCAGGAGTTCCGACCAGTCGATGGACAGTCGATTGTCAGTTAAGAGTGGATTCTGCATACCGCACGTGAGGTCATGTCGCATCGACGATCCGAGGCTCGTGATGTATTCAGAGAAGGCTTACCAAAGCCTGTGTGGCTAGATGCTGAGGAGTGGGACATGATTCGTGATGAGCAGCAGCAGACTCCTGATCGATATCACCAGCAGCGAAATGCCGCAGCCACACGTCTAGACACGATTGGACCATCACATTTGGGCAGCGGCGGATATGACACGATGCGTCATGAGTTTGTAAGTACCATTTCATTTATTGAATTTATTTGTGTTAAATTTCTCATATATATTTCTCTAATCTTTTTATATTTGTTTCAGGAGCTGGTAATGGGTCGTCCTCCAACACGAATGGAGGAGTCTTATGGATATAGTCATGGGTTGACTGCACTATTGCAGGACTTGGAGGGACGCGGTGCGGTAGTTTCATGGGAGTGTTTGCGATGAGGTAATTAATTTATAAACTTGGTTTTTACTTGTTTGTAATTTTCATGTGAATTTATCTCATTCCATTAATGTTCTTTGTTGCAGGACTGTTGATATGGAACGTTCTTTGCATGTGTATGGCAGTGGAAGACCAATATTTTGTATTTGATTTTCATATGGCAATACATTGCTTTGCCACATTTTGTAAAAGCGTCATATATGACAGTGGTTTGCCACACTCTTGTACATGCTTCATTATTGAAATATATAACTTCTTTTGTACATGGTTCATTGTTCATTCTGATTATCGATCTCTTTTGTGTACAATAATACTCTGTTTCATGAAATCATATTTCGGTTGTCATTAGAGTACACATCACATGTACTCGGTTTTTTTTGGGCAGAGTGTATTGTCTTTTGTTCAACAACATCATGGTAATGTTGCTGTAGCAAAAGACAAAACATTCTGCCCAAAAAAAATTTTGCAGGTATGGTCATCGGTATAAGCGACGGTACTCCCAGTAGTGTCATCGGAATAACCGTCGGTACACCCAAGAGGTGATGCAGCAGAAGCCGATTACCGATGCATATACCGACAGTTATACCGATGCATATACTGACGCTTTTACCGATATCTACACCGACGCCTATACCGACTCTTTGGTACCGACGCGGAAACCGACTTTTACACCGGCGTCGTGGCAAATAAAGCTGCGTTCATTTTCCTCGGTAAAAACCTCGGTATACCATCGATCTGTTGTAGTGCTAGTAAAGTAAAAAGATAATTTAGATGATAACACTACATGGGAGCGGGTAAGCACCCTCCAAGGATTGTTTTATGTTGTCTCCCCAAGAGTTTCTTAAGGGGAAAAATAGGGGGAAACACCACCGAGATATGACCATTGTAATTTATGTACATGGAGTTCAATGGGAGAATCTATTCTATAGTCTTTTTTTCTTTCATCAGGACCTTCCAACACCATCTTTTAGGATAAAAACTGGACTTAAGGAAAGGAAATGTTATATATTGGACATATGAAAGGGTTGTGTGAATCATCCCTTAGAGGAGCACATGTGGGTTCACACATCAGTGCCATGTGGCACCCGTGTTTGGATCCATATGACACTCATATCATATGATACGGAGAGTGAGAAAGATATAGGGATTGGATACATGGTTGGAAAGATGTTCAAGCCAAACATTTTCGTGCATCATCTCCAAAAAAATAGCCGGGTAAGGTCTTCATCTTCCTCATAAGTCGAGTCAGACCACTCTGAAAAAACAGGGAGCCTCATAGGAGTTCTCTCCGGGAGTTTTTTTTTTGTCGTCCGTTTGCAATTGCCGAAATGAAGGTTGCTACATGTTTTTGCAATGCTATTCTTTTTCGTTGCATACACGACATTAAAAATCATGTATACAGCGTTGATCTTTTTTTGCCTGAATTATTGACGTCTAATCTGTGACATTTTTTTTCAAGCTATATGGCATATACAATGCTTTTTGCTTTTTGCTTTTTTTTTTTTTTTTTTTTTAAGAACCAGCATCGCGCCGGCCCCGAATGTGTTGTCGCAAGGAGACATGGAGAAAAAGATGAAGAAGACGTACAAACACGTCGTCGGAACTACATATTCATGTCTCTTGGAGTAGACACTCTTAATAAAACCGATTCAATCATATGATTTGATTGGAAGGTATTTGTTTGATGTACGTTTTATGTTTTCCTTGTTATCTTGTATATGATTGATCTTTATGGCTGCAAGTTGTTGTAATTTACCATGATTTAGCATGATTTGTTGTAATGTTGTTGTATTCTAGTCAAGTTGTGTGGACTTAACATGATTAACTTGTATAAGGTCTTGATGTTTTGGTGCTTGTTTATGCACTTAGTTTTGTATTTCTTGTACACCACTTTGAGACACTTTACGGAGGATACATGAGCATCGTCCCAAGCGTTCAACGAGTTCGTGATAACTTTGAAAGCATTCAAGCATGTACTCATGAACTCTATTCTATATTTGTTTTGCTTTTGTGTTGTGTTTAAAGCCTATAATTGCACTCATGGGATAAATTATAGGTATAATTTTTAAGTTTGCACAAAAGCAAGCCATTCACAAAGCATGTGAATGGTTATACATTTTCTTTGCATGGTTGAGCATGCACATGTGCATTGTTGGAGTTCGAGGTCTACGGAAACATGCGAACAACACAAGGAAGGACAAGAAGCTTGGAGCACAACATACACTATTGAGTTTATTAGCACTAGAATGTACAAAAATAAGTGATCCATTAGAGTGATAGGCACTACAACATATCAGGCATATACCGAGGCTTTTACCAGGGCAAATGTACAGGTGTGATTTTGCCCTGACATCGGTATAAGGGTCGACATAGGCATCAGTGACAAAGCGCCTATAGGCGCCGATATAGGCATCGATATAAGCATCCATATAAGCATCAGCATCATCAACGCTCATACAGGTGCCTATATCGGTGCCTATACCAGCGACCTTGCTCAGAGTATTGTCGCATATATCGGCAACCGTATTAGGAGTACCGATGACCATATCTGCAAATTTTTTTTTGGGCAAAGTGTGTTGTTTCTTGCTACAAAAGCATTACCATGATGTCGTGTAGCAAAATACAATACACTCTAAAAAACCGAGTATATGTGACATGTACTCTAATGGCAACCAAAACATGATTTCATAAAGCAAAATACTGTTGGACACAAAAGAGATGAACATAATGAACCATGAACCATGTACAAAAAAGTTATATATTCCATAAATGAAGCATGTATAAAAGTGTGGCAAACCACTGCTATATATGAGCCAAATACAAAATGTGGCAAAGCATTTTCATATAGGAACCAAATACAAAATTATGGTGCACCACTGCCATATATGAGCCAAATACAAAATTGTGGCACAACACTACTATACACATGCCCAGAAGTACCAAAACATCTATATCAACAGCCCTACAACAAAGAACATTCATGAAATGAAACAAATTGACATGATATTTACAAAAAACAACTAAAAACACCAAACCAAGTTTATAAGTTCATCACCTCATCGTAGATGCTCCCATGAAACGACCTCACTGCATCCCTTCAAGTCCTCCAATAGTGCAACCAATCCATGACAAGATCCATAAGCCTCCTCGATTCATGTCGAAGGAAGACCCACTGCCAACTCCTGCAACAAATATGCAAAATTTTACATGAACATACATGACATGCTTAACACAAACAAATTCAATACACCAAATGATACTTACAAACTCGTGATGTGTAGTGTCATACTAGTTGCTACCCAAATGTGACGGTCCGATCGTATCTAGACGTGTGGCTGTCATATCTCGATGCTGGCGATATCGATTAGGAGTTTGCTATTGCTCATCGCGAATCATATCCTACTCCTCAACATCTAACCATACAGGTTTTGGTAATCCCACTCTGAAAGCATCATGAGCATCAGATCATCGATGGGACATAACCTCACGTGCTGTGTGCTGAATCCACTTTGAGCTAACAATAGGATGCCCATGTTTTGACCAGAACTCCTGATAGATCATCTTTGTGATATAATTTTTATGATCTTTATCCCGTTCACTCCATTTCAACATGACAAAGTATCCAAATTGTATGGAGCAAAGCTATCGTATATGCTAGCGCATGGCCTTTCTGGCTACATCCATCAATGGAGCTCCATCATGGATACTATACACCTTGGACTCATCATGGTCATGAGCATCCCAAGATGTATGTGGTGTACCATGTGGCATACCTACATCTGAGGTAATTGCTCTAGAAGTACAAGTGAGCAACACAATGTCCGTCGCACTACCTCCGGAACATCCACCTCCTCCATAGCCACCTGTAGATCAACTCTTGGAACCTCCTCCTCTAGAGCGTGACCTCAACCTATGGGACGGGCCAACACCTATATCACATTGAGATATCAAATGCACATGTCTACTACTAGAGCCACTAGGGAATGACTGAGAAGGTGGTCATGGTGGATTCATAAAGTCAAGAGACGTACCTCCGATGGGAGTAACCCCACCCACAAGAGTGATGCCGGTAGGAGTGACACCGATGGGAGTGATGAAGGTGGGAGTGAGGCCATAAGGAATGAAGTCGGGGGGGACTGCTACCGCGAGTGATCCAATACTGTGACACAACTGCCATATACACGGGAGGCAAACTCCAAGAACTGTTCCTCTATCATGGAATGTGGAGTGACTGGAGGATTGTCTCCCATCATGCTCTGTAACAAAAGAACTCAACTAATTAGTATACGATAATAAAGGTAATATAGAGAAATAGTAGTGTACAAAAGAACATAGAAAAAAAATTAACATGAATTAGTATGTACAAGTGTTTGATTCAAAAATCCTCTATTCTAGCATCCTCTTGGAGATCTGATGCACAGAGGTATCTATCTCTACATTGGTGACTTCTAGATCTCTTGGTATGCTAGCTTCTTTTTTATCATCATCTATTGCATCGTGTATCTTGTCTTCTTCAAAGACCTCTTCATCTCAGACAATGATCTCTTCTTCCTCGACTGCCGAATGAATCTCAGAGTCCACCACAAATGGACTTTCTTCTACATCTACGTTCTCACAAAATGTCTGCTACGTGGGGAGCTTGTAAAACAAATAGCCACTCTGGTTCTTTCGAATCCAACATAAAAACAACTTGCCCATAGTGTTTGAGAAGTACAAATGTATCTCTTTCATCCGTCCATAACTTTGTGGAATTGACTTGAAGCAAACCACTCTTATCCTGTCTCACTGTTGCATTTCTTCTAGAGGTGACTACTTTGAACCATTTCACATCAAAAACAAAGTAATCGAACTTCTTGAAGGATAGCTTCAAGATATCTTGAGTCACTCCACAATAATCTAGCTAGCCTTCTTGAGCATTGTCCTCTCTTGCCCTAGCTCTACTTTTTTGGAAAAAGTTCACCATCACCCCACTATAAAAAATAGACCTATTTTCGTCGATTCATGCAATCCAAAAGTGTCGTCCATGAGACCATAGTGCATTGTATTTAGAATACTCCTAATCACATCCCTTTGCAAGTTCTTCTTCTTCTTCAGAGATATCTTCACCCGCTGCCTTTGCTTGTGAAACCACTATATCTAGCCATCTGTTCGTTGGAAAGTGTGGGAGGTTGAAGACTTTCTGAAAGGGGTAAAAATTGAGTGGAACAATTCTTTCGAAACTGAGCTCTTTTCTTTGTGTTTGTCTCCTTGGCAAGCTCATACCTTTCTAACCACTTCTGCATAGGCTCAAAGTTAACAATGCAAAACTTCATTGCCTTCTCTTTGAAAGTTGCATCCACTTTTTTTTTTCATCCCTTTACCTTGAGGTTCATCGCCTACGAGACGAACATCTTCATCATCGCTCCATAAGCAAGGCATTTCTAGGTCCGACATGTGTAGAACTTAGTTATGAATACAAGAGACCCTTGTATGAGCCATCCCTCTCCCATGCTACCCTCTGGACATGTTCTCTGCCGAACAAACCCTTTTAATGTCTTCATGAAGTTCTCTAAGAAGAACATCCATCAACTATGGACAATTCCTTCTATTGCAACTTCATCTACCACATGCACCAGTAAATTAAGTTGAATTGTGAGAATACTTGTGGGAAAGTATTTCTCTACCATACAGACAACCTTTATCGCATTGAGTTTCGCACTCTCTATGCTATATCTATTTATCTCTTTAGAAGAGATCCACCGTACCAAGGAACTGATTTTATAAATGGTTGTTCGCACATCCTCCGAAAGATAATCTTTTAAAGCTACAAAGAGCTCACACTATAAAAACTTATGCCAATCATGAGACTTGAGCCCTCCAAGATCATTGTTTCGTGTGAAGGTAGTCTTTAGACACCTCATGCACCCAGTAGATGTCTGAAACTCTGAAATCATCTTCTTCATTTGTTGCTCTTCCATCCTGCGAAGCAGCCAAGGAGCTCTTGGTAACGACATTGTTCCGTTGGGCTTAGTAAGTTCCCACAACTGTTGGAAACAATATCCCATTGGTCAAAATTGTCCAAAGATTACATCATGTGATCAAAATTGTCCAAAGATTACATCATGTGTAGACTTGTTGGTCAAAATTGTCCAAGACTTACAGGATCTGTATATCTTTTGTATTAATCCCTATACACGCAACGGCATGGGTGCCTTGGTTCAAGGAAAGTCCTCCTATCCCACCCACCAAGGTTCGATACCCAGCAGGCGCAACGCGAAAGTTTTTATTTATCATGCTTTTTGGAAAGAAATCGACAAACGTGCAATGGATGTTTTTACGATTAACTGGTTGAGGAGCGGCTATGGAGTTCTTCTTGGAGAAGAAGAGTGTGCTCACACTCTTGCTTATGGAGAGGCTATTGGCAGCTTGGTGGTGTGGATCGGCCATTCACATGATGTATTTGAAGATTGTCTTCTACATGAAGATTTCAGTTTACTTCAAAGACATTGGATGGTGGTTAACATAAGATTTAAATCTTATGTTAAGAATTCAGGTACATATTCTCTTTATGAACACATGTACTACTTGGAGTTTATGGAGGCAGTAACATCCATATCAGGAGGAGTCCTATTTGATATAGGTACAAGAGAATCGGTACGTATATGCTTTATGCATATTTGGATGAGGTGTTAGAGAAGATATGTTCATATGAGTTTGAGGATTTCTGGCAGCAAACTTGTTAGCATTCTTTGCTACTTTTGTAAGTATGTGATCTTTTCACACACGTGTCTAACTTAGGGTCTTACATAGCCTAAGGTTAGATGAGGGTTTGTTGATTATCAGTTTTAGATTGATCCTTCCTCTTTCTATCACTCATATTCACTCTTCTACAACCTATCAGGTCACACATCTCATGTATATCCAGATTTATATTGTTGCTCTAGCACAATGGTGAGTACCAACGTGAGAAGACTCACCTCATAATTGTCAATCCGTGGAGACGTGAGGACTAGTATGAAGACTATGAGCAAGTGAAGGCACAAGTGCGTGAGTGAGAAGCACACAAGCATGCACACACATACACACACACGCGCACACAAGGCAAGAACAAGGAGAGGAACAATGGAGTTCTTTTCATTAATCAATAGGTCTCTTACATAAGCTCAATTCACTAACAATCTACCCCAAAAATGAGCTCTCTAGCTCTTTTTATAGTTTTTTGACTAGTTTTGGCCCTGTCCAGACCTAGTGTCCGGCCTAGTTAAAAATTAAGTTCCAGGGCTTATTTGAGGGCTCAAACGAAGTCTAAAAATTATGAAAATTGGTACGATGGTACTTCTAATACTCCTCAAGCTCGAGGACTCCTCGGCTTGCACAAAATGGAGTCTATTCTACCAAAAACGGGATTTACAATGTTTGTGTAGTGATTAAAATCACTTGAGTTGTAAATAATCCATGGGAAATGATTTGGCCTTGTTGCCATATTGTGCATGACTCCTCTGTTGCTTTGTATGCCAACACGCCCCCCTTCCTAGCGTCTGTCGCCCCTGACAGACCTTTGTTCTCTCGGGTGGTCGATATAATATTGGATGACATTGGTGGCCAGTTCATGTTCTCCTATCCTTAAGCCTCTTGCTAAATCAGCTTCCAATGCATCCCAATTTATTGCACCAGGGGTCTCTGGTTGCGGGGTGGTGTAGTACTCTGAGTACATTGCTTGTTCACAAGCAAAAAGTTGGAGCAGATGTGTTGGCTTTGGTGCGAAAATCTCCGAGTGATACTCCCAGAAACCTGATCTGAACATTTCTTCGAAGGTCTGTTTGTAGCAGGCAGGGAGGTATTTGATGCGTGCATGCCAGGCGTAAGCCACACGAATACTGGGGGTGGTGCTCATGTCATACACCAAATCGTAATTTCCATTGCTAAACCCCAGGAGACGTACCTGTGGTGCGGCTGCATTTCTAAAAGTCTTCAAGACTACTTGCATCATATCTAAGATTTTAAGCATCATTTGCGCTGCTACATCTTGCATGGGCTTCAAGCGCGGCATCCAGTGGCGAATGGTTCCCATCATATATGCTACCGACGGTGGTCCCTGTGGTGGCGCAATGTACGGGTAGTTCAGCCATTCCTTGCATTGCGCGTTGTTCTGTACCTTGATATTGAATGCCTTCCAAGACCTACGGCGTGGGACTGGACCGTAGCATGGATTGTATAGGAGGTGTAAAGGCGCGTTGTTCCATGTGCGTAGCATTTCTGGATATGTCTCTAGAAGTTTCTGCCGCCAGGTGGGTTGACGAATTTTGCCTTTTTGCACCTCTGGAGGAAGGTCTTCGGGTTGAAATTGGGTCGCAAAGGTAGGAATCTGACCCGTGACTCTTTGTATTTCTGCATTATAATCAGCCAAGATAATATAATACGGCCTGTATTGGAGTTCAGATGAGAGGATCAGGCGTCTCGATGACAGGTTCTTGAAGTAAGCCGATTGTAACACAGTTTCCTCTATGACCCTCATGGCCTGATTTTGCACTACTGTGCGCTCTTCGTGCGAACTCCCGATTTCCTCCACTTGACGTAGCCATGGGGGCCGTGGTGCCTCGAATGTGTCCTGAGCTTCTTCTGTTTGTTGGTCTCCTGGGAATGGTTGTGGATCGTATTCTTCGTCAAACGTTTGTTCCACAGGAATTTGCACAACTTCTTCATCCGTGGGAGCCTCTAGAGGGGAAGGTGGTCTCTCATATTGTAGTAGACGTGTTTGCAATTCAGTGACCTGTTTCTGGAGATCTTTTATGGCCTCTGCGTCTGTGAGAAGTGAAGCCGCTGAGGGGGTGGTTGTTGGTCCTTTTTGGTGTTCCTGCTTCAATTGTCCCAGTTCCTCCGATAGCTTATCATGTGCTTCAAGCAGCATGGCATAGTCTTCCAATATGATCTTGATATTATCGGGGGTCACTGCCTGGAACTTGGATGGGCTGATGGGTGCCCCCGGTGTGCTCTCAATAGCTGCCTCCAGGTTCTCTTGATTTTGTATTTGCAGGCGTCTATTCTCTTCCTGAGCGGCCGCAAGATGGCGTTTGAGTAGAGCCATATTTCTCTGAAGTTTTGAGTTGCGTTCCAGCTGTGTCCGTAGGTGACCTTCTACCACCTGTATCGCTTCCTGATCTGTATTCTGTAACTGTACCTCCAATATGCCATGAGCTTCTTGGAGAGTTTGGAACTGTGTGTGGAGGCGAGCATTTTCCTCCTCTAGTGCCGCGAGGCGGTGTTGTAGTGTCTCTGAGTGCTCGTGCAGGCGTTCGTTTTGTTGCTGGAGCTGAATGTAATCTGTCCTTAAATTTGATATACAAGCCAACATGGTGTCCAATGCATTTCCTATAGATGAGTGGGTGGTGTTTACAGTGGGAGATGCATGGGAAGGGAATTGGGGAAGGGGAACAG
This sequence comes from Ceratopteris richardii, assembly GCA_020310875.1. NCBI lineage: Eukaryota > Viridiplantae > Streptophyta > Polypodiopsida > Polypodiales > Pteridaceae > Ceratopteris > Ceratopteris richardii. Next base: position 44,608,393 of record CM035425.1, read on the forward strand.
TGAATGATGTGTCTATGGAAGTCGTGTGTGTGAGTGAAATTGGTGGAGGGGGAATGGGAGGAGGTGAAATCGTGGGGGGAGGTGCTGTGGGTGGTGAAATGTCCATACCTTCAGGAGTGGGTGTGAGTGTGGGGTCTGCCATATAAATTGGGATGGTAGGTGGTGTGTGTGTGGAAGTGGTGAATAGATGCGAAGTGGGGTGGGGAGCTGAAAAGACAGGAAATGGTTGAGACCCTGGTTGAAAAGCTCTAGCCAGGAGGTCATGGAGGGATTGTAGAAATGGAGAGAGAGGGGTCGGGGGTTGAGGTCGTAAATTTGAGGAGGGCGGGAAGGGTTGCATGGTAGCAGGGAAACCCATGAATGTGGATCTAGGGTCAGGATGACCTATGGCTGAGGGCATGGGGGATGGTTGCCCTAGGGTAGGCTCTAGGAGCGGTTCGGTGGATTGTGTAGTGATGGGGGTTGCTTCAAAGATTGGGTTATCAGTGGTAGAGAATAGGGTGGAACTAGAGATGGGAGTACGGAAGATGAAGGTTGGGTCGGTGGGTTGAGTGGTCGAGGTGATTTCCACTGTTTCTGCTCTAGGAGGTGATGGTGGGGGTGTGGGTGGTAGTGGCTCGGTGGACTCCTCATGGGTGACTGGGTGCTGTTGGCTAGCCGTTTCGGTTGCTTGGGAGGTTGTCCTGATAGGTTCAGATGTAATAGTTGGCTCTTCTGCAGTTGTAATGGGAATTTGGATATTCTTACCTGAGCGTGGTCGTGTCTGGAACCTTCGTGGGTCATATTGAACTGGAGACCTCCGAATGGCAGTGCGCACTGCTTCCACTACCCCATATGTTTCTGCCATCAATAAGAGACCTTCCCTATACTCTGAGTCAACTCCTGCTTCTTCCAACAACTGAGTCATGAGTACTCTGCTACTCTGTTCGGTGAGTAGTTGTTGCGATCGTACTCTTTCCATAATCTGATACAGCCTTCGGAGTTCTACTGTATAGGCTGGGGCTTCAGTGGTCTCCTCTTCATACGCTCCTTCTTCTTCTAGGTGTCCTTGTTGTTGACCTTGCTGAGCGTCACTCCAATGTACATGTCGACCGTCTGTAGACTTTCTTCTTCTTCGTGAGGATGTGCCTTGCTCCTCTGCCTCTGAATAAAACTCCACATCAGAGAATTGTGTACTTTGTAGGAATGCTTCGAAGTCCTGGGGGTCCATTCCTTCAGCATCTCCAGTGGCAGCAAATTCGAATTCAGGTGGAACAGGAGGAGCCGATGGGGTAGCTTGTGTCGTAGTTTCAGATCCCGACCTGGGTATCCTAATGGTAAAGGGAGGTACAGTGGCCTCCCGTCGTGGCGATACCTCCGGAGTAGTCAGAACTTCCCTTGTCTGGAAACAAGGAATCGCACCCCTCATGCGCTTGGATTGATGTGTGGACGTCTTGAGCCTTTTAAACATTTGTAATTGTGCCCAAGTTAAGGCACGTTCAATGGGGACATCGTATGCTAGGCACCGGTAAATAATGCGTGTGATTGCACAGCATCCGTTCACCACTAATTTCCTAGAAGACCGTTTGTTTGCTTCATACAATTGATCTATAATCCATACCGGTAGCTTAATGGGTAACGCACCTGCTTCCGCTAAGTAGAGAGCGAACCAGATTCTCTTGTGTGGTTGTGTGAATCGGTCTTGGCCGGGAAAGGCGAAATGTTGCATGCACATGCGGAGAGGGATGGACACATTTGGGGTGAGTGCTGCCATGTCTTTAAGCTTCAATAGTTTCCTATCCTTCATGTTAGTGGGAACAAGAGCATCCTTTTCAGAGGGTACATGCGTGCCGTGCATATTCAAGGCGTCGCTTACCAACTCCACAGTAAGTTCAAATCTCTTCAACTCGTTGTTGCCCAGCAAGGAGGGAAGAACAAATGATCCGGGTTTGTCCTTTTCTTCATTAGCTTGTAATGTGGAGACCAAATAGTAACATCGGAGGAGATCGGGTTTAGGTAGTGGGGCTTCAAAGTATTCTGCCAGCCCTGCTCGTTGCCATATGGTCTGGAGATCCTCGGTGTTCTGTAAAGTCTCGAACTCCTTCGAGAAAAATTGGAATCGAACCCATGATCTGTCATACTCGCACTTAGATTCCCATATATACTTGGCCTCTCCTAATGGACCTGGCATGCCATTGAACCAATGAGAATTGGCATGGACTCTTTCCGTGATCCTTGTAGGTGGATCCGGCACCGGGATTTGCTGAAGGTGCTGCAGCTCCACTGGTCGTTCAGTTGGTGGCACATCCACAGGTAGACTATCCACATCAATTCCTGCAGTAAGTATCCCTACTTGTGAGCCCGAACTTGTCGCTTCTGCCATTTTACTTCTTGTCTTCTGATTCCGTGAGAATATAGAATCATGTGTTAACATCGTAATGGACAGAATAAATCCGTTGTTGTCCCCGTCACAACATTAACATGAGGTAGATGGTGAGTTAGTGGTTAGTAAGTGCACGAAGACAGTGTGTGTAGTTAATGCTTGGGTATTCCTAGGAGACTAATGCAGTTAGTAAGTGGGGTGAATTTACAAATTGGGGTCGGGGGGTTTATTACAGGTCTTAAGCTGCCAAATGCAGTGGATGGGTTTTTCCCTTGGTTTCGTCGAGACGCTAGAGAACATTATAGGTGTGTCAGCTTGAACATGAGGCCTTTTAGGGACCCATTTACAAATGATTCTGTTCGTGCTCATGGGCCTTAGTGTGTTCGTGAGTGTTGAAAACGAGTGGATGCCGGTTGTGCGAGTGAATGGGTTACGCTGTATAGGTTGTGGCTTCGGCGTAGCTATTTGCGCCCGCAAGCAAGCCTTAGGCACCCAAATTTGTCTTGATTGTGGGCTAGCCTTCATCGACTTCTTGGGCACCCAAATAGATTTCACGTTAGCAGAAGAATTTCCGAAAGACTTCTTATTAGTGTCGTGTTGTTGGTTACTAATAAGAGGCTTTGCCCGTGTGGTTGGCTTGAGTGCAACCGGGTGTTCGCCTTTCCGCACCCACACTTGTTTCACTTGCTGGGACATTTTGCTGCGCAGGTACTTTGGATCCCTGACATAGGTAGTACTCTGCTTCTTCTGCCTTTGATCCACCTTTGGTTGTTGCCTCCTTCTGGCCTTTGGAAAAGAAGGGAGTTCCTTTGCATCCCTGACTCCTTTTTTGCGAATATCATTCCTTTGCAACACATAGTTTTGGACAAGAACAACATGGTCATCTTCATGTGTATTCCTGGAAGGACCAGGAGTCTGTGCCTTTCCTAGTTCCTTGAGTGCTCCATTATCTAACTCTACTGTAATTCGACTATGATTGACCCAAACCTGAAGAAGTCCACTTCTTAAGTTTAAGTTGACTGCTTGGTCATAGATCCAATCTTGACCCAAGACAAGAGGTTCAGTGAGATCCTCGTCTTGACACACTAGTACTTTAACTGTTATAGCCTCATCATGAATATAGAGGGGAAGTTCCACCTCGCCCATGCAAGAGGTTTCCACGCCTCCCAATCCTATGAGATACGCTTCCACAGGATTGACAGTTAACCGCAACTCTTGACAGTAAGACAATTTAACAGCACTAGTGGCTGCACCTGAGTCAATCAAGGCTCTTACGGTCCTTGCACTCTTTCCTTGTCCTATATCTAGGGTTATGAAAGGACGTCGATCAATTATCCTATGCGAGCTTGTTCCTGCGACTTCACACATGGCCATAGGATATCCTTGATCTGCATAGTCATCTGTTCTAGTCTGATCTCGGCCTTGCCTTCGTAACTTCATCCTTCTGATGCGTTCTAAAGCTTCTGCTTGAGCTTCTTCTCGAATTCGCTTTTCTTCCTCTTTGCGTTTCTTAGCAGTGTTGAGTCGACTGAGCATTTCCTCCGTGAGGGGTTCCTGATACAACTTGACTCTGCAACCGCTAATATAGTTTGGGAGAATATCACCTTCTAACGTGGCTAATTGTACTGCTCCACTCGTGGAGATCCTATTGATAATCATAGGTCCGTAGCCTCTCTTTTCTAGCTTCCTTGCGTGTTGTTTCAGTGTATAGACTAAAACTAGATCTCCTGCTTTCAAGCCCTTATCCTTCACATGGGCATCGAAATATGCCTTCTGTCTCTTCTTAGCTGCATATATTCCTGTAGCTGCTCTCAGTCTTGTTTCTCCTAATCGTTCAAGGTCAAAGATCCTAGAGGAGAGTTCATGACCTGTCCATTCGTGCTCTTGTGCTACTCTCAACGTAGGAATCAGGAAATCCAAGGGTAGCACAACGTTTTGGCCGAATACCATCTGAAAGGGGGTGGCTTGGAGTACCGTTTTGTAGGCAACTCGGTATGCCCAAACAGCATGGTGTAGCTGTTTGTCCCAATCAGAGCGTTTAGTGTTCACTAATTTCGTCAGTACATTGCATAAGATCTTATTAGTGCTCTCAGCTTGTCCATTAGCTTGAGGGTGATAGGGGGCAGACTTCTTGTGTATTACCAAGAATTCTTGGAGTAGATTTTCAATCACTTCATTTAAGAAATGAGTGCCTCTATCACTTACAAGCTCTATAGGTAGCCCGTATCTTGTGAATACATTCTCAAACAAGAATTTGGCAGTTGTTTGAGCATCGTTCTTTGTCGTAGCCTTTACCTCTACCCACTTGGTGAGATAATCTGTTGCAACAATGATGTATTCCGCATGAGAACCTTTAGCTGAGGGATTAATAGGACCTACGAAGTCTATTCCCCACTTAGAGAATGCACGTCCACCCATCATAGGTTTCAGTGGCATCTCATCTTTGCGTATAGGATACTGAGTCCTCTGACAGACATCACACCGTTTCACATAGGTATGTGCATCCATGTGAAGGGTAGGCCACCAGAAACCCGCAAATAGTATTGCCTTGATCACCCGATCCGGTCCAAAGTGTCCTCCTGCTACACCTTGGTGAGCAGTTTCTAAGATCTTAAGATATTCACTTTCATGGACACATAGCCTCAGGTAACCATCTTTACCACGCTTGTATAGATTATCACCAATGAGTGAGTAATCCAAGGCTTCTTGTTCTAAACTCCTTTTCCTAGCCAGAGTCATGTCTGGAGGGAATGCTTTCGTCCTTAGGAAGGATACTAGTGGTTCACTCCAATCTGGCACAATGGATACTTGATACAGAGTGGCATGTTCCACTGGTGGTTTAGTGCAACAGATTGGGCATTCCTTGCACCACTTTTGGACATCCGCTTCCATAGTTGGCCAATGCACTCCGAGTCTCTTTAGGGTCTGTAAAGTTCGTTGCTTTGAGTAGTGTTGCTCTAACGCACCTACATGTGCTAATTGCAACCATTTAGCGTACTCATCCTCTTCTACGCAACAAGCCAAGATCCCTTGATCTGTGTGCTTGTACATACTTCCTGCCATGATGTTGTACTTTTGGGCTTTTACAACCTCTCTATTTCGTGTGTTTACCACTGAATGGTTAGGCCCGTATGTCAATGTGAAGAGAGATGGTGGATGCAATCCAAAGATGAGTAGGTGCCGCTTCAACCAGCTTCACACCAGCCAATTGAGACTTCAGAGTTAATTAGTAGACCCTTTGAGCTTCCTAAATCCACCAAAATATCAGCCAAGTACTTTGGAACATGTATCCCAAAAGTTTAAGTCAAGACCGACAAGTTGCGAAATGACTAGCTCCCAAAACTTGCTATTTTTGGACATACACCTGCTGGAAAAAATGAACAGTGCTCTCAACCTGGAAGGAATTAGAAAAATTCCTTTTGGGCATAGCAAATAGACTTAGCAAGCTTCCTATTCCAAGTTAAAACACTTCAAATGATGGACTGAGCACTGAGAACAAGTTTCATCAAGTTCTGGAACATTCCCACAATTCTCGGGGCTCTGCAGAGATAGACCAGTAAGCAGTAAAATGCAGATATCTCCAAAAGTATAAATCCAATGACCTTGAAAATTTATATGTAGAAACTAGACAGTGAGAGCTATCCAACGCACTTTAAAACACTGAAAAATGTTCAGTAAAACTCGAGATATGACCTTCTGAAGTTACTGCTCTGAGTGAGTATAGCAGAGAACAAAACAGAGAGGTAGATGATAATAAATGTATAGATTCACATATGATTACAACCACATTGGCAATGAATCTTTGCACAATGGGAGTAGAATGATAGAGCTATGGAGTAAGCTCTTCAATCTCTACAAAATGACATGAAGTGGTCACGTACAAGGCTTGCTAATCGCCTCTTCCTTCTTGCTCCTTTTATAGCTATTCTTGGAGGGAGTTTTGAATTCGAATTCGAATGGCTCCACCTAAAAGTGATCCCCAAAGTTAGGAGAGATTCCCTCAGCTCAAAAATTCGTGATTTTGGTAGTTGGAGCCACGAATTTGCTTTTACATCATGGATGAGGTAAGCCATCCTTTTACTTTTTTCTTTTTCCATTTACAAGAGATAAAATGTACTCTTTTACAAGAGGTGTTCACATGACTACTCATGTGACTTACAAATGAGGATAATATCAAGCATATCAAGCATGTAGGCTTGGGCAAAATGCACCAACAGCTCCCCCTCAAGCCTAACATGCTTGGCCTCCAAATAAGTCTTCAATTGTCCTTGATTTCCTGCAAACCAATCATCAACTTGAATCTACTTAATTTCGTACCATCAAGAGCTTTCGTCAACATGTCTGCACATTGCATATCTGTAGAGACGTAGGATAGTTGAATATCCTTGCTCATTAGCTTCTCCCTTACATAATGGTAGTGGACTTCAATATGCTTGGTTCTAGCATGGTATACCGGATTAGCTGCTAGATGTAGTGAGCTTGTGTTGTCACCAAAAATGTGAGGTGTTGAAGAATGAAGTCCAAGATCTGTGTACAAAGATTTTAACCACATGATTTCTTGAGTTGCATTAGCCAAACCTCTATATTCAGCTTCAGTAGAAGATAATGCCACGGTTGGTTGCTTCTTCGATGACCAAGAAATGATTTTTGAACCTGCAAATGATATATACCCTGATGTGCTTCTTCTATCATCTTTAGATCCGGCCCAATCTGCATCTGAGTAGACCTTTAGCTCAATATCTGAAGTATATGAATAGAACAAACCTTCATTCATGGTCCCCTTTAGGTACTTGAGGACTCGCTTGGCCGCTTCCATATGTGGTCTTCTCGGCTTATGCATAAACTGACTCAATATACTAACACTATAGCATATATCCACCCTTGTGAGTGTTGCATAGTTCAAACTTCCAACCAAGCTTTGATAGCTTGTGATGTCTTCAATTGGCTCTCCTTCATAAGCACTAAGCTTATGATTTTGCTCCATAGGTGTACCTGCACACTTTGTATTTTCCATCTTGAACTTGACGAGCATGTCATGGACATACTTCCTTTGTGTGATGTATATACCTGAATCTGTGTAGATCAACTCCAATCCAAGAAAATAAGTGAGTGGTCCGAGGTCACTTATTTTGAACTCCTCCTTCATTTGACTCTTTACCTGTTTGATTCCTTCAAGATCATTGCCTGTGATAATAATATCATCAACATACACACATAAATAGATCACTTCAGATCCATTCCTCTTTATGAACAAAGAGGTATCCGCCTTGCTAGCTTTGAATCCTTGGTCCTGCAAATAAGTAACCAATCTGAAATTCCAAGCTCTTGGAGCTTGCTTCAATCCATACAAAGCTTTCTTTAGTTTGCATACATAGTTAGGATGATGTGCATCCTCATATCCAGGAGGTTGTGCCATATACACTTCCTCAGAAATCCATCCATTCAAGAAAGCATTCTTTACATCAAGTTGATAAAGATTCCAATTTCTAGATGCAGCAAGACTTATGAGAACCCTAATTGTAGGCATTTTTGCAACAGGAGAGAAAGTCTCCTCATAATCAATACCATGGGTTTGAGCAAACCCTTTAGCAACTAACCTTGCTTTGTGTCTATTTATACTTCCATCTGGATTCCTCTTGATTTTGTATATCCATCGAGATCCGATTATCTTCATAGATGGCTTGTTAGGTACAAGCTCCCAAGTGTCATTCTCCTTCAAGGCTTCCATTTCTTCATCCATTGCATCTCTCCAAGCTTTCTTGCTTTGTGCTTCTTCGAATGTGGTAGGTTCTTCATTGGTTGAATCCTTTGCAATGTAGATTGAGTGCTTGGTGACCAAAGAAGTATCATAACCAAACCTCTCTGGTTTCTTCTTCTCCCTCGAAGACCTTCTAAGTGGTTGATGTGAGCTCTCGGGTCCATATGTAGCATCCTGCATCTTTGCTTTACCTTTGTTCTTCCATAGCTTTAGTCTTTCCAAGTCTTCTAGGTCAATCTCCGAATCACTTTCTTCAATCTGCTTTGGCTCCTTTGGTTGAAGTGATGGAAAATCTTCATCCAAGTCATATGGCAGCTTCACTTTCCTGTCATCATCAAACCATGATTTGTTTTCATCAAAAATTACATCTCTACTCACAGAAAATCCTTTATTGGTTGGATTGTACAATCTATATCCTTTTTGGTTTTGATCATAACCAATGAATACACACTTCTCTGCCTTGGGATCCAATTTCCCTCTTACTTGAGAAGGAATGTGAGCATAGGCTAAGCATCCAAAGATTTTACAATGCTCTAGACTAGGTCTTCTTCCATTCCACACTTCATATGGAGTGGTTCCATCTAGTGACTTAGATGGAAGTCTATTTATGAGATATGTGGCTGTCGACACAGCCTCTGCCCATAGGTAGTTCGGCAATCCCTTTTCGTTGAGCATGGACCTTGCAGCTTCGACGATAGCTCTATTCCTCCTCTCTGCTACACCATTGAGTTCGGGTGTATACCTTGTAGTGACTTCCCTTTTAATGCCTCTTTCATGCAAGAAGGCATCAAATTCAGAAGAGAAGTATTCTCCTCCACCATCTGATCTAAGTCTTTTCAAAGTCCTACCTGTTTGATTTTCAACAAGAGCAATATACTTCTTAAAGCAATTAAACACTTCATCCTTGTGCTTCATGAAAAACAGAATGGTCCACCTGCTACAATCATCTATGAAAGACACATAATATCTTGAGCCTGATATAGATGGCTCCTTACTTGGACCCCACACATCCGTGTGCACTAGATCCAAAGGATTTTGATACATATATCCTTTCTTATTGAAAGGTTGTCTATGAGCCTTGCCGAGTTGACAAGCTTCACACTTATAAATCATGTGTTGCCTTGTGATATTAGGCAAACCAAGTACACTTTGGTCCCTGCAAATCTGTTTGAGTGTCCTCTCACCAATGTGAGCAAGCCTTTTGTGCCATATCTCCAACTCTGTTAGAGTTTGAGATCCATAGCTAAACAAAGCTATGTTCTTTGTATCTTCCACTTCAAAAGTGAAAAGCCTTCCTGTCTTTTCTCCTTTGGAAATCCTTCGAAAGCCTTGCCTTGGGTCTTCAACATATGCTCCAAATCGATTGAATCTAACCTGCAATCCTTTTTCAACAATCTGTCCAACACTTATTAAATTTTTGGTAATTGTAGGGACATACAAGACTTTGCTTAAGAGGTTCATATTCCCATCTGATGTCTTCACATTACCTATCTTCTCCACTGAGTGCTTTGTGTCATCTCCTGTCTGCACTTCATGCTTGTTATGAGGATCTTCCAAATCAGAAAGTAAAGCCACATTTCCTGCTACATGGTTCGAGCATCCCGAATCAATGTAAAATATGTGATCATCATCCTTACCCTTCTTCGTTGATAGATTCATAATCAATAATGAATCTTCTTGACTTTGGTCCTCTGCATAGTTATTGTAATCTCTTCTTCCTCTATGGCCACTTTGATAGTTGTTGTTGTTGTTGTAATTGTTGTTGTAGTAGTTGTTGTTGTAGCCTCCATTGTACCTGCCTCTATTTGATCCATAGCCACCTCTATTGAATCCTCTTCCTCTTGAGTTCCTCGGGTTCCTGAAACATTCTTCAGTAGTATGGTTAGATAAGCCACATATGTTGCAAGGTTGAGATGATTGGAATCTCCCCCTGCCTTGCTTTCCACTTCTGCCTCTTCCTCTAGCTCGTCCTCTACCTGCAAAGTTTGCTTGGAAAGAGCTTCCTTCATCTTCATTCTTTCTATTCTTTGACTTGTCCTTGACCTTAGCTTTATCAGAATATAAGGCAGAAGTTTGATTACCTCTTGAGGACTCACCACCTTTGCTAATCTTTGCTTCATGAGTGAAGAGTTGGCCCATGAGTGTGTTGAGGTCGGGTACATGCATATCCATGTATAAATCCATGGCTGTTGTGAATGACTCCCACTTGTCGTCTGCTTTGATTCCATTCATGATTTGTCTTATGATTTGCTCCTCTTCAATTACCTCTCCAATGCTTCCAAGTTGGTCGGAAATCTCCTTCATCTTTGTGACATAATCAGTCACATTTTGCTTCGGGCTTTTCTTCATTGTTGTGAACTCCATCCACAATTGGTTCTTCCTTGCACGAGTGTTGGAAGAGAAGAAAGAAGCAAGTGCATTCCAGGTTTCTCTTGATGTCTTGCATCCCTTGACATGAGGTAAAAGAAAATCAGAGATTGAGTTTAGAATATAGGACCTTGCAAGTGCATCCTTCGAACACCAATTCGAAAGTCCTTCCACTTCTTCATGTGATGGTTGCCCTTTGTTCCTCATGGTTGGCATTGCTTCATCTCCGGATATGAATCCATATAGATTCCTCCCTTGAAGGTAAGCCTCCATCCTTAGAGACCATGCCGGATAGTTGTTTCGATCCAATTTGTCAATTGTTGATGGAAATCCATCTCCCATGTTGCTTGACTATGCTCTGATACCACTGTGAAGAGAGATGGTGGATGCAATCCAAAGATGAGTAGGTGCCGCTTCAACCAGCTTCACACCAGCCAATTGAGACTTCAGAGTTAATTAGTAGACCCTTTGAGCTTCCTAAATCCACCAAAATATCAGCCAAGTACTTTGGAACATGTATCCCAAAAGTTTAAGTCAAGACCGACAAGTTGCGAAATGACTAGCTCCCAAAACTTGCTATTTTTGGACATACACCTGCTGGAAAAAATGAACAGTGCTCTCAACCTGGAAGGAATTAGAAAAATTCCTTTTGGGCATAGCAAATAGACTTAGCAAGCTTCCTATTCCAAGTTAAAACACTTCAAATGATGGACTGAGCACTGAGAACAAGTTTCATCAAGTTCTGGAACATTCCCACAATTCTCGGGGCTCTGCAGAGATAGACCAGTAAGCAGTAAAATGCAGATATCTCCAAAAGTATAAATCCAATGACCTTGAAAATTTATATGTAGAAACTAGACAGTGAGAGCTATCCAACGCACTTTAAAACACTGAAAAATGTTCAGTAAAACTCGAGATATGACCTTCTGAAGTTACTGCTCTGAGTGAGTATAGCAGAGAACAAAACAGAGAGGTAGATGATAATAAATGTATAGATTCACATATGATTACAACCACATTGGCAATGAATCTTTGCACAATGGGAGTAGAATGATAGAGCTATGGAGTAAGCTCTTCAATCTCTACAAAATGACATGAAGTGGTCACGTACAAGGCTTGCTAATTGCCTCTTCCTTCTTGCTCCTTTTATAGCTATTCTTGGAGGGAGTTTTGAATTCGAATTCGAATGGCTCCACCTAAAAGTGATCCCCAAAGTTAGGAGAGATTCCCTCAGCTCAAAAATTCGTGATTTTGGTAGTTGGAGCCACGAATTTGCTTTTACATCATGGATGAGGTAAGCCATCCTTTTACTTTTTTCTTTTTCCATTTACAAGAGATAAAATGTACTCTTTTACAAGAGGTGTTCACATGACTACTCATGTGACTTACAAATGAGGATAATATCAAGCATATCAAGCATGTAGGCTTGGGCAAAATGCACCAACAGTCAATACTGGTACCAATGGCTTAGCCCACTGCGGTACAACTTCCAAATTAAACAAGTAAGCATCAGGAAGGTCATCTGACACTCCTTGTGGGGCTTCTCCCGATGTGAGCCTAGAGAGGTGATCTGCTCTCAAGTGAGTCCTCCCTTTCCTTACCACAACCTCAAAATCATATTCCATTAGCAAGAGAAACCATCTCACTAATCTTCCTGTATTGCATGGCTTGTTTACGAGATATAACAATGCTTGATGGTCAGTAAAAAATTTAAACTTATTTGCAAGAAAATAGTGTCTAAATTTCTTAACTGCATATACCATGCCTAATCCTTCTCGCTTTGTAGTGGTGTAATTCCGTTCAGCCGCATTCAATTGTCTACTGGCATAGGCAATTGGAAGATCCATATTACCTTCACCAGTAGGTTGAGCAAGTACACACCCAATGGCATAATTGGATGCATCCACGTGAACATGGAATGGCTTATTCCAATCTGGTGTGGTCAAAATTGGTGCTGAACATAATCTTCGTTTAAGCTCCTAAGGAATTCTCACATTCATCCGTCCACTCAAAGTTTGTCAGAAGTCCGTACATGGGCTTTGCAATGACAGCATACATGTGTATAAATCGTCGATAATAACCACAATGCCCCATGAAAGCTTGTACTTCCTTGACATTCTTTGGCCTAGGTAGCTCTGCTATGGCTCTCACTTTTTCTTCGTCGGTAGATATGCCATTCTTTGACACTATGTGTCCTAGAATCTTGCCTTGCCTGACCATAAAAACGCACTTTTCTGGGTTCAGGCAGACTTGATATTCTCTACATTTGTCAAAGATTTGTCTGAGCTCAGGGATATGGGTTTGCCTAATGTTGGAATGAGCACAAAGATCATCAACGTAGACTTCTAAACTCTTCCTCAGGAACTCCTTAAACACATGGCACATCAGCCTCTGGAAGGTAGCTGGTGCATTGGTAAGCCCAAATGGCATTACTCTAAAAGCAAAAATGCCCCATTCTGTGGCAAAGGCTGTCTTATGCTGATCCTCTGGAGCTATGGCTACTTGATTGTAGCCCGAAAATCCATCAAGGAAGCTGTACACTTCCTTGCCTGCCACTCTTTCTAGGAGATGTTCTGTGATGGGAAGCAGATAGTTATCTCGAATTGTGGCTGCATTAACCTTTTTCAAGTTAATGCACACACGCAGCTTGCCATTCTTCTTGGGCACCACTACGATGGGGGATACCCATTCAGTGTGCTCAATTTCATAGATAAATCCAGCTTCAACCAATCTATCTATCTCTTCTTTGATCTTAGCAGCGTAATTATCGTTATAAGTATAGGGCTTTTGCTTAGAGGGTTTAGCATCTGAGGTCATGGGGATAGTGTGTGAGCATATATCGGGGTCAACACCTTTCAAATCCTTGTAACTCCAAGCGAATACATCTCTGTATTCTCTTAGCAAGGCTATCAACACATGCTCTTCTTCCTCTGTTAGGTCATGGCCTATGTACGTGCATCTCTCCTCTCCTTCTTCTAGGGCCACTACTATTTTCTTGGTGGTTTCTTTGTTATCATAGGCCTCTCCTGATTGTGCCTCTCGTTTAGGCATTCTTATCATGACTCTCCTGTCATCTATCTCATACTTCTTAAAATTTTCTGGGACCTCAAACAAAGATTCTTCCTCTTCTGGTGAGGCTTCTCTCTTTTTTCGTTTCTTTCCTTCTTCCTTCGGGGTCACATGTGTTGCTAATCTTACATCATTTATAATCTCTCCATGCCTCTGGGGTTGAAATTCTACTTCATAGAAGTATTCTTCATCTGATGCAAATGGTGGGTCCATAATGATTGACTCTAGATCGGAGTCACTTGCATCCTCAAATGCATCAGGGCTAGGTTCGCATTCTTCTAGAACTGCCTCTCCCATGATTGGCTCTATGGAGAAGACTGAAATGTCATAGCCATCCTCATCACAGTGAGGTGTCCATTGTTCTTCATTGATGGCTACGTCCATTGTTGCTAAAATTTCTGCCCAACCGTGAGGTTCAAATTCTTCGTCTGGAAAAACTACAGGTGCATAGGCTGGGTCTTGGATTGATCTATGGGTTTCTTTCGCACCTACCTCTCTGGCTTTCTCTCTCTTCTCTTCTTCTACTGCTACCTTGCACATCCATAAGTGAGTGTCTTCATGCATCCATGAGGATCCAGACCCTATGGAATGCACCGATTCTGTATCATCTTTGGCTCTATGGATGGGATTCCATTGGATAGGAGGGACATCTCTATGAGAATAATCCTTGAGATTGACTTTGGTCGTAACACCCAAGTGTTGCAAATACAAGGAGTTGGTTCCCCAATCCTGTACCACTTGCAACTGTCGCATAAATGGTCTTCCCAAAATCATCTCATAGGCATGATTTTTGCTGAAGTCACATATGGCAAATGTATGCTCAAACTCGACACCACAAGTGGTGAGAGTTATTCCTTCTAGCAATCCTAGGGGTCTCTCTATGTGACCATCGGCCATTTGCAATTTCATTCTCGTTGGCCTGAGTGCCGGCTTGCCCCAACGCTTCCATAGGGAAGTAGTGGCAATTGCAACTCCTGCACCTGAGTCCAAAATTGCCTTGGTGGTGTACTCCTGGTAGGTGATGGGAAGATAGGTGTTCCCTTCTTCACCTTCACACATATCTCCTATCTTATCCAAGGGAATTTCTGGCACTGTCCTATGGGATCCTACCTGGGAACGAGGTTTTGCTATCTCTGGTACTTGTTTGGCTACATGTTTCCATAATTCAGGTCTAACCTTGAGTAGTTCTTCTAACTTGAGATTACACTGCACGTTAGTGTTCTTCACTACCTCTGTGTTCCTAGGTATGACTGAATCTTCGTTTCTTACCATGAATGTAGGTGCTCTCATACAGGTGGACTTTGCTTCCCATGGTCCTGTGAAGTGGGGTAACTCTTGTATGGAATTAGATTCAAAGTCCAATCTCTCGTGAGATTGAGTACTCTCATGCTCCCCGTAAATAGATGGGATGTCTTGTGGGAATTGGTCGTGTGCATCATCCACAAGTTCAAAGGGAGGGGCGACTTCACTTTCGTTATCCCATTTGTCTTCTTGAATCTCTCGTAGGAAGTCTGGTGCAAACCGATTCATAGAAGAAGAAGTGTCTGGCTCCGTAGAATTAGGCGCATAAGCAACCTGGGAAGGAGGGCTTATTCTATCGTTGGCTCTCTCCTCGTTCTCATAGATGGCTGGAGCACAAGCTTCCTGGGGAGGGTTACTTATTCTATTACTTTTCCGAACAGGCTCATACGCTCCCTGAGAAGGAATGTAGGCAACCTGTGGAGGTACGCAAGCTTTCGAGGGAGGCTCATGTGCCTTTTGGGGGGGGAAGATAAGCTTCTTGAGGAGGCACATGGGCTTCCTGAAGAGGCTTGCTTATCCGTTCTCTTGCCCTTTCCTTTCTTTGAGGGGCAGGTTCCTTTTCTGATTGTGCAACTAGCCTCTCTATTCTTTCTAAGGAGGGGAGGTTGTCTGGTTTAGTGGAATTGGCCACATAAACTTCCGATGGGGGATGGTTCATGTTTTTGCTTGCTTTATCTTTTTCTTGATTTTTTTCTTCCTTGGCAGATCTTGCAATTATTCCCTCTAACTTCTCTAGGAATCCATCCAAGTGTGATTGCGTCTTGGCTGAGCCCGAGTAATTGAAAAGGCGACGGCTTCAAACATAGTCTGAGCCAATGCAACCATTTTCGCGCACAGCTTGGTTCTTTCTATCTCTAGGTCAGCTCTGGGATAGCACTTGTCATGATCCGTGATGTTTGGCCCTTCTTGGATTCTGGCCTGATATGCTTTAAGCATCATGTCTATGTCTTCAGGAGTGGGATCAGCTAATACTGATCCTGTTTGGGGTATTGGGTGGGTTACGTGGGGTGTCTTAGAGGGTGGAGGGATGGAGGGTGATGGGGATGGTAGCGGTGGGAATGTGTGAGAGTGCGGTTGAGATGTGATCTCTATGATTTTAGCCTTGGTTTCTCGTAGACTTTCCTCAAGTTCACTCATCTTCTTTGCCCATTGCCTTTTCATGCGTTCGCGGCTATCTCTCCAAGCTCTTGTTCTCTTTTTATTTTGGCTCTCAGTATCGCTAGCGTCTGGGCACTTTTCCTTGCCTACCCCTTGGTTTTGCTGCACTGCTTGAGCTCTCGTGACCACCTGTACGGGTGCAGTGGAAGTAACACTTCCGCTGGAATCTACCACTAACTCAATAACATTGATAGGCGTGATCTTTGGCATATTATTGGGGTTCTTTGGGCAATCTCGTAAGAGATGCTCTTTTCCACAATCTTGGCAAAAGCCTTGGATCGTCACTGACTGGTTTTGTGTAAGTGGAGGTAAGGGGCAATCACGAATGAGGTGATCTCCTTGGCATCTGTAGCACGGTCCTCTTGGGAATGGAGGTCTTACTTGCCTAGGTTGAGGCCTAGGGTTGGGGTTTGTATACATGACGTTCGTGTAATCTGACTCCCAACTAGGTTCGTTTGTCTCTTCGCTATAATAGGACTCACCATGCTCAGGAGACTGCATGTAGTAGGCCTGGGGGCTATCGACATGTGTAGAATCAAAGCTATGGTCACTCGGGTCACTTTCAGAAAGCAAGGATGTTACAGGGACTATAGCTCTATTCAGGTTCTCTTCTGCAGCAGTATACTTTACCGGAATCACATTAGCTGGGGCTGGGGGTTGTTGTGCTAGCACAGGCTGAGGCCTTTGTTGGTTTTGATATTGAGGTTGGAAATTTTGTTGTAGCCTGCCATATGGTTGTGGAGGGTACGGGTTCTGGTATCTTCCCTGCTGAGGGTATGGCTAAGGGTGGGGTTGCCTAACTGCCTGCTTGTTGTATGGGCAATCTTGTGCGGTGTGATTGGTGTATCTCCGTTCTATGGTGCAGTACTGGCTACTAGGATTTACTTGGGGCTGAGCCATAATGGGGCAGACATTCGCCATGTGGTCACCACCACAAGTGTAGCACCTTTTCACAGGGGCAAACCTTGGGATTTGTTTACTAGTTACCCCTAATTTCAGAGCTACTTTCTCTGCAAGTTCCTCAATTGATGTGGATTGCGTGGAAGAGTGACTAGATGCACTATCTGAATCTTTGTAGATTTTGGAAAGCTCTAGTTCTTCCCCTAGGTTATCTTCAATGTCAATGCACATGCGTACACACTCTTCTATAGTCCTAGGGTCTTTCAGATACACATAGGATCTCAATTTCGTACTCAGCAATCCATCAAGGAATAAGGCTACTTGTTTGGCAGATGTGGGTAGCTCCGAAACAGGACATCTTTCAAGGTATTGCCTAAATCTTCTTCCTGCAAGTCTCACAGTCTCTTGAGGGGTTTGCTTGAAGCTGTGAATCAGTGAGGAGGTATTGTGTCTTATGCCACTCTTGGAGAATTCAATAATAAATGCTTCTAGGAGTTGGTCTATGCTCCTGAACTGGCGCTCATCCAATGGCTGAAACCATGTAAGTGCTGTGTTCCTAAGGGTTAGACCGAAGGCATTGTACTGCGTGAATAGATCCTCCACTTGTTCAGCTCTCAAGACTTGCTTGAACTCCGCCACATGATCATAGGGATCTCCTATGCCATCAAAGTAATTCTTCATGGACTTAACTAGCTGAGTCGGTCTCAGAGTTCTTGCGTGCTCTCTAGGTCTCGACAGAGGGAATCCATCCATATTTCTTTGGTTCCTGTGAGCTCTAAGCACCTCAGGTTCTACCCTATTCGTCTCCGTCCTCGTTCTTTCTTTGCCCACTGGATTGGCAAAGCTTACTTCTGGTCTATCTCTACTTCTGTCTCTTTGCATTCCATGAGCTTGGGATGTTCCAGCTCCAAGGTGACCATAGGATACATTCGATCTTGGTTGAGGGAAAATGAATTCACCCTTCCAAGTGTAAGCATGCCTATCATTTTCTGTCACCACAAAGATCCTTTCCGAAGTGTGATCTAAGTAGGTCACTCTACCTGGGCTATCCGGATCCTTAAACTCATAGATCATGATTGTTCCTATATCAGTTGGTTGATCAGGTTTATACCTCCAGAAGGCTTCGTCAGTTTCTCGATTGAGGAGCAACTCTATGCTCTTGTTGTCTTGGGGAACCCACTCAGATGTGATAATCCTAGTGAGAACAGATTTGCCTCGGGGTGTTCTAGGTTCTACTCCCATGTTTCCTTGTTCCAAGTCACCTAAGTCCGCTTCTGAGATTACATTTCCAAATTCATCTGTCCTATCTGGGTGACTGGTGACTACGTATATGGTTCCTTCTTTGTCCAGGTATGCACCGTTTTCAAACTTGACAGCTGGGTGCTCTAGTCCTATGGATTGATCAGGA
The DNA here is from genome assembly GCA_020310875.1 of Ceratopteris richardii. NCBI lineage: Eukaryota > Viridiplantae > Streptophyta > Polypodiopsida > Polypodiales > Pteridaceae > Ceratopteris > Ceratopteris richardii. The sequence goes on from CM035425.1 coordinate 44,626,717, forward strand.
TTCTTAATCTGTACCACAGATCTTCCTAGGCCGTCCTCATAGATGCTAGCACCTAATCGGTTGGTCCTAAGGTATTCCAACTGTGTTTTGTAAGGGCCTTCTACCCTGTGCAAGTAAGGCACTCCTGAACTTCCTGTAGGTCTATCCATGCCTTGAGACATCTCTGACTCACTGGTCTGAGAGCTAGGGTAGTACGAGTGGTGGCTCAACTGCTGGGCCCAAGACCTAGCAGTGTGGTTAACACTAGCCTCTGAAGATCTAAGGCTTTGTCTCTCCCTCACTAGATGTCGTCCTGATCTAAGGTTCATATGCCTATCTAAGTAGCCCAATTCTTTGCCCAGAGTACAACCTCGTTGCTGGTTACTTTAGATTAGTCGCTTGGTTCTTTTTAGTTATTTTATCGTGTTTAAGGTCTTGTCTGATATCACGTCGTCAGGAATATTTGAATGTTGTTTCGCACTTACAGTTGATCGTTCCGCGTTAAGTTCTTTCCCTTTAAAATTCTCGACAGTACAAGGATTATGCCCTTAGCTTGAGCTTGAAAGTTTAGGTATGCTTCAACTTGATAGTGGCCTATCATCGCCCTGACTTACTCCTACTTCTAATCGTTCTTAGCCTAAGCTAGGAATTGACGAAGAGGAGTTGAGAGTATTCCGACCTTTCTTGTTGAACCTTGCTCTTTAGTGCTCGAGAAGTTGATTCTCAAGCCAAAACCCTTGCTTGGACGCTCTCAATTGCTTCTCAATAGACCTGCATCAGTCTCAAGATTAGCTCCAAGTTGACCTTTCAATTGACAGACAATTTATTTCAGACACTTTTTTAATGACCCTTGTTCCCCCTTTTGTGTTGCTAGAAATTTCCTCTAGAGCTCCCTTGGTGTTTCTACCCCTCTGTGTGTCAACTTCCAAATATCCTATCTGAAAATCAACGCGTTATTCTTATAAAAAACAGTTGAGGGCGTGTAGTATATGCCAAGAGCTTTCCGACAAGCCCTAGAGCTCAAAAAATGGATTTCGTATGAAAAAGTTATGACCGTTCAGGGTTTAGGGGGTTAACTAGACAAACAGAACCTTTCAGGGGTTTTAATGCATTTTTCTAAGGCCTTTGTATGTGTATGAGTATTTGAGAGTGCAAATATGCCCAAAATTTAACCTAAATTTCCAAAAATTTACCCCTTAATTTTTGCCGAAAATGTCTGTCTGTCGCGATAGACGGTGTCTGTCGCGATAGACGCTGTCTATCGTAGAATTTTGGTCTGTCGCGATAGACGGTGTCTGTCGCGATAGACGGTGTCTGTCGCGATAGACGGGGTCTATCGTGGATTTCTGTCTGTCGCGATAGACGGTGTCTGTCGCGATAGACGGGGTCTATCGTGGATTTCTGTCTGTCGCGATAGACAGTGTCTGTCACGATAGACGGTGTCTGTTGCGATAGACGGGGTCTATCGTGGATTTCTGTCTGTCACGATAGACGGTGTCTGTCGCGATAGACGGGGTCTATCGTGGATTTCTGTCTGTCGCGATAGACAGTGTCTGTCGCGATAGACGGTGTCTGTCGCGATAGACGGGGTCTATCGTGGATTTCTGTTTGTCGCGATAGACGGGGTCTATCGTGGATTTCTGTCTGTCGCGATAGACAGTGTCTGTCGCGATAGACGGTGTCTATCGTGGAAGTTGCGATAGACGGTGTCTGTCGCGATAGACGGTGTCTGTCGCGATAGACGGTGTCTATCGTGGATTTCTGTCTGTCGCGATAGACAGTGTCTGTCGCGATAGACGGTGTCTATCGTGGAATTTCGGTCTGTCGCGATAGACGGTGTCTGTCGCGATAGACGGTGTCTGTCGCGATAGACGGTGTCTATCGTGGATTTCTGTCTGTCGCGATAGACAGTGTCTGTCGCGATAGACGGTGTCTATCGTGGAATTTCGGTCTGTCGCGATAGACGGTGTCTGTCGCGATAGACGGTGTCTGTCGCGAGACGGTGTCTGTCACGATAGACGGTGTCTGTCGCGATAGACTGAAAAAACGCAAATTTTTGAGAAACTTCTAGTGATTTAGAGTGCCCTAATGGTGTAGGTTACCGTGCAAAACATGCATTCACAAAATTTTAAGTTTTTCTGTCTGTTGCGACAGACAGAGGTCGTCGTCCCGGGACCTGTGCAGAGTCTGTCGTACCTGTGCACACTGCTGGAGGAGGTGGTACAGCAAGTTCCTGCAACAAAAGCTCAAAAACACACCAAAAACAGATAGCATGCAAGCTCTCTCTCGCTCTCTCTCACAATGAAATGAGGGAAACGAGGTGGGGGGTGTAATATGACCAAAAAACTGAAATTTTTTTGTGGGGATGGAGATGGAGGTGGGAGATGGTGGAGATGATGATGGTGATGATGGTGATGCGAAAGTAAGGAAAAAATGAAGAAAAATTAAGAGAAAGAAGGATATTACCTATAACTCCAATGTCTCAACTCGACGTCTTACCATCACACGCTCGTCCTCGAAGCTCTCTCCCCGGCAACGGCGCCAAATTTGGTGTTGCTCTAGCACAATGGTGAGTACCAACGTGAGAAGATTCACCTCATAATTGTCAATCCGTGGAGACGTGAGGACTAGTATGAAGACTATGAGCAAGTGAAGTCACAAGTGCGTGAGTGAGAAGCACACAAGCATGCACACACATACACACACACGCGCACACAAGGCAAGAACAAGGAGAGGAACAATGGAGTTCTTTTCATTAATCAATAGGTCTGTTACATAAGCTCAATTCACTAACAATCTACCCCAAAAATGAGCTCTCTAGCTCTTTTTATAGTTTTTTGACTAGTTTTGGCCCTGTCCAGACCTAGTGTCCGGCCTAGTTAAAAATTAAGTTCCAGGGCTTATTTGAGGGCTCAAACGAAGTCTAAAAATTATGAAAATTGGTACGATGGTACTTCTAATACTCCTCAAGCTTGAGGACTCCTCGGCTTGCACAAAATGGAGTCTATTCTACCAAAAACGGGATTTACAATGTTTGTGTAGTGATTAAAATCACTTGAATTGTAAATAATCCATGGGAAAAAATGATTTGGCCTTGTTTCCATATTGTGCATGACTCCTCTGTTGCTTTGTATGCCAACATATATCCATACATCTGAATATGTTTGTTACATTTGTACATTCACTCACCCATCTATTTCTGTTCACATAGAGTGGTTGAGAGTTTTGACTCCCACATTGTACATTGAACATTGGTATATATGATAGTGTGAGTAAGCCTTGGCTTATGTAACACTTTACACATGTTGTCTAATCTTTTTCTATCTTTGTCTCATCATTTGTATGATTAAATGTGGTATGTTCATGTTTTGTCAATATTGGAAGATTGCTAGATTCTATGTTGTATATGCTGGACCTATGGAATCTTGGACCTGTGGCATTAGTTATAGGCCTACTAAATTTCCAACATTTGGTATCAAAGCTTTAGGGTTTTGATATCAGAGCATTCGGGCTCTTATATTCCCAGGTTTCCGGAATTCCAGGTTTACAACATTTGATTTAAGAGCACCTTCTAATATTTGACATTTGACATACACACTTAATCTAGATGAGTAAAGGTTTGAGAATTAGACAATTCAATCACATGTTTATTCATCAGTGTGGAATATGAAGTTGATGATCTGTTAGCAGCCGAATACTTTTGGAAAAGTATAAAAATACTTTACAGAAGTATTGTTTGAAGACCAAGACTTAATGAAGAGAAGGATACTTCAAATTCAAGGAAGAACAATGGTTTGGAGAAGATGAAGGAATCAGATCAACATCAAATCACAGGTATTAGTTTCTACTATCAGATTAACATTTGCAGGTCATATCTTAGAAGAGTAGTTATGAAGAGATTTGAGGGATTCAAGGAGTGCTTTTATACACTAGATCAAAACAAGTATCTAGAGGTTTTTCTAGAGAGTTTTGAGAGATCTCTTTCATGGCAAGAAAGCTTAACTAAGAAGACAAATGTGGAGAGCATCAGTTTTGTTTTCAGCCAATCTTGTAAGTTGGTTGGAAGGTTTTTATCTAGATACAAAATGTGATCTTTGTATCTAGAGAAGGTAACTCTAGAAAGGTAATTCTTCATTAAGCAAAAGTTGGTGAATTCAGTCATATCAGTCACATTTGAAGCAAAGTTTTGATTCAGAGATATGAGGAGATGGTAAAACATGATTCTATGTTCAGTTCCATTTGTATACCATCTATGTTTTGTCTCTTACTCTTAGCACTAGAGGAAGAGAAAAAATTCATTTGAAGAAGTCAAGAGTGTTTGTTACTTCAAGATGAAGAAAACAAAAGGATGGAAGAGAAGTTTGAAGATGTTGACATCATCATCAGGTGGAAGAAAGATGTAGAAGAAGAAAGTCCAACAATTCCAAAGGGAAAGTAAGACTTCCTTTTCTCATATATTTTCCATATACTTTTCCTATTTATCCTCTACATCCAAAGACAAGTGTATGAGAACATCTTGTGAAAAAGATAGTTTAAAGAAGAAACAGTTTCTTGTTTTGCATGATACTTGGTCATGATTTCATAGATTTGACAAAGAATTGCATTGAGAGGAAGAAAAACAACAGATTTTGAAGACAACTTGTATATTTTGACTCATACATGTATGAGTTATATATAAGTTGAAGAATTTAAGCAGGTAGCTTATATGTTCCCTCAAAGAATTCTTGGAGTGTCAATTCAGAGCTACTTGGTATATGACAAGTTGCAGAGAAGTATATTTCTTCTTTATCTAAATCTTAAGGTAAAAGAATATTTGTAGCAGATGTTGAAGAATTGGGTTGAGGTCTTATGTTTGGAAAGGTTACCTCATATACAGTATTTTCAGAAAACTTCAAAAAATTTAGATTTTTGATGTACTAGTCAGTTGAAGAATCTACTTTCTATGATTGTCTTGATTTTTGGATACATGCTTGTATTCAAAAAGGTGTTCCATCAGATCCTATCACTTGATTGAGAAGCGGAGTTAGCCAAATAAAGTCAAGCAGATACTATCACATTTCACCCGGGTAGAATATGAAAGATATGAAGTATCAACTTGCAGCTTTTGGAGTTCTCAAGGTGAGAAGTTTGTCCACTTATGTTTCAAGTAGGAATTGCAGATTTCTGGAAGGATTTGGTTAAAGAAAAGTTTTACAACTTTGTGAGAAGCATGGACACTTAGAGACATTCATGTAGCAAATCAAACATTCAGTCATGAAGGTTTGATGAGAGCAGATTCTACACAGGTATTTTGTTGGAGAGATCATTGATCTTGAATGATCATGAAGATCTTGAGGATTTATGAGTCAATTGTCTATCCTTTGTTTGAGAAGGTTCTTAGCATTAGAGGAAGTAAGTCAAAGATTCAGATTCTTTCAGATTTGTGTTGCAGAGGAATAGAAGAAGATACTTGTTATGTTACTGAAGGTTATGAATCCTAAAATGCTTTCAACAAGGTTTTTAAGATAGATCAGCTAGCCTTATTCTATAATTTGGGAAGTTGAGGAATGATAGGGAAAGCTATTGGCATGTGCACAATGCTAATAAAAAAGGTTCACAGATTTTGTTTCAGATATAGGTATTGATCACCAAAGATTAGATTTATTGAAAGAAGGAAGACGTTCCAGATTTCATAAAGTCTGATATATTTGAAGAATTCTCAATACTTGTTTCAAGTCATCAAGGGGGTGATGAAACATGAAGACTTATTTTCAGCCATATGTGAAAGAATGCAGAGTCATATCTACATGTATTCCGATATCAGGTATTCCTATATTTCCTTTGTTAGGTTCTCTTTATGTTCCAGCTTTGAAAGAAGAAGGAAGAAGGGGAATGTCTGGAGAAAGTTCCTATTAGGATGTTCCTATTCAGGAGAAGGTTCTAGAATTCTATTGAAGAGAAGCTTGATATTTCAAAGAGGTATGTTTGAGAAGTGCGCACATATATGTTTATACCAAGTTCTGAATGAAAGAGGTATGAAGGATTTACACATTGAACAAGGATGAAGACATGATGACATCATAGATATGATATTTTGATGAGACTCATGAGTTGATTTCGGATGAGTTGATTTCAGTTGATTTGAGTTCACTTGATTGAGTACAGTCAGAAATGAACCAGCAGTGTTCATAATAAACCAAGTTGTGAGTTGTCAATCACAGGTTGTAGGATTCAGTTCTTGATTTTGTTTAGTGTATTTACATGACACAGCAGAAGTACATTGAGAAAACTTTTGTAAGGTAAATGCAAATATGTGGATCCTAGTGTATGTTTTCAGGTTTATGAAGATAAGAGATAGCAGGTTCAGAGATAGTACTTGCTACATTTGTTATCAAGCAGTGATTTCTTGATGAGTACACTATTGGATATCTAGATTGCATATTTTCTCAAGTATTATGGTTCATATTCAGCAAGTTCAGGTTTTTTGAAGGAAAGTCAAATTCAGTTTTGAAGAAGACTTTTGAAGAAAAGGTTTGAAGGTCAGTTCGTGAGTACAAGCTTGAAGCTTGTGATAGTTTGCAGATTGTGATTATGAAGTTTACACATCCAGTTCAATTTGTACCAATATAAGATTGCAGGGGGGATTGTTGGAAACAATGTCCTATTGATCAAAATTATCCAAAGATTACATAATGTGGTCAAAATTGTTCAAAGATTACATCATGTGTAGACTTGTTGGTCGAAATTGTCCAGGATTTACAGGATCTATACATCTTTGTATTAATCCCTATACACGCAACAGCACAGGATACAAGACTAGACAGGACTAGAACAAGGAACAAGACAAGAGCAAGAACTAGAACTTGGAGAGTACTTACTTGGCGGTCACGACTCCTTGAGGTCCCAAGATTGGTATTAGCAAGAATTGATGATCATGAAGAATTTGAAGTCGAGCATGTCCTAGATTCGAGAATATCCTGAGGAAGATTGGAGTACCTTATTCATTGGAAAGGGTATGACATTAGTGATCGTACTTGGGAACGTGCAGAAAACCTTCAGAGAGCACCAATCAAGGTTCAAGAATTCCATAAGAGAAATCCAATGAAGCCAAGACCAGAGAACATGACCGCTCCTCATGGAACTCGTTGCTTGAGGGGGGGGTGATGTCATGGACAAAGGAACCTATCCTAAACCTTAGATTCCATGTGAATCCTATATCTCATGATTGGTTCAAAATTAGGAGAAACTAATGCTTCCAATGCATCTGAAATGTGTCAAAACCCTAAGATTGACTGTCTATTTGCTGAATTATGACAACGAGAGGTCCTGTTCGATTTGTTGACATCATTGATGACATCATCAATTCACAACTTCCTTTGAGAACTGCCCTTGAAATCCTATATAAGGACGCTTGGGCCACATTCATTCTCAGTCTTGCCAATACCAGTCTTGGGAGCTCAAGGAGTCGTGACCACTAAGTAAGTACTCTCCAAGTTCCAGTTCTTGTTCTTGTCTTGTTCCTTGTTCTAGTCCTCTCTAGTCTTGTATCCTCGACATCTAATCTTGTCCTCTTGTAATCTCATAGTACGAGATCTTGTTGAGTTCTTTCTTGTGTCTAGTTCATCTCCTAGAAGGGAGTTCTTGTAATCTAGATATCTTGTTTCATACTTTTGATCCCGGGTTGTGGGATCTCCTGTATCATCTCTAGCTGAGTTATCTACACCTATTGGTCCCGAGTTGTGGGACTTCTTGTATCAGCCATCTATTCTTGTACTATTTTCCCTACGTGGGTGTTCTTGTAATCAGAAGGGTATTTTTGAAATCTTGTCTATTGTAGTCAGAGAGCACAATCTGGTCCTCCCTTGACATGAGTCATGTTGGAGTTTATTGATCTCCAAAGTACAACTAGAAGTAGGTGAAACCCAACAGGACCTAGTTGACTTTTTCACAAACTTGTATGCACAGACCAGTTTTCTTGCAGAGCAAACTGCTCTTTACTCACTTAGAATTTTCCAAAACTGTTTCACACACATAAACTAGACTCTAAGAGCTTTCCAACAAGCTATAGAACACCTCAAATGGATAAATACACAATGAGCTATGACCTCTGAAATATGCAGCTTTAATGGAGACCTTGAAACAGAGGTGAACCCGAGGACACACATCACTTGCAGAGACTACTACTCTTAACTCACAACTCCAATGAATCTTAAACTTTCTAGAATACATATAGACCTTAAGAGCTTTCTAACAAGCCAAAGAACACATCATTTGGATACATACACAAGGAGATATGACCTCTGCAAGTTTGAGGTTTAATGGAGACCTTCAGCAGGGGGTAGAACCAGAGAATACACACTACTTGTAGAGAGTACTACTCTCAGCTCATAAATCCGATTACAGGAAGAACGTAGACAGTAAGAGCTTTCAAATGAGCTATCAAACATGTAATTTGGATATATAATGAGGGAGATACAAGCTCTGCAATCTCTGCATACAAAACTACAGCAGCATAGAGATATACATATGACTCTCTTGGACATCCCACAAGATCACGACTTTCTCCTCTTTTTATAGCATGGGAAACTAATCTAAAACCTTCTTAATACATCTAAATTCGTGGTAGACACTTGGATGGAGGTATTACATGACTCAAGTGCTCAAATAAGCAAAGTATTGATGGACTTTGAGAACTAGCCACATCGACCTTCCACTAGGACACCACTGCAGCTCCCTTGTGACTCACTAATTTGACTCACCATGTTCTAGAACTCACGTGGTATTTTTGCTACATTTTATGAATAATATGAGCCTTCTTGAAGTATTTGAAGACTTCCCAAAGGTATTTACATAATTTGAAACTTGTACCCTACATAAAACAAATGTTCACAACATTCTCCCCCTCAAGTTTCAAAGGGTATTTCCTTCATGCCAAGAATATAGTTGAATCTTTGAAGCTTTGGTCCATCCAAGGATTTGGTGAAGATATCTGCAACTTGATCCTTTGTTCCCACAAAAGAAACTTGTACTTCATTGTTTATGGCCTTCTCTCGAACATAATGATAGTGAACCTCTATATGCTTTGTTCTAGCATGAAAAATAGGATTTGAGGTCATATGAATGCTGCTCAAGTTATCCCCATATATCAGTGGTACATCAACCTGCACATTCAAGTCATGAAACAACTTTTTAAACCACATAACCTCAGTAGTAGCCAATGCCAAACCTCTATACTCAGCCTTTGTAGAAGATAGAGCAACTGTAGGCTGTTTCTTTGAACTCCATGTTAATGTCTTGTTTCCTGCTATTACCACATATCCACTTGTGGATCTTCTGTCATCTTTGCTTCCAGCCCAATCTGCATCACTAAAGACTTTAAGGGTTAGATCAGCATCATGACTAAAAAATAATCCTTCGTTCATGGTACCTTTCAAATACCTAAGCACTCTTTTCGCTGCATGCATATGAGGTACTCTAGGTTCATGCATAAACTGTGACAATACTCCCACTGCATATCATATATCAGGTCTAGTTTTTGTTGCATAAATCAAAGATCCTACCATGGATCTATATGCATTCATATCATGCAACTCATCACCTTCCTTTGCACTCAGCTTTACATTACATTCCATTGGATTAGAAACAAATTTACATTCCTGCATACCAAACCTTTTCAGCATATCACATATATACTTTCTCTGCATCAACCACATACCTTCATCGCTATACACAATTTCAATCCCAAGAAAGTATCTAAGCAAACCAAGATCTGAAATTTTAAATTCCTTTCCCAAATTACCTTTTATCTCATCAATTGCTTTTGCATCATTCCCTGTAATCAACAAGTCATCCACATAAATGCATACATAGACACACATGTCATCTACATATTTTACATAAAGTGAAGGATCAGCATGACTCGCTGTGTATCCTTGCAGCATAAGATACTTTACCAACCTTGCATTCCATGCCCTTGGTGCCTGCTTAAGACCATACAATGCCTTCTTTAACCTGCATACATGATTAGGACATTTTGCATCCACATAACCATCTGGTTGTGACATATACACTTCTTCATTTAACTCACCATTAAGAAAGGCATTCTTTATATCGAGTTGATATATATTCCACCTTTTACTTGCAGCTAAAGCCAACAAAGTTCTCACCGTTGCCATGTTTGCTACTGGACTAAATGTTTCCTCATAGTCCAATCCTTGAGTTTGATTATATCCTTTTGCTACAAGTCTAGCCTTATATCTTGACACACTACCGTTACTATTTCTTTTAATCTTAAAAACCCACTTGCAACCAATTACCTTTTGCTTTGGTGTCTTTGGAACTAAATTCCAAGTCTTGTTATCCTGTAGTGCTTCCATTTCTTCTCTCATTGCTTTCTTCCACTTTTCATCTCCTTTTGCCTCATCATAACATGTGGGTTCATTTTCCTGCTCAACTTTTGTCATAAAAGCATAATGAGTATTCATAAAAGATTCATTTGAGGTTGCTTACTCACTCTTGAAGTTCTTCTTACCTCCAATGTAGATGCTCTTCCTTTCTTATTAGGAACCTTTGATGATTCTCCATACTCACATACATCACTAATTTCCTCTCCTTCATCATTAACTTCAACAAGTTGGAGTTTACCTTTACTTTTAACACTTGGAGGTGACTCTTGCCTTAATCTTCCATTGAAAGGTGATCCTCTTTCTTCATCCAAACCACTCCTTTCATCATTTAAACTTCTTGATGGCTGAACTATGCATTCATCTCCTTTAACCACACCTTCTTCATTTTCATCCATGACCTGCAAACAATTCTTATCTGCATACCATGAAAGTGATTCATCAAAGTTTACATCTCTTGACACAACAACCTTATTGGTATGAGGATTATAACATCTATATCCTCTTTGAGTATTTGCATAACCAATAAATATAAATTTCTCTGATTTCGCATCAAGTTTAGATCTCACCTCACTAGGTACATGTACATAACATACACAACCAAATACTTTCAAATGACTTACACTTGGTTTCCTTCCATGCCATACCTCATATGGTGTCAAATGATCAACTCCAACAGTCGGAAATCTATTTATAATGTAAACACTTGTGCTAATAGCTTCAGCCCAAAAATAATTAGGCAAACACATATCATTAAGCATGCTTCTAGATGCTTCTGCTATGATTCTGTTTCTTCTTTCTGCGACTCCATTTTGTTGTGGAGTATACCTGCATGTAACTTCTCTTTTGATACCTTCATCATACAAAAAATCAGTAAAAGCTTGAGAGAAAGACTCTCCCCCTCCATCAGATCTTAGCTTCTTAATATACCTTCCTGTTTGCTTTTCGACATATGATTTGAACTTCTTGAAACAATCAAAGACCTCACTCTTATGTTAATGAAATACACAAATGTCATTCTACTATGATCATCAATGAATGATACATAGTACTTATTACCAACCAAGGATGCCTCTTTAGTAGGTCCCCACACATCTGTGTGTATGAGATCTAGCAAACCATCACTTACATATCTTGAATGCTTGAAAGGTTGTCTATTTTGCTTACCCATTTGACATGCTTCACAAAGATGCACCATATGTTGCTTAGTAAGATCAAGTAATCCTTCAACAATCCTCTTCTTTGATAGCTCCTTTAACCTGTGTACATTCATGTGTCCAATCCTTTTGTGCCATAGATCAAGCTCTGCTATTCGATGCATACAATAAGAGAAATAGTTTGTATGATTTGGGTTTACCTTGAATGTAAACAATCTACCTTGTTTTTGACCTCTAGCAATTAACCTCCTTTGCTTTGGATCCTCAATGAAGTAACCTGCATGATTAAATCTTATTTGCAAACCTTTTTCTACCATTTGACCAACTGACATCAAATTCTTAGTGATCGTTGGCACATAAAGTACATCCTTCAAGCAATTTGTCTTGCTCTTATCCTGCATAATGGCATCTCCAACTTCCATAATCTTATGTGTTGTATCATCTCCTGTTTCAACATGACCTTTACATGAAGGATTATGCATATTAGAAAACCATGAAGCATCATGAGACATGTGATTAGAACAGCCACTATCTACATACCATACATCGCTATTGCAATTCATCTTAGTTTCTACATTCATCATAAGAAGAGAATCATAATCATCACTTTTACCTTCAACTGCATAATTTCCTTGTTGTTTACCTCTTCTTGAACAGCCTCCTCTTCGATTACCACCTTGATTATTTTCATTTTGATAAAAATCTTTGGCATAGTGTCCATACCTTCGACATATATAGAAATTGTTCTTATCTTCACTCCTTTGTCTTTGATTGTAGTTGTAGTAGCCTCTCGTACCTTTAGCACTTGAACTTCCTCTTCCTCTTGTGTTGAAGAAGCCACTTGAAGTCCCTTGATCATCGCTCCTTCTTCCTCGACCTCTATTTGAACCTCTTCTACCTCTGTTTCCACCTCTTGATGATCCTACATAAAGAGCTTGTCCTTGAGATCCTTTTTGATTTGAAGTAGAACCATTTAGATTCATCTCCTCCGTGACCATGAGGGCAATAAGTTGATCAAAATCTGGTAATTCTCCTCTGACATAAACTGAAGTAATGAAGGGTTTCCATCTCTCATCATCTTTGAGTCCGTTGAGAGTATGTGCAACCAAGTCGTCGTCCTCCACATGAGCTTGAATTGATCCTAGTTGATCTGCAATCTCTTTAACTTTCAATATGTAATCATTGACCGATGTCCTTGTATCTTTCTTTATGTTATTCAACTCATTTTTGAGTTGAATCTTCCTTGCTCTTGTACCTGTAGCATACAACCTTTCCAATGCAAACCAAACATCTCTACTTGTGTCTAGATCTTGTATGTGTCCTACCATTGAATCTTGAATATTTTGTGATAAAATGAATATAACCCTTTTGTCTCTCTCATTCCAAAGCCTAAATTCCCTCAATTGATGTTGATTTGAGTCCTCTGGTAATGTGGGTTTGATATCTGTGCCATCAATCAAACCATACAAGCCTCTACCTTGCAAGTATGCTGTGATTCTAAACTTCCATGCTTGATAATTAGTCTTATCAAGCTTCTCTATTTGTGCATGTTGGTCTCCCATAATACAAATGCTAAGATTCCTCCTTTAAGCCTTCTTTCCAATGTGTGTGATGAGAAGAAATATAATATTTACCTTGTAAATGAGGTATGTGCAACTTTCTTTGCTTGGATGTTGCTTGAGATGCCTCCTTGCGATCTTCTTCTCCGTGTAGTGTTGATGATGAACTGCTTCTTTGATAGCTTCAAATTCTTCATCAAGGTATGATAACCTTCTCCAAGAGGGAGATACAAGCTCTACAATCTCTGCATACAAAACTACAGCAACATAGAGATACACATATGACTCTCTTGGACATCCCACAAGATCACGACTTTCTCCTCTTTTTATAGCATGGGAAACTAATCTAAAACCTTCCTAATATATCTAAATTCGTGGTAGACACTTGGATGGAGGTATTACATGACTCAAGTGCTCAAATAAGCAAAGTATTGATGGACTTTGAGAACTAGCCACATCGACCTTCCACTAGGACACCACTGCAGCTCCCTTGTGACTCACTAATTTGACTCACCATGTTCTAGAACTCACGTGGTATTTTTGCTACATTTTATGAATAATATGAGCCTTCTTGAAGTATTTGAAGACTTCCCAAAGGTATTTACATAATTTGAAACTTGTATCCTACATAAAACAAATGTTCGCAACAAGTCATAAGTGTTTGCATCTCTTTTAGACACCACTTATGCAACCATCCTGTCCCAAACTCTGTCTCAAGTGAACTAAGAACGTATTTTTTATCCCTCTCATCATTCTCACTACAAAAATAAAAAAAAATCATGTAGATAAAACATAAGATATTTATTTCAATTTATATGTAAAATTTATACTTCCACTACAAGTGGGCAAGGCATAGGCAAGAGTCGCATAATGCTTGCATTCTTCTCTTCAACTCCAATCCATTCCCTATATACACTATATTCCCCTCTGGCTCTATATCACTCTCTAGCCCTAAGGTGCCTATGCATGTCCTCATAGGCACCTGTGCTCTGCTCTCATGATCTGGAGGTGGTATAGGTGTCCTAAAAATAGATAGATAAAAATAAATAAAAATATGTGTTATAATATCATTAAAAAAAATTGTGAAAAAAAAACATACCTATGAGCAAATAGCTACCTTCTTGCATGTGGAGCCGCAGAAGAGCCCTCCTCTGATCGCTGGGTAAGCATCTGGATCGTAAAATCCAGCTCATCATCAGGCATCTCTGAGTACTCATGCATGATGATTCCTAAAGTATGAGGTGGAACTCTTGCTCTCATAAGACTTTTTATGAGAGTGAATTTCACCTTTCTCTCTCTACTAGGATCCATAATACCTGTACATATAAAACAAAATGGATTAGAAATCAATATATGTACGTGTACATATGTATGTGTGTATATGTGTATGTAGGTGTATATGTGAGTGTGTGTATGCATGTAAGCATGTATGTATGCATATGCATGTGCATTATGTATGCAAATGTATGCATGTGTATGTGTATGTGTGTGTATGCATGTAAGTATGTATGTATGCATATGCATATGCATTATGTATGCATGTATGTGTATGTGTGTGCATGTGTCTCTATGTGTGTGTATGCATATATGTGTGTGTATGTCTCTATGTGTGTGTCTATGCATATATGCGTCTGTATGTGTCCATGTGTGTGTATATGTGTGTGTTTGTGTCTATGTGTGTGTGTGTGTCTATGTGTGTATAGACATGTGTATCTGTATACATGTGTATCTGTATACATGTGTATCTGTATACATGTGTATGTATGTGTGTAAATGTGTGTAGATGTGTGTATGTGTGTGTGTAAGTGTGTGTCTCTTTGTGTATATATGTGTGTATCTATATATATGTGTCTATATGCATGTGTATGTGTGTGTGTATGTGTCTATGTGTGTGTGTATATGTGTGTGTGTATCTGTGTGTGTGTAAGTGTGTATGTGTCTATGTGTGTGTATATATGTGTGTATGTGTGTGTGTATTTGTGTGTGTGTGAGTAAGTGTGTATGTGTCTGTGTGTGTGTATATATGTGTGTGTGTATGTGTGTGTGTGTGTGTCTATGTGTGTATGTCTGTGTGTATGCATGTGTATGTGTGTGTGTAAATCTGTGTGTATATGTGTGTGTATGTGTCTATGTGTGTATGTGTATGCATGTTTCTATGCATATGCATGTGCATTATGTATGCATATGTATGCATGTGTGTGTATGCATGTAAGTATGTATGTATGCATATGTATGCATGTATGTGTATGTGTGTGTATGTCTCTCTACGTGTGTGTGTATGCATATATATATGTGTGTGTGTGTCTATGTGTGTATATGTGTGTGTATGCATGTAAGCATGTATGTATGCATATGCATGTGCATTATGTATGCATATGCATGTGCATTATGTATGCATATGTATGCATGTGTGTATGCATGTGTGTGTATGTGTGTGTATGCATGTAAGTATGTATGTATGCATGTGCATTATGTATGCATGTATGTGTATGTGTGTGTATGTCTCTCTACATGTGTGTGTATGCATATATATATGTGTGTATGTGTGTGTATGTGTGCATGTATGTGTGTGTGTGTGTGTCTATGTGTGTATGTGTGTGTATGCATGTAAGCATGTATGTATGCATATGCATGTGCATTATGTATGCATATGTATGCATGTGTGTGTGTATGCACGTGTGTATGTGTGTGTATGTGTGTGTATGCATGTAAGTATGTATGTATGCATATGCATTATGTATGCATATGTATGCATGTATGTGTATGTGTGTGGATGTCTCTCTACATGTGTGTGTATATGCATATATGTGTGTGTATGTGTGTATGTGCGTTTGTGTGTCTATGTGTGTATGTGTGTGTGTGTCTATGTGTGTATCTATATATATGTGTCTGATGCATGTGTATGTGTGTGTGTAAATGTGTCTGGATGTGTGTGTGTGTGTGTAAGTTTGTATGTGTCTACGTGTGTGTGTATATGTGTGTGTGTCTGTGTGTGTATGTGTGTGTGTGTCTATGTGTGTATGCGTGTGTCTGTGTGTATATATATGTGTGTGTATAAATCTGTGTGTATGTGTGTGTGTTGTGTGTGTTGTGTGTGTCTATGTGTGCATATACATGTGTATGCGTATATATGTGTGTGTGAAAATGTGTGTGGATATGTGTTTGTGTGTGTAAGTGTGTATGTGTCTATGTATGTATGTGTGTGTGTATGTGTGTGTGACTATTTGTGCATATGTGTGTGTCTATGTGTGTATGTGTGTGTCTATGTGTGTATATATGTGTGTGTATGCATGTGTATGTGTGTGTTTAAATCTATGTATGTGTGTGTATGTGAATGTATGTGTGTGTATGTGTCTATGTATGTATATGTGTGTGTATGTGTGTGTCTATGTGTGTATGTGTGTGTGTGTGTGTCTATGTGTGTGTCTATGTGTGTATATATGTGTGTGTGTATGGATGTGTATGTATGTGTATGTGTGTATGTGTGTGTGTATGTGTGTGTATGCATGTGTATATGTGTGTGTAAATCTGTGTGTATATGTGTGTGTATGTGTCTATGTGTGTGTATGTGTCTATGTGTGTATGTATATGCATGTATGTATGCATATGCATGTGCATTATGTATGCATATGTGTGTGTATGTGTGTGTATGCATGTAAGTATGTATGTATGCATATGCGTATGCATTATGTGTGTATGTGCATATGTGGGTATGTGTGTGTATGTGTGTGTGTGTCTATGTGTGTATGTGCATGTATGCATGTGTATGTGTGTGGAAATCTGTGTATATGTGTGTGTATGTGTGAGTAGTATGTGTCGATGTGTGTGTATGTGTCTATGTGTGTGTATGTGTGAGTATGTGTGTGTATGTGTCAATGTGTGTGTATGTATCTACGTGTGTGTATGTGTGTGTATGTGTCTATATGTGTATGTGTATGCATGTATGTATGCATATGCATGTGCATTATGTATGCATATGTGTGTGTATGCATGTAAGTATGTATGTATGCATATGCATATGAATTAACTATGCATATGTATGCATGTATGTGTATGTGTGTGTATGCATATATGTGTGTGTATGTGTGTGTGTGTCTATGTTTGTATGTGTATGTGTGTATGTGTATGTGCATATGTGTGTGTAGGCATGTAAGCATGTATGTATGCATATATGCATGTGCATTATGTATGCATATGTGTGCCTGTGTGTATGTGTGTGTACACATGTAAGTAGGTATGTATGCATATGCATATGCAATTTGTATGCATGTATGTGTATGTGTGTGTGTATGTCTCTCTACGTGTGTGTGTATGCATATATGTGTGTGTATGTGTCTATGTGTGTGTATGTGTGTGTGTGTATGTGTGTGTCTATGTTTGTATATATGTGTGTATATATATATGTGTCTGTATGCATGTGTATGTGTGTGTGTAAATGTGTGTGGATGTGTATGTGTGTGTAAGTGTGTATGTCTCTATATGTGCGTGTATATGTGTGTGTGTATGTGTGTGTGTGTGTGTCTATGTGTGTATGTGTGTATGTGTGTGTGTATGTGTGTGTCTATGTGTGTATATATATGTGTGTGTATGCATGTGTATGTGTGTGTGTAAATTAGTGTGTATATGTGTGTGTGTAATCATGTGTGTATGTGTGTGTATCTATGTGTGTATGTGTGTGTCTGTGTGCATATACATGTGTATGTGTATATATATATGTGTGTATGCATGTGTATGTATATGTGTTTATGCATGTGTATGTGTATATATATGTGTGTATGCATGTGTATGTGTGTGTGGAAATGTGTGTGGATGTGTGTTTGTGTGTGTGTGTAAGTGTGTATGTGTCTATGTATGTATGTGCGTGTGTCTATGTGTATGTGTGTGTGTCTATGTGTATATGTGTGTGTGTATGTGTGTGTCTATGTGTATGTGTGTGTGTCTATGTGTGTATATGTGTGTGTATGCATGTGTACATGTGTGTGTAAATCTATGTGTGTATGTGTGTGTGTGAGCGTACCTTGCTTCCTTGAGATTGTGTGCACTGAACCGGTAGCTCGATCTCTCTCTCTCTCTCTCTCACATGCATGCATCTCAATCCTGGCACAAATGTGTCGAAAGAAATTAAAATGTTTTTTAACATTCTAGAGTGTCGCTTATGTGCCGCTCTAAAATATCAGGACGTCATTTATGCGATGCTCCAACATTGCAAGAAGTTTACCGATATCGGTAAGAGCGTCGCAAGATAACGACACTCCTTGTGACACACATTTGGAGTGTCGCATAAGCGACACTTTGCATCGTTTATGTGATGAATGTGTTTTTTTTAATAAAAAAAAGTCTCATCACGTATGTGATGCTAGCGTCACATAAGCGACGAGATCCGCTTTTTTTTTCATTGGAGGCATCGCTATGCCCCCTATTTCTAGTAGTGACACATCATTCATATTGATATATTTAGGTAGTGATGTGTGTGAACACTCTAGGACTGTCGGGGCACTTTTTCCCTCTTTAGGAGGTTTTTTTCCCCCGGCTTGTATATATGCCTATTGCCCTAATGGGCTACTTATCTTTGTACATTCTCTAGTAATACATTCAGTATTGTGTGTTGTGCTCCAAGCTTCTTCTTCTTCCTTGTGCTATTTGCATGCTTCTGCATACGTCTAACTCCAACAATTGGTATAAGAGAAGGTCGTCGCTTCATCTAGGGCGCCATCGACACTCCTATGGTTGTAGTCTCAAAATCGCAAGAATTTTGGTGAGCATACTCAGCGTGTTTTCGAGATCAAAACGGCTTTGCTATGTCGTGCCGAAATCGGGATCTGAGCTTGTTTTGGCCTCCGAATGCACTATCACAGCACTTGTGCAGGCTATTTTGTCTTTTTGTGCCAAAGGTATATACCAGTTTTTGTTCGCCAGTATAAGCGTCTCGAAGTCTGCTATAGGTCTAGTGGAATTCATCTGGGCAATTCTATTCAACTTTTTGAGATATAGTCAATTTTCTGCATCAAGGTATTTTAGTCACCGGCCATGGCTGAAAGTAGTGATGTATTCCGTATGTTGGCTGTTGAGGATAAGTTGGATGGTACCAACTACCCATTATGGGCTTATATGATGCGACATGTGTTGGTTGCAAAAGGACTATGGAACATTGTGCAGGGTGTCGAAAAACATCCTATCACACCTACAACTGTTACAATTGTAGGTACGAAAGCTGATGCAGAAGGTGTCGAAGATGATGATATTCTGCATATTCCTATTCGTACTGCGGTTTCTACTGCACCTATTGTTGAGCAGATTCACTGGGATGGCAGAGATGCCCACGCACATGCATTGATAGCTTTGTCTATCAAACATGCCATTATTCCTCACATTCGCTCTTGTAGAACAACTAAGGATGCTTGGGATACACTTACCACATTTTACCAAGCTAGGAATGAGGCTCATGTTGCTTACCTTCGAAAACAATTGGAGAGTGAGCACATGAATGAAGGTGATTCTATGGACAGTTTCCTAACGAAATCAAAGACTTGAAGGAACAGTTGATTTTTGCTGATGAGGTTATACCAGATAGCTCACTTGTGCAAACCGTTCTAAATGGTCTTCCTGATTCATATCAGAGTTTTGCTTCTACTCTTTGGTTGATGATCAAAGGCAATCCAAATGCCTTATCATTTGAGGAGTTAGTCTCTGTTCTGTTCCAGGAAGATCAGTCCAGGTAGAACAGGTCCATTATGTGAGTTGCAGATCAAGCTTTCCTAGCTAGTCAGAAGGGCAAAGGAAAATGGAGTTCTTCAACTAGTAAGCAGAAATCTGCTAATTTTGCATATTCGAAGAAGGAAGATAAAGATGAGAAGAAATAAAAAAAGTAGAAATTGTTTTGTAAGTACTATAAAGGGAATGATCATATCATAAAGAACTATCCAAAACTGGCTGCTAAAAAGGCAAAGAAGAAAGAGGCTGGAATGGTTGTTGTAGATGCCTCTACACCAAAAACAGAGTCTGCTAATCTTGTGCAGGAAGAAGAATGGGCATTTACTACTGTCTGCAGTTTTGACCCATCTTCTCATGAGCAATGCATATCTGTAGTAGACTCAGATGTTTGGTATTTTGATAGTGGGGCAACCAAACATATTACCTCGCAACACAGTTTCTTCTCTTCACTCGAGCCTGCCCCTAGAGGGAATACTGTTATCCTGTTATGGGAGTTGGTAAGATCATTTTGACTACTGCTGATGGTAGTTCTTTCACTTTGTCAGATGCTTTATTTGTGCCAGGGATCAAGAAGAACATGATATCAGTTTCTTCATTAGCCAAGATTGGCTTGGTTGTGAAATTTGTTGATGATAGGTGTACAGTTCATGATCTGTCAAATGGCGATGTGATTATTGCTTCTGGCATTTTATGTCGTGGGCTGTATAAGCTCATAGACTATGAAAGATTTGTAAATGATTTGGCATGTGCAGTAAATGATTCTCAGGCTATGTTAGATGCAAAGCTTTGGCATGCATGCTTTGGTCATCTGAATTTTGCTAGTTTGCTATGTATGCAGAAATCTGAAATGGTGTCCTCTTTGCCCAAACTTGAGGCACCTAGAAAACATGTTTGTGAAGGCTGTATTTTGGGCAAAATGCAGCGTTCATCCTTTCCAAAAGATGGTTCAGTTCGGGCTACTTACAAATTGCAGCTTGTACATAGTGATGTCTATGGTCCTATGCAGACACCTTCTTTTGGAAATTATCTTTACTTCATGACTTTCATCGATGATTTTTCCAGGCATGCATGGGTATATCCATTGAAGGCAAAGTCCGAAGTGTTCATGTGCTTCAAACAGTTTTTGGTTTTGGTTGAAAATCTATGAGCATGTAAAAGGGGCACCCTCCGTTCTGATTGAGGGGGGGAATATATGTCTTCTGATTTTGATGCATTTCTCGTTGAACGTGGGTTAAAACACCAGTGTAGAGTGCCGTATACACCTCAACAGAATGGAGTTGTTGAACGAAAGAACATTTCCTTGATAGGTATAAGGCTAGGCTTGTTGCAAAGGGTTGTGCACAGGAAAGAGGCATTGATTTTGATGAGACCTTTGCACCTACATGCCGTATGACTACTGTTCAGAGCATCTGTGCACTTGCAACTCATCATGGTTGGAATGTACATCAGTTGGACATTAAAACAACATTTGTGAATGGTGACTTTCATGAAGAAGTGTATGTTTTTCAGCCTTGTGGCTTTGTGAAAAAAGGGCATGAAAACCAGGTGTGTAGGTTAAAGAAGGCATTATATGGTTTAAAGCAAGCACCACTTGCTTGGTATGAGAAGATACATGCCTATCTGATTGCACATAGTTTTGAGAATAGTCCAACTGAAAGCATCTTATATGTTAAGCATGCTAATGATGTACTTTTGATCATTATTGTCTATGTTGATGACATGCTGCTCACAGGTCCTATTGAGAAGCATATTGCTGATTTTAAGGCTGATTTGCATGCCTCATTTGAGATGTTTGATTTGCGAGATTTGCATCACTATTTGGGCATTCAGTTTATGCAAGTTGATGGTGGAATGGCTTTGTGTCAAACAAAATATATTGACACATTATTGTAGCGTTTTGGCCTTGAAGACTATAAGCCTATTGCCACTCCTATGGAGACATGTTTATGATTGAGTCTTCATGATGTTGGAGATGCATTTGATGCTGTTCTCTATCATCAGGCTGTTGGATGCTTGATTTACTTATGCATTACTCGGCCAGATATTCAGTTTGCTATCTCACAAATGAACAGGTTTATGCATTGCCCAAGAGTCAAGCATTGGCAGGTAGTTAAGCGCATCTTTCGCTATTTGAGTGGTACTCGGTTACTTGGGTTGTTTTATCCCAAGGGGGGATCACTACCACCAGATTTGCATGCTTTTTCTGACTCTGTTTGGGCTGGTTATTATGACACTCGTGCATGCACTAGTGGCTTTTGCTTCATGCTTGCTAGCTCATGTATATCTTGGTTGAGCAAGAAGCACCCTACTGTGGCCACTTCCAACTGTGAGGCTGAGTATAGGACAGCTTTCATAGCGATTGTTGAGTGTGTGTGGCTCAGACGCCTTATGGCTGATTTGGGTGTTGGTCAGACTTCTGCCACCACCATCTTCACTAATAGTCAGAGCACATTGGCAGTTGTGAGGAACCCTGTGTTCCATGCTCACACTAAGCACATTGAGGTGCATTATCATTATGTTAGGGAGAGGTTCTCTGCTGGGGAGATCAGCTTGGCATATGTGCCCATACACGAGAACATTGCAGACCTTTTTACAAAGGCTCTGCCTAGGGAGAAGTTTGAAGCTTTCCACAAAGCTTTGGGCTTACTTCCTTTTGTGGAGTGATTTCCACATAGCTTGGCACTTCTTTATATATGAGTGCCAGCTACTAGTTCACCGCATCACTCCTAGGGGGGATTTGTTGATATATTTAGGTAGTGATGTGTGTGAACACTCTGGGACGGTTGGGGCACTTTTTTCCCTCTTTAGGAGGTTCTTTTCCCCCGGCTTGTATATATGCCTATTGCCCTAATGGGCCACTTACCTTTGTACATTCTCTAGTAATACATTCAATATTGTGTGTTGTGCTCCAAGCTTCTTCTTCTTCCTTGGCCTATTCGCGTGTTTCCGCAGACGTCTAACTCCAACAATTCACAAGTATTTCACAAGTCTTTAGTCATATTCTGAAGAGAAAGTCTATCACTTGAATTGAGAGCAGAGGCTTTTGGGGAATTTCACGTAAGAAGAGTTGATCAGCCACCTTGGGAGTTGTGCCAGGTTATCATCACGTTCATCGGGAGGGAGGATCTTCCTCATGAGGACTTGTCGTAGAGCAACACCTTAGAACAAAAGAAGAATGAGGTGTGACCCCCCTGAGGAAGCTTGAGCCTCCCCAAGGAAGGCCACATGCTCTTACAACGAGGAGAAGAGTTGTTTGTGTCTGGCAGACCTCCAGATCTACTTCCCAAGTGGAGGAAGAAGGCTTAGAGATCAATTTCTTTAGCTATTTCTTTCAAGTTGAGCACTACATCAGCTTACTCAGCCATATATAGCCACTTTCGATGTTGATGCAAGGATATGTAGGATTTGTAGCTCTTCTCACATGCATTCGCTACTAAGAAGACCTCACATAGGCATAATATAACTTATTCTCTTGCTCTCATAAGCCAAACCCATCTATCTTAGCATAGAAAGACTACATAGCTTCACTCTTTTTGCCATTTCTCACTCATATGATATCTAGATTGAATGATTTTTTTGCTATGGATTCGTTAATAAGAGACCTTTGAATTTAATGGTTAGAAGAGAGCTTTTGAACCTATCTTCAAACATGTACAAAGCTTCAAACTTGGCCATTTGAAATCAAGGGCACATGTTTGAGTACTTTTTCAATGAGATAATCATCAACAAACTCTTGGAGAACGAAGAGGACTGTGTGTTGATCATCTTTAGCACCTGCACACATCTACAAATCACGTTTTTGGGCTTTAAGGTAAGTTTTTTGGTCAATTTTGATGCATTCTTGCTCTCTTCATGCATCGTTGTGCACATAAGACAAACATCATACATGGCATACATGGTATAATATTAGTTAGAATCTTGTTTAGCTCTGCACTTTGCATGAAAGTAGTCTGTTAGCACTTGGTTTTGTAGGTACAACTAGGAGAATATAAGAACTTGTAGTGTTCTTATTGTTTATACCATGCTGCAAGCACGAGGATTATTGCAAGGGCATGTAGTGCCCTTTGGTTTCTTTGTATATATACTATGCCTATCGGCACCATTTGTTTGGAGAAGTGCATGTAGTGCACTTAGTTTTATTTCTTTGATTTTCATTTTTACATCGTTATGCTACTAAAATTTTTAAGATTTAGCATGCATATACATAAAAAGTAAGCAAAGCATACTAAAAGTTTCTATTTTTGTTATTTCTTTTATGCAAAGGCTTGTGATTAGTCTATTTTTGCTACTACTTTGATCTTAGGTATACATAAAGCACATAAACTTAAAAAAAAAAACATAAAACCATAAAATGAAAAAAAAAGAGAATTAAACCTTATCCTAGCATGGAATCAAGACCCTTTTCACCATTTAGGATTGATACAGTCATGGCCGAGTGCACCTCAAACCCTATAGAGACCATGAGTTCTAGGATAGCACACTTATAGAGTGCACTTCACAACATCTTGGAACACATGCATGGTTCCAAGAAAGAGGAAGTGATGCTTAAGATTGATTTGCCAAGGATGGAGGTAGATGCTCTAGGTGAGCATCAAACTCCAGAGATCCCTAGAGAATGTATACTAGTCAGAGAGGTTCAATGGTAGCTTAAGGACCTTAAGCCACCTAGATATCACGGCTCGACTAGTGCTAGGACTACTGATGCTCTTGAGTAGTGGCTCACCAAGTGCCAGCAATGCTTCCATTTATGCCATATCATGGATGATAGGCATAAATTCAATAGGCCACATATAACCTCATGGATGTTGCCCATAGGTGGTGGCATAAGATAGAACAAGGCAAGAAAGAGCCAATGAGTTGGGAACAATTTAAAGTTTTGTTCTACAATAACTTTGTGCCACCTGACAAGAGGTCTAGAGTGCTAGACACTTGTTTTTTCATCAATCAAAAAAACTAAACTGTTCAGGAGTATTTCGATAAGTAGAGAAAGGTACCTCTGAAAGCACCTGATACTATCCTAGAGTTTCTCCAGTCCTGTCTTGGAGGTGTCACTCCTTGGCACGGGCCGTGGAGATGGCTTTAGTTTATGTGGATGATCACAAGGGCATAGGCTCCTAGGGTCACGAGTCCTCATGGACTAAGATACGTTGACCCTCTTCCTCTTCTACTCCTGGCTTGGTCAGTGCACAACCTCATAAAGATGCTAAGCAAGTGCACATGATCAAGATAGTTTCAGGAGGAAAAAGCAAGGTGTCTACTCTAGTTGAGAGGGCATATAATAATTCTATTCTTACCTCTCAGCAAAAGGAGAATGCAATGAAAGAGGGATTGTGCTATGGATGTCTAGGACAACACCTCTTCAAGGACTATCCTAAGAAGAAGAAAATAACAACTACCATAGTTATCAATCCTACATAGGTACAGAGTGATGGAGATGAGGATTTTAGAGATTCCCCATCTTAGATATCATCTCCCATAGTGGCCATGATGGTCATAAAGAAGGTTCCTAATGTGCTAGATGTTGTGATTTTGCCAGTGGCACAAAAAGGGTACCGATTCCCAAACACAGAGCTCATTGTTATGAGAGGAGTCATGGCAAGACAACCTATCAAGGTACTGTTTGACATTGGGTCTACTCACAATGTTATTAGTTCCCGATTAGTCAGGAGGCTACACTTAGAGACTATGCAATTAGAGTATGCCTACAGAGTAGAGTTAGATGACTAGAAGGGAACTGAGACATGGGACCGACGAGTGGTAGGTTTTCCCATTCAGATCCAATCCTATGATGACATATGCGATTTTGAGATAGGAAGACTGACACGTTTCGATGTAGTCCTAAGTAAAAAGTGGCATGCTAGGAAACGACTAGTCATAGACTTTGCTTCACATGTGTACCAGTTTGAGAATGAGGGGAGGCCATTATTGATTTGTGGAGAGCCAGATTGCCAAGAGAGGATTGGTAACTTCTGTCAAGTTTCTCAAGATCAATTGTAAGTACATTTACTTTCTTTATTTTGTGTATTCATCATGTGTAGTGATGGATTCATGCAATCATGGAAACTCTAGTTGGAATGCTCATGTACTTTTAGATAAAGTAAGAGCAGAATTCCAAGGGTTATTTTTGAAAGAATTACCTTCGGGTTTACCTCCTTGCAAGAACATTGAGCATAGAATCGAATTGGTACCAAGAGTGAGTTCGAACGCTCAATCACCATTTCAAATGAATCTACAGGAGGAGAATGAAGTCTGCAAGTTCATGGACGAGTACTGGTAGAAAGGGCTCATCAGACTTCTCATGAAGAAGAAAGATGGATCTCATAGAATGTGCGTTGACTACAAAGCACTCAATAAGATTACCATCAAGCATAGATATCCCATGCCTAGGATAGATGATCTAGATGTGGCCGTTCTATATAGTAAAATAGATTTGAAACAAGGGGCTAACATCAGATTAGAGTAAAAGATCAAGATGTATATAAAACAACTTTTAGGACCCGTTTTGGGCATTATGAGTATTAAGTTATGCCATATGGTTTGGCTAATGCACTCGCTACTTTTATGATGTTAATGAATGATATTGTATGACCATTCATTGGAAATTTTGTTGTGGATTTTGTTGATGATTTGCTAGTGTATAGTAGGTCTATACATGAGCATGAAAGTCATTTGAGATTAGTATTAAATAAGTTAAAAGAAAATAAGTTTTTTGTAAATCCACAAAAGACAGTTGTTTCTTCTAGAGATAGAGTATTTAGGGCATGTGGTATCGACCAATGGGGTCCAGATGGATCCCAAGAAGGTCTTAGTTATTCTAGCTTGGCCTAATCTTCAGGATGAGGGGCAATTACGATCATTTCTAGGACTTTTCGATTTCTATAAGAATTTCATATCTTCTTATTCGTCGATAGCAACACCTATGATGAACTTGCTTGAAGGAAAAATGTCATTTGCATGGAAATAAGACAAACAAGAAAGTTTTGGTACTCTGAAACAAGTTTTCTCAGAGGCTCCTATACTTAAAGTGGTAGATCCGCAGAAACCATTTGAGTTGGAGATAGATGATAACAACATAGCCATAGGGGTAGCCTTGAGCCAAGATGGAAGGCCAATAGCTTTTGAAAGCAAAAAGTTAAGTAGTGCGCAATGCAATTAGCCAGTGCATGAACATAAGCTCTATGCAATGATGCATGCTCTTAAAGTCTGGAGACACTATCTTTATGGTTTAGACTTTAAGGTATACACAAATCACCATACATTCAAGTACTTTTGTAGTCAGCCAGATCTTCAAGGTAGACATGCCCGTTGGGCTGAGCTCATGCAACAATTTCACATGGAAATCTTGTATAGAAGAGGCAAAGAGAATATAGTAGTTGATGCATCATCATGGATAGTGTATCAAATGAGCTTTACAGTTCTAGAAAGCTCATTGCTTCAAGATATAAAGGAAGCACAAGTGGAAGATCCACATTTGTTAGAGATCGTCAGAGCCATTAGTGATGAATCTATCATAGGAGATGAGGCACTTCTAGCTATTTCTTCCCCTAGTAGAGCAAACAAGTAAAGTCGGTATTCTAATTTCTCAAAGCAGAATGGAATAGTAAAGCCGAAAGGAAAGGTTTGCGTACCAAATTCTCAAGATTTGAGAAGAAAAGTCATGCATGATAACCATGATGTTCCTTGCATAGGGCATTCTCATGTTAACAAGACAATCAGCTTATTAGAAGAACATTTTGCAGCCTTTATTAGCCAAAGATGTCCACACTTATGTTCAACAATGATTTATGTGTCAAGTCAACAAGGCAGAAAGGTTAAAGATACAAGGTCTTTTACATCCTCTATAGATTCCAAATCATAACCGAGACAGTGTATCCATGGACTTCATAGTGGGGTTATCATGGACCCAAAGGAAGCGGGATACTATCCTAGTTGTGGTAGATAGATTGAGCAAGATGGCTCAGTTTATACCCACACAAGAGACAATAGAAGCTCCACAGGTAGCAGAGTTGTTTATCTAGCACATCTTCACATTGCATGGGTTATTGGCATTCATAGTCTCAGATAGGGATGTCAGATTCACATGATGCTTCTAGAAGTTTGCTTTTGACAAACTGAAGGTGTCATTAAAGATGAGTAATGGTGATCATCCATAGACAGATGGACAAGCCAAGAGGGTCAACCAGATTTTAGAGGACATGTTGAGGGCATATGTGTCTGAGAGGTAGACATATTGGGATAGTTACTGTCCACTAGTAGAGTTTGCTTATAATAATAGACCTCATAAGGTGATAATAATGTATCCTTTTGAGATGAACTATGGCATGAATCCCATTACTCCCAGTACCATAGGAATGCCAAAGAAATGTCCTAGTGCTTCAAAGTTCTTCGAAAACCTTCAAGCAAATCTAGAAATAAGTAAAGCCAAGATGTAGCAAACAACTAATAGGAAAAAAGAGTATGCTGATAGGAAGAGATCTCCTAGAGTCTTTGAGGAAGGAGATAGAGTTTTTCTTCAAGTACTAGCTAGATCTACTCCACTATCCACAAGCAAGTGTACAAAGCTTTCACCAAGGTTTTGTGGACCTTGGAAGATAGTTAAGAAGCATAGTGATGTTGCATACCGATTAGAGCTTCCTCTAGATTGCACAATCCATCCAATGTTTCATGTCAATAAACTTAGAAAGTGTATTTCTAGGGAGGATAATCTAATAGAGGGTATTGTTTCTTTGCACGAAAGTGATAGCACACATCATTCTCCAGATAGGATACTAGATCGGAGATAGAAGCAGTTGAGAAACTGTGTCATCTAGGAGTATCTAGTAGCCTGGAGAGGATTACTGCTTACATACTCTACTTGAGAAACAATAGATTTGGCTTGCAAGTACTTTCCCTCATTGATCATTGAGGACAATGGTCTTTAGAAGGGGGAGAGAGAATGTCAGATATTGGTCTACAAAGACCACTCTATGGGTTTGTGGGACAAGGGCCAACCATAGCCAAGGTCCCAAGCTCGGGGGATATCCTAAGGTAATCAATGGTTATGGGGATGAGTGTTGCATGATGGCCACATGGTGGCACTAGACTATTCCAGATCATTACTATTTTGAATGCAAGAGGGTATATTGGATGGGAGGAGAGTGGCACACACATCATTCACAATTCTTTCACAAGTCTTGTCATATTCTGAAGAGAAAGTCTATTAATACCAGTCCTAAAACTTCCTTATCTATCCTGTCCTTCTTTTCAACTAGGATGTCATGTTTCTTTTCTACACCGAGTGAATACGTCAGGCTTGAACGCATTGTGGGCATGTTTCAACCTCTATCAGAATCTCTCTATTCTTGTTATACATTATGGAATATGTTGAACAAGGCATTGTTGGAGTGTTAATTTATTAATGTATTAATGTGTTTTGGTGTTTTTGATATGCACTTGAAGGTTGGTGAGGGCGTGAAAGACGTGAAAGCAATAATCCGACTTTAGGACAGACATCAATAATCCAACTTATAATTTAATTTGTAAATAAATATGCGTAGAAGGTTCTATTGTTAGAAATAGTTAGAAAATTAGTGGTTAGAATAAGGGTCATTGTAGACCACAATTTCTGATATTAAAAGCAAAGGCTTTCTATAAAAGTCACCAACTTTTACTTTTATGCATGCTTTTCAAAGCCGCTCTCATGTAACCACTCTTTTCGACATAATCAAAAATTCCTATAAATACATGCACTCTGTGGACTGTCAAAACAGAGTGCATGGGGGCAGATTGCACCCAATACTGCATTCGATCTTGTCTCTTGGTGTCTCTATTTTTTGGTGTGTTTTCTGCATTTGTAACCTCTGTGTGCATGTGAGCAAGATCCTGATAACAATGGTATTAGAGCCTTGCATGCGTCACTACAGAGGGATCTATTTCTGATTGTTTTGGTGATGGATCTCTGTTTCGCTGTTCTCTGTTCGCGATCCGATTTCGGTTCTGGTTTCTATATCTGTTTTTATTTTTATTTCTATTTCCGTTTGCATTTTCGTTTTTGTTTTTGTTTTCGTTTTCATTTCCATTTCTGATCCTTGTTCCTGTTTCAGTTTTAATTTTTGTTCCAGTTCCAGAACCTACGTTTATACCTACCTTTACACCTATGTTTACTCCTTCGGCTTACTCCTTCGGCTTACTCCTTCGGCTTACTCCTTTGGCTTACTCCTTTGGCTTACTTCTATGTTTACTCATTTGGCTTACTCCACGTTTACTCATTCGGCTTACTCCACGTTTACTCCTTCGGTTTACTCCTATGTTTACACCTTCAGTTTACTCCAAGTCATTGACTAAGGCATAGAACTTAGGCATAACTTAAGGCATAACTAAGGCATTACTTTGGCACCCAAGGCTCCTTTGGTGACTGTTGGTAGTTGTTGGCTACGCGCGAACCAATTTTACTTTATGAGTCGCAATAAGGAGTTTTATATTCACCAAGGTGGGAGGATTTGAACCCACAACCTCACCCACACAAGGGAAGTGTTTTACACTACACTATCTCTTTGTGTTGTGACTCTACTTTTCTTTTCTTATATTTAACACAACTTTCATCTCTTTCTTACTTTTTCGATTCCCAAGAACAACCCTTCCTTTTACATTTTAACTCAAACAATCTCAAAAATTGTTCTTACATATCTAATAAGAGGGTTTTGTTCTCTAAATCCTCATGGGCCCTACAAACAACATGGAGGATTTCAGTGAGTCACCTCTTCCTAAGGTAACACTCGAGCAACAACTTGAGCTCCTATGACATGAACTACGAGGCACTCAAAACGAGATCTGACAATGCGACAAAGTATTCGAAAAGATGCAAGCTGATGAAGACAACCTTATGAGGGTGGTCTACATCATTCTTCTCAATGGAGATGATGATGTAGACTTGAGAATTTCCGATGCTGAATTCCATGTTTTTAGTTTTTTGTTTTTGCAAAAAATGTGGAGAGTTAAGCCCAAAGGATGTGAAACATACCCAAGAGGGCCCCTTAATAGTATCCACATGTGACATGCTGCTTTGGTTCACATATAATGCCACCCATGTGGATACATTCTAGCCCACTTCTATCATCGTCTATGAGAGCCTGAGCTCAGGCACCTTCCAGTCTTCTCTCATGGGAGTATGGGAATTTTTTACTCTAGTGTAACCATATATTTTTTCCCCATGTAACCACATATAGATGATATAACCATATGTGGTGGTACATTGTATAATTATACATGATGTTACATTCTACTTATGGATTGACTTATAGTGCTCACTTCATCAATTCTTATACTATTGATCATCTATCCATAGAGAGATCTTCCAACCATCACATGTCTTTATGATTTGATCTCCTTCTTTGCTCTTATGTGTGCTTCTACTCGTGCTTCATCACTCATGCACACACACACACACACACACACACAAAACATTGGTACCAGAGCAAGTTAAGCTCCTTCTCAACTTGATGTTTTTTTCACATTGTCATGTGACACACTTTTGCAAACTACTTTTGTAGCATAGAAGTACAAAGTTCAACACCCTGCATAATGAAGCACATGTTGCTTACTTGAGAAAGAAAATTGAAGATGTATGCATGAATAAAAATGAGACAATGGATGTATATGTTATTGGAGCAAATCTATGACAAGCCTAAGTATAAGCTTGAGTCCCACAAAGTCCTAGACGAAGCTTTAAAATGAAGACTATGTAAAGTTCACTTGTGAACTACCTCTTGTAACTTTTGAAGAGTTTACTTAATGTAAAAGTGAGAGAATCTTAAGTGGTTGAGTCCACTTGATCAAAAAGGGAAAGAGGAGCCACAAATTCGTGATTTGCGGTAGGTAGAGAATCAAATCAATCACTAATTGATTGGAGAGTGATTGAGGGAACTTAGCCTC
The DNA here is from genome assembly GCA_020310875.1 of Ceratopteris richardii. Taxonomy (NCBI): domain Eukaryota; kingdom Viridiplantae; phylum Streptophyta; class Polypodiopsida; order Polypodiales; family Pteridaceae; genus Ceratopteris; species Ceratopteris richardii. The sequence goes on from CM035425.1 coordinate 44,658,415, forward strand.
CCAAGCTCAACTATAAATAGATGGCAGCTTTAGTCGTGGTTAGAGAGACCTATGTGAAGACTTCCAAGAGCTAAGATTTATGCCATATCAAGGTGTGATTACAAGGCACACATATGTATTAGTAAGTCCATTGTATTGTACAAGCAATATACTTTCATTTTCATGATCATTTGAGTTCATATTTCCATGTTCTTGTGAAGTGTACTACTCATTGCCATATCTCTTAGTTTTCTCAGTCAGATTGCAGAGATGGTTTCTCTGAGCTTGGTGCATCATTTTCAGTTATTTAACTTGGTAAATATATCTCTATAAGTCTAATATATGCTCATCAACTTTCATTTCATTTGGGTATTGCAATCTTCAGTTATGTTCAGTTGAAGTCAACCCTGTATGTCATTTTCACTTCTCTGTCAGGTACCCGACTTTTTTAATCATCTTGTCAGAGCTGCTTCTCAGTGTGTACTTATCTAAATTCAATGATTTAAATTTTTTTGGATTCAACTTATTGTCTAGTATAAGCATACAAATTTTCATAATCATTGGATTCTTAAATCTGGAGTTATGTTCGTTTTTCTGCTCACTAGTCTCAAACTGTAGCAGCCCGTGAAAATCGGGATGATGTCCTCAATTGCTAAACATCATTCTCAGTGTGTGGTTCATTATTTTTGATGAGATTACTCTTGAAAGTTAGCTCTTTAAGTTAAATAGAAGTCCCCAAGAGGAAATAAGCTAATTGCTGCTGTGCTCACAGAATTATGCAAAACACTGGACAGGTGTATGAACTAAAAATAGCAAGTTCTTCACCTCTGAGCTAACTCCAACTTATCTGTTTTGATCTATCTTTTTGTGAGTGATCTTCCAAGGTACATAGGGTGTCTAATACATCCATTGGCAAGCTAAAAGGGCCCACCACACACTCCTGGAGTTCATTTGGCTGGTGTGGATCAAGGATTTTGCAACACCTCTTCGTCTTCAAGAACATACCTATCCATCTCTTCAGAGTGGTATCAGAGCAAGGTTGGACAACATGGCAGATGGATTTCCTTCATCAATTGACAAATTGGATAGAGGTAATTACTCAACTTGGTCATTAAGGATGGAAGCTTATCTCCAAGGTAGAAGTTTATATGGTTATGTGGCCGGAGATGAAGTTATGCCAAGTTTCAGGAACAAAAGTCAACCAACACAAGAAGAGCAAGAAAGATTAAGCACATGGTGCTCCAAGGATGCACTTGCAAGGTCTTATCTCCTCAACTCTATCTCAGATTTTTTGTTGCCTCACATTAGAAGTTGTAAGACATCTCAGGAAGTGTGGGATGCACTTGAAGCCTTCTTCGCTTCAAGTACCAAAGCTAGGAAGCATCAACTATGGCTGGATTTCACAACTCTCAAGAAGGCTCCCAAACAAAATGTGACTGATTTTGTCACAAATCTCAAGGACATAGCAGATCAATTGGGAAGCATTGGAGAGGTAATAGATGAAGAGCAAATTGTAAGGCAGGTCATCAATGGCTTGAAGGCAGATGACAAGTGGGAAGCATTCACCACAGCTATGGATTTGTACATGGACATGCATGTACCTGATTTCAATACACTCATTGGAAAAATACTTACTCAAGAGGCAAAGCTTATAAAAAATGGAGAAACTCTAAAGGTAATCAATCTTCAACTTTATACACTGATAAAAGCAAGTCCAAAGATAACAAAGGAAAGGCAAAGAAAGTGGATGATGAAGCAGGTACATATCAAGCTAACTATGCAGGTAGAGGAAGACATGGCAGAGGTAGAGGAAGAGGAGGTAGACAAGGCAGGGGGAGATCCCAAGACTCCAACTCATGTTCTATTTGTGGATTAACTAATCATACAACTGAAAATAGCTTTAGGAATTCCAGGAATCAAAGAGGAAGAGGATACAATAGAGGAAGTTATGGCTACTCAAGAGGAAGGTTCAACAATTATCATGGCAACTACAAAGGAAGGAGAGACTACAAAGGAAGGAGAGACTTCAATAACTACACAAAAGACTCAAACAAAGAGGATTCCTTATTGATCATGAACATGGCTATGCCACAAGGTAAATCTAATGAACATGTTTTCTACATAGATTCAGGTTGTTCAAATCATGTGGCAGGAAATGTGGCACTCCTATCAGATTTAGAAGATCCAAGGAATAAGCATGAGGTACAAACAGGAGATGATACAAGACATCTTGTGGAGAAAATAGGCAATGTCAAAGCACTTGATGGAAACATCAACCTGATAGAGTAAGGTACTCTATGCCCCTACCATTACAAAGAATTTGATAAGTGTTGGGCAGATAGTAGAGAAAGGGTTGCAAGTCAGGTTCACAAAAGCAAGAGCATTTGTTGAAGATCCAAGTCAAGGATTCAGAAGAATTGCAAAAGGTGAAAAGGTAGGTAGATTGTTCACATTTGAATTACAAGACACTAGAAACATTGCTCTCTTTAATTATGGTATTCAGACACTCACAGAATTGGAAGTATGGCACAAAAGGTTAGCACATATTGGTGAAAGGTCATTAAAGCAAATTTGTAGGGACCAAAGTGTACTTGGACTCCCTAATTTGTCAAAACAACATATGATTTATAAGTGTAGTGCATGTCAATTTGGAAAGTCTCACAGGTTACCATTCATGATGAAAGGTTATATGCATGGAGATCTCTTGGAGTTGGTTCATACAGATGTATGGGGACCTAGCAAGGAAGCTTCAATATCCGGATCAAGGTATTATGTCTCCTTTATTGATGATTGCAGCAGATGGACTATCCTATTCTTTATGAAACAGAAAGATGAAGTTTTTTCATGTTTCAAAAGATATTTGGCTCTTGTGGAGAATCAAACAGGTAAATCACTAAAAAGGCTAAGGTCAGATGGAGGGGGAGAATACTTCTCCCATGAGTTTGATTCTTTTCTTCAAGAAAGAGGAATCAAAAGAGAGGTAACTACAAGGTACACTCCTGAGCAAAATGGAGTGGCAGAAAGGAGAAATAGGACAATTGTTGAAGCTGGAAGGTCCATGTTAAATGAAAAGCATTTACCTAATTATCTATGGGCTGAGGCTGTATCTACAGCCACTTACTTGATTAACAGGTTGCGTTCAAAATCCCTTGATGGGATGACTCCATATGAGGCTTCGAATGGAAGAAGACCAAGCTTAGATCATTGTAAAATTTTTGGATGTATTGCTTTTGCTCATGTTCCTTCATAGGTTAGAGGCAGGATGGATCCAAAGGCAGAAAGGTGTGTATTTATTAGATATGACAACAATCAAAAGGGCTACAGGTTATACAACCCTACCAACAAAGGATTCTTGGTAAGCAGAGATGTAGTTTTTGATGAAAACAATTCATGGTATGAAGATTCGTGCAGGAAGGTCAATTTACCATATGATCTTGAAGAAGATTTTCCAAAGCTTGGTAGAGAACAACCGAAGATTGAAGAACAAGACACCTCAGAGGATGATGAAGAATCTCAGATGAAAAAGATCAAAGCATGGAAGTCTAAAGGTAAAGCAAAAGTGCAGGAACTTGGACATGAGGCAGAATCATCACATCATGGCCTAAAAAGATCTATGAGGGAAAAAAAAAACCTGAAAGGTATGGGTTTGACACCTCATTATTAACTAAACATTCATATCTACATAGCACAGGACATAAACCAAGAGGAGCCATCATCATTTGAAGAGGCCAAAGCAAAATCAGAATGGAAGCATGCAATGAAGGAAGAGATTGAAGCACTTCATTAGGAAAAAAGGTGAACCTTGCATGGGCCTTGTAAGGATCCCTAATTTTTAGGGATTAAAGAGCTTAATCTCTGAGCCTAAGGAGGCATATGAAACCACCAATGGTTTTCTGAAATAAAATAATATTTGATGATCTACTTTATTTGAAGTTTCAAACGTGAGCATTTAGAACCATTCGATCATCTAAATCAATGGATATTATTAAAATGCATGGAATCTTAGAGAGAGAAGGGGATTACTTTATGTGGCACTGGGCCTCAACTCTTGGAGAGTCTCTGCAGGTTTTTTGATCGTTAGATCTTGAGGCATCCAACGTTCGAGCGCAATTGGGGCTGAGCCATATTCGGCATGGCATGTTGATCGTTAGATTGAGGCCTTCATCCGATGGTTCAGGAGAAAAGGCGCCATTGGATTCAAAGGGAGCAATCTAAGCCATGGGATCATGGTTAGATCCAATGGACTATATTTGAAGCGCCCAAAATCCTTCAGTTTTAAACTACTCCGTCCGATGGAGGCCTTCATCCAACGATCTACGCCGATTCATGCATTTTGTAATCATTGCTCTCATCCTAGCCGTTTGCTACCAAGCAGATCTAAGGGTCCAAGATTAAAGATGCCTTGACTTTTGTCCTTTCACCTTAGCCATTGGATTTTTCAAGCAATCAAGGGTTCCAAATGATTTTCGAGAATTTCAAAACCATTCTCAGGAGCAGACCCACTAAATCTAGGTGGTTTTGACATGTTTGACCACAAGAAAACAAGGGAAGCCTATGCCTACCCTATGTGATTAAGGGAGTAGACTGTGGCCACCACCCTCTTCTCATTGGTCCATTCTTAATCACTCCTTGAGCTAAAAGGCCCATGCAAGGTTCACCTTTTTTCCTAATGTGAGGAAAACAACACTTGAGATTTGGTGCCCAAGACTTCATCCATGAAGGTAATAGGCTCAAGATGGGTCTATAAACTCAAGAAGAATTCTGATGGTTCCATTAACAGGTATAAGGCAAGGCTTGTAGCAAAGGGCTTTGCACAAACTCAGGGAATTGATTATGAGGAGACCTTGTCTCCTGTGGCAAAGATGCCTACTATTAGAGTTTTTCTTAGTATTGCCTCTTCCAAGAATTGGAAGATACTTCAACTAGATGTAAAGAATGCATTCTTGAATGGTTGGATAACAGAAGAGGTATATATGGCACAACCACCTGGTTTTGAGAATCAAGTTTATCTTGATTATGTGTGTAAACTTAACAAAGCATTGTATGGTCTCAAGCAAGCTCCAAGAGCTTGGAATTTCAGGCTTGTTTCATTCTTGCAGGACAAAGGCTTTCAACCAAGCAAGGCAGATCCTTCACTCTTTATTAAAAAGAGTAATTCTGAGATCATCTACCTATGTGTATATGTAGATGATATTATATTGACAGGAAATGATGCAGATGGTATGAAGAAGATCAAAGACCAGATGAGAGAAGAGTTCAAGATAAGTGATTTGGGTTCACTTACCTACTTCCTAGGTTTGGAAGTTGTCTACAAAGATCATGGTTTGTTTCTCACTCAAAGAAAGTACATTAAGGACATGTTGTCAAAATTCAAGATGCAAGATTGTAAGATTGCAGGTACTCCAATGGAGGTCAATCACAAATTGAGCTCACATGAAGGTGAACTCATAGAGGACATCACATCATATCAAAGTCTAGTGGGTAGCCTCAACTATGCCACATTGACAAGAGTAGATATATGTTACAGTGTGAGTGTGCTAAGTCAATTTATGCACACACCAAGGAAACCACATATGGATGCTGCCAAAAGGATTCTCAAGTATCTCAAAGGAACCATAAATGAAGGACTTTATTATCCTTATGTATCTGATTTAGGTTTGAAGCTATTTTCTGATGCAGATTGGGCTGGCTCCAAGGAAGATAGAAGGAGCACTTCAGGTTATCTTACCTTCGCAGGTTCAAAGCTTATTTCATGGTCAAGAAGCAACCCACAGTTGCTCTCTCTTCTACTGAAGCTGAATATAGAGGTCTTGCCATAGCTACACAAGAAGCTATGTGGATGAAGACATTATTCAAAGATCTTGGATTGGAGTTTGGAACTCCAACTATTTTTGGTGACAATATGAGTTCTAGTCACTTAGCTGCTAATCCTATTTTTCATGCAAGGACTAAACATATTAAGGTTCATTATCACTATGTACGAGAGAAGGTTCTAAGCAAAGATATTCAAATATCATATGTGTCCACTCATCAACAATGTGCAGATATTCTAACCAAAGCATTGGATGGTACAAAGCTTTGCAAGTTCAAAGCCATGATTGGTTTGCAGGTAATCTTGGAAGATTGAAGACCTCAAGCATACTTGGCTTGAGGGAGAGCTATTGGAGCAAATCTATTACAAGCCTAAGTATTGGCTTGAGTCCCACAAAGTCATAGAAGAAGCTTTAAAATGAAGACTATGTAAAGTTCACTTGTGAACTACCTCTTGTAACTTTTGAAGAGTTTACTTAATGTAGAAGTGAGAGAATCTTAAGTGGTTGAGTCCACTTGATCAAACAGTGAAAGAGGAGCCACAAATTCGTGATTTGTGGTAGGTAGAGAATCAAATCAATCACTAATTGATTGGAGAGTGATTGAGGGAACTTAGCCTCCCAAGCTCAACTATAAATAGATGGCAGCTTTAGTCGTGGTTAGAGAGACCTATGTGAAGACCTCCAAGAGCTGAGCTTTATGCCATATCAAGGTGTGATTACAAGGCACACATATGTATCAGTAAGTCCATTGTATTGTACAAGCAATATACTTTCATTTTCATGATCATTTGAGTTCATATTTCCATGTTCTTGTGAAGTGTACTACTCATTGCCATATCTCTCAGTTTTCTCAGTCAGATTGCAGAGATGGTTTCTCTGAGCTTGGTGCATCATTTTCAGTGATTTAACTTGGTAAAGTTAGCTCTATAAGTCTTGTTCATCAAATTTCATTTCATTTGGGTATTGCAATCTTCAGTTATGTTCAGTTGAAGTCACCCCTGTCTGTCATTTTCACTTCTCTGTCAGGTACCCGACTTTTTTTACTCATCTTGTCAGAGCTGTTTCTCAGTGTGTCATTATCCAAATTCAATGGTTTAAAGCTTGTTGGATTCAGATTACTAGCTAGTATAAGAATAAAAATTTTTAATAATCATTGAATTCTTAAATCTGGAGTTATGTTTATTTTTTTGCTCACTAGTCTCAAACTGTAGCAGCCCGTGAAAATCGAGATGATGTCATCAGTTGCTAAACATCATTCTCAGTGTGTGGTTCATTATTTTTGATGAGATTACTCTTGAAAGTTAGCTCTTTAAATTAACTAGACTTCCCCAAGAGGAATTAAGCTAATTGCTGCTGTGCTCAGAGAATTATGCAAAACACTGGACATGTGTATGAACCAAAAATAGCAAGTTCTTCACCTCTGAGCTAACTCCAACTTATCTGTTTTGATCTATCTTTTTGTGAGTGATCTTCCAAGGTACATAGGGTGTCTAATACATCCATTGGCAAGCTAAAAGGGCCCACCACATACTCCTGGAGTTCATTTGGATGGTGTAGATCAAGGATTTTGCAACACCTCTTCATCTTCAAGCACGTACCTATCCATCTCTTCACATATGTTACATGCATCTAGGATTTGAAAGAGAAATGAATAAACATTGATGAGATCATTATGGATGCATCATGCATATCTAAACTACTCAAAGGATTGTCAAAATCTTTTCAAATATTTGCTATTACACTTTTTTTGGTTGGGAAAGGAAATCCAAATATGCATACTTTTGATAAGCGTGTGTCTCTTCTTTTGCAAGAAGAGCAATCAAGAGTGAATAGAAGTGGTTTGCTTGAGGGAACACAAGCACTTGTTATTACACAAAAGGGAAAAAGAAAGTATGGTTCAGCTCATGGTTCATCAAAACCAAAGCCTCAATCGTATTTTCAAAAGGTTTGACATAGCATTGATTAATGTAGAAAGCTTGCCAAGCATAATGAAAAGAAGAAAGAATCCAACATGTCTATTGTTGAGAATACATCTAATCCAAAGAATGATGAAGTTAATATTTTTTTTTGAGAGAACAAGAAATTGATTAATAATGGCATGTATCAATGTACAGAGGGCAAGACTACCCCCACCATTTACAAAGCAAGGCCAAAACATATTTGGTCATATTCATTGACTCAGAATGTAGATAGGTACTGCAACTAGTATAGTAACTCAGACTACAACTAGTGGCAATAGTACAAGGGAGCTAGAAAGCCAGCAATAAAGAGGACAAGAACCAACTATAGACACAATTCCACCATCTCAATTCTAGTGGCTAAGTACAAGTTCAAAAGGGAGTCTCTCCATTGGCTAGGTCTGGTAATGTACAAATGCCTGGATAGAGAGAAACCCTCCTCGGGAGCATCAACAATAGCAACAAGAGCTTTGATGCTCATAGCCTTCAACCCAGGCAATAAAGAGGATACAGCTGCACCAGTGGAGTTCTTGTTGTTGAACACAACCATATTTCTACTCTTCCAGATACTCCTCATAATATTGGCTCTCCATATGTCATGTATGACAAAATCAAATTTGTTGCAGACCCTAGCAGAAGTTCTTTGTATCCAGGTTGGAAGTTATGTTTCTGATAAAAGGGTAAGATACAAATCCGAAAACATTGAGCATGTAAACAATTGATAAAAAGGTGGGGGAGATCTTGCTCACTGCCACAAAAAATACATACGCCATTATGAATGTTCAACTTCTTGTCCTTAGCACCACACCACACTGCATTGTGCACAATAAGCCAGAGGAGAAAGGAGTGTTTGATGTTCACAAGCACGTGCCAAATACACTAAAATCTATGAGACCATTCTTGAGCATTCCAACTAACTTTCCAGAGTCTATTAAGCTTGGGCAGGATCCAAGTGATTCTCTCTCTCCTGGATTTGAAGTTCTTCAACATGTCTTGAGCAATGTCTTCTAACTTGATAGTTTTCCTCTGAACACTAAGGTCCACCCTCCTAATCAACATCATCCTATGCTTCAAGAGGACCTGCAAACAACCAAAGGAGCAATGAGTATTTGATATATGATCTTCAGACATGATTTCACCATTTAGGGTGAGATCCTTCTAGGTAGTGAAACCCAATTTGAAACATTTGTGCTCTCTGATCCCAAGATAGCCATTATTCCATAGAGATAGCCAACCTATCCAAATATTTCCGTGCAAAAAGAAGTCAAAGTGATCAAAGAATTTTTGGTTTGGGCAACACAACATTTTAACATCCATCCAAGCTTGGCACATTCTGCAACAAAGAACAGAACCCACAGGGGAGTACTTGTGGGGAGAAACCAGAATGTCCCACATAGAGTGATTCTTCCAAACCTTGTAATCAGAAAGAGCAAAATTATTCACATTTCTTTTAATAAGGATGGCCCAAAAATCATCAGAAGTCAGAGACCGAACAATCCATTTTGTAGCCAGGTTAGTAGACATCTTAATAAGACAAAATAAGCCCAGATCCCCTTCCTTCTTAGGAACGTAACAAATTTTCCAAGCAACTTTAGGGATCTTATTGTGATCTAAACTCCCTCCCCACAGGAATCTTCTGGACAAACAAATAACTTGGTGGAAGTGCTTCTTGTTAGGAACCTAACACGACAGGCAACAAACTAGGGTAGGGAGAATAAAATGGTTTAGGAAAAAAACTCCATGAGATAGAGAAGATTGATAACCATACCACATAAACAACTTTTCCTTGAATTTATCCATAACCCATTCCCACCTTTGATGGAGACTGATTTGAAAACCCATATGAATACCAAGGAGCCTGAAAACTTCTCCATCTTTGATGAATTCAGAACCAATCTTCTCAATGCACACAAGAACAAGATTAGAAGAGGATTTAAAAGCAATTTTTTTTGTGATTAATAACTGAACCACTAGCCAAACGGAAGGTATTAAGACACTCTAAAATACAATTGGCAAATCACTCTTCAACTTTAATGAGGATATTAGTGTCATCAGGAAAGGCTTGGAGACATAGCTGTTTATCACAACCAGGTATAGAAATGCCTTCAAATCTCTTCTTCTCAATAGCATCTTTAATAATCCACCCAAGGGCATCACTAGCTATGGCAAAGAGGAGGGGAGCAAGGGGCCATCCTTGCCTGATGGACCTTCTAAGTCTAAAATGAGAAGACAAGTTCCCATTCAAAGCTACCCTAGAGTGAGCATTACCAAAAAGAGTACTGACAACTTTTGTTGGAAATTTAGTAGGCCCATAACTAATACCACAGGTCCATAGTTCCATAGGTTCATGATCTACAACATAGAATCCAAAAATCTTCCAATATTGACAAAACATGAACATACCACACTTAATCATACAAATGATGAGACAAAGATAGAGAAAGATTAGACAACATGTGTAAAGTGTTACGTAAGCCACTGCTTACTCACACTATCATATATACAAATGTCAAATTACAATGTGGGAGCAAAACTCTCAATCACTATATGTGAACAGAAATAGATGGAAGAGTGAATGTACTTAATTACAAGAATACTCAGATGTAGGGACAAAAATCTGAATATGTATGAGATGTATGACCTGATAAGTTGTAGAAGAGTGTATATGAGTGACATAAAGAGGAAAGATCAGTTGGAAACTGATATTCATCAAGCCCTAATCTGATTTTAGGCTATGGAAGACCCTAAATCAGATGTGTGTGTGAAAGATCACATACTTACAGAATTAGCATAGAATGCTAACATGTTGCTGCCAGAAATCCTCATACTCATGTGAACACACCTTCTCTAACACCTCATCCGAATGCATGTAGCATGCATGTACTGATTCTTCTTTAGATATGCCAAATAGGACTCCTCTTGATATGGATGCCAGTGCCTCCATAGACTCCAAGTAGTGCCTATGTGCATAAGAGAATATGTACTTGAATTGTTAACATAAGATGCAAACCTTATGTTAAGCTCCATCCAATGTCTTTGAAGAACACCAAAATCTTCATGTAGAAGACAATCTTCAAATACATTATGTAGATGGCTGATCCACACCACCAAGTTCCTGGTGGGCAAGTCCTCTCCATAAGTGTGCACCATGGCTGCCCCATGAGTGCTAGAGCATCATCTCTAATGAGGGACCAAAAACTGGCATTGCAATTGGTGTAGGATGTTCTAAAAGTGACCCAGAGTCTTTCTTTTATAGCCTTCCAAAGCTCTTGCAAAAAACTCATATAATAAAGCTGATTTTCGTTGCCAAAAGCTGGATTGCATGTTTTTAACTTTATTTTAAGTGAGTTTGCTTTATTTTTAAAGTTGCTTTTAGCTAACTTTAAAAATAGCTTCTTGACCTGCTTTTTACACTTCGGACTACTTGATGAATGATCTGACAACATTTTTATGATCCTCATGCTGAGAGCTATCATATGAGGTCAAAACCCTAAATCAACAAAAAGTTAGGGTTAGGGTTTTCTCCCAAATTTTATTTTTGATGACTGAATGTCATATACCATTGGAAAGCTCTCTTGAAGCTCTACAAGATAGGCTCATAAAAATTTTACCCATTTTTGTGCCAAAAATGACTAAGTACCAAAATTAGGGTTTTTGCCCTAAATGGATTTTGGACCGATGTGACATCGCTTTCCAAGAATCCCCTGTGCAATGTCATATTGGTACAAACTGAACTGGATATGTAACTTCATTCATCTGCAAATTGTCATAAACTTCAAACTTGTACTCCCGAATTGACCTTCAAACCTTTTCTTCAAAAGTCTTCTTCAAAACTGAATTTGACTTTCTTCAAACTTCAAAAAACTGAACTTGCTGAATATGAACTATAATACCTGAGAAAATATGCAAACTAGATATCCAATAGTCTATACATCAAGCAGACAGTGCTTGACAACATATGTAGCATGAACTGACTCTGAATCTACTATTTCCTGAAATAAATCTTCTCAAACCGGTAAAAATACACTAGGATGCACATATTTGCATTTACCTTATGAAATGTTTCTCAATGTATCTCTGTTGTGTCATGTAAATACACTAAACAGAATCAGAGACTGAATCCTGGGACTTGTGACTAACAATTCACAACTCAATGTATTATGAACACTAGCTGCTTCATCTCTGACTGTACTCAACTCAACTCAACTCATGAGTCTCAAAATTTCATATCTATGATGTCATCTTGTCTTCATCCTTTTTCATACCTGTTTCCTTCAGAGTCTGGTATATACATATATGTGTGCACCTCAAAAGTAACATACCTCTCTGAAATATCAAATTTCTCTTTAATAGAATTTCGAAACTTTCTCCTGAACAGGAACACCTAACAGGAACTTTCTCCAGACATTCTCCTTCTTCCTTCTTCTTTCAAAGCTGGAACATAAAGAGAAACTGACAAAGGAAATATAGGAATACCTATAGGTATGAATCTGCATTCTTTTCACATATGGTTGAAATTAAGTCTTCATGTTTCATCACCCCCTTGGATGATTTAACACTAGTATCCAGAATTCTTAAAATTATAAATCTGACTTTATGAAATCTGGAATGTCTTCCTTCTTTCAATAAATCTAATCTTCAGTGATCAATACCTATATTTGAAACAAAATTTTAGGATCCATAATCTTCTGCAACATAACAAGTATCTTCTTCTTTTTTCTCTGCAACACAAATCTGATAGAATCTTAATCTTTGACTTACTTCTTCTAATGCTAAGAACTTTTCAAACAAAGGATAGACAATTGACTTATAAATAATCAAGATCTTCAAGATCATTCAAGATCATTCAAGATCATTCAAGATCATTCAAGATCATTCAAGATCTATCAAGATCTTTCCAACAAAATACCTGTGTAGAATCTACTCTCATCAAACCTTCATGACTGAATGTTTGATTTGCTACCTGAATGTCTCTAAGTGTCCATGCTTCTTAGATAAAGTTGTAAAACTTTTCTTCAACAAAATCCTTCTCAAGAATCTGTAACTCCTACTGGAAATCACAAGTGGACAAACTCTCACCTTGAGAACTCCAAAAGTTGCAAGTTGATACTTCATATCTTCATATTCTACCCAGGTGAAATGTGATAGTATCTGCTTGAATTTCTTTTGGCTAACTCCACTTCTCAATCAAATGATAGGATTTGATGGAACACCTTTTTTGAATACAAGCATGTATACAAAAAACTAGACAATCATAGAAAGTAGATTCTTCATCTGAATTGTACTTCACAAAAATATGAATTTTCCTAAATTTTCTAAATTTTCTCAAAATACGGAAATTTCTGAATTTTTTGAAAATACTGAAATTATGAAAATAATGATTTTTCTAAATTTTTATTTGAAAAACTCTGAATTTTTTGAATATACTGAATATACAAAATATGAGGTACCCTTTCCAAACACAAAACCTCACTCCAAGTCTCCAACATCTGCAACAAATACTCTTTTACATCAAAAGTTATGTAAAGAAGAAACTCTGCAACTTGTCATATACCAAGTAGCTTTGAATTGACACTCCAAGAATTCTTTGAGGGAACATATAGCTGCGTGCTCAAAATCTTCAACTTATACATAACTCGTACACATATGAGTCAAAACATATAAGCTGCCTTTCTTTCTCTCAATGCAATTCTTTGCCAAAACCTACTAAAACATGACCAAATATAATGTAAAACAAGAAACTGATTCTTCTTCACACAAGATGTCCTCGTAGACTTGTCTTTGGATGTAGAGGATAAAGTAGAAAAGTTATATGGAAAATATAACTGAAAAGGAAGTCTTACTTTCCCTTTGAAATTGTTGGACTTTCTTCTTCTGCATCTTTCTTCCACCTGATGATGTCAACATCTTCAAACTTCTCTTCCATACCTTTTGTTCTCTTCATCTTGAAGTAGCAAGCACTCTTATCTTCTTCAAATGCTTTTTTTTCGTCCTCTAGTGCTAAGAGTAAGAGACAAAACAAACAGGGTATACAAATGGAAGTGAATATAGAATCATGTTTTACCATCTCCTCATATCTTCGAATCAAAACTTTGCTTCAAATGTGACTGATATGACTGAATTCACCAACCTTTTGGCTAAATACTGAATTACCTCTCTAGTGTACCTAGATCAGATTCTGTAACTAGATAAAAAACTTTCAGCCAACTTACAACACAAAATTGGCTAAAAAACAAAACTCATCTCATCTCCAAATTTGTCTTCTTAGATGAGCTTTCTTGCCATGAAAGAGATCTATCAAAACTCATCTAATCTCCTTGTTCTTGACAATTTTGATGTAGCTAATGCTTTAACTTTCAAAGTAATGAAAGTGTTTGGAAGCACTTCTTCAAGCCTTCAAATCTCTTCATAACTGCTCTTTTAAGATATGACATGCAAATGATAACCTGATAGTAGAAACTAATACCTGTGATTTGATGTTGATCTGGTTCCTTCATCTTCTCCAAACCATTGTTTTTCCTTGAATTTGAAGTAGCATTCTCTTCATCAAGTCTTGGTCTTCAAACAATACTTCTGTAAAGTATTTTCATACTCTTCCAAAAGTATTTGGCTGCTAACAGATCATCAACTTCATACTCCACACTGATGAATAAACATGTGACTGAATTGTCTAATTCTCAAATCTCTACTCATCTAGATTAAGTGTGTATGTCAAATGTTAGAAGATGCTCTTAAATCATATGTTGTAAACCTAGAACTCTAGGAACCTGGGAATCTGAGAGCCTGAATGCTCTAATACCAATTTTTGGAAATTTAGTAGGCCCATAAATAATACCACAGGTCCATAGTTCCATAGGTCCAGGATCTACAACATAGAATCCAACAATCTTCCAATATTGACAAAACATGAACATACCACACTTAATCATACAAATGATGAGACAAAGACAGAGAGAGATTAGACAACATGTGTAAAGTGTTACACTATCATATATACAAATGTCAAATTACAATGTGGGATCAAAACTCTCAACCACTGCTTACTCACACTATCATATATACAAATGTCAAATTACAATGTGGGATCAAAACTCTCAACCACTCTATGTGAATAGAAATAGATGGAAGAGTGAATGTATATAATTACAAGAATATTCAGATGTAGGGATAGAAATCTGAATATGTATGAGATGTATGACCTGATAAGTTGTAGAAGAGTGTATATGAGTGACAGAAAGAGGAAAGATCAGTTCGAAACTGATATTCAGCAAACCCTAATCTGATTTTAGGCTATGGAAGACCCTAAATCAGATGTGTGTGTGAAAGATCACATACTTACAGAATTAGAGCGATGAAGGCAGTGGCTCCGCAGATATCCTCCCCCCACTTGGGAGAACTAGAGAAAACCTCAGTAAAGAAGTGAGTACCCTCCTGCAGGTTCTCCTCATCATTGATAGCAAAACCACCAGACTTTTTCATAAGCATTTGAACAAAATCTTTACTTTTCTTCTTTTTCAACAATACAAACATACTCCTGTTAGGTCTATCAAGATTTCGTGCCCAAAACTCTCTTGAAGAGGAAAGAATGCTCCTAGCTTCAAGGTACTCTTCAAACTTCAATCTCTCCTGGAGGGATAAAATCAAATCCATTTTATTGGGTCTAAGAGAGGAACCCAAAAGGTCTATCTCTTTGACTATATCAGTTCTTCTCTTAGCTCTAGCAGCTCTCTTGAGAGACTTATAGTGGGTGAAAAGAGCTTGGATTTTTCTAACCGAGTGTGCCCAAGCAACACAAGGGTTAGAGTACTGCCTAAAGCAATGGGTAATGATGCCCTTAGACTTTTCTAACACACAAGGAACTTTAAGAAGAGCGGGATCTAAGTGAGGCTAACCTGATCTAGTCTTAAGACAGTTAAGCTTAAGGGACACCCTCAAAGGAAGGTGATCCGATATGCTCAGCGATTGGTCAAGATCAACTTTCATATCCCAAAATTGATGGGATAAAGCAAGGTTAATATAAGCATGATCAAGTCTAGCCACACAAAAATGGGAGCATTTCAGCATATTATTCCATGTGAAGCCCATTTGGGAAGAAATATCAATTAACTCTTGCTTAGTAATAAGTTTGATCCATTCTTGCCACTCTTGACCAACTATAACAATACCGTTTTTTATCAAATCTGTCATTAATGGTAGTGATCATGTTGAAGTCCCCAACAATGATAAGGGGGCCAATCAGAAGGGACAACTCTGACTAGCAGAGGGACATTTGATGGGGATAGTTAGAGGCATAGAGGCTGATAATTGAACAGTCGAAAGGCTGGCATAGGGAAAAACCAACCCATTGATGAGTGGGGCTATGAACTTTCTCCTTTACAAACTGATTATACCTACTGTTAATACCTATAGCCACCCCTCCCTTACCTTGAGCATGGGCCAAAATCAACTAGTCATGATTAACAGACATGCTCTTAAGACAAAAATTCAACTTAGCTCCCGAAAGATTAAGCTCCTAAAGGCAAATAAGGTTAGGCAACAGAGACAAGTCATACATCCACTTGTTAAAGCACTTAGCTCTAGCTGAATCAGAGATCCTTTTTATGCTATATGAAATGATATTAAGATTATTCATGGTCAAAATACAAAAGGAAATCGGAGCAGAGAGGGCACACATAGTCATTTCTTAAGGTTCCTGGCAATTCTCTTCAACGAAAACGAATTTTTCAGGATGTCTTTCCTTTTTGCTTTCAAAAGACTATCTTTCCTCTCATATCTAGAGAATTTTTGACCTGAAGGAGCTATGCTCTCTTTTTGGTAGAGATTTAGAACATCAACATACCATGACATAGGAGACTGTTAAGTTCAGCCTCATCAATTTTAGCAAGCTCCTTAATGAATCTGCCATCATCGAGAGCCTGCAAGTTGTTAGTATCCAATCTAGAACAAAAACCAAAATTATTCGAATAATCAGTAGACAAAACAAAGTTTTTTTTTTGAACAACCGTCCAAACCTTTTTTGAGACCACGTCAACCTTGTTTGATGAATCTCCAACATTAATGCCAACACAACCATTGTCATAAGCAAAAAGCATTGCTCCATCTAGAATTGGCTCAGAAGCTTCACCCTTATTTTCTATCACAGAGAGTGGGTTAGAAACATCTTCTAACAACACATCAAAAGTGTTAACCCACAATTTATCCTTTTTTTTTGTTATGGTTAAAAGGAGGTTATTTTGATCGTAGACATTGCTGACCCTCTATGTACTGGCTGATCATCGGCATTTTTAGCTTCACCATTAACTTTACCCATTTTCAAGAGCGGGTAGTCCCGAACCCAGTGCCCTAACCTGTTGCATTTAAAACAAGCATTAGGCAAGTTTTTGAAAACAACTTTTTCTTCATGCAATAGACGACCTTCCGAATCATTGATTTTCAATGAGTCTTTAAGCAGTTGATTCATATCGATTTCTACAAGAATCTGCAGATCCCACTTGGGATTAATGGTGCCTCTAGGCCACTGACCAAGGACCTTCCCTATTAGAGCACACAGACCTTCAATCCAAGGATAAAAGTCAATCGGAAAATCAGGTAGCTCAATCCAAACAGGCACATGAGCGGGTTTAGGACCACGCGGGTTAAATCCTAGAAACCATTTGAAGAACGAGACAGGTATGTTATAGATAATCCATTGGCCCTCCATTATGACCCTAAGTGCACTAATCGAATCGTCAAAGAAGAACAAAAAATATCCATTGGGAAGATACTGAATTTGCCTAATTGTTAGCCCTTTGGATTCCTAGTTAGATTTGATTCAACACATCCATAGGCAATCGAGGACCGTGACATAGGGTGATAACTACCCGCTCTGACAGTTGACTTTGCCATTGAGCAAAAGACCCCTTGTCGATGACAAGCATAGAATCGTCAAGCCGACCAGTACTAGTGCATATTTCCTTGAAGAAACAATCAGGAGTGTAGTGTATAGGCGACTTACCTTTGACGACATCAGAGTTCTACAAAGGGAAGCCTGGCAAAAATTACTCCATACTTTCAAAGCGAAGAGCGTCCGCAAAAGATTTACCTTGCTCAAGCCGCAGAATAACAATATGAGAATGAGACCTTAGCTGAGGGAAGAGGCTCGAGTTGAATGCTGAATCTTCAGCCAAACCAATGCCCCTCGTTTTCGCACCTTCCACAACACCATTGAGTTCCTTGTTTGAGCTTACAATGGGGAGAAAGCCAGGCAGAAACCCTCCATTAGCACTTGATGCCTCCTCAGAGGGCATAATTGGCATGTTGGGCACTTGGGATACAAACTGACCACCATCAGCTTCATGCAGATAGGCTCCCATAGCCATTGAAGCAGAAAACCCCTCCCCCCTCCCGAGGAGAGCACGAAGAACAACCACTCAAAACTTGATAGAGAAAGCATGACTATCCGCTTGAAAGCTTGAGGAAAGCCGTGCAATATGGTTGCATGCGGTCAACAGTAAAGACGAGGCTCTACCAGAACACCGAACCCTCACGAGCTCTGCTTCTCTTCTTTTGAAAGCTGTTGAATAACCATCATGATGAAGTTAATATTGCTCAAGATGTTTGGGCATTATTTTACATGTCATTATGAATCATCATCACATTCTACATGTATGATTGTGAATGAGGCTAATTTGGATTAGTTTTTGGATAGTGGTGCTTCAAAGCATATCACTTCATAAAAAATATTTTTTCCATCTTTGAAAGCTATGCCTAAGGGAGGACATGTTGTATGTGCAAACAATGCTTCTTATTCTATTATTGTAGTTGGTGAAGCTGAGATTATGATTGAAAATGGGGGTATTGTTACTCTAAAGGGGTATTGTTACTCTAAAGAATGTATTGTATCTACTCGATATCAAGATAAACTTGATTTGGGTTCCTAGTACCTACTATTGCTAGTGCCATACTTTATGTTCACTTTTGGACTAATTATCTTGTGTTGCATAGTTTATCCATAAGATAAACTAGACTTGATGGTCTACAAAAATTTTGAATTTACTTTTCAAGAAATAATGGTGAAACTTCTTCACTTTATAGAACATGCCTAATTATTCTCACTCAATTGTGGTGTAATTTTATTATGCACTATTCAATGGATGGCTTGCACACTATCTAGTTTTTCTTCTATCAAGGGTTGTGCAAGATGCATTGATGGCATAATAGGAAGCATCAACATGTATACAAAGTTTTTTAGTCTAGAAGGCACCTTTATGATGGGTGCTAAGCTCAACCATTTCTCAATCTCATCAAATTATTCTTCATAGTCATCATTCACAATGATTCAACAAAGAGTATAAAGGCTTGAATATGATAGCATACATGTATATGAATCGATGAGAATAATTGTGGTGGACCATAAAAGATTGTACCTCCTTCACATTCATGAATCCATTTGATATTATTTAGACTTGGAGTAGGGAATGGATCTAGACCTAGATTATTACTTATCATTGAGCTATTCTTGGTTGGTTCTGAGATCTAGAGTTTTTCTAATGAACTTGCCTTACTAATGTGCATCAAAGAGATGAAAAATATTTAAGCTTTATTTCATTCATTGAATATTCAATTAACATTACCTACATGACTACCTATTGATTATAGTATTCCCAAAATAGAATCCAAAATAACAACTCATTCAAACATTTAAAAGCTTAATAACATTAGTAAAACACTAAGTGGAAGATTTATTACCTCAAAAAGCACTCTCACTTCAAAATCAATCCGCTTACAAGACTTTATACATCACACTCAATTTAAAATATAAAGGACTTAGTTTCCACGGATAAATGATTCAATGCTACTGAAGACACATAAACATCGTGAGATTAAAAATGCTTCAAGCAAGTTGAATGTAATTAAAAAATTTCAAATATAAAATCTTTATATCTCATGGATACAAAAATAATCTTTAAACCATTCTTAATCTCTTTTTCATTCATTAACAGAAAGTAAAATCAAATAGGATAATTATCGAATGTGAATTATGTTTGAAGTTTCTTCTTGTGGTCAAAAGGAACCTACGATGTTGAGCATTGATCATTGTGACATTTTTAGGATGTAAAATTCAGTCCATAAAGGCCGAAGAAATACACACGTAATGACACTTTCTTCTCTCAAGCTCCAAACTTTAATCCTCTCAAGTTCCAAGGATCCATGAACTTGAAAGATCACCTCTCTCAAATTTTTCATTAATATTGTGAAAATATTAATCATAATTTTTTGATCATATAGTTTTATACAAATAAAATAACAATCGTACATGGATCTCAACAAAGAGAACATACAATTTTGAAGCAGCCATTAGTCATAAGTTATTAGTCTTGGTATTTCAAACTTATCTAGAATACTACATGATTCAAAATTGAACTGATTTTGGTAAAATATTTCAATAAAATTAATTATTTGGAATGAAATTGATGATATGATTCATACAACAACATAATGGAACTTGTTGGAAAAGATAACTATTATATACCATCTCATTGTATGAAGAAATTTTCACATGATAGTACAAAATGGAAAGGTAGTATGTTTAAGATATGATGGTAGAGGGAATATATGTGACATAAGGGGATGTGGTCAAAATTATAAAATGCTCTCATTTATCCTCGCATTGAATCAAAATAATTGATTCATGCAGCTCCTAGGAGTTTAATGTTTAGATATGTAAAAGAATAGAAAAACATGGGTAATTACGAGAAATTGCATGAGGTTTGCAATTCAATGAGCTCCATGTCATGTAATTTCCTGCAACACAGAAACATAAGGATAGGTTTTAAGAAAAGTTATGGAGATCATGATCTTATACATCTCATTATGAACAATATGTGGATGATAATTTATGAAACTTAGTCAGACAATGAGGTGGCATAAAAAGTAAGAAATGCTGTGTATGTTATGTTTTATGCGCATGACTAAGGAAAATATAAATATTTATAAAATTCATTCTTTTCATTCATATGCTTTTGAGAATCTGAAATTATATTGTGATTGCTCATATATTTTGAAATCTCTATGAATCAGATTGATCATGCATTTCTGTATTGGTTATTCTAGTGTGCAAATTGATGTCTTTGGCAAAAATGAGAGCAAGAGGGAAGTAAAGGGAAAAGTTTGTTCACCTTTCTCAACATGAATCATCAATGGAAGACTGTTTGATTCCCTTTGAAGGAGGAGTACCATGTTGAAGGCAATGCAATGGAGGAATAGTAGGTGTTTCGGAATTCCCATAAATATTCCAACAAAATGGGTCATCAACATAGTATCCATGTTGTGGCAGCAACACTACCTGAGCTAGAGATATGGATGTGCATGGCACGGTGTCGCTGCATGCGAAATGCAAAGGGCTGCTCTTGCTATACGTCCCTCTTATGTTGTGATAGTTTATGCCTGAAACTTGGACGGCAGAACTTTGATTCTTGCACTTGGTTCCATCGCAATAGAACTGATCAATTATGATCGGATTACTTATATTCACAACAAATATGTTTTTGTAGGTTACAGATCTAACTGAACCGAATCCTCCCTGCAAATTAAAAACAATATATATTTTAGTTTTTACTTCTCCATGATGATTTATCCATGATGATTTATGGTACACAAAAATAGATGTTGTGTGTCTATTTGCAGGTTGTGTGTAGGTACGTACATGTGTGTATTTGCGCATGTGTATGTATGTGCTTTAATGATTGCTGGTACACAGAAATAGATGTTGTGTGTAAAGTATATTTTGGTTTTTTACTTCTCCATGATGATTTATGGTACACAGAAATAGATGCTGTGTGTCTATGTGCATGTTGTGTGTAGGTACGTATATGTGTGTATTTGTGCATGTATATGTATGTGCTTTAATGATTTATGGTACAAAGAAATAGATGTTGTGTGTATTTGTGCATGTGTGTGTATATGTATGTACTTTAATGTTTGATACACAAGGTTGTGTTTGTCCGTGCTCTTAACCACAAAATTGTGCTTGTGATTTTGGATGCGGATTTGACATAAACTCTTGTGCTTGTGTATCTGTGCATATGCGTGCATGTATGTATGCTACACAGGATTACTTCTCCATGATGATTTATGGTACAGAGAAATAGATGTTGTGTGTCTATGTGCATGCTGTGTGTAGGTACATACATGTGTGTATTTGTGATGTATGTACTTCAATGTTTCATGGTACACATAAATACATGATGTGTGTATCTGTGCATGTGTGTGTGTATGTATGTACTTTAATGTTTGATACACAAGCTTGTGTTTTTCCGTGCTCTTAACCACAAAATTGTGCTTGTGATTTTGGATGTGGATTTGACATAAACGCTTGTGCTTGTGTATATGTGTATATGCGTGCATGTATGTATGCTACACAGGATAGCTCATTTTGGTGTTTGGCTTTCCTTCACCTTATCTCAAAACATTCTCTTACCTGCCATGTCTTGATCCTAACTCCATTCTGTGAGTTCCTTATGACCACGTCCTGTACTGTTATATTTGATACACAAGCTTGTGTTTGTCCGCGTCCTAAACCACCTACACTGTAAAAGTGAAACTTCATGATTTTAGTACTTAAACAACAAAAATAGCCCATTCATATCAGCTTTCTATAGACCTCACAGCTCCTCAACCCTCTTCTTGTTCTTGCCTCTTTGTACTATTCATGCATGATGGCTTTATGAAATAATGTAACGAAATAATTTAGCTGATTTGAACTTTTTATATTCGATATATGTTTGAAAAATGAAATTTGATAGCATCAATAGAAAAAATTGGTCCTGGTAGGTATTTTGTTTATTGCCAAGATCTTCACCTTATTCCATGTCCTCCATCACAAGTTATGTCATGAATGGCCAAATTTGAGCTTCCGGTTTGTACAGAAACACAATCGTCACCTAAAAGTATCCATGAATTGTTGAGATTATATTTCAAACTTTGTAATTAACTTCAAAATATGTTATTGAATAGGGTTTCAGATTTTGACATGTACTTGATTACATATTATTAACTTATGAAAACCAGGAAATTTATTTTAAACATCACCATCATTAACATGATCATCAGCAGTATAACAATGAGTTCTATCATCAGATGCAGATCATAATCGGTAACCATATTTGCAAGCAAAAGATGGATCTTAAAACATACAGGTCGTTGATGTTGATATGCATTTTGTACTCTCATGTGCATGCCTTTTATTGATCATCACTCTTAGTAATGATGATGAAAAAATCAACAAAAAGAAAGTTTCAGGGAGGCGGGCACTATAAGGATTATATGACCTTACCGTTTTCTATGTATGAGTCACAGATCTCTGCATCTTGAGTGTTTTGAAGATGAATGCCGTCTGTGTTTGGGCTATAAGGAGGAGAGAGGATGCTAATGTTCCTCACTTTGACACCATCACAGCTATCAAACTTGATGTGAGTTTGAGGGCTATTGATAACCCTTATGTCCTTCACTGTAACGTTGTAGCTTCCATAGAACCTTAGGGCCTGTAGATAAGCGAGTCTGTGAGAAATAAGAGAGACAACAGAGAAAAAGAGAGAAATAGAAAGAGAGAGAGATACATGGCGTAGGAGACCTAAGATACTTGTTTGCATTTTGGGACTATGGAAAGAAGTACCAGCAAAGAAGTAAAATACGATGAAATATCAGAATAGTTTTTTTGCATTTTCTGAGTTAGGGATGGGGCTCAAAGGCTCTCCGACATGACAATGGAGTGTCAAGTACTTTCAAAAACATATCACCTCCTTAACTACCCACTCGAAGTGTTCCCCAAAAGAAAAGGCCATCAGGGGTGAGACTCTTTGGAAGATTTGGAGGGAGCGATGTGCTACCAATTTCGATCAAACTCCTAAGGAATGGTCGATCGAGAAATCATTGTTTCTTCTAGGTAAAAAAATCTCCCGAGATAAGAGATCTCCACCGTTTAGACATCTTTATCCGCCTCATTTGTAATGCCCTCTAGCATACCACAATCCTCCCTTGCTTTGTGGGATTTGGGGGGTCCCATGGGCACTAGTCCCACTCTTTTGTAACTTCTCTTCTTTACCTTAATTAAAGTCCGGGAGAATAGGCCAAGGCCGAACTTCCTTAAAAAAAAAAAAAAAAGAAAACACCATACCCGAGAAAAAAGTGTGGACTCAAAGGAGGTGTCCACAACCAAGTCAAAGTCTCCCATCTCATGAGTGTTAACGAGTGATACTCTCCTATTGAATATTAACATTAGGCACCACAACTCTCATGAAGTTCACTATTGACATTCCGCAGCTATCATGAAGTTCTCATGAAGCGAGCTGCACTATGCAGCATGTGCGTGTGTAAGGAGAGATTTTCTTTTTTTTTTTTGGGAAGAGTACAATGAATTGGAAATATACACTCACACACGCAATCTTGTAAGAGAGATTCACTCATCATGAGAATCTCATAGACATATCGAGTCAAATCTCAGAGACATATGGAGTCAAGACTTGAATTCAGGACTTCTTTCCACAACTTCAAGACATCAGCCACTAGGCTCTCCGAGAGTGTAGGGAGAGATTGTGGCTCTCCGAGAGTGTAGGGAGAGATTGTGGACTGACCACTTCGTTATATTTTCCCGAAAAGCTGAAGTGATTCATAGACCTTCATGTGCTTTTTCAAACTTGTGCCCTTTATGCCATGATGGATCATCTAACAAGTAACAAGGTGATCAGGACAAAAAGCGGAGTAAAAAAAAAAGCACTTTGCTAGAGTACAGTGCGCTACATCACATCAAGCTGACACCCATCTACAGTCTACATCTGCATACGTTCCAATCTTGTGCCTCGGAAGGTTAGCGTCAATTCACGCCTAAGTGCCTCTGCGAATGTGTGTGTTTATGAGACAGAGAGAGGGATAGAGAGAGAGAGTGTCTGCATGTGTGTGTGCGTGTTTAAGCGCCGACCGTTTGCGCTAGTTCAACTCTTACTACGACGTCGGAAGCAACGCCTCAATTGGAGCAACGTAATATGCGCATATTCTAAGCAATGTCATTGTGGCTATGGCGAAAGCTGTCTAGATAAATGCATAAATCTTTCCGGTGAATGACTGCGTTGGGCTTCTGCTCGCAAGATGATCGTTTGTGCAGAGAAAAGAAGTATGTGCGTACTCAAGCGTTATGGCGATACTTACAGTTGGGCGGACGGCGTAGCTCTTTCCCTGAAACAGCAGAATCAACCATGACGATACAGAAAAAACGTTAGCTCATGGAATTCACAATTCGACTGTTAAACAAAATGTCCATGGTCAAAACTTGGAATATTCCTTGATCACTGAAAGGAACAGAGGATTTTTAGATGTGAGAGCGAGAGAGAGGGAGAGAGAAGAAGAAGAAGAAAGAAGAAGAAGAGAACGGCTATGGATACTGCAGCGGAGAAGAAGAAGAAGGCAGGCGAGGCGAAACTAACCTTGAAAACAGGGGAGGTATTGGGCCACCAGTGGGCTCCTCTGCCATCTATGAAGCCATCCCCTTGCACCATGACATTCCGGAGCTTGGAGAAGTTGATCCATTGCAACACATTCTTGTAGGGCCCCCATCTGCTGGGACTCTCGGGCGCGATTATGGCCCCATCAAGCTACACACAGACGAACGCATGACACACGCAAATTGAATCTCTCTCTCTCTCTCTCTCTCTCTCTCTCTCTCTCTCTCTCTCTCTCTCTCTCTCTGGGCTGCATACCTGGAAAACCATGTTGAGAGCGCATGGTCCAGAAAGCACAATTGGGCGAACCACGAATGTGAAGTACTGTGGAACAACGAAGATGGCGTTCTCTACTTGACATGCCTGCTGCCAAGCTCCAATGAAGGCCTGCAAATACACATCCCTCTACAGGTAAGTACAGAACAATGCACAGGACGAGCTCCTGCCGGAGCAAAAGCTGATTCTTCTCCGCATGCATCCATTTTCTGCTTCAAATAAATGTGCAGATACACAGACATTCAAGCTGAGATGGAAGAAAGAACTCTCCAACTTCGTCGAAAAACTTACTCCGAGACAAAAGATACAAACACACAGAGAGAGAGAGAGAGAGAGAGAGAGAGAGAGAGAGAGAGAGAGAGAGAGAGAGAGAGAGAGAGAGAGAGAGAGAGAGAGAGAGAGAGAGAGAGAGAGAGAGAGAGAGAGAGAGAGAGAGAGTTTTACTTGCGTATCATCTGTTTCTCCATCTCCGATGGCTCCATAGGCCAGAACGTCGAACACATTGGAGGAGGGATAGCTCTCGCCGCGGACAGGCTGGCCGTCATTGTTGTTGCTGTTATCACCGTCGCCGCCATCGCCATTGTTGTAGTGTTGCTGTCGGTGGTGGTGATCCTTAGGGGTAGAGTGCCCACCTAAGTGGAACTTCTTTCCATGCCTCACACTACCGCCGTGTGACCTTTGCTGATGACGGGAAGAAGAGTGCGCCATGGCGACGGTCTTCTTCACCTCTCCCAACTGCTGTCCAATGTGAGAAACAATGAGCAATGCGATTGCCACCTTCCAAGCAATGCTCCGACCTGAACCACCCATTACGGCTCTGTATTTGATCGCCTTCATCCCGCTTCTCTCTTTCTGCTAAGCCACTCACAGTCCTAGCTTCCTCTTTCTCGTCAAGCTGCACCCCTCCAGCCCATTAGCACGAGCAGTGCACCTCTCCAAAGGTGGCAATGAGATGGCATGCAAAGACACTCCCAAGCTGGCGCTCTAGAACTAGAGAATGCCTCCCATCCTCCTTTATGCATGAGCTTTAACACTCTCAAGCTCCCCGCTCTACATGTAGAGAGAGGTGCTTCCTCTTTTCACTTTATGGATGAATTTTTCCAATCTCAACGAGTAGACCCTCTCTATTTCTTTACTTATTTACACTCAATAGATAGAAAGTGCACACACTCCTCTATAAATGAGTTTCTCTCTCTAAACTTGGAGTCCTTGGGAACTTCATGTCTTTGAGAGAAGAGAACTTAGAAGTAGAAATATTATGAATGTCTAGTTCACCACATGGAAGATAACACATCTAAATCATGAATCTATTATAGATAAATCATGAATCTATTATAGATGATTATAAGAAATCAAGTTCTTTGCTAAGATCTCAAAACAAATTAAATCTATTTTGATAGTACTGGATGGATTATTTTCTGCATAAGATCATGAAGATGTTAGATCAAAACAAGCAGGGGGGATGAAGGGAAACAAGCAAAGAAGCTTACACACCAAAGAGTGAAATTCTAGGTCTATAACTATATAGAGCATAATTTCCCCCTTTATTTGAAGATGCATCAGTGGTAGGTAGCCATGATTAACTTCCAACCTATGGAAATTTAAACAATCTGTGAATTACCTATGGTACAAATATGGATGAGCTTTGGACATCCCCTCAAGGAGGGAAAACATCAAGTCAGTACATGTCCATTTTTGTCATCTTTCTTGAGATTGGCGTCATCTATTCACAAGGCGACTCTCCACTTGAATGATTCCTGGCCACACATTATTCTTTTATACTTAAAAAAAAACTTTGATTAGAATTTATCCTTTTCTTTACATATAAGAAACCGATTTTGCAAAATTCATCATTCCTTCCATGTCACGAGACAAATGCAATGAGAGAAAAGGGACTGACACAGATGAGCTTACATGAACACAAAGTGATCCAAGACACAATAAGCCAAAGGAATATATGAAAAACAATGCTGTTTTAGCAGAACGCCATCAAAATTCTTTAAAAACTCGATCAGCTTCTGGATCAGAGAAAGGTAGATCGCATCTCTCAACACCCAAAAATTAAAGATCTCTGAGTTTGAATCATTACACTAATTACGCAGACGTAATTACGCTATTAAAAGACCTCTAATCATGATTATGAAAAGAGAGATCTTTAATAGGTCTTAAAGTATAGTATATTACATTGATATATTGATATGAACAAGTATAGTGCATAACATATGAACAAATATAGTGCATTAGATTGATCTTAATCAATATATTTTTATATTGATCTTAATCAATAGAATACTGAAGCCATATCTTGCATTGGATTGATTAACACTTGACAAATACTGAAGCCATGTCTTACATTGGATTAATTAACTATTGATTCTGAAATGGAAGCATATTTCTTTCACTTTTCCTTTTTCTGTTTTCTATGGAGTAAAACACGTAAAATGTGTGGCCTTCCATGGAGGAGACAGCGCAATGGCAACACGTGAACCTTTCGCCTTTAAAATGAGCAAGAAGAAAGAGATAAAAAGACAGAGTTTGATGCCAACTTATGGTCCCAATGAAGTGCTGAAGAACCTTTTGATCTTCGAGACTTTTACATAAGACTTGAAAATTTCTACTATTCACTAATTTCAGTATAAATATTCACTAATTTCAGTATAGATAATGTTATGGATACCGACGGTCACTTGACCACTGGTATAACCGTTTAAAATTGACTGTCAATATATATAGCAGACGTAGGTATAAGCATTGATATAAACATCAGTAATATATCTTATGTACCTTATGACTTTGAATTCTTAGTTCCCTCAAGTAATTAGCTCCACCATTTATTCATCCAAGAGCCTCTTACATCTGGGAAAACAGAGCAAATTAATATTTCACTCTTTGCATGACTTCTTGATGTATGGAAACTCAGAAGTTTTCTTATATGAGTTGGAGAAGCTACTAGAAGCGCATGTCTTGGGAATCTCGTTATCATATGCCAACCAGCTATGGACAGCTACTTTTGGTCAAGCCATATATATATATATATATATATATATATATATATATATATATATATATATATATATATATATATATATATATATATATTGGAATTCTATGTCTCGAATATGTTCGAAACCGCTATCTCTACGAATATGGACACATGTAAAGGCATTTTCATGTATGCCAACATGTGAGTGACAATGATTTGAATATAACCATATCACCTCACTCTTGGGTACACGTTCACACACTTCAACATGAAGTTCTTTATATTCCACATCTTTTTGTTGTACTTGTTTGTCTTTATTATCATCGTAGTACGTCGGGTTACTTTTCCCTACGATATGCATGCATGACTACGTTCATACATTACTTTATCACCCATGCATACATGCATGCATACGTGAATGTGTGCATACGTACATACACACATATGCACATACATGCATGCATACGTGAATGTGTGCATACGTACATACACACATATGCACATATATGCATGCATACGTGAATATGTACATACGTACATGCATATATATGCACATATACATCTGTATATATGTACATGTATACATGCGTGTGTGTATATATATATATATATATATATATATATATATATATATATATATATATATATATATATATATATATGAATGATTGTGTGTGTGCTTGTGTGTTTGCATACGCAAACATCTTGTTATAAAATGACTCGTGAATTGAAGTAATCTAGATGTCAAGTAAAGAGGAAAGTTCTCTAAGGGATCGGGAAAGCTAAGGGTTTAGACTATTGCTTAAGTCTAACTGATATGAAGGAGGAGGTCTTTTGGTTTAACCTTCATGAATAGCATGAGAGTGTATTTTTCTACAAGTATCCAACTTGAGCTATCTTGAGTTGATTCAAGTAGATTAGGACACACAACACATCTGCACTTAGTGAATTGTAGGGCACATGATGAACTAGAAGATATTCCCTAGCACATGGTGACTGGGAGGTGAAGAGCAATTCTTGTGAATGGAAGAATTTTGGTCTTATAATATTTTCATTAAAGTGGAGAAAACGGCTATGGAGCTTTCAATTTAAATTGAATCCAAGTAGCCCTTTGCATACACGAGAAGATGACTAGTACCCCATGAGAAGATGACTAGGTTTCATGAGCATGAGAAAGCGATGTAATAAAGAGATGATTTTGATCACCATTTTCTTTCCAAATTATTGAGAGTTAAATTTTCATTCCTTTGAAAATTTCCAGAAAAAACTTACTTGGAAGATCAATGGCTTAATAAAAATGCAATGCGCCAATACAAACAATTTCGATATTAGTTGCCGACCATAAGGATAAAACTTCATTCTATTTGCATTCGAAGGGTTTTTCTTCATAAGATATTTTTAATAAAACCCATGAGTTTGGTGATGCTACGGAATTAGAACTTTCCTCCACTCATTCGTGTCCAAGAGAAACGTGATGAAAGTTCTATACATGAAATGCCTTAAAAAAAAGACTATTCACAAATAGTCTTACCTATGGAGATCATTACGTGAGTGAGGCGAAAGTGAAAGGGTATCACATAAAACAATCATATGTATGATATGATTCAAAATAGTGTCTCTTACATTACTTTTGAATTAAGTGTCATGTAGTACATATGCGCAAAAGCTTCTGTAGAACTCAGTGCATAATTGTTATAACTGAGCAACTCAAGAACACACACACACATACATATCCATACATACATACATACATACATACATACATACATACATACATACATATATATATATATATATATATATATATATATATATATATATATATATATATATATATATATATATATATATATATATATACATACATATACATATACATATACATATACATATACATATACATATACATATACATATACATATACATATACATATACATATACATATACATATACATATACATATACATATACATATACATATACATATACATATACATATACATATACATATACATATACATATACATATACATGTACATATACATATACATATACATATACACATACATATACATAATAATCATAGATTTTTAGGGTTTTCCAACAAATTAACCTTAGCATACACACCTTAAGACTCAAAATTAGATGAATGAGAAGTAGAGAGAGAATACTCAACTTGTCAAATTGTACAGTAAGCGGAATGCTTACCTACACTATCTTAATATTGATTCAAACTTTACAAAATGTGTAGAGGACTACAAAACTAAATGTGTGCTGAATGTAGGTACAAAATCTAGATCCAAGCAAAATTTGGGGAACTAGATGCAAGCATTTGTAAATTAGTGCCTAAGAGGTACGAAGAGTGTGTGTATGTGCACTTGGAGTGAATAGAAATAGTTGAGAACTATTTGTTCAACAAACCCTAAACTAAATGATTCCTCCTTGTGTAGCAACAATAGAAGAATAAAAGAATATAGATTTGCTACTGTTAAAATTCAGCAAGAGCTGAACGTTTGGCTCCAAAATCTCCTCCAAAGGTACACTGGAAGTTAGGACACACCTCCTCTAGAAGTTAGTACACCAATATGCCTCATTGATCCTTGCATTGGATGCTCAAGTGATGCCCAAGAGTGATCCCAAGGGTCCTATTAAATAGGGATGTAAGCTATCGACAAAAATGTTATGAAAAAATCAATAAAGCAAGGCGAAAATCTCTAAAAAGCTTGCATTAAAATTAATAAAGCAATTTGCTTTTGGTTCTTAATTTTTTTTTTCGATAGAAACATTCCAATGATCTCCCTAATAAGCCATCAATTGAGTGTGAGAGCTTTTCCTAAATGCTCATGATACGAGGAACAAAATTATGTAAAAATCCCTTTTGGACAAAAATTGGGGTTAGGGTTTTCTACCATTTTTGAACCTCTAATTATTGAATGTTGTATACCGAATGAAAGCTTTTCTCAAGTACACTATGATACACTCATAATAATTTTTGACCTTGTGTGACTAGAACCTAACGAAGTACCAAAAATTAGGATTGCTAGGAATCAGGGTTTTATGCTATTATGACATTGTTTCCAACAATATCCCCCTTCAATGATAGTTTAAAAACTTATAATTGATTACATAAATCTTTGACCCTTGAATTGTGGGACTGAACTAAATTACATCCTTGTGTTGGTTAATTGAATTCTTAGATGTACTTTCTTGACAAGATTTCTACTTTGATAGAAATTCTCTAACTTCAATGAAGCTTGACAAAAGGTTTTGAATGACCTTCATGATGAAAACATTTCTCCTTCTTCTTTACTAGCCTCCCGATGAACACAATTTCATACAATAGGTCTTCGAAAGATAAAGAAATTCCTAAGTCTATAAATGAATAAAAATAATTGAGAACTCTTTTTACAACAAACCCAAAACTGAATAGCAAGAATGATTCCTCCTTGTGTAGCAACAAAGGAAAAAGAACATAATATATACTTGCTACTCACAAAATTCAGCAAGAGCTGAATGATTGGCTCCAAAATCTCCTCCAAAGCTACACCAAAAGTTAAGAAACACCTTCTCTAGAAGTTAGTACATGTCCATGCTTGATTGATCCTTGATTTGGATGCTCAAGCAATGCCCAAGAGTGCAAGGGTCCTATTATATAGGCATGTAAGTTGCACACGAAACTCTTATGCACAAAGCAATAAAGCAAGGCAAAAACCTCTAAAAAGCTTGCATTAAAATTAATATATAAATCAGATTTTGGTTCTTAAAAATATACTTTTATAATAGTAAACTCCAATGAGATCCCTACTTAGCCACCTACTAAGTATAAGAGCTTGCTTTCCTAAATGCTCATGATGTAAGGAATAAAATTATGTAAAAATTCTTTGAGGAAAAAAATAGGGTTAGGGTTTTCTACCATTTTTTGACTTCTGGTGATTGAATGTTATATACCAAATGAAAGCTCTTCTCAAGTACTGTGTGATAGGATCATAATAATGTTTGACATTGTGTGACCAAAATTTGGATAAGTACCAAAAATTAAGGTTGCTTGAAATTAGGGTTTCATGCTATTCTCACATTGTTTCCAACAACATATACAATACATATTCATATACATATACATATACATATACATATACATATACATATACATATACATATACATATACATATACATATACATATACATATACATATACATATACATATACATATACATATACATATACATATACATATACATATACATATACATATACATATACATAGACATATACATAGACATATACATAGACATATACATAGACATATACATAGACATATACATATACATATACATATACATATACATATACATATACATATACATATACATATACATATACATATACATATACATATACATATACATATACATATACATATACATATACATATACATATACATATACATATACATATACATATACATATACATATACATATACATATACATATACATATACATATACATATACATATACATATACATATACATATACATCTACATCTACATCTACATCTACATCTACATCTACATCTACATCTACATCTACATCTACATCTACATATACATATACATCTACATCTACATCTACATCTACATATACATATACATATACATATACATATACATATACATATACATATACATATACATATACATAAACATATACATATACATATACATATACATATACATATACATATACATATACATATACATATACATATACATATACATATACATATACATATACATATACATATACATATACATATACATATACATATACATATACATATACATATACATATACATATACATATACATATACATATACATGTGTTGGAGTTAGACGTCTGCGGAAGCACGCGAACAACACAAGGAAGAAGAGGAAGCTTGGAGCACAACACACAATACTGAATGTATTACTAGAGAATGTACAAAAGATAAGTAGCCCATTAGGGCAATAGGCATATATACAAGCCGGGGGAAAAAACCTCCTAAAGAGGGAAAAAAGTGCCCCGGCAATCCTAGTGTGTTCACACACATCACTACCTAAATATATCAACAAATCCCCCTGGGAGTGATGCGGTGAACAAGGAGCTGGAACTCATGTATAAGGAAGTGCCAAGCTATGTGGAAATCACTCCACAAAAGGAAGTAAGCCCAAAGCTTTGTGGAAAGCTTCAAACTTCTCCCTAGGCACACCCTTCATGAAAAGGTCTGCTATGTACTCCTGCGTGGGCACATAGGCCAAGCTGATCTCCCCAGCAGAGAACCTCTCCCTGACATAGTGATAATGCACCTCAATGTGCTTAGTGCGAGCATGGAACACAGGGTTCATCGCAATTGCCAATGCACTCTGACTGTCAGTGAAGATGGTGGTGGCAGAAGAGTGGCCAGTGAAGATGGTGGTGGCAGAAGAGTGTGGTGGCGTCTGAGCCACACACACTCAACAGTCGCTGTGAAAGCTGCCCTATACTCAGCCTCACAACTGGAAGTGGCCACAGTAGGCTGCTTCTTGCTCAACCAAGATATACATGAGCTACCAAGCATGAAGCAAAAACCACTGGTGGACACACGAGTGTCATAGCAAATGCATAAGTAAATCAAGCATCTAACAGCTGCTAATAGAGAACAACATCAAATGCATCTCCAACATCATGAAGACTCAATTGTAACCCTGTCTCCATACGAGTGGCAATAGGCTTACAGTCTTCAAGGCCAAAACGCTGCAATAATGTGTCAATATATTTTGTTTGACACAAAGCCATTCCACCATCAACTTGCATAAACTGAATGCCCAAATAGTGATGCAAATGCCCCAAATCAGACATCTCAAATGAGGCATGTAAATCAGCCTTGAAATCAGCAATATGCTTCTCAATAGGACTAGTGAGCAGCATGTCGTCAACATAGACAACAATGATCATAAGCACATCATTAGCACGCTTAACATATAAGGTGCTTTCAATTGGACTGTTCTCAAAACCATGTGCAACCAAATAGGCATGTATCTTCTCATACCAAGCACGTGGTGCTTGCTTTAAACCATATAATGCCTTCTTTAACCTGCACACTTGGTTTTGATGCCCTTTCTGCACAAAGCCACGGGGCTGAAAAACATACACTTCTTCATGCAAGTCACCATTCAGAAATGCTGTTTTAATGTCCAACTGATGTACATTCCAACCATGATGGGCTGCAAGTGCACAAATGCTCCAAACAGTAGTCATACGGCATGTAGGTGCAAAGGTCTCATCAAAATCAATGCCTCTTTCCTGCGCATAAGCCTTTGCAATGAGCCTAGCCTTATACCTGTCATCTGTACCATCAGGTTTACGCTTCAGCGTGTATACCCACTTAGTGCCAATGGCCTTCTTGCTAGGAGGCAAGTCACATAAAGACCATGTACCATTCTTCATTATAGCATCATATTCAGATTGCATAGCAGCCATCCAATTTTCTGAATTCTGTGCTTCATCAAAAGAAATAGGCTCATTCTCATCACAGAGATTAGACGTAGCCATAGCATAGCAATCTCATGCAAAGGAGGCACTATGAGAGCCTGAACGAGTACGATATGACAAAGGTGCATCTAATTTGCTATCACACAAAGTCTGCACCAACCATTTTGGCATAGTTTTTGCCTGCTCAATATTAGCTCTCTCATCAACAAGTGCATCATGTAAATCTGCATCAGAAATGGAATGATCTGCATCATCATATGAAACCTCCAAAGGCTGAGAAGTTGCCTCATTAGGACCAGCACTAGACTATCCACCTGTAAAAAGAGGCATCAAAGTATCATACATGTCTTTCGAGCTAATAGATGTCTCCTTAGTACATGAAAGCAATGGCTGAATAGCATCTTCCACAAAGACAACATCACGGCTAACCAGAATGCGTTTAGTCTGTGGATGATACAGACGATAGCCTTTACTTTCAGAACTGTACCCAATAAGAATACATTTTACTGCCTTATCATCCAATTTTCTGCGATGTTGTTCAGGCACTAGTGCATATGCCAAACAACCAAAAACATGCAGATGAGCAACAAATGGCTTGCGGTCATGCCAAGCCTCATATGGAGTGATAGACTGCAGCGCTTTAGTGGGACACCTGTTCAGTACATATGCTGCACACATGACAGCCTCAAGCCAGAAACTATGTGGTAAAGCCTGACTTTTGACCATGCACCTCGCCATCTCCATGAGTGACATGTTCTTTCGTTCAGCAAATCCATTCTGTTGAGGTGTATAAGGACCTGTACACTGGTGTTTTATCCCACGTTCAGCCAGAAATGCATTAAAATTAGAAGACATATATTCCCCCCCTCGATCAAAACGGAGGGTGCCCATTTTACATGCTGACGGATTTTCAGCCAAAACCAAAAACTGTTTAAAGCACATGAACACTTAGGACTTTGTTTTGAGTGGATATACCCATGCATGCCTGGAAAAATCATCAATGACAGTCACGAAGTAAAGGTAATTTCCAAAAGAGGGTGTCTGCATAGGACCACAGACATCACTATGTACAAGCTGCAATTTCTGTGTAGCCCGAACTGAACCATCTTTTGGAAAGGAGGAACGCTGCATTTTGCCCAAAATACAGCCTTCACAAACATGTTTTCCAAGTGCCTCAAGTTTGGGCAAAGAGCACACCATTTCATATTTTTGCAGGCGTAGCAAACTAGCAAAATTTAGATGAACAAATCGTGCATGCCAAAGCTTTGCATCTGACATAGTCTGAGAATCATTTACTGCACATGCCAAATCATTTTCAGATCTTTCATAGTCTATGAGCTTATACAGCCCACGACATAAAATGCCAAAAGCAATAATAACATCGCCATTTGACAGATCATGAACTGTACATCTGTCATCAACAAATTTCACAATCAAGTCAATCTTGGCTAATGCAGAAACTGATAACAGATTCTTCTTGATCCCTGGCACAAAGAAAGCATCTAACAAAGTGAAAGAACTACCATCAGCAGTAGTCAAAATGATCTTACCAACTCCCATAACAGGATAAGAGGAGTTGTTGGCGCATGTAACAGTATTCCCTGTAGGGGCAGGCTCGAGTGAAGAGAAGAAACTGCACTGCGAGGTTATATGTTTGGTCGCCCCACTGTCAAAATACCAAACATCTGAGTCTAGTGCAGACATGCACTGCTCATGAGAAGATGGGTCAAAACTGCAAACAGTAGTGAATGCCCATTCTTCTTCCTGCACAAGATTAGCAGACTCCGTTTTTGGTGTAGGGGCTTTTGCAACAACCATTCCAGCCTCTTTCTTCTTTGCCTCTTTTGCAGCCAATTTTGGACAGTTCTTTATGATATGATCATTCCCTTTACAGTACTTACAAAAAAATTTTAGCTTTTCTGATTTTTTCTCATCTTTGTCTTGGTTCTTCGAATGTGCAGCATTTGCAGATTTCTGCTTACTAGTAGAAGAACTCCATTTTCCTTTGCCCTTCTGACTAGCCAAGAAAGCTTGATCTGCAACACACATAATGGACCTGTTCTGCCTGGACTGATCTTCCTGCAACATAACAAAGACTAACTCCTCAAATGACAAGGCATTTGGATTGCCTTTCATCAAGACCATTCAGAACGGTCTGCACAAGTGAGCTATCTGGTATAACCTCATCAGCAGAAATCAACTGTTCCTTCAAGTCTTTGATCTTTGTTAGGAAACTTTCCATAGAGTCACCTTCATTCATGTGCTCACTCTCCAACTGTTTTCGGAGGTAAGCAACACGAGCCTCATTCCTAGCTTGGTACAATGTGGTAAGTGTATCCCAAGCATCCTTAGCTGTTCTGCAAGATCGAATATGAGGAATAATGGCACGTTTGATAGACAACGTTATCAATGCATGTGCCTGGGCATCTCTGCCACAATGAATCTGCTCTACAGTAGGTGCAACAGAAACAACAACACGAACAGGAATCTGCACAATATCATCTTCGACACCATCTTCATCAGCTCCAGCGCTTGTATTCGCAGTACCTGTTGTTACAGGTGTAACAGGACGTCTTTCAACACCCTGCACAATGTTCCACAATCCTTTTGCAACCAATACATGTCACATCATATAAGTCCATAATGGGTAGTTGGTACCATCCAACTTATCCTCAACAGCCAACGTACGGAATACATCACTACTTTCAGCCATGGCCGGTGACTAAAATACCTTGATGCAAAAAATTGATTGTATCTCAAAAAGTTGAATGGAACTACCCATACGAGTTCTGCTAAACCTATAGCAGACTTCGAGACACTTATACTGGCGAACAGAAACAAGTATATACCTTTGGCACAAAAAGACAAAATAGCTGCACAAGCGCTGCGACCAAAATTCGTACGATTCTGAGACTGCAAACGGAGGAGTGTCGACGGCGCCCTAGATGAAGCGACGACCTGCTCTGATACCAATTGTTGGAGTTAGACGTCTGTGGAAGCCCGTGAACATCACAAGGAAGAAGAGGAAGCTTGGAGCACAACACACAATACTGAATGTATTACTAGAGAATGTACAAAAGATAAGTAGCCCATTAGGGCAATAGGCGTATATACAAGCCGGGGGAAAAAGACCTCCTAAAGAGGGAAAAAAGTGCCCCGGCGGTCCTAGAGTGTTCACACACATCACTACCTAAATATATCAACATATACATATACATATACATATACATATACATATACATATACATATACATATACATATACATATACATATACATATACATATACATATACATATACATATACATATACATATACATATACATATCCATATACATATACATATACATATACATATACATATACATATACATATACATATACATATACATATACATATACATATACATATACATCTACATCTACATCTACATCTACATCTACATCTACATCTACATCTACATATACATATACATATACATATACATATACATATACATATACATATACATATACATATACATATACATATACATATACATATACATATACATATACATATACATATACATATACATATACATATACATATACATATACATATACATACATATACATATACATATACATATACATATACATATACATATACATATACATATACATATACATATACATATACATATACCTATACATATACATATACATATACATATACATATACATATACATATACATATACATATACATATACATATACATATACATATACATATACATATACATATACATATACATATACATATACATATACATATACATATACATATACATATACATATACATATACATATACATATACATATACATATACATATACATATACATATACATATACATATACATATACATATACATATACATATACATATACATATACATATACATATACATATACATATACATATACATATACATATACATATACATATACATATACCTATACATATACATATACCTATACATATACATATTCCCTTGGATGTTAGCCCATTAATCAAGGCATGAAACAGGTGTCATTAAAGTGAACCTTGGCTTGCTTGATTCTTATGGACATGGCCATGAAATCTTCTATTGAAGTGCTTGGTGCTAATAAGCCTTGAAGATTGTGCCTAGTGCTCATCACAAGTGCCTTTTCTAGCCATTTCTTGGAAGAAATTTGAGTCTTCATTCCGTGCCATGTTGTGAAGTGGTTTTCCTTGAATTGGCTAAACCATTTATCAATTAGCCCATCCAAGCTTGCTAGGAATAGAGCCATGAAGGCATGGGTTCATCCCTCTAACCCTCTACTCTTGCAAGTTTACGACCACCACATGCTAGAGAGATGACTCTCCTTCCAAACATCTACCTCTATATATAGCTCTCTCCAGGGGACTACCTTCTTGGGCAGGTGGATACTAACCATCCATGTGTCGGCCATGTAACTGCATGTTCACCAAGTGTACCAAGTGAATGAACAAAGATAAGTGACCCGTTAGGATTATAAGCGTATGTACAAGCTAAAGGAAAAAAACCTCCTAAAGAGGGAAAGCAGTGCCCTGACATTCCTAGTGTGTTCACACACATCACTATCAAAATATATCAACACTACGATAAACATTGTGGTTCACCTTGTAAACCCACTTGTAGCCTATGGGCCTCTTTCCTTGCAGCAATAGAACTAGCTTCCATGTTTCATTTCCATAAAGTGCAGCCATCTCCTCATCCATAGCGTTCTCCCAATCTTCATCTTCTATTGCATCTTTAAAACAATAAGGCTTAATACCTTGTATTACCTTGTTCATGTAGGCACAATGACGATCCATGTAACTATCATACATCAATCATTTCACTAAATCCCACATCCTCATAGATCTTCTTGGTCTTGGGTCACTTCCCCTTGTATCATTAGCATGTGCCTTTCTTACTCTTGGATTCTTGAGAGGGGGCAATCTTGGTTCCTCATCAAGGCTCTTGTTTGAACCGCTTGAATATCCATCGATGTCTTCAAAAAATGTAGATGTTTTACTATGAGCAAAAATCTTTGGATTTATTCAAATAATTTGCTGGACTCAAATTCCCATGTAATCTTCCACTCAATGGATTTGAGTTGGAATTGTTGCTTGGTGACACACCATGTCCAATCAAAACTTGAGATTCTACACTTGATTTTTTAGCATTTCCTTTGTCATTTGAGTCAAGATTAAGTCCTTCTTTGGCATTTTCATAGAAGCTTGAGATTTCATCAAACACCACATCTCTTCTTACCGTCACTTATTGCATGAGTGGGTTGTAGCATTTATATCTCTTTTGCTCAAGGGAGTACCCAATGAAGATACATTTTTTCGCTTTTGGATCAAGCTTCATCCTCAACTCATCTTAAACATGTGCATATGCAATACAATAAAAAACTTTCATATGTGATAAGTTTGGCTTTTTACATATAGACTTTTCTTTAGGTGTAACTTGATGTACAACAACAATCAAAGTTGTGTTCATGATGTATACATTAGTGTGCACAACTTTTGCCCGATAACAATGAGGCATATTTTTTGCATTCAACAGTGCCATTCTATTGTGGTGTGTACCTGCATGAAAAATTATGTCCAATTCCATGAATTTTCAGAAAGCTACTGAACTTATTTGATATGTATTCACCTCCTCCATCACATCCTAATGTTTGAAT
This sequence comes from Ceratopteris richardii, assembly GCA_020310875.1. Classification (NCBI taxonomy): domain Eukaryota; kingdom Viridiplantae; phylum Streptophyta; class Polypodiopsida; order Polypodiales; family Pteridaceae; genus Ceratopteris; species Ceratopteris richardii. Next base: position 44,699,135 of record CM035425.1, read on the forward strand.
ATAATTCCCTATCTGATTTTCCATCATAGCCTTAAAATTTTGAAAGTGACTAAACACCTCACTCTCATTCATAAAGTATATCCATGCTTTTTGTGTATGGTCATCAACAAAAGTGACATAAAACCTACAACCTCCCATAGATGTGGTCTTTTTATGACCCCAAACATCTATGTGTATTATTTCAAGCACATTCTCACTAATATACTTGTCATGCAAAAATAATGACCTTAACTGTCTTCTGAATTGACATGCTTCAAATATCTTCTGCATCTTTGCAACCTTCAAATGTGGTAGTCCATTGACAAGCTCCTTTGCCTACATCAATTTTAGCCTCTGCAAATTTGCATGTCGATTTCTACAAACTACTAAACTATTCTGCATGGCTGGTCATGTGACTTGAGGTACCTGAATCAAGACACAAGACATTACCATTCAATTTTGAACATCAATAGACATTGTATTCATCACGTGATGTTGGACCATAAACAACTTCTTTGAATCATCTTCACTTGTGGACACATGGTTGTTTTGTTGCCTTTTGTTATTTTGATTCTTCAACCTTCAATCACATTCAAAGTGACTAGGTTTACCACAATTCTTGCATCCCATATTGTCATTACTTGAATCATTTCTTTGGAAATTTCTACGGTCTCTTTGGCTCCCCCTACCTCAAAAATGTCCTCTGCCTCTTGCATGATTTTGTTGTTGACCTTGTCTTGGTTACTGTTTCCTCTTCCACTTCCAAAACCTCTACCTCTTCCTCTTCCTTTGCCAAAGTAGAATACCTACTCAAAACTAGGTTTTCCTTGGGATTTTGAGTCCTCACCAAGATTTTTTTTTCAATTATCAACATGGATACTAGATCAATAAAAATCAAAATATTCTCCATGGTCTGAATAGAAGTTCTAAACTGCTTATATGAAGTTCCTAAACCACCAATCATCATCATCATCATCTACATTAACACCAATAGATGCAAGTGACTCACATATGCTTTTGATTTTAAGGGTGTACTCACTTACCAAGATGCTCTTTTTCTCGAGTGTATGCAACTCGTTGTTGAGTTGTAATTCCTATGCCTTTATATTTGTCTCATACAATGTGTGACCCTTAAGGGATAACTCATGAAAATATTTTGATGTCTTCTACATTCATACCAAATTTCATAGCAATCTGAGGCCGATTGTGAAGCATGCTTTCTCCATGTCTTCTCACATACTCCTCACTATCCGCTTTCTCCAAAAGCTTTCTACAACCACACTCGCTCTCATACCATGTGAAGAGAAAGGGGATAAGGAAGAGAGCTCACTCACACACTCTCACACTCAAAGAGACACACCCACAGATTGACGTAAGGAAGAATAATCTTCTCCTTCTTCTTCTATTACATAAAATGAATATACAAGAATGACCTATATATATATATATATATATATATATATATATATATATATATATATATATATATATATATATATATATATATATATATATATATATATATATATATATATATATATATATAGTACATGAGAAAAAATCCTAATGTTTGCGAATGAGTGAGCTGGTAGGAAAAAAATGTGTCATTACTCTAGTAGATAAATGTAGTAAAGCTCTCCAAAGTGTCCCTAACATATACCAGCATGAGCACTATACATGTCAGAGAAATGAAAAAGTGATACGTGTCATCCCCGAGCATCACATGTTGAGCTTGATATCTCCACAAAATGGAGCTCATCTACTAGTAAGGAGAAATCTAATAATTTTACATAGTCAAAAGGGAAGACAGAGAAGAGAAGAAAATAGAAAAGAAGAAACAATTATGCAAATACTTTAAAGGAAATGATCATGTTATAAAGAGTTGTCCAAAACTCCCTGCAAAAGAGGCAAAAAAAAAGAGGCAAAAAAAAAGAGGCTAGAATGGTTGTTGGAGAGGCATCTACACCTAAATAAGAGTCTGCTAATCTTGTGTAGAATGAAGAATGGGCATTTACTATTGTTTGTAGCTATGAAAAATCTTCTCATGAATAGTGTATGTCTGTAATAGAGTGGATGTTTGGTACTTTGATAGTGGGGCAGCCAAACATAGTACACGAGAATGCATTTTTTTCAGTTCACTTGAGCCTGCCCCTAGAGGGAATACTATCACATGCGCTAACAACTTTTCTTATTGTGTAATGGGATTTGATAAGATCATTTTGACTATTGCTGATGGTACTTCTTATTTCACATGATTAGATGCTTTGTTTGTGGTGGGGATCAAGAAAAATGTATTGTCAGTTTTAGCATAATCTTTCACTACTCGAGTGGTCCCCGACTACTTGGATTATTTTATCCCTAGGGGGGATCTCTACCACCAAATTTACATTCTTTTTTGGACTCTGACTAGGATAGTTGCTATGACACTCGTGTATCCACGAACCACTAGTGGTTTTTGCCTTATGCTTGGTAGCTCATGCATATCTTGGTTGAGCAACAAGTAGCCTACTGTGGCAACTTCTAGGTATGAGGTTGTGTATAGGGCACTTTTTGTAGCAATTGTTGAGTGTGTGTGGCTTAGAGGACTTTTGGATGATTTGCATGTTAGTCAGCCTTCTGCCACCCCCATCTTCACTGATAGTGAGAGTGCATTGGCAGCTGCAAGGAACCATATGTTCCATGCTCGCAGAAAGCACATTGAGATGCATTATCATTATGTCAGAGGGAGGTTCTTTGCTAGCGAGATTAGTTTGGCATATGAGGTCACACACGAAAACATTGAAAATCTTTTCACAAAGGCTCTACCTCGAGAGAAGTTTGAAGATTTTCGGAAATCTTTGGGCTTACTTCATTTTGTCGATTTATCGCTTTCCACAAAGCTTGGCACTTTCTTATACATGAGTGCTAGCTCCTTGTTCATCACATCACACCCAGGGGGGATTTTTGATATATTTCGGTAGTGATGTGTGTGAACATACCAGGACCACCAAGGCAATTTTTTCCCTCTTTAAGAAGTTTTTTTCCCTCAAATTGTATATATGCATATAGCCCTAATGGGTCACTTGTCTTTGTACATTCACTTGGTAATGCATTGAGTAGTGTGTGTTGTGCTCCAAACTTCTTCTTCTTCCTTGTGCTGTTCATGTGCGTGTAGAACTCAAACTCCAACAAAAAGTAGTAGCGTATCATTATTACTTGCCTGAATCTATGTGTACTCCTTTCTTTGTGTGTGAGAATGTGAGAGAGATCTCTTCCTTATATCCTTTCTCTTGACATGGTATCAAAGTTAGTGTGGTTGAAGAGAGCTCATGAAGAAGGCTGGCATTGAAGATTTCGTAAGAATGAATGGAGAATGCACGCTTAAGATTGCTATGAAAATTTAGCCTCTATTTAGAGCCCACAAGGTGGCGCCCATAAAAAACTAGTCACTTTGGAAAATTCTAAATTGTCTTATTTTTTACATCTCCCAATTATTTGAGGTTCTCAATTTCAAGCAATCCCACATACTATTAATACACAAAAAAGTTGTTTTTGTTAGTATCAGTTGTCACGTCAAAATGTGAAAATGTTCAAGCAGAGGTATTGCTTCTAGCATTTTTGCACTATTCTTCGAAAAGAAGAAAATTCAACTTAAGCTCTTTTGCTTTGCAGCAATTTCCTTCAATGAGGGTTGTCTTATTAGTATAAGCCTAAAAACAATATAAATAAAAAAGGGAGAAAATAAGAGGAGAGAAAATGAATATAAGCTAGAAGAAGAGATATGAAAGGAAAAGAAAAGCAATGAGAAGATCCTCTTCCCTTATTCTCTCTCTTTTCCTCTCAATCTCTCTCTGTCCTGTTCTCTTGTTTGTCCCTCTCTTTCTTTTTTTTTTTCTCTCTTGTTCTCTTGCTATCTCTCTCTTTCTTGCTCTCTCTCTCTCTCTCTCTCTCTCTCTCTCCCTCCCTCCTTCCCTCCCTCCCCTTATCTCTCTCTCTCTCTCTTTATCTCTCTCCCTCCCTCTCTCTCTTTGTGTCTCTCTCTTTCTCTCTCTCTCTCTCTCTCCCTCTTTTCTCTCTCTCTCTCTCTCTCCCTCTTTTCTCTCTCTCTCTCTCTCTCTCTATATCCCCCCTACTTATTCTCTCTCTCCCCCTCCCACCCTTTCCCTCTCCTTCTCTCCTTGTCTCTCTCTCTCTCTCTCTCTCTCTCTCTCTTTCTCTCTCTCTCTCTCTCTCTCTCTCTCTCCCCCTCTATCTCTCTCTCTATCTCTCTATCTCTCTCACCCTCACCCTCATTTGGTGGTCTTTCCAATAAAACATCCTTAAATGGTGGTTAATAGCTTGGTTGCTTAGGAAATTGCAAAGTCTAAAGTGACAAAGAAGGAGCAGAGTTAAGAGAGACATGCCTAATTGGTCAAATCTTTGGCCTACGTCCTTCTCTAAAGAAAGTTAGAGCTTGAATGCATAGGGAGTGGTTTCAATGAGGGATCATGGTCTCCAATCACCCATTTCTACAAGAAAACCATATCCGTCTTGTTTTCTAAATTGAATAAATGGCATTCTAGGACATCCAAGTTGGGACTTTCTAGGTCATAGGGACCACCATATGCTTGTTCCATGGAACCCTATAGTTTGCGCCCAACAACTCTAAATTTCTCACTTATCCCCTATGGATCAAGCTTCCCAATCTTCTCTTATTCCTTTAAAGTTTTATCAAGGAAATTATGGCTCTGATCAGTCATCCACTCTTGCCCAAGGAGGATGTGGGGGGTCTAATTTATGAGGGCTCCTTCCACTCATTTAATGATAGATGGCTTTTGAGATATGTCTGGAGTCCAACCTCAACAAAGATCTTCCTTCCTAGATTAGCATATCGGATGGATTTTTCGAGGTCAAAAGAAATAGGAAAAAAAGCCCTAATAGGCACTTCAGAGTGGGATCCTCATGATTTGATAAGAATTTAAAAACCATTGAGGTTAATAGAATTAAGAAGAAATTCAACCTTTTAGACTATTATGGGGGTCTCCATCAAGTTGAAGATTTTGATTATGATAATCACTTCAAGCATATACCACGGGCAAGGAGTACAAGCAAGAAGGATATTCTACAAGCAAAGAAGATAATTTTGGTAGTTCCCTCAACCATTAACTTTGGGGCAACAAGTCAGGCCATCGGACTCCTAGCCAATAGGTCACGATCTCAAATCTCCCTCGCATACAAGTTGTTTGTGCTCATGATGTTGTTTTACTTTCTCTTATATTTGTTATTCTTTCTCTTGTTTTTATTGTTGTTGTTATTGTTGTTGTTACTGTCTTTTATGTTGTTGTTTCTACTATTGATCCTCGCCATGTGATGTTCCTCCAACCAATCAATCGGCTTCAACATCAACCTTTTCCTCATCATCTTTTTGGTATTCCTTATCTCTCTCTTTATTCTCATCTTACTCAACATCTCTCGTGTTTTAATCCTCATAATATTTCTTGTCCTCCTTATCTTTTTTTCATCCTCATTATCCTCATCAGTTCTTTTTGGTTCCTCCTATCTCTACCCATTTCCTCATTGCTTATGGTCTTTTGCTTCATTGTGTCAAAATTCTCCCCTATCCTCTCATAAAATTTGAGGTTACATTTGATTAATCGATCCATTAGTCTTTTATCATAAAAAACATAGGGCTTTGCATCTCTCACATGATTTAATCAATATTCTAATCAAATATGATATTCAAACGTGATGATTGACCTCATAATCAAAGCTAGAAGGTATCATCTATGGGACTTTTAGATACGTAGGTTGCAAGTATGTATTGAGAATTCGATGATGACTCTCCAATCACGAGTAGCCATCATACTATTGTGCTTCATTCAAACATATATGAATTAATATTATTGTATACGAGAAAATATGGTAGAAAATGTACATCTTGATCTACTTGTTGCTCGGTAGGTTATACTTTTGTGATCTTTCTTCAAAGAAGAAGAGACTCCATTGCATTGAAATCTTCCTTGTCATCATCTTAAATTTATAGAAGAAACAAAAGTTTGCATTAAGACTACAACCTGGGTAGAAAGTGATGTTGGGCCTCATTAAAAATGGCAATGTCTTGTGGGATCTTATAAGTTACTTGAGAACGATGCACATTAACTCCTTTATGCCCATGATAAGTATACATTAATGATTAATTGATTCAAAAAAAGAAAACACAATCATTATCGGGGAAACTTAGAAAAGAAAACAAAAGCATTTTTAATTAGTAACAAAGAAAAAATAAAAAGAGTATAAGAGAGAGCTATAAAGAAGACGGATAATCTGTTCATCACCTTTATGAGGGATTTACTTGCTTTTTAGCTTGTTGTTTCCTACAATGAATGCGCTATGTTGCTTGAAGGGAAAACTTGAATATATATATATATATATATATATATATATATATATATATATATATATATATATATATATATATATATATATATATATATATATATATATATATATATATAACTTGAAAATATATATATATATATATATATATATATATATATATATATATATATATATATATATATATATATATATATATATATATATATATATATGTGTGTGTGTGTGTGTGTGTGTGTGTGTAAAGTATTTAAAGCAAGGAAATTACATGTTTTTGAAAGTATGGAAGCCTAATCCATGTTTCAATCTCCTTTGATGAGGTTTGAGGATAACTTAGATTAGAGGGGCCAATTATGCAAACGTCATCCTTTGCATTAAATTTTGATTTTGTTTTCTTGCAAGGAATAACATCATTAGTAATGTTAAACAACAAATAAAAAAACAGCTAACTTGAATCGCAAGTGCTCCCTTGGATTTTCAAGGATCATTTATGAGTCTTGTAATATCTTCATTCCCTTTGAGCATTAAGAATTGAGAGGAGCAAGGATCACTTACTACCCAACTATTGAAAGCACCTCTAGAATTCTTTTGTCGTGACTCATTTTCAATTTTTGTTTGATTTTTATGTCTCCTCTTTTTCTCATTAAGGCAATATTGATATATTTCCATCTTCTAGTATTAAGATGAGGAGCCACCTCTTGAATGATGATATTAACCTGCTTTTCCATTATGTGGGATGGAGGAGCTTGCCATTTCCATAACTGATGGACTCTATTGTATCCATTTAATTTATCACAACCATTAGTCTATGAACATGCATTGCAAGAAAAATAGTATTGTGAAAGAGACTCAATGGTGAGGCATTCCCTACCTCTTGAAGCTGTGTGATTGCTACTCATACCACTTGACATAAAGTCAACAATCCTGGCCTATTTTCCTAACGAGATGTTTGAAAGATACCTTTGGAATCACTAGATTAGTTGCTTGGAATGTTTTCCTTATGTAAAAAAGATGATTTCTACTATTCATTCTTCTCTTTTGATTCTCCTATGTAAGCTTGAGAATATGGAAGGGTTTGCCTTGCTTAAATACTTTATTTCTTGCTTATGATTTTGAAGAACATCTATCTTCCTCTCCTTTGTAGGCTTCCAAGTCTTTGCCATCTTCTCTCCCAATTTAGGTACCAATTCTACTTTTCTCTCCATATGTTTTGTGTGCACAATCCTCCTCCTCCCTACTACTAGTTCTACTACCACTACCACTACCACTACCACTACCACTACCACTACCACTACCACTACCACTACCACTACCACTACCACTACCACTACCACTACCACTACCACTACCACTACCACTACCACTACCACTACCACTACTACTACCACTACCACTACTACTACTACTACTACTACTACTACTACTACTACTACTACTACTACTACTACTACTACTCCTCCTACTGCTATTGCTACTGCTACTGCTACTACTATTGCTACTGCTACTGCTACTGCTACTACTACTAGTACTACTACTACTCCTACTCCTACTCATACGCCTCCTCCTCCTACTCCTACTCCTACTACTACTACTACTACTACTACTACTACTACTACTACTACTACTACTACTACTACTACTACTCCTCCTCCTCCTCCTACTCCTACTCCTACTCCTACTTCTACTGCTACTGCTACTGCTACTGTTACTGATACTACTACGGCTACTCCTACTACTACGGCTACTCCTACTACTACTGCTACCATTCCTACTACTACTACTACCACTACTACTACTACTACTACTACTACTACTACTACTACTACTACTACTACTACTACTACTACTACTACTACTACGACTACGACTACGACTACGACTACGACTACGACTAGGACTACGACTACGACTACGACTATGACTACGACTACGACTACGACTACTACTACTACAGCTACTCCTACTACTACTATTACTACTACTACTACTACTACTACTACTACTACTACTACTACTACTACTACTACTACTACTACTACCACTACCACCACCACCACCACTACCACTACTACTACTACTACTTGTCCTACTCTTCCTCTTACTAATACTACTACTACTATTGCTGTTGTTGTTGTTGTTGTTGCTACTACTACTACTACTGCTGCTACTACTACGCTTATTCTTACTAGTTTTGGTACTGATATTGCCACTGCTATTGCTACTACTATTGATATTTCACTACAAGGAATACGGGCGTGTAGCGACGGTTAACGCGATAGAATTTCGTCGCTGTAAAATTGCAACTTGCGTCGGAAATACCGTCGAGCGCGGACCGTCGATTATACGACGCAAAAAACGACGGTATTTGCGACGGTATATGCCTAACGTCGCATAAACGACGCTTGTTAAAGGCGTCGCTTAAGCGACGCTCTTTAGCGTCGCATAAGCGACGCTTTTTAGCGTCGCATAAGCGACGGTTTATAAGCGACGGTCTATTGCATCGCTTATACGACGACGCGTTGCATCGCTTATGCGACGATCTGTTGACGGACAAAAATTAAAACGTTGGAGGCTCTGCAATCGGCATTTTCACGCATCCGATCGAAGAGCTCTCCAACGTTCGCAATTGCGCTGCGCTTACGAGCTGAAGCAAGTATATGCAGAATTGTTGTTTTGCTTAAGCTCTCTGTTATTGTCTCCCTCTGTCTTTGTTTCTCTCTTTCTACATCTTTGTCTCTTTGAATTTTCTCTCTCTCTCTCTAGATCTCTCTCTAGATCTCACTCTCTCTCTCTAGATATCTCTCTCTCTCTCTAGATCTCTCTGTCTCTCTCTAGATCTCTCTCTCTCTCTAGATCTCTCTCTCTCTTCTCTCTTTCTCTTCTCTCTTTTTATTGCAGGTTATTCAAGAAGCTAACCAAGCAAAAACTATGGATCACAATTGTAAGTACAATTTCTATTATTTGTAGATCATTTGAATTGTGTTATTTTCATTACATACCATACTCACACTTATTGATATGCACTCATACACTTATACATGACGAAGAAGCACACACACATGCATATACCTACATATACACATATACATGCACATACACACACATACACATAGAGTTATACATATACACACACATACACAAGAACATGCACATATTGATACATACATATACACTTATACATGCACATGCATATACATACATATACGCGCACATACACATGCACATATACACATATACATGCACATACACACACATACACATAGAGTTATACATATACATGCATATACATATACACACATACACATGCACATGCACATACTCATACACACATATGCACTTATACATGCACATGCACATACATACATATACACACACATACACATGCACATACATACATATACACACACATACACATGCACATACATACATATACACACACATATATACACTTAGGTACACACATATCAATGAATTATATAATTAAAGTATTAAAACACATGCTTAATATAAACAATAATAAAAATCAATAGAACAAAACTCTTCATTACTTAATACCATACACACAATTCAAAACATGACTGAAATGAAAAATATATAGATAAATATATGTATATATCAATGTAAATACATAATCCAATGTCATAATCAACGTCTAAAATCCTAATCATCGTCATCATGATCATCATCATCATCAGCAATATCATGATCAGATGGATCTTCCTCATCCTCATCCTCATGATCACCCTGTGACGATCGAGATCATCACTCCTGTGTCTGTCTCTCCACCTCATCCATATTTGTCTCCCCATAATACTCCTGTATTACATATAACAAACATAAATCAATAAAATAATTAAAACATTCATAACAACAAAATAATTATATAAAATTTAAAAATACTCACAAAGGCATCAGGATGATCTTGTATATACTCGCTCAAACGCCGATATCCAAAATGTGTAGCATACTCGATCTCGTGTTTCGTAGGATATCGGCCATAATCCTTTCGCTGCAATGAAACAAATAAAAAACATTAGTTGCTTGCATTTTAACTAAAATAAAAAATATACTCACAATAACACATATACTTACAAACGTAGCTACAAAACCATTATGGCCCATTTGGCCTAAGTGCGATGTGTGGCCCGACTCCACTCTCTTCCTTGCAGCAGCCTGTTTATTCAAGGAAAAAAATACATAAATTAAATTAAAAAATTACTAAAATATCTAAAAATTATAAATATAAACTATTAATTTGTGTACCTTCTGCTGAGGAAATGACTCCTGAAGACGTAGCTGTCTACGAAAAAACTGCCACGACTCAGGTGGTATGTTAGCTCGCCTCTTATTTTTTTCGACCATACAATATCTCCTGTTAATTTAATCTCAAACAGAAAAAGAAGTCAGAATACATACACATTTGTACACACATATACACATACACATACACATACCCACATACACATATACATGCAAACATATACGCATGCATATATGTATATATATACACATATACATACATATAACATAAACACACATATACATATCCACATATATACGTACACACACATGCATGCATATACACATTCATACAAAATACATGCATTTATCCCACAATAATATGTGTTGTGTATATGTGAATATGTGTGTATGTATAAATGTGTATATGTGAATATGTGTGTATGTGTAAATATGTATATGTGAATTTTTTATTTATGTAGATAATCAAATTATTAATATCAAATACCATTATTTGTAGATTCTGATCAATCAGATGGAACTCCACCACCGTCTCCTCATCGTGCAACGACTTTATACTGTAAGTATATGAAATATTTAATTTTAACTATATTTGATGGATACATAACTTATATATTTTTTTTATGTTTCTTATGATGTGCAGATTCTGATCAATCAGAGGGTACTCCACCACCTCCTACCCATGCAACGACTTCACATGTGTCCTCCGATAGGAATTATGATGAATTCTACTATCAAGAGCATATTATATGTTGGTGTAACTCTTGTTATGGCACATATCGAAGACCACGATTGGAATGTATTGAACATGAGGCAGAGTATGGTACTTTTGAGCATGCACCATCACCTATTCAACGTGATAATGCTTGGGTATGTATTTTCTATATATATTAATGTCATTTTTTTATTTAAAAACCATGTATAAAATCAAATTATTATTGATATACAGGAATACTTGCTCGATGATGATGATGATAATGATTTTTCTCATAATGTTAATATACCTCGTACACGTCATGGACTTGCTGTTCATCAATTACAAGCAGAGGTTTCTAGAAATCCTCTACCTCCTGGTTTAGAGAATGAAACGGCTGGAGATTATCCATTGCCAGCTCGTGATCGTTCTTTAGTACAAACATATGATAGAAGAAGATATGGAGGATGGAATAGAGGACCACTTCCTTTAGATGGAGAGGTTTTCAACTTTTGGGGTAATCGCTATATGATTGCTCCATCCACTATTACTAATGCTGGTCGTGGTCTCTTTATTGTAGAGGATTTGTATGTGCCTCCGAACTCTGAAGTCACTCTTATGTCATTTTGTGGTCCTATATATGGATGGGGAGATTGGCATCGACTTTCACGTTATGTTCAAAGCATGAGTACTTATGGAATATGCTTGAACGCAGCATCTCTTACTAGTAGAAGGATTTTACATGCAGAAAATGAAAGATTATATATTGATGGAAGACCTTACACACATGGAAATATAGCAGGTTTAATAAATAGTAGTCGAGGGTTACATAATAGTTCAAGGACTAATTGCACATTTGAGGAGCGTGAAAATAGTCATGAATCACCATACATGAGTAGAGATGTATCAAGATACATAGTTGTCAATGCTATTACTACATTACATGCTGGTGATGAACTATTAGTGAATTATGGATGGCATAGACCTCCAAGAGCACCTTTTAGCTAGAGAGAATAAAAATTTTCTATCCATATTTAATAAGTTATATACTTAATTTTATATTTGAAGTTTAATTTTTATTCATTTATGGAATACTAATGAGTTTTGTTTATATGTGTAGATTCCAACGTATGATGTTGATGATATTCGTCCACAACATTCACAATTACCAATAAGACCTCATTTATCAGAAGCTTCCATGAGGAGGCTACGCAAAACTAATCCTGTGCAATATGCAAAGTTGAAAGATCTATATTCAAAAGATGATAAAGTACAAGATTTGTGTGACAATGATGAAGATGATGGCATGGCAGATTTTATTGAGGATTGGTATCAAAATGATAGTGAGAGCATGGATATTTCTAAAAATGAGAAATATCTTCGAGAGGAATGTCTAAAGCATGTATATGAAGGAAGTCGTTTGATACGACTAAGTGCAAGCTTACTTATTCTCAACCTTCAAAATCGTTTTGGATGGAGTAATGTATCTGTTTCGACACTATTAAGGTATAATTTTCAATTTTCTATCTACTTATATATATGCGCATCTTTTAAAACTATTAATGCATCTTTCAAAATATTCGTAAAAAATTTGATTGTTTGGATGGCAGGATACGATTGTTTGTTTTGGAGGATATGAAGTATGTACCTTCATTGAATGATTTGTCGATTCACGCATACGTTCAGTTTGAAAGTGTGAGAAGCGGATTTATAATTTGTATTCAAAGAATTTGGCACTGTTTATAGGCCATACAATGGTGACCTGGATGCATCGCATGCACAGAGGTTACTCAAGATAGAGCAATCTGATTATAATGGACTAGTGCCAGCAAGATTCCTAGGGTATGCAGTAAACCTCTTGCATGTCAATGATGAGGCGCATTTGAACTTTAGGATACAAAGTGGAAATCATGGTGGCTTGAGAGGATCACACATATACATGCAAGAGGTTTACTGCATACCCCAGGAATCCTGCTAGTACTAGTCCCTTATAATCAGGTTGCTCTATCTTGAGTAACCTCTGTGCATGCGATTCATCCAGGTCACCATCGTATGGCCTATAAACAGTGCCAAATTCTTTGAATAGCAATTATAAACTCTCTTCTCGCACTTTCAAACTGAACATATGATAGAATCGACAAATCATTCAATGAAAGTATATACTTCATATCCTCCAAAACAAACAATCATATCCTGCCATCCAAAACAATCAAATTTTGTGGAAATATTTTGAAAGATGCACATAAGCATACACATATATAAAATTATATGCATATATATATATGTATATTTATTTATTTACTTTCTTTAATATATCATTTTTTTTATAAACTTACAGGTTATTATCTGAAAAGTTTTTACCAAGTCAAAATAGTCTTCCTACCTCACATGATGAAATGAAGAAGATAATCAACAATCTTGGTATGGATTATCAATGTATACATGCATGTCCTAACGATTGTATTTTATATAGAGGTGAATATGCAGACTCTTTGACATGTCCCAAATGTCAATCTCCTCGATATAAGGGTGAAGAAGGTAAAATCCCGAATAAGGTATTGAGACATTTTCCATTGGCTCCACGGATTAGACATATGTTTCAAAGCCCCGAATTATCAAAGCTTTTGACTTGGGGACATGATCACAAAAGTACTGATGGAATAATCAGAATTCCTCATGATAGTGTTGCTTTTCAGCATATTGATTCTACATGGCCTGAATTTGCACAAAATCCACAGAATCTAAAGTTAGGAGTTGCATTAGATGGGGTTAATCCATTCTCCATGAAATCCAGTAAATGGTCAACATGGCCAGTGGTAGTCATAAACTATAATCTTCCGCCATATCTTAGCATTAAAAAGGAACATTTAATGCTTTCACTTTTAATCCCAGGCAAAAGACAAGTTAAAGATATGAATGTATATCTTGCTCCTCTCATTGACGATCTTCAAGAGTTATGGAGAGGTATTAATGTCATTGATATATCAAAAAGCATCAATGAAAGACATATTACGATTCGTGGTATTGTGGCTTGGACTATTCACGATTTTCCTGGATATGGCGTTTGTTCAGGTATTGATGTAATTTTTTTATTCAATATGCATGTAAATAAATATGATTTAATCTAATTATATTTTTATCATTTTCCATGATGCAGGAATATCTACTAAGGGTTATAAAGCTTGTCCATATTGTGGTGATTGGTTGAGATCAATCTATAGTAAGAATCTCAACAAAAATATTTATCTTCGACATCGACGATTCTTGCCTGATGATCATCCATTAAGATCTAAAAGAGAAGCGATACATTTTAATGGAAAGCTTGAAACAGGTCAGTGTCCAAAACCTATGACGCCTATGGATTGGTATAAAAAATGGACAGATGGACCTCTGATAGATCCAGAAGCAGAAATCTTCACTGATGATTCAGATAATGAGTATGTGAACAAAGGTAAAGGGAAATTGGCACTCGCAGAGAACATATCAATATGGTATTCTTTGGAGTATTGGAAAGAGTTAAAAGTATGTCATCTTCTTGATCCTATGCATATATTCAAAAATATTGGTTATTCACTATGGCAGCATCTTCTTGGACTAAAAGATACCACAACATCAAGGAATGATTTGAAAGATCAAAAATCCAAACCAAAGTTATGGCCAGTTTTTGATAGACATCAACAAGAAACGACTTATGCATCTGCTCCTTGGGTACTTACGACAAAAGAGATACAGACTATCAACAATAGAATTCAATTGATCAAGACTCCTACAGGATATGGAGCATCGTTTCAAAACATGTTTACTATGGATGATAAGAGCTTATCTGGATTAAAGACCCATGATTGGCATAACTTTTTGAAACATATTTTACCTTTGGTTATCGATGGATGTACAACGAAAGGAGTACGAGATGTCATCTATCGTCTTGGATCACTTATAAGGTAATTATGATACTTTTATATTTAATATGTTTGAATATTGGATATCTTTTATTATTTAATTAACTTCTTTACAATTGTTTTTATGATTTGTATAGGTGGATTACATCCAAAGAGATCGATAAAAATTCGATCCCACAAAAAAAACGTGAATGCAAAGAGCTACTATGTTTGATGGAAAAAGAACTTCCTACTTCATTTTTTGATATTCAAGTTCATTTACTAGTCCATCTTGTAGATGAGATAGAGATTGCCGGTGTTGTCAACACTCGATGGATGTTTTGGGTCGAGCGATTTATGGGAATACTAAAAGGTTATGTGCGACAAAGAGCAAAACCAGAAGGATCCATGGCAAAGGGTTGGATGCTTGAAGAGTGCATGTATTACGTTAGTGAGTACCTTGAAAGAGTTCATGAAGAAGCTCCACGTGCATGGACCAACGAGTCTTCTTCAAAAATAACCGATGAGGTATTATCAGGTAAGGGGGTTCCATTCTTATTTACATTTCAAGAAAAAAATGATGTTTCTACTTTTGTAGCATATAATAGCGAATGCATGCAAGCATTCGTTAGCGAGTACGAGGAACTTCAAAGTCTCCAAAGTAAAAGGCGAAAAAACAAAAGATCTAGACGTAATCTCGATAATAATGAGATTACAGATATACCTTCTTTCACGGATTGGCTATATAGTCGTTTGCAACGCGCCAACGCAAATAATGAAGAAATCTCAGATGAGCAAAGAGAGTTAATGATAGGTTGTGAACAAAAGGTAATTTTATTAAAATATATATTTTATTTTTTTCATATATGTATGTTAGTTTCTATTTACTAATTCAATTTATTTTGCAGGCTCGAATGTTCACTAATATGTGGGCTTTTGGACAGCATATTAGAATCAAATCCATTGATTCTTTACGTAAAACAGAGGATTCTAGTATTGTTGCTTGTTTCAAGCAACTATCACGTGCTAGCTCAAAAGACACGAACCTTATAGATAGCGAACTTGGTTACGTAGGAACTATTGTTGGTATCTACGAAATTTCATTTCGTACATTCAAACAGGTAGAAAAAAGTTTATATATTTTTTTTAGAGTTAGTTTTTTTTTAAGCACCTAATAATGGGACATTTTTGTTGTTATATATTGTGATAGGTCATTTTGAAGGTTGACTGGTATCGAGCGGAGTATAAAGGTAGTAATTCTACAATAAGAAAGGAATTATCTGGGTTTTGGGCAATTGATTCTTCCAAGGTAATGCGATCTACTAAAGAACCATATATTCTTCCTAGGCATATTGAACAAGCATTTTTTTATAAAAACCCAGATGCTCATCCTTGGTGGCAAGTCATTCATGTGCAACCTAGAGGTAGGTCATTGTTTGAACAGTTTATTGTTAGAGAGATTGAAGAAAGTCCTCTTGATGATTCAGCATCAGATACTGATACATCAACATCTGGAATAGAAATTAGACTCATTATACGTGATAATGATACTAATCTTTTTGATGAAGAGGATAATTCTCTACATGCTGATTCTACTGATGAGGAAGAGGAATTACCAGAAATAGATATTAATCCACCAATAGATGATGTGATTCATGAGAACATAGATTTAACAATAGAAGAAATAAATGAAATCAATAAGGATAATGAAGATGAGACTATATTGATGTCTTACCAAAATGATGGCAAAAATGAAAACATATGAGCAGATTAGATAGTAACTTGAAGCTTCTGAATGGATATATAAAATAGGTTTTTTTTATTAACTTGAATAACGATGAATCCTACTAGAGAGATGAAATCATGTTCTTCTAAGTTAGAACATGAAGCTCGGGGGTATGCCTAATTATTTTATATATAGCTTTATCTTCGAGGAGTAAATTTTTATCATGTATGTATGCATATGTGTGTGTATTCATGTGTATTATATGTATACATATATTAGTATGCATATATATGTATTTCATGTATATGTATGTGTTTGCATGTGTGTGATATATGTATACATGTATTCATGTACGTAATATATGCAAGTGTTTATAATTGTGTACATGTATATATGTATATGTGTCTATGTGTAAATATGTACATGTAAATATGTATGCATGTATATATATGTTTATGTGTGCATGTAGGCATGTACATGTATGTGTAAATATGTACATGTAAATATGTTAGTATGTATATATATATTTATGTGTGCATTTAGGCATGTATGTGTGAAGCATAATATATCTACTCCATTTTATATTTATGTATCCTATCTACATGATGTGTATATATCTTTACATATATTATGAATCATGATCCTCGTTGATTCGAGTAGCTATATATAGAGGCATAAGGTTGGGAGGAGAGACATCTCTCTAGTAGGACGTCGGAGGTGTATATATACTTCAAACATATGGCTAAAAGGTTTTATATGTATATGTATATACATTTTTATTTTAGATTTATATATATATATATATATATCTATATATATATATATATATATATATATATATATATATATATATATATATATATATATATACATATATATATATATATATATATATATATATATATAGATACATACATACATACATACATATATACACACACACATACATACATACATGGATTATATTATATTACATACATAGCAGTAAATATATACTACATACATACGTGTAATGTAATACACACATTTTTATGTATATATACACATAGTATATACATATTACATTTATACACAACACATAGATGTATACATACATGATACACATGCATACATACATACTACAAAAATAGAAACATGTATATTAGATACATATATAAGTTAATATACATGCCTTTCAGTAAACATAGAGTAATAGATTTTAGGAATGACATCATACATACATAGATGCATATATAGATACATACATACGTACATACATACATAGCTCTCTCTCTCTCTCTCTCTCTCTCTCTCTCATATACATACATACCGTGCATTGTCGCGACGATGAGCCATAAGTGTCCGCATCTCTTTTAAACACCACTTAAGGGACCATCCTGTCCCAAACTCTGTCTCAAGTGAACTAAGCACGTACTTTTTATCCCTCTCATCATGCTCACTACAAAAATAAAAAACATAATGTAAATAAAACATAAGATATACATTTCAATTTATATGTAAAACTTTTACTTACTTCCATGGTAAGTGGATAAAGCGCAGGTAAGAGTCGCATAGTGCCCGCATTCTTCTCTTGAACTCCAATCCATTCCCTATGTACACAATGTTCCCCTCCGGCTCTATGTCGCACTCTAGTCCTAAGGTGCCTATGCATGTCCTCATAGGCAACTCTGCTCTGCTATCACGTGCTGGAGGTGGTATAGGTGTCCTAAAAATAGATAGATAGAAATAAATAAAAATATGTGCTATAATATCATTAAAAAAAATTATGAAAAAAAACATACCTATGAGCAGATAGCTCTCTTCCTGCATGTGGATCCGCAGAAGAGCCCTCGTCTGATCGCGTAAGCATCTGGATCGTATAATCCAGCTCCTCATCGGACATGTCTGCGTAGTCCCGCATTATGGCCCCTAGAGTATCTGACGGAACTCTTGCTCTCATAAGACTTTTTATGAGAGTGAGTTTCGCCTTTCTCTCTTTACTGGGATCCATAATACCTAACATATAAAACAAAATGGTTAGAAATCAATATATATATACGTGTATGTGTGTGTATGCATGTGTATGTGTGTGCATGCATGTGTATGTGTGTGTATGCATCTGTGTGTATGTGTGTAGGTATATGTGTGTGTTGTCTATGTGTATGTGTGTGTGTCTATGAGTGTGTATGTGTTTATGTATATGTATGTATCTACGTGTGTGTATGTATCTATGTGTGTATGTGTATGCATGTATGTATGCATGTGTGTGTATGCATATGTATGTGTGTGTATGCATCATTATGTGTGTCTATGTATGCATTTGTACGTGTGTATGCATCATTGCATGTGCATGTGTCTATGTGTGTATGTGTGTGTATATGTGTGTGTGTCTATGTGTATGTGTGTGTGTTTATGAGTGTGTATGTGTTTATATGTATGTATGTATCTATGTGTGTCTATGTGTCTAAGTGTGTATGTGTATGCATGTATGTATGCATATGTATGTGTATGCATATGTATGTGTGTGTATGCATTATTATGTGTGTCTATGTATGCATGTGTATGTGTGTATGCATCATTACGTGTGTATGTATCTATGTGTGTATGTGTGTGTGTATATGTGTTTGTATGTGTGTATGCATGTGTGTGTGTATGCATGTGTATGTGTATATGTGTATATGTGTGTGTATATGTGTGTATGCATGTGTGTGTGTATATGTGTGTATATGTTTGTATGCATGTGTGTGTATGCATATGTATGTGTGTGTATGCATTATTATGTGTGTCTATGTATGCATGTGTATGTGTGTATGCATCATTACGTGTGCATGTGTCTATGTGTGTATGTGTGTGTATATGTGTGTGTGTCTATGTGTATGTGTGTGTGTCTATGAGTGTGTATGTATGTATCTATGTGTGTGTATGTGTATGCATGTATGTATGCATATGTGTGTGTATGCATATGTATGTGTGTGTATGCATAATTATGTGTGTATGTGTCTATGTGTGTATGTGTGTGTGTATACATTATGACAGTGTATGTAAGCATGTGCATTATGTATGCATATAAGTATGTATGTATGCATATGCATATGCATTATGTATGCATATGCATATGTATGCATATGCATATGCATTATGTATGCATATGCATATGCATTATGTATGCATATGCATATGCATTATGTATGCATATGCATATGCATGTGTATGCATATGCATGTGTATGCATATGCATGTGTATGCATATGCATGTGTATGCATATGCATGTGTATGCATATGCATGTGTATGCATATGCATGTAAGTATGTATGTATGCATATGTGTGTGTATGCATATGCATGTAAGTATGTATGTATGCATATGCATATGCAATATGTATGCATGTATGTATATGTGTGTGAATGTGTGTGAATGTGTGTGTGAATGTGTGTGTGAATGTGTGTGTGAATGTGTGTGTACATGTGTCTGTATGTGTGTATGCATGTGTATGTGTGTGTATGCATCATTATGTGTGTATGTGTGTGTACATGTGTCTGTATGTGTGTATGCATGTGTATGTGTTTGTATGCATCATTATGTGTGTATGTGTGTGTATGTGTGTGTGTCTATGTGTATGTGTGTATGTGTGTGTGTCTATGTGTATGTGTGTATGCATGTGTATGTGTGTATGTGTCTATGTGTGCATGTGTGTGTATATACTATATGTGTGTGTGTCTATGTGTATGTGTGTGTACCTATGAGTGTGTATGTGTTTATGTGTGTATGTGTCTATGTGTGTGTATGTGTTTATGTGTGTATGTGTATGCATGTATGTGTATGTGTGTGTATGTCTCTCTATGTGTGTGTGTATGCATATGTGTGTGTGTATATGTGTGTCTATGTGTGTATGCATGTGTATGTGTGTGGATGCATCATTATGTGTGTATGTGTCTGTGAGTGTATATGTGTGTGTATGTGTGTGAGCGTCTATGTGTGTGTATGTGTGTGCGCGTCTATGTGTATGTGTGTCTGTGTGTGTATGTGTGTGTATCTATGAGTATGTATGTGTTCATGTGTGTGTATGTGTCTATGTGTGTATGTATCTGTGTGTGTGTATGTATCTATGCATGTGCATTATGTATGCATGTAAGTATGTATGTACATTATATGCATATGCATATGCATTATGTATGCAAATGTATGCATGTATGTGTTTATGTGTGTATGTCTCTCTATATGTGTGTATGCATATATGTGTGTGTATGTGTGTGTATATGTGTCTGTATGTGTGTATGCATGTGTATGTGTGTGTATGCATGTGTATGTGTGTATGTGTCTATGTGTGCATGTGTGTGTATATACTATATGTGTGTGTGTGTCTATGTGTATGTGTGTGTACCTATGAGTGTGTATGTGTTTATGTGTGTATGTGTCTATGTGTGTGTATGTGTTTATGTGTGTATGTGTGTGTATGTCTCTCTATGTGTGTGTGTATGCATATGTGTGTGTGTGTATATGTGTGTCTATGTGTGTATGCATGTGTATGTGTGTGGGTGCATCATTATGTGTGTATGTGTCTGTGAGTGTATATGTGTGTGTATGTGTGTGAGCGTCTATGTGTGTGTATGTGTGTGCGCGTCTTGTGTATGTGTGTCTATGTGTGTATTTGTGTGTATGTGTGTGTGTGTCTGCGTATGTGTGTGTGTGTCTATGCGTGTATATGTGTGTGTGTGAGTGTGTGTGTGCGCATACCTTGTGTATGTCTCACTTCTCTCTCTCCCTCTCGCGCGCTGTATGTCTCTCTCTCTCTCTCGGTCTGTATTCTTCCTCGCGTTCAAGGCCCGGCACAAATGTGCCGGGAGAATTGAATTTTTTTTTTTTACATTCCAGAGCGTCGCATATGCGACGCTCTGCAGTTTGCCATCGTCGTTAAGTGCGTCGCTAACCTGCGACGCTACTAGCGACGCTTCTGGTTTAGCGTCGCTTATGCGACGCTATCGTCGCTTATGCGACGATGCTCGGCCAAAAAAACAAATCCGAAATTTTTACCGTCGCTTATGCGACGGTTTCATCACATAAGCGACGGTTTTCGTTTTTTTCCTGATTCGGGGGCGTCGCTACGCCCCCCTTTTTCTTGTAGTGTTTGTATCGCTATTTCTATTGCTACTACTCCTACTATTACTATTACTACTTCTTCTTATTCTTCTTGAATTACCCTTGCTACTACGATAAGTACTCCTGCTTCTACTACTAATATTAGTACTCATAATAGTATTTTCTCTTCTCTTACTCTTTTTTATCTATTTTGTTATTAATATTTCTTCTATTACTATTACCAATAGTTACTATTATAGTTTATACTACTATAACAAGCGCCATTATGGTTTTCCTTTATTATTAGTATGCATGTTTTTTTAAGCTTATGGTAATATCTCTCTGAAATATCTACAGGTGTGTTGGATAGTCCGAAGGACAATATTATTTCTATAGGTAATAACCATACTCAGTTTTACTAAATATTGTTGGATATGAACAAATCATTTGAGCTCATAGTGTATAAAGTACGTTCACCTTCTTCTTTGTATTAAAAAAAAAAATGTTATTTACGCCATATAACTTTGCTCATGGAAGAGAAGTAATTATATTTAAGTATAGATATTGTTGACATCTTTAGGTAGTGATGTGTGGGAACACTCTAGGAATGCCGGGTCACTTTTTTCCCTCTTTAGGAGGGTTTTCCCCCCCGCTTGTATATACACCTATAGCCCTAATGCGTTACTTATCTTTGTACATTCTAGTGGTAATACATTTACTATTGTGTGTTGCGCTCCAAGCTTCAGATGACCAAAGCGTGCATGATAAATCATTCACATATTTTTCATAATCTATGAGCTTATACAACCCACGAGATAAACTTCCAGAAGCAATAATCACATCACCATTTGACAGATCATGAACTGTACACTTGTCATCAACAAATTTCACAACAAGACAATCTTGGCTAAAGCCAAAACTGATAAGAGATTCTTCTTGATCCCTGGCACAAATAAAGCATATGATAAAGCAAAAGAACTACCATCAGCAGTAGTCAAAATGATCTTACCAACTCCAATAACAGGATAAGAGGAGTTGTTGGTGCATGTAACAGTATTCCCTGTAGGTGCAGGCTTAAGTGAAGAGAAGAAACTATGCTACGAGGTAATATGTTTGGTTGCCCCACTATCAAAGTACCAAAAACAATTTCTACTTTTTGTATTTCTTCTCATCTTTGTCTTCCTTCTTCGAAGTTGTAACATTTGTAGATTCTTGCTTACTAGTAGAAGAGCTCCATTGTCCTTTGCCCTTCTGACTAGCTAAGAAAGCTTGGTTTGCAACACACATAATGGACATGTTCTGCCTAGACCGATCTTCTTGCAACAGAACAAAAACTAACACTTCAAATGACAGGGCATTTCGATTGCCTTTCATCATCAATCAAAGAGTAGAAGCAAAACTCTGATATGGGTCAAGAAGACCATTCAGAACGGTTTGCACAAGTGAGCTATCTAGTATAACTTCATCAACAGAAATCAATTGTTCTTTCAAATCCTTGATCTTTATGAGAAAACTGTCCATAGAATCATCTTCATTCATGTGCTGACTCTCCAACTGTTTTTGGAGGTAAGCAACACAAGCCTCATTCCTAGCCTCATACAATGTGGTACGTGTATCCCAAGCATCCTTAGGTGTTCTAAAAGAGCAAATGTGAGGAATAATGGCACGTTTGACAGACAAAGCTATCAATGCATGTGCCTCTTTGACCAAACTTGAGGCACCTGGTAAGCATGTATGTGAAGGCTGTATTTTGGGAAAAATACAACGTTCCTCATTTCCAAAAGATGGTTTAGTTGGAGCTATGCAGAAATTGCAACTTGTTCACAGTGATTTCTATGGTCCTATGCAGACTCCCTCTTTTGGAAATAATCTTTACTTCGTGACCTTCATTGATGATTTTTCTAGGCATGCATGGGTATATCCATTGAAAGAAAAGTCCAAACAGTTTCTGGTTTTGGCTGAAAATCTATTAGCATATAAAATGGGCACCCTCCGTTCAGATCAAGGGGGGGAATATATGTCTTCTAACTTTAATGCATTTCTGATCAAACAGTTTTTGTTTATGTGCTTCAAATAGTTTCTGGTTTTGACTGAAAATCTATCAGCATGTAAAATGGGCACCCTCCGTTCTGATCAAGGGGGGGAATATATGTCTTCTAACTTTAATGCATTTCTGGCTAAACGTGGGATAAAACATCAGTGTACAGTGCCGTATACTTTTAGAACATTAGATGGATGCAATGCAATTTGAATATGATGCTATCATGAAGAATGGTACCTGGCCTTTATGTGACTTGCCTCCTGGCAAGAAGGCCATTGGCACTAAGTGGGTATACAAGCTAAAGCGTAAACCTGATGGAACAATTGACAGGTATAAGGCTAGGCTTGTTGTAAAGGGTTATGCACAGGAAAGAGGCAGTGATTTTGATGAAACCTTTGCTCCTTCTTGCTGAATGACTACTGTTCGTAGCATCTGTGCACTTTGTAGCTTATCATGGTTGGAATGTACATCAGTTGGACATTACAACAATATTTCTGAATGATGACTTGCATGAAGAACTTGTGGCTTTCTGTAGAAAGGGCATGAAAAATAGGCGTGCAAGTTAAAGAAGGCATTATATGGTTTAAAGCAAGCACCACATGGTTGGTATGAAAAGATACATGCCTATCTGATTGCACATGGTTTTGAGAATAGTCCAATTGAAAGCACCTTATACGTTAAGTGTGCTAACGATGTGCTTCTGATCATTGTGGTATATGTTGATGACATGCTGCTCAGTGGTCCGCCTGACATGCATATTGCTTATTTTAAGGCTGATTTGCATGCCTCATTTCAGATGTCTAATTTGGGGAATTTGCATCACTATTTGGGCATTCAGTTTATGCAAGTTGATGGTGGAATGGCTTTGTGTCAAACAAAATATATTGACAAATTATTGCAGCATTTTGGCCTTGAAGACTGTAAGCCTATTGCCACTCCTATAGAGACAGGTTTACAATTGAGTCTTCATGATGCTCGAGACGCATTTAATGCTATTCTCTATCAGTAGGCTATTGGATGCTTGATTTACTTATGCATTACTCAAGCAGATATTCAGTTTGCTATCTCACAAATGGGTAGGTTTATGCATTGCCCAAGTGTCAAGCATTGGCAGGCGGTTAAGCTCATCTTTCAATACTTGAGTGGTACCCCAGCTACTTGGATTGTTTTATCCCAAGGGGGGATCACTACCACCAGATTTGCATGCTTTTTCTGACAGTGATTGGGCTGGTTGCTATGACACTCGTGTGTCCACCAGTGGTTTTTGCTTCATGCTTGGTAGCTCATGTATATCTTGGTCGAGCAAGAAGTAGCCTACTATGGCCACTTCTAGTTGTGAGGCTGAGTATAGGGGAGCTTTCACAGTGACTGTTGAGTGTGTGTGGCTCAGAGGCCTTATGGCTGATTTGGGTGTTGTTCAGTCTTTTGCCACCACCATCTTCACTGATAGTCAGAGCACATTGCCAGTTGCAAGGAACCCTCTGTTTCATGCTCGCACTAAGCACATTGAGGTGCATTATCATTATGTTAGGGAGAGGTTCTCTGTTGGAGAGATCAACTTGGCATATGTGCCCATTCAGGAGAACATCGCAGACCTTTTCACAAAGGCTCTGCCTAGGGAGAAGTTTGAAGCTTTTCGCAAAGCTTTGTGCTTACTTCCTTTTGTGGAGTGATGTCCACATAGCTGGACACTTCCTTATACATGAGTGCCAACTCCTTGTTAACCGCATCACTCCCAGGGGGGATTTGTTGATATATTTAGGTAGTGATGTGTGTGAACACTCTAGGACCGCTGGGGTACTTTTTTTCCTTCTTAAGGAGGTTTTCCCCCCAGCTTGTATATACGCCAATAGCCCTAATGTGTTACTTATCTTTGTACATTCTAGTGGTAATACATTCAGTATTGTGTGTTGTGCTCCAAGCTTCTTCTTCTTCCTAGTGCTGTTCACATGCTTCCGTAGACGTCTAACTCCAACAGATATCATGCTAGAAACTACAAAGATTTTGAACTCTCCTTGTTAGGTGATGAAGCTAAAGTGGAGCTTAATTTTGAACTCTCCTTGAGGTCATCGGAAACATCATAACCAAAAAATGATTTTTTGTAGATCTTATATATTAGCATATATATGATCTTATTATCATTTGGTGATCACAATATTTCCATGAAATTTTTAATGCATTTTCATTTCAGGGCTGATGCGTTCACATCGTTTACTTTCTATAACTTTTGGTTATTTTGGTGGTTTTCTCAAAACAAGCACATATTGAATCCGACTTATGGTAAAGATTCCAAATGGCGTTTACCGCTTACATGTATTCTTATCTTTTTAGTGTATCAATGTGTTGCTTAGCTTTTTTGGTACATTCTCAAAATTTTTAAATTTTCAATTTCTATTGAAGTGAATCAAGTGCTCAACATCACCCAAAAGTTTGTGCCGCTATCATTTCACATCTTTTGACTTGATACTGATAAAAATGCATGTATAATTTAATCTCTTGAAGCTTTTCGTACAATACTTCTTGGTACTCTACAAGAATCTGCATGTTTTTGGCAATGAAGAACTTAGATCTAACTGGTGCATGTTTTTGGCATTGCAGAACTTAGATCTAACTGGTACTCTACAAGAGCATGTTTTTGCAATGAAGAACTTAGATCTAAAGGCAAGGTTTCATCAAATGAGGCATCTAAAGCGTTAACATGCTGTCATACCATCTACCTTTCCACATTTACACATTTACACATATGAAACAAAGTATTGATGGATTTGAAATAAAAAACCTCTTCGATATCCAGTTTGGGTAGAGATCCCTAACCTATCGTACTTCGTCAATGGTTCATGAGGGAGATTGTGCAACTTATTGGACATCGGACGGCCTCCAGGTAACTATAGGTGGCATAATTTATGAAGGCTCTAGGCACTCATTGAATGCAAGATGCCATCCATAGATTTGTGTCAAAATAGACTTTAACAAGGACCTACCTCTGAGAATCAAAATTGATTTAGGTGAGAAGGAACACTGGGAGCAACAGGTCATTTACAAAAAACTTCCGAATGCTTGTTTTCACTGCAATAAGCAGCAAGGCCATAGAATTAAAGGATGCCCTTTGAGACAAAGGCCAGCAAAGAAAAATCAAGAGGTGGGAGAGAGATAAGACTTAATTAAGGTACATGCAAAAATTAAAGCGATTTTGGAAGAAATGGAGAAAGTTCAAGAAACCTAGCTCGATGATCAAAATGCTGATGATTTCACCAAAGTTAAAAACAAAAGGAAAAGAAGTCCCAAAGACAAAGGAGAGAATAGTTCCCCACGTTAAATGCAAGAGAATAACATCTTCAGACACTTGGAAAGTGAGATTAACTTGATGGACTACCTTGAGGTATTTAATAAGATGTTGATGGTAAACAATGAAGAATGTAATAAAGTTGTTGAGATCCTTGACAATAAAGAAACCTACCAAGAGGGTTACACAGCAAAGAAGATGGCTTTATCACTAATAACCAAGATAACATGGATAGTGAAAGTTCCATCATTGGATTGACTATTCTGGAAATGGTTTCCTGTTCATTCTAATAGGAGGCATTCAGCAAGGGGAAACAACCTATTGAGCTACCCTAGAAAAGCGCCCACAAGAACAAATTGCTAAGTTGGGACCCCGTCCCGACAAAAAAGAAAGATGAATCCAAGAAGAGAAAGGATAAGGCCCCCTCCCACAAAGAGGGTAACTTATGACAATGATCATCATCTCGTTAAACATTAGAGGGCTAACCCACCCCTCAAGAGTGACCATCATTGGTCAATGGCTTCGCGACATTAGCCTAAACCTAGAATTTATCTGTATTCAAGAGACTAAAATTGATGGAGCAGACCTCCAAAAACGTCTTAGACATGTCTCCTCAACCCATGTTTGGATTTCAACGTCGCATCCCCGGGGGTCCGATGGGACAGTAATCGGTATAAATCAATTCTAGTTTGAGAAGCTTGAGAACTCCATTGAAGACCAGAGCCATCGATGGATTGCCGTTTCCTTTTTTGCCTCCTTTTGATTTATATTAGTTTCTATGTATGCCCCTAAGGGTTCGAGTCCACCGTGCGTGCCAGAGTGTTAGTCGGCCGCCGGATTGGCATTTGTATAAAACTGAATCTTTTTAGATTCAGCATGAGCGAAAGGTTGTTACAAGATGGTTGTAATCTTTATATAAAGCAATGAAAAGAGACGCAAGGTAACGATTCGTGGAATCACCAGACTGTCTGTCTGCGTGATTTTTTGTGTCGTTACTGTGTGTCGAGTTCACTAATTTGGAGTATCGTGTTTCATTTTTGTGTTGTATTATCGCCACTTGTTCGGGTTGTAATTAAAGTGACGATTCGTGGAATCACCAGACTGTCCGTCTGGGTGACTGAGCTGAGCGTTACTGTAGTGTTGTTGTCTAATTCCAAGTATTCTGAGTATACTGTGCGTATCCGTGTCTGTTGTCTATCGATCTCTGTTGCGGCTGTGAGTTTTATTTACATCCAGTAGATCGTCGGACTGTTGTCTGAGAGAGTCGTTCTGCGGGTCTCTGTGGTGATTGTTCTGTTAAGTATGTATATCGTGGTGTCCCTCTTTCTTGAAATGTTCTGCAAATTGTTTGGTGAAGTCTGTGTAATTGTGGTAGTGTCCTTAAAAACGCTGTGCAAGATTGTGTTGTCCTCAGTATTAAGATCTGTACTTGTACGGTGAGATTTGGCTATAGTAATGGTTTTCTCTAGTGTGTGTTAGTCTTCAACACTGTGTGTCTGAAACTGTTGAGTCCTTCTGTGTTTTCGGTTTGTAGGATTGTGAGCGCTATTCGGTGAAGGTTGAACTACTGTTAAATGTTACAATAGTGTGTACTTGGAAAAAGGGTTCTGAGGTAATTCGGTATTACGATACTGATAGTCTGGTACAGTGTGTTCGACATACTCTGATAGAGTTAAAATGATGAACTGTAAAGATCGAGAATGAGATACCAATTCTTGATAAAATCTTGAATGTTGGTATATTGTGTTGTGAAGTAATTTTGGGAAACAAGCATAGGGCCTCTGTCTTTACAAACCCCTTCCACTCCCAAGAACCCAATACTTGTTTAAACGCACTTCTGACAGTTAGAACAATGTTTAACATATTGAACACATTTGACATGTATGCACCTTCTCCATCACAATTTAATGCTTGAATATACTTCCCTATTTGATTTTACATTATAGCCTTAAAATTTTGAAAGTGAATAAACACCTCACTCTTCTCGTTCATAAATTATATCCATGCTTTTCGTATATGGTCATCAAAAAAAGTGACATAAAACCTACAACCTCCCATAGAAGTGGTCTTTGTAGGACCCCAAACATCTGTGTCTACTATTTCTAGCACATTCTCACTAACATGCTTGTCATGCAAAAATGATGGCCTTAACTGTTTACCAAATTGACATGCTTCACATACCTTCTGCATCTTTGCAACCTTCAAATGTGCTAGTCCATTGACAAGCTCCTTTGACTACATCAATTGTAGCCTTTGCAAGTTTGCATGTTAAATTTGCTTGTACCAAATCTCTATATCAACAATAACAATTGCACCTTTTTCAAACATGGATGCATTCATTTTAGGAATTTTTACATTGAAGGTGAACATCCTACCAAAATTGTTCCCTTTGGTGACCAACCTTCCATTCTGTTTGTACTCTTCTAAATATAAACCATCCACATTGAACCTAACTTGTAATCCCTGGTCAACCATTTGTCCAACAAAACCAAGTTCTTTTTTATATTCAAAACATGCAACACATCAACCAGATGTTTTACCTTCTCATCCTCCATAGGTAGTGTTGTGTTTCCTATATGCTCAATAGGATGTGATGTATCAATTTCATGTTTCAACAAATCTAGGAACAAACAATTTCTACAAACTACTAAACTATTCTGCATGGCTGATCATGTGATTTGAGGTACCTGAATCAAGATACCAGACATTACCATTCCATTTTGAACATCAATAGACATCGTATTCATCACGTGATGTTGGATCCTAAACCACTTCTTTGAATCATATGCACTTGTCGATACATAGTTGTTTTGTTGCCTTCTGTTATTTTGAGTCTTCAACCTTCAATCATGTTCAAATTGAATAGGTTTACCAGAATTCTTGCATCCTTTATTGTCATTACTTGAATCATTTGTTTGGAAATTTTTGCAGTCTCTTTGGTTCCCCCTGCCTCAAAACTGTCCTCTACCTCTTGCATGATTTTGTTGTTGGCCTTGTCTTGGTTACTATTTCCTCTTCCACTTCCAAAACCTCTACCTCTTCCTCTTCCTCTCCAAAGTAGAATTCCTACTCAGAACTAGGTTTTCCTTGGGATTTTGAGTTCTTACCAAGATTCTTTTTTCTCAATTATCAACATGGATACTAGATCAATAAAAATCAAAATATTCTCCATGGCCGGAATAGAAGTTCTAAACTGCTTATATGAAGTTCCTAAACCACAAAGGCACACTTCCACCTTATCATCATCAAATGGATGCAAGTGACTCACATATGCTTTTGATTTTTAGGGTGTACTCACTTACCAAGATGCACTTTTTCTTGAGTGTATGTAGCTCGTTCTTGAGTTGTAATTCCCATGCCTTTATATTGGTCTACCAAAGTGTTCCAATCCTCTTTTGGTGTTTTGGCATCTTGCACGTGCCCAATCATGCTATCCTAAATGCTACCAAGCAACTAATACATTACCTTCCGTGTTTCTTGATTCCACTCTTCATATGATCTTAACTCATTAGGAGTCTGATTCCTCTTTAGTAACTATATAACATTTTCATTCTTTCCTTCAATCTACTTCTAATAGCCTTTTCCCATCAAGAAATTCATCATTTTGAATCTCCAAGCATGAAACTTATTCTTGTCCAGCTTATCACTCCTATTTTGAATCATTCCATTAGCAATTGCAATTTTTTTAGCAACTCACAACATTACAAAAGCACTAGAAGCACTACCTTTGCTTGAACACTCACGGTGATGCGACAATTTGATCTCTGAAAAATATAGTTTCATGTATAAACAGTATACAAAATCACTTCAAATTCTAGATCTTGAATATCTAAGTGTGTTCAAATAGAAGGCAAGTTATAGTTTTGCAAATTCACCTAGTTTTAGCATGGGCGCCACCTTACGGGCTAAAATCAGAGGTCGAGATGGCTCTGAAATAGAAATTTGTTAAAAATGTGTGACCCTAAAGGGATACTTGTGAAAATATTTTGATGCCTTCTACCTTCATACCAAATTTCATAGCAGTTTGAGGTCATTTGTGAAGCATGCTTTCTCCATGTCTTCTCACATACTCTTCACTATCTGCTTTCTCCACAAGCTCTCTACAACCACACTCGCTCTCATACCATGTGAAGAGAAATGAGATAAGGAGGAGATCTCACTCACACACTCTGACACTCAAAGAGCAGCACACACAAATTGAAGCAAGGAAGAATAAACTTCTCCTTCTTCTTCTATTACATAAAATGAATATACAAGAATGACCTAAAACAACAATACAACAAGTCCTGTACACACACACACATACACACCCACACACACACACACACACACACACACACACACACACACATATATATATATATATATATATATATATATATATATATATATATATATATATATATATATATATATATATATATATATATATATATATACACACACACACACACACACACAGAGTACATAAGAAAAAACCCTAATGTCTTCGAATGAATGAGCTAGTAGGAAACGAATGTGTCATACTCCAATAGATAAATCTAGTAAAGCTCACTAGAGTGTCCCTAACATATACCGGCTATACATGTCAGAGAAATGAAAAAGTGATACGTGTCATCCGCGAGCATCACATGTTGAGCTTGATATCTCAACAAAAAGGAGCTGATCTAATAGTAAGGAGAAATCTACTAATTTTGCATAGCCAAACAGGAAGACAAAGAAGAGAAGAAAATAGAAAAGACAAAACAATTATGCAAATACTTTAAAGGAAATGATCATGTTATAAAGAGTTGTCCAAATCTCAATGCAAAAGAGGCAAAAAAATAGAGGCTAGAATGGTTGCTAGAGCAGCCTCTACACCTAAATAAGAGTCTGCTAAGCTTGTGTAGAATGAAGAATGGGAATTTACTATTGTTTGTAGCTATGACAAATCTTCTCATGAATAGTGTATGCCTGTAATGGAGTTGGATGTTTGGTACTTTGATAGTGGGGCAACCAAACATAGTACACCACAATGCATTTTCTTCAGTTCACTTGAGCCTGCCCCTATAGGGAATACTATTACATGTGCTAACAACTCTTCTTATCGTGTAATGGAACTTCATAAGATCATTTTGACTAGTGATAATGGTACTTCTTATTTCACATTGTCAGATGCTCTGTTTGTGCAAGGGATCAAGAAAAATCTATTGTTAACTTTAGCATTATCTTTCACTACTCGAGTGGTACTCAACTACTTGGATTATTTTATCCCAAGGGGGGATCTCTACCACTAGATTTACATTCTTTTTTTTTTACTCTAACTGGGATGGTTGCTATGACACTCGTGTATCCATGAACCACTAGTGGTTTTTGCTTTATGCTTGTTAGCTCATGCATATCTTGGTCGAGCAAGAAGCAACCTGCTCTGGCAACTTCTAGTTGTGAGGTTTTTTATAGGGCACTTTTTGTAGCGATTATTGAGTGTGTGTGGCTTAAAGGACTTTTGGATGATTTGCATGTTAGTCACCCTTCTACCACCCCCATCTTCACTAATAGTTAGAGCGCATTGGCAGCTTCAAGGAACCATATGTTCCATGCTCGCAAAAAGCACATTTAGGTGCATTATCATTATGTCAGGGAGAGGTTCTTTGCTAGGATATTAGTTTGGCATATGCGCCCACACAGGAAAACATTGTACATCTTTTCATAAAGGCTCTGCCTCGAGAGTAGTTTGAAGGTTTTTGCAAATCTTTGGGCTTACTTCATTTGTGGATTGATCTCTTTCCACATAGCTTGGCACTTTCTTATGCATGAGTGCTAGCTCCTTATTCACCACATCACACCCATGGGGGGATTTGATGATATATTTTGGTAGTGATGTTTGTGAATGCACTAGGACCAGTGAGGTAATTTTTTTCCCTCTTTAAGAAGCTTTTTCACCTCGGATTGTATATATGCCTATAAGGCTATTGGGTCACTTATCTTTGTACATTCACTTGGTAATACATTTCGTAGTGTGTGTTGTGCTCCAAACTTCTTCTTCTTCCTTGTGCTATTCTTTTGTATTTGTTGTTCTTTCTCAGATTTTGATTATGATAAATCACTTCAAGAATATACCATGGGCAAGGAGGACAAGCACAAAGGCTATTCTACAACCAAAGATAATACTCTTGATAGTTCCCTCAACCATGAACTTTAGGGCAAATGGTCAGGCCATCAGACTCCTAGCCAATAGGTCACGAGCTCAAATCCCCCTTGCATACAATAATTGTTGTTCATGCTCATGATGTTGTTTTACTTTCTTTCGTATTTGTTGTTATATCTTTTCTTTTTATTGTTGTTGTTATCATTGTTGTTACTGTCTTTTATGTTGTTGTTTCTAGTATTGATCCTCCCCACGTGCTGTTCCTCCAACCAATTGTGCCAATTGGCTTCAACATCAACCTTTTCCTCATCATCTTTTTTATTATATATATATATATATATATATATATATATATATATATATATATATATATATATATATATATATATATATATATATCTTTATTCTCATCTTACTCAACATCTCCTGTGTTTTCATCCTCATAATGATTCTTGTCCTCCTTATCTTTTTTTCATCCTCATTATCCTCATCTCTTCTTTTTGGTTCCTCTTATCTCTACTCATTTCCTCATTGCTTATGGTCTTTGGCTTCGCTGTGTCGAAATTCTCCCCCATCCTCTCATAAAACTTGAGGTTACATTTGACTAATCTAGATCCAGTAGTCTTTTGTTGTCAAAAACATAGGGCTTTGCATCTTTGATATGATTTAATCAATCTTCTAATCAAATATGATATTCTAAAGTGATGTCTAACCTCATAATCAAAGCTAAAAGGTATCATCTATGGGACTTTTAGACACGTAGGTTGCAAACATGTATTGAGAATTTGATGATGACACTCCAATCAAAGGAGTATCCATCATACTATTCTGGTTCATTCAAACATATATGAATTAATATTATTGTATACGAGAAAATATGGTAGAGATTGTACATCTTGATATACTTGTTGCTTGGTAGATTTTGATCTTTCTTTAAAGAAGAAGAGACTCCATTGCAATGAAATATTGCTTGTCATCATGTTAAATTTATAGAAGAAACAAAAATTTGCATTAAGACTACTACTTGGGTAGAAAGTGATGTTGGGCCTCAATAAAAATGGCAATGTCTTGTGGGATCTTATAAGTAACTTGAGAAGGATGCACATTAACTACTTTATGCCCATGATAAGTATACATTAATGATTAATTAATTCAAACTAAGAAAACACAATCATTATCAGGGAAACTTAGAAAAGAAAACAAAAGCATTTTTAATTAGTAACAAAGAAAAAGATACGAAGAGTATTAGAGAGAGGTACAAAGAAGACGGATAATCTTTTCATCACCTTTATGAGGGATTCACTTGCCTTTTAGCTTATTGTTTCCTGCAATGAATGCACTATGTTGCTTGAAAGGGAAACTTGAATATATATATATATATATATATATATATATATATATATATATATATATATAATTTATAGTAAGGGAATTACACGTTTTTGGAAGTATGGAAGCCTAATCCATGTTTCAATCTCCGTTGATGAGGTTTGAGGATTACTTAGATTAGATGGACTAACTATGCAAACATCATCCTTTGCATTAAATTTTGATTTTGTTTTCTTGCAAGGAATAACATCATTAGTAAAACAACAAATAAAATAAAGAGCTAACTTGAATCACAAGTGCTCCCTTGGATTTTCAAGGATCATTTATGAGTCCTGTGATATCTTGATTCTCTTTGAGCATTAAGAATTGAGAGGAGCAAGGATCACTTACTACCCAACTATTGAAAACACCTCTAGAATTCTTTTGTAGTGACTCATTTTCAATAGTTCTTTGATTTTAATGTCTCTTCTACTTCTCACTAAGGCAATATTGATATCTTTCCATCTTCTAGTACTAAGATTATGTTCCACCTCTTGAATGATGATATAAACTTGCTTTGCCATTATTTGGGATGGAGGAGCTTTCCATATCCAATTCTGATGGACTCTATTATATCCATTTCTTTTATCATAACCATTAGTATATGAACATGTACTGCAAGAAAAATAGTATTGTGAAATAGACTCAATGGTGAGGCATTCCCTACGCCTTGAAGCTAAGTGATTGCTACTCATGCCATTTGACATCAAGTGAACAATCCTTGCATATTTTCCTAATGCGATGTTTGAAAGATACCTTTGGAATCACTAGATCAGTTTCTTGGAAGGTTTTCCTTCTGTAAAAAAGAAAATTCTACTATTCATTCTTCTCTTTTGATTCTCCTCTGTAAGTTTGAGAATATGTAAGGGATTCCCTTCCTTGAATACTTTATTTGTTGCTTATGAGTTTGAAGAACATCTATCTTCCTCTCCTCTGTAGGCTTTGAAGTCTTTGCCATCTTCTCTCCCAATTTAGGTACCCACCCTACTTTTCTCTCCATAGGCTTTGTTTGCACAATTCTCCTCCTCCCTACTACTAATACTTGTTGATGTATGAAACATCACACAAAATGAATTAATCTGACACCATTAACTCAATGCTTCTCCAAACTTTGAGAAATGATTGCTCAAACTGAGAACTTTACTTCTTCGAAAATTTCTAGTCACTCAAATGACATACCTTCAATCTTTTGCTTATTTTGCTTAGAAAAAATATTATTTTTCCAAGATCTTCTAGTAGATGAAAGTAGACTAGAAGAGCTTTCCAACAAGGTATTAGTTGCTAAAAACTTTCCACTACACACCAAGTTATGGCCTTCACAAGATGACCCTGTATGAGCTGCCAAAACTAGAAATCTTGCCTATTTTAGTAAAATCGCCTATCTAAAAATAAAAGTTTTCAACTTAGCATCGATGTGGAGCAAGACTCCGATGCCAAACATCGAATTGGTGTGTTTTGGCCACTTTTTCAGCACCAAAAATACACTCATGAACACCAAGTATGAAGAAGACCACTTTTATGTGGGAATTCAATCCCAGGCATCGACTCTATGCTGAAACATGATGCCAAGCATCGAGTTGGTTCAGAAAACTCATGATTTTAACAAGCTAAACCAACATATGATGCACAGGGAAGAAGAAAGTAACTTATCAGCTCAAACTGATCGATGCGAGGCATCGAGTTGCTTGGAAAAATTGAACTTTTGAACTCATTACCACAATAGACAAAGCATGAAGATGGAGGAGAGAGTCTCATACACAGAAATTTAATTAGTTCTTCTCATAGCTATGAAAACCTTAGAAGTTTACAGGTGCTTTCTTACTCAGAGAAGCCTGACTATACTCAGACATACAAAATCTCTCTCCCTCTCTCTCTCTCTCTTTCTCATCACGTCTGTTGATACAAACTAACTTATATAGATTTTCTCAATCTTGTGACTTTTGGAAATTTTAGAACTAAAGTTAAGTCTAACTTTACAAATATAATACATGTGTGAAATTGCCCCTTCACATAGGCATGTGCTTTTCTTCTTAGACTTTGACCTTTAAATTTATGTCCAATTTGTGATTGGTTCTCCAACAGCTCCCCCTCAATCACTAATTGACATTCTCTGTTTCTTCATATCATCTTCTTTTCTTTTAACTCTTGCCATGCTTTTGAATCTGATGGTCCTCGCACCATCCAAGCTCTTTGTCATTATATCTGCTATCTGATCCTTTGTAGAAATGTATCCCACTTCAGTTTCTTTTTCTGTTACCTTTTCTCTCAGAAAATGATACTGTATCTCTATATGTTTTGTTCTTGCATGAAATACTAGATTTGCTACAAGATAAAGTGAACTCATGTTATCTCCATCTATTGTAGGTATACCTTCATTAATGCCCAAGCTTTTGAATTATGTCTACATCCATATGACCTCCTTAGCTACTTCTACAAGTCCTTTGTAATCAGCTTCAGTTCATGATAATGCTACTGTATGCTGTTTCTTTGAACACCAACTTACAAGCTTATCACCAATGTATATCATGTAGCCATGAGTTGATCTTCTGTCATCTTGATTACCTGCCCAATCTGAGTCACTATAGGCTCTCAACTTCAAATCTGAAGTAAAAGGATAATATAATCCTTCCTTTATGGTTCCTTTGATATATATGAGAACTCTTTGACCAGCAGTCCAATGTGGATCCTTTGGACAATGCACGAATTGTGATAGAACTCCGACTACATAACTAAGATCAAATCGTTTTAGTGTAGCATAAAGCAACTATCCACAAGAGATTGATACTTCCTCATATCTTTGTATTCTGCACCATCATATTTACTAAGAGTGTGATTAACTTCAAGTGGAGTTGAAGCTTCTCTGCAATTTTCCATACCAAAATTCTTCAATAGGTTCAAAAGATACCTTTCTTGTGATATATATATGCCATGATCTGTATAAGTGACTTCCATACCAAGAAAGTATGAAAAATTTCCTAGATCAATGACCTTGAACTCTTTCTCAAGTAATGTCTTTAGCTCCTTGATTCCTTCATTTGAAGTACCTTTGATTATAATGTCATCTACATAAATACAAATGTAGATTGTACCTTCCTCTGTTCTTTTGATGAGTAGACTTGAATATGCTTTTGAACTTCCATATCCAAGATAGCTCTTCTAAGTTATGTAAGAAGTATCATAAGAATACCTTTCTGGTTGCCTTCTTGTCCTACTTGACCTCCTTGGTTCACATTCTTCATGTGTGTCTCGATACACCTCTTCATCAAATATAGGAGCTTCTTGATTTCATAACTCTTCATCTCCATTTACCTGCACACTTGATTTTCCTTTCTCACATCTTCTTACCTCTTCTTCAAATTCTTCAGCTATATGCCTTTGATCTGCATACCAACTTTTTTGTTCATCAAATGTAACATTTCTAGAAACAAGAAATTGTTTGGTTAGAGGATTCCACAACCTGTAACCCATCTGCTTTTCATCATAACCAATGAACACATATTTTTCTGCCTTTGGTTCAAGTTTATGTCTAAGTTGTGATGGCACATAAGCATATGGAATCGATCCAAACACTTTACATTGATCTAGTGTTGGTTTCTTACCCCACCAAGCTTCATATGGAGTCATTCCATTTAGAGTTGTACATGGTAATCTATTCACAAGATATGTAGCTGTATTCTTCAGCTACATATCTAGCATAGCTCTAGCAAACTCAACCAAATTCCTGTTTCTTCTTTCTACTACACCATTTTGTTGTGGTGTATACCTCTAGGTTATTTCTCTCTTAATACCTGCATCCCAAAGATAATCATTGAAATCTTGGGAGAAGTATTCTCCCCCTCCTTCAGACCTCAATCTCTTAAGATTTTGTCATGTGAATCTATCTACATATGCATGAAAATGCTTGAAAGCTCCAAACACTTCCTGATCTCTCCTTCAAAACATATAGATTTATCCATCTTGTAGCATCATCAATGAAAAGAACATAATACCTTGAGCCACTAATGGTAACCTATGTGCTTTTCCCATCTGACATGCTTCACATTTATAAATCAAATGTTGACTCTACACATTTGGTAATCCTAGTATAGACTAATTTGCAACCATAGCTTTAATTCCTCTTTCATTGAAATGACATAATCTCTTATGCTAAAGATCAAGTTCTATAATCACTCATTCACCATGTGCGAGCAAAGCTTGACCAATGTTTTCTTGCACTCTTAAAGTAAAGAGTCTACCTTCTTTCTTACCACAAACAACCTGATTATATCCATTCTCTGGATCTTCAACAAATACTTCTTCATTTGTAAACGTGACTTGAAAAGCTTATTCAACCTTCTATCCCACACTAATCAAGGTTTTAGGTATTGTGGGAACATTCAAAACATTGGTAAGCAACTCTGCTCCACTCTTGCATTTCACTTTTCCAATTGAATGTACACTATGTTTTGTATTATCACCTGTTTGAACGGTATGACGACAAATGCCTTTATCCAATTCTGAAATCAATTCTATGTTTCCTGACAAATGATCAGAACATCCAGAGTTAATGTAAAATACCTTTAGATCTTCTTTATCTGGTGTGCTGATTGAATTCATCATCAATGATGTATGAATTTCATTCTGTGTATCATTTGCATTATTGTAGTAGGTAGTGTTCTAGGATTGATTCTATCCCCAAATTCTTCCTCCACCTCTACCATAGACTGCTCTTTTATTTTTTCTACCTCTCTAAGAATAACTTTGATATCTTCCACCTCTGCCTCTGCTATTGTTATTCTGATTTTGATTTGATCCTTGCTGACTATACCAACAATCCTGAGCCAAACGATTACTCAATCCACAGATCCAGCAAGCCTTCTTATTTTTATTCTGATCACCTCTTCCTCTTCCAGAACCTCTTGCTCTTCCTCTACCAGTGCTTCTACCTCTTGCATAATAAACTTAAGAACTCGAGTCCTCTTCATCCTTTCTTTACCTTTATCTCCTTTCTTTTGGAGTTCTTTTTGTGTAAATATACTTTTGAAGTATTCTTCTGATGCCTTGTGTCTTTGAATGCTTCAACTTTCAAAATTTAATGAAAACTTTCCAAAACTTCTCGTACCTTTGACACCTTCTGCTTTTTAGAACCGTTCTGCTCTGATACCACTTGTTGATGTATGAAACATCACAAGAAATGAATTAATGTGACACTAGACAACCTCTATGGTCACCATTAACTCAATGCTTCTCCAAAATTTGAGAAATAATTGCTTAAAAACTAAAAACCTTAATTCTTCAGAAATTTCTAGTCATTGAAATGACATACCTTCACTCTTTTGCTTATTGCTCTTAGCATAAATATTGTTTTGCCAAAATCTTCTGGCGGATGAAAGTAAAAGAGAAGAGATTTCCAAGAACCTCTTAGTTGCTCAAAAACTTTGCACTACACACCAAGTTATGGCCTTCACAAAATGACCCTGTATGAGCTGCCAAAATTGGAATTTTTGCCTGTTTTAGTAAAAACACCTGTCTAAAAAAATAAAAGTTTTCAACTTAGCATCGAGTTGCAGCAAGAATTTGATGCTAGGCATCAAATTGGTGTGTTTTGGGCCACTTTTTCAGCACCAAAAACACCCTTGTGAACACTAAGTATGAAGAAAACCACTTTTATGTGGGAATTCGATGCCAGGCATCGACTTTATGCTGAAATCGATGCCAAGAATCGAGTTGGTCCAAAACCCTCATGATTTTAACAATCTAAACCAACATATGATGCACATGGAAGAAGAAAGTAACTTATTAGCTCAAACTTGATGTTTCTATTGAAGTGAATCAAGTACTCAACATCACCCAAAAGTTTGTGCCACTATCATTTCACATCTTTTGACTTGATACTGATAAAAGTGCAAGTATAATTTAATCTCTAGAAGCTTGTCGTACAATACTTCTTGGTACTCTACAAGAGCCTGCATGTTTTTGGCAATGAAGAACTTAGATCTAAAGGCAAGGGTTCATCAAATGAGGCATCTAAAGCATTAACATGCTGTCATACCATCTACATTTCTACATTTACACATTTACACATATGAAACAAAGTATTGATGCATTTAAAACTAAAAAACCTCTTCGATATTCAATTTGTGTAGAGATCCCTAAGCTGCCATACTTCCTCAATGGATTCATCAGGGAGATTTTGCAACTTATTGGTCATCAAACGGCCTCTAGGGCAAATGTAGGTGGCATAATTTATGAAGTCTCTAGGCAATCATTCAATGCAAAATGCCATCCATAGATTTGTGTCGAAATAGACCTTAACAAGGACCTACCCTTGAGAATCAAAATTGCTTTAGGTGAGGAGGAACATTGGGAGCACGAGGTCATTTACAAAAACCTTCCAAATGCTTGTTTTCATTGTAGTAAGCAAGGGCATAGAATTAAATGTTGCCCTTTGAGACAAATGTCAGCAAAGCAAAATCAAGAGGTGGGAGAGAGACAAGACTTAATTAAAATACATGCAAAGATTAAAGCAATTTTGGAAGAAATGGAGAAATTTCAAGAAACCTAGCTCGATGATTAAAATGCTGATGGTTTCACCGAAGTTATAAGCAAAAAGAAAAGAAGGCCCAAATACAAAGGGGAGAATAGCTCCCCATGTCAAATGGAAGAGAATAGCATCTTCAATCACTTGGAAAGTGAGATTAACTTGATGCACTATCTTGAGTGATTTTATAAGATGTTGATGGTAAATGGCAAAGAAGGTAACGTAGAGAATTTTCTCAGTAGTAAACAAGACCTAGCAGATGGAGAAAGCACAAGCTAGAGAAGATAATTTGGTATGAGGTGAAAGTGAACCACGACTTGGTTGAGATCAAAGAAACTAGTGGCTTCTCTTAGTCCAATCTTCAAAAAATGGGATGTATCTTCAAAAAGCAAGATTGGATAGAAGCTATATCTCATAGAATATCATTGTTCGGATGGGTCTCCCATCCTTCACTCAATGCTCGGATCTTGTGGTGTCAGACCATTATCCGATGTTACTCACCTTTCAAACTCTTCCCCATAATAAAATGACCCTATGTTCTATGCAAACCCGACAACTTTTGCACACCCATGAGCTAGACAAGAGATTTCCTTGACTTGGAGTCAAGCCTTCATGGAACACAACTCTGTGACCAAGTGCTGGGTTATTTTAATTAAGAAAACAAAAAATACTCTATTTAAATGCCCAAAAGATGATCCAACACACCTAGAGGTCTAGAAGGGATAGAACAGATGCTATAATGGACTAAGAAAGATAAAAATTTTGTTAAGATACGAAGAAAAATTGCAAAGGAAGCATATACAATTGTGCTCTGAGTGTGGGCACGAAAAGTAGACATATCTATTAAAGAAATGTGTAAACTAATTAAAAGAAGTAGAGATATCTACTAAATAAATGTGTAAATTAATTAAAAAAAAGAAGAAAAACATTCCATACCGCACATGATCGACAATTAAGGGGTTCAATGTAGTATGGATAAAGAGAATGTTGAGTTAACTATAATTACTTCAAGAGAATCTTTGCTATAAACTCACCTCTCTCTCTATACATAGGAAAGAATGTATTGTGGCTATTTCTAGGGTTGGAGATAAAAAAATTCCCGAAAATAAAGTAGCACTACTTGACACCCTTCTCCAAAGAAGAAATCTATGAAGTTATTGACTCCTTGCCCAATGGTAAAAGCCTTGGATTAGATGGCCTCATAAATGAATTCTAGAAATCCTTGAAGCACATGGTCATCACCCCATTGCGTAGGGTCCGACAAGAGGCCATACAACCTGGTGCATTACCAAGTGTCTTAATGTTGGGGTGATCAAGTTAATCAACAAAAAATACAACAAAAATAAAATAAAAAACTAGAGACAATTTACAGTGCTACAAACTGGATAAAAACTCTTCGCAATGGTTTGACATGTGGAAAGGGGTGGAACATGCAAAAGGGTTACAACAAGACATTGTATTTCTTAAAATTGACTTCAACAAAGCCTATGATAGACTAGAGTGGGACTTTATTCTTCAATCCCTAAAGGACCTGAGTTGCGGGCATAAATTCACAAGGATAATTTTGATTCTTTGGGGTAAAGCCACTACCAGAATGAACAATAATGGAATGCTACCCCAATCAATTAGGTTAAAAAGATCAATCAGACAAGGTTTCCCCTAGCTCTGCTTCTGTTTGCTATTGCAATCGATGGCCTTAGTTTCCTAGCCGATCAACTTGATTTCACTGGCTAGATTCGTGGACTTGCATGGTCGGATAGCTAGGAACACATTATTATGAGATTGTTTGCAGATGATAGGAATGCTTTCTTACAAAATGACATGCACAACATCTTCACCTTTTGGAAATGCCTCGATACCTTTTGCAGTGTCTCTAGGTCCAAAATCAATCACAATAAGATTGCTTACAGGTCTACTAGTAGGACCCAACCATAATTTTTTTGGATCAAGGGCGTCAGACGATTCCTAATAGTCAAATTGAATGGTTGTTGGGAGTTCCATTTGGTTTCCTGGTATCCATGGAACAAAGATGGGACTAGGTCCTTTTTGAGATCAATAGAAAGATGGGATAGTGGAAAAGAATGAAAATTAACTTGGCAGATCGTGCAATGGTGATTAACACAGTTCTAATTGCATCGATAAATTACTTCTTGCTAGAGACCGAAAGAGTCATAGTTGGAAAAACTGGAAAGAATATGTAGAATCTCTCTATGGACATGTGACTTTAATAGTAGGGGCATTTCAAAAATAAAATGGAATATTTTCACCAACAAGAAAAAATGGGGAGGTCTAGGTATTCTGAACATGGAAGACATGGCAGACAAACTGCCAGCCAAGTGGATGATAAAAGCTTGGAATAACATGGATACATCTTAGGTAAAACTAATCTTTAGGAAAATAAGTGAGTTTACTCTTGTAAGTCTACCAAATATTCAAAGAGCACCGAAGAAGCTATGAAAGAAAGGATTCTAGAAGTGGAAAAGCCTGTGGAATCAAGGCCATCCTCCTCCAAGGCAATGATCCCCTGTGGATGCATGGCCTCAATTGGTGGAATGGTGATAGCCTTGATAGATTACCTACCATTCAATGGACAGCTAGTCATTCTTAAATAGGAATTGGTTCCTAAACTAGACAAACATAAGGTGGGACTTAAAGTTCAATGAGCTTTGGCACCTCCTTCTTGAGAATGAGAAATCTGTCCTCATGTGGAAAATCAGGAGCCACATAGAATAAACATTTTCTACGGAATTGAGAAGGTCCTACTATGCTTAAGCATTAAGCATAGGGGTGTCTAATCCCTTACAAATGGCCATAGAAGTGTATCACCTATCCTTGAAATAGGCTATAAGTTACAATCAAAGTCTGCATAGAAAATACTTGTGCCCCTTGTGAAATTATGCAAAAGAAAATAACTAATTACTTGTTATTTCATCATCTTCAATGAATGCTAGAAAGTAACTCGAGTGACATCATAGAATATTCAACTTTGTGCATGGCTCAAGTTTGTGAATGTTAAGTTGTGAGCATGCGCTTAAATAAGTGCTACACCTGCCATGTATGCCATTTCTTGGAAGATAGTGCCATTGAGATGAAAACTAAGCATTTGATTTTTAACACA
The DNA here is from genome assembly GCA_020310875.1 of Ceratopteris richardii. Classification (NCBI taxonomy): domain Eukaryota; kingdom Viridiplantae; phylum Streptophyta; class Polypodiopsida; order Polypodiales; family Pteridaceae; genus Ceratopteris; species Ceratopteris richardii. Next base: position 44,743,539 of record CM035425.1, read on the forward strand.
ATACATTGTTTCAAATATTGGAGGTCATATGTTAGCATACATAATTTCGCAAGACATCGATTCTAGCTGTCATTTTTTTTCAAAATGGAAGTTCGGCAATAGAGTACTTTTTCACATCTTAATTAATAAAGAAAACAACTGTACAAGTGAACGGGCTTAGTACCTATGTGGCTCCCCGAATCCCACAAAGTAGGGGAAGATAAAAAAAATTTAGAGAGCTCTACAAAGAAGGTAGATCACCCTCTCGTCCCCTTCATGTGGGGCCCACTTGCTTTTAATCTTATTATTCTCCGGGAAAAACGCTCCATGATGTCTGAAAGGTAGGGGTCTCTTACAATTGGAGATTCTTTTGCCTAATAGGAAAAGAGACTTTTCTAACGACCATTCTTTAGAAGGGCTTCCAAAATTGGGAGCACACCTCTCCTTCCAGATCTTCTAGAGGGTCTCACCTCTAATCGCATTCCACAAAGATGAAGAACACCCGATCGCTTCACCCAACAATGCTTGCTTCCAGAGGATTCATCCCTATAAGTGTAAGATATGTTGATATATTTAGGTAGTGATGTGTGTGAACACAGTAGGACCGCCGAGGCACTTTTTTCCCTCTTTAGGAGGTTTTTTTCCCCCGGCTTGTATATACGCCTATTGCCCTAATGGGCTACTTATCTTTGTACATTCTCTAGTAATACATTCAGTATTGTGTGTTGTGCTCCAAGCTTCTTCTTCTTCCTTATGATGTTCGCGTGCTTCCGCAGACATCTAACTCCAACAATTGGTATCAAAGCAGGTCGTCGCTTCATCTAGGGCGCCATTGGCACTCCTTCGTTTGCAGTCTCAGAATCACACGAATTTTGGTGAGCATACTCAAGGTGTTTTTGAGATCAAAACAGCTTTGCTGTGTGATGCCAAAATCGCGATCTGAGCTCGTTTTGGCCTCCGAACGCACTATCGTAGCGCTTGTGCATGCTATATCGTCCTTTTGTGCCAAATATATATACGAGTTTCTATTCACCAGTATAAGCGTCTCAAAGTCTGGTACAGGTCTAGCAGAATCCATATGGGTAGTTCTGTTCAACTTTTTGAGATACAACCAATTCTCTGCATCAAGGTATTTTAGTCACCGGCCATGGCTGAAAGCAGTGATGTATTCCATATGTTGGCTGTTGAGGATAAGTTGGATGGTACCAACTACCCGTTATGGGCTTATATGGTGCAACATGTGTTGGTTGCAAAAGGATTGTGGAACATTGTGTAGGGTGTCGAAGAACGTCCTATCACACCTGCAACTGTTACAACTGCAGGTACTGAAGCTGATGTAGAAGGTGTCGAACATGATGATATTCTGCATATTCTTGTTCGTGCTACAGTTTCTGCTGCACCTACTGCAGAGTAGATTTGTTGGGATGGCAGAGATGCCCACGCACATGCATTGATAGCTTTGTCTGTCAAACGTGCCATTATTCCTCACATTCGCTCTTGCAAAACAACTAAGGATGCTTGGGATACACTTACCACATTGTACCAAGCTAGGAATGAGGCTCGTGTTGCTTACCTCCAAAAACAGTTGGAGAGTGAGCACATGAATAAATGTGATTCTATGGACAGTTTCCTAATGAAGATCAAAGACTTGAAGGAACAGTTGATTTCTGATGATGAGGTTATACCAGATAGCTCACTTGTGCAGACCGTTCTGAATGGTCTTCCTGATTCATATCAGAGTTTTGCTTCTACTCTTCGGTTGATGGTGAAAGGAAATCCGAATGCCTTATCATTTGAGGAGTTAGTCTCTGTTCTGTTGCAAGAAGATCAGTCCAGGCAGAACAGGTCCATTATGCGAGTTGCAGGTCAAGCTTTCCTGGCTAGTCAGAAGAGCAAAGGAAAATGGAGCTCTTCAACTAGTAAGCAAAAATCTGCTAATTCTGCATATTCAAAGAAGGAAGATAAAGATGAGAAGAAATCAGAAAAGCAGAAATTGTTTTCTAAGTACTGTAAAGGGAATGATCAGATCATAAAGAACTATCCAAAACTGGCTACTAAAGAGGCAAAGAAGAAAGAGGCTGGAATGGTTGTTGCAGAGGCCTCTACACCAAAACAAAGTCTGCTAATCTTGTGCAGGAAGAAGAATGGGCGTTTACTACTGTCTGCAGTTTTGACCCATCTTCTCATGAGCAGTGCATGTCTGTAGTAGACTCAGATGTTTGGTATTTTGACAGTGGGGCGACCAAACATATTACCTCGCAGCACAGTTTCTTCTCTTCACTCGAGCCTGCTCCTATAGGGAATACTGTTACATGTGCCAACAACTCTTCTTATCCTGTTATGGGATATGGTAAGATCATTTTGACTACTACTGATGGTAGTTCTTTACTTTTTCAGATGCTTTGCTTGTGCCAGGGATCAAAAAGAACCTGTTATCAGTTTCCGCATTAGCCAAGATTGGCTTGGTTGTGAAATTTGTTGATGATAGGTGTACAGTTCATGATCTCTCAAATGGCGACGTGATTATTGCTTCTGACATTTTATGTCGTGGGCTGTATAAGCTCATAGACTATGAAAGATTTGTAAATGATTTGGCATGTGCAGTAAATGATTCTCAAGCTATGTCAGATGCAAAGCTTTGGCATGCACGCTTTGGTCATCTGAATTTCGCTAGTTTGCTACACCTACAGAAATGTGAAATGGTGTCCTCTTTGCCCAAACTTGAGGCACCTGGAAAACATGTTTGTGAAGGCTGTATTTTGGGCAAAATGCAGCGTTCGCCCTTTCCAAAAGATGGTTCAGTTCGGGCTACTCATAAATTGCAGCTTGTACATAGTGATGTCTGTGGTCCTATGCAGACACCTTCTTTTGGGAATTATCTTTACTTCGTGACTTTCATCGATGATTTTTCTAGGCATGCATGTGTATATCCATTGAAGGCAAAGTCCGAAGTGTTCACGTGCTTCAAAAAGTTTTTGGTTTTGGCTGAAAATCTGTCAGCATGTAAAATGGGCACCCTCCGTTCTGATCGAGGGGGGGAATATATGTCTTCTGATTTTAATGCATTTTTGACTGAACATGGGATAAAACACCAATGTACAGTGCCGTATACGCCTCAACAAAATGGAGTTGCTGAACGAAAGAACACCTCACTCATGGAGATGGCGAGGTGTATGGTCAAGAGTCGGGCTTTACCACATAGTTTCTAGCTTGAGGCTCTCATGTGTGCAACATATGTACTGAACACGTGTCCCACTAAAGCGCTGCAGTCTATCACTCCATATGAGGCTTGGCATGAGTGCAAGACATCTGTTGCTTATCTGCGTGTTTTTGGTTGTTTGGCATATGCATTAGTGCCTGAACAACATCGCAGGAAATTGGATGATAAAGCAATAAAATGTATTTTTGTTGGGTACAGTTCTGAAAGTAAAGGCTATCGTCTGTATCATCCACACAAAACGCATTCTGGATAGCCATGATGTTGATTTTGTGGAGGATGCTATTCAACCATTGCTTTCATGTACTAAGGAGACATCTGTTAGCTCCAAAGACATGTATGATACTTTGCTGCCTCTTTTTACAGGTGGACAGTCTAGTGCTGGTCCTAATGAGGCAACTTCTCAGCCTTTGTAGGTTTCATGTGATGATGCAGATCATTCCATTTCTGATGCAGATTTACATGATGCACTTGTTGATGAGAGAGGTGATATTGAGTAGGCAAAGACTATGCCAAAATGGCTGGTGCAGACTTTGCGTGACAGCAAATTAGATGCACCTCTGTCATATCGTACTCGTTGAGGCTCTCATAGTGCCTCTTTTGCATCAGATTGCTATGCTATGGCTGCATCTAGTCTTTGTGATGAGAATGAGCTTGTTTCGTTTCATGAAGCACAAAATTCAGAAAATTGGATGGCTGCTATGAAATTTGAATATGATGCAATAATGAAGAATGGTACTTGGTCTCTATGTGACTTGCCTCCTGGCAAGAAGGCCATTGGCACTAAGTGGGTATACAAGCTGAAGCGTAAAGCTGATGGTACAGTTGACAGGTATAAGGCTAGGCTTGTTGCAAAGGGTTATGCACAAGAAAGAGGCATTGATTTTGATGAGACCTTTGCACCTACATGCCATATGACTACTGTTTGGAGCATCTGTGCACTTGCAGCCCATCATGGTTGGAATGTACATCAGTTGGACATTAAAACAACATTTCTGAATTGTGACTTGCATGAAGAAGTGTATGTTTTTCAGCCCCGTGGCTTTGTGCAGAAAGGGCATGAAAACGAGGTGTGCAGGTTAAAGAAGGCATTATATGGTTTAAGGCAAGCACCACGTGCTTGGTATGAGAAGATACATGCCTATCTGATTGCACATGGTTTTGAGAACAGTCCAACTGAAAGCACCTTATATGTTAAGCGTGCTAATGATGTGCTTTTGATCATTGTTGTCTATGTTGACGACATGCTGCTCACTGGTCCTATTGAGAAGCATATTGCTGATTTTAAGGCTGATTTGCATGCCTCAATTGAGATGTCTGATTTGGGGCATTTGCATCACTATTTGGGCATTTAGTTTATGCAATTTGATGGTGGAATGGCTTTGTGTCAAATGAAATATATTGACATATTATTGCAGCATTTTGGCCTTGAAGACTGTAAGCCTATTGCTACTCCTATGGAGATAGGTTTACGATTGAGTCTTCATGATGCTGGAGATGCATTTGATGCTGTTCTCTATCAGCAGGTTGTTGGATGCTCGATTTACTTATGCATTACTCGGCCATATATACAGTTTACTGTCTCACAGATGAGCAGGTTTATGCATTGCCCAGGAGTCAAGCATTGGCATGCGGTTAAGTGCATCTTTCGCTACTTGAGTGGTACTCGGCTACTTGGGTTGTTTTATCCTAAGGGGGGATCACTACCGCCAGATTTGCATGCTTTTTGTGACTCTGATTGGGCTGGTTGCTATGACAATCGTGTGTCCATTAGTGGCTTTTGCTTCATGCTTGGTAGCTCATGTATATCTTGGTTGAGCAAGAAGCAGCCTACTGTGGCCACTTCCAGTTGTGAGGCTGAGTATAGGGCAGCTTTTACAGCTACTGCTGAGTGTGTGTGGCTCATATGCCTTATGGCTGATTTGGGTGTTGGTCAGTCTTCTGCCACCACCATCTTTACTGACAATCAGAGCGCATTGGCAGTTGCGAGGAACCCGGTGTTCCATGCTCGCACTAAGCACATTGAGGTGCATTATCACTATGTCAGGGAGAGGTTCTCTGCTGGGGAGATCAGCTTGGCATATGTGCCCACGCAGTAGAACATTGCAGACCTTTTCACGAAGGCTCTGCCTAGGGAGAAGTTTGAAGCTTTCCGCAAAGCTTTGGGCTAACTTCCTTTTGTGGAGTGATTTCCACATAGCTTGGCACTTATACATGAGTGCCAGCTCCTTGTTCACGGCATCACTCCCAGGGGGGATTTGTTGATATACTTAGGTAGTGATGTGTGTGAACACACTAGGACCACCGGGGCACTTTTTTCCCTCTTTAGGAGGTTTTTTTCCCCCGGCTTGTATATACGCCTATTGCCCTAATGGGCTACTTATCTTTGTACATTCTCTAGTAATACATTCAGTATTGTGTGTTGTGGTCCAAGCTTCTTGTTCTTCCTTGTGCTGTTTGCATGCTTCCGTAGACATCTAACTCCAACAAGATATTCTCAAGCGTACATTAGACGGACATTGACTTGAAGCATGGGAACACCATGCACGTATGCCTTTGATGATGCACTTGCATTGATGATTTGTTGCCGCAATTTGATTTTGGAATTATAAAATGTTCTTCTTAGTGATGTGCGTGAACAAACTTAGGAATGCTAGGGCACTTTTTACTCTCTTTTGAAGGTTTTTTTTCCTTGTCTTGTATATATTCCTATAACCCTAACACGGTGCTTATCTTTGCACATTCACATGGTAATACATTTTGTAACATCTCACCACTCAAGCGGTGATGGATATCGAGTTGCAACCGACATGGGTTGAACCCCCACCCCTAGCGTTGAGAGGCAAAGAGCCCAACCAAATTGTCTAATGTGCACGAACTTCAATTTTATTTTATTTTTTTTCAAAAGGAAGTTCGGAAATTGCCTATTCTCCCAAGCTTTAATTTATAGAAAAAACAACTATACAATAGAATGGGCCTAGTACCCATGGGACCCCCCGAATCCCAAAGACTAGGGGTTGTCTATGCATTTCTAGAGGACTTTACAAAGAAGTTTGATAATCCTCTCATCTCCCTCATGGGGGGCCCACATACTTTTAGAATTTTTGTTCTCAAGGAAAAACACTTTATGATGTCTAAAAGGCAGGGCTTCTTATAATTTGAAATTCTTTTTCCTAAAAGCAAAAGAGATTTTTCAACCGATCATTCCTCAGGAGGGTTTCCAAAGTTAGCAACACATCTCTCTTTCCATATCTTTGAGAGGGTCTCAACTCTTGTAGCATTCCACAATGTTGAGAAACATTTGATTGCTTCACCCAAAAATGCCTGCTTCCAATTTACTTGTCCCAGTAGTAGCATGATTCTCCCAAGGATCGAAAAAATCGAAATTGACTTGGGGCATGAAAAGAAGAGGTGTCCCAAATCCTCATTGCCAAGTAGGCATCATTTGCACCAAGGGGGAACCCCACAAATGTTGTTAGCATTTACATTGGTTCGAATTCCCCAGTGGAGGATTTGCCACTTAAGCACATATCTCGATAAGGGGGTGCCAAAGGGATTGGAACTTAAAGTCCCACCTCAAGCCCAACCAATCTAGACACCATTTCCTATTAAGTGTGACACAAAGGCCCAACTTCTTCTTGAATCTTGGAATTTTATCAAGGCTATTGCCATTGTGCCATCTAAGACCCTCTTGGTGAGGAGAGTTGTGACCAATGAGGAGGTGCATCCTTAAGTGCTCCCAAGCATTGAATCTACTCTACAACAGGCACCATTCTTCATAACCCACTCTTAAAGTAGGATCAATGTCCTCAAATCTAGGCTTTTTGGAGGTTGAAAGATTCGACGCCTCTGATGCCCTTGATCGTGAACCATACCGAATCATTTTGTCTAATCCCAACTGCCCATTTCCAATCTTCATTGATCCTGAGGAATTGTTTAGTCTTGTTCCAAATTTTCCATAGAGAGCGAACCGGGCTTGAGCCTCTAGGAGTCACCAGAACTGGTGAGAAAAAAAATGTGAGAAGCTTGAGACCCTTCCACCCTCAAAGGCCCACAAGCTTGAGAGCACTCTTGTTTCTAAAAATAAGCTTGGCCCAAGGGGCATCCGTGTTGCTCCATGCTTTAATTAACCATTTTGTCGCCAACTTATTGGCCATTGCTTCAATGTCCAAAATGCCCAAGCCACCTTGATCTTTTTGGCTAATGCATGTAGCCCATTTAATTTTGGCGATACCCCTTCTGTTAGGGTCACCTGTCCACAGAAAGTTCCTGCATTTTCTTTCCAATTTGATAATCTCTTGGTCCTTCCATCTCCATCAGGAGAGAAAGTAAATCATCAAAGAAAGGAGGAATGTGTTAACCACCATAGCATGACCTACCAGGTTGATCTGCATACCTTTCTAATATGTCAACTTGTTCTCGAGCTTAGACATACCCTGTTCTCTGTCCCCTTGAAACGTCGAATCCCATAGGAATACCTAAGAGGTGGAAGATTTGTCCGCTAGGGATCAATTGGCATCTGCGGTCCTGTAATAGTTGAGGGGGATGCCCAATGCCCAATAATAGCCCTGAAGGTAGTTCTAGCATGTTTTATTTTGGATTCCAAAGCCTCACAAATTGTATTAAAACAAGCCCAAAAGGTGTCAATGCTTCTCGGATCGTTATGCATAAAAGCATTAGTGTCATCAGCAAAGAGTCTCATGATCATCTGGTCTTGATTCAGAGGAAGACCGAGGCCTTGAATAAGACTTAGGTGTGTTTGATGTTTAACAAAGCAACTGAGACCATAGACCTTGCGAACTTCGAACTTCCTTTAGTTTAGCTACAAATGAATTAAGATTCCGAAAAACAAGGCTCCATTTATAGGCTGATGAGTATATGCTACATGAGATGCTACTATGACTTCGATGATTCCTCGTCCTCTCATGGGAGGTTTATTAGCCTGCTTTCTTATTTCTCTCGTCGACCGGAGTCTTCCCTTGTTTCCATGTAATAACCTTTTAAAATCAGGATAACTTCCAAGATCTTTGTTGGAAAAGATGATGCTGGGTCTCGGCGATGTCGTGAACTCAGGTCACCTGGTTAGCGTTTTTAGCGGCACCGACAGGAATGGCTTCCTCTCGTTTAAGCACCTCTCTTCCTCTTGAGAGTGCCTCCTGATTTACCTTGGCTGCTCAATGTTCTTTTCTGCAACATCCAACTTTTAACAGTTTTGTACCTGTATTGTGCCTCCTCCGCCTGCATCTCCATCTACCCACTCCTTACACATATGTGCCTCTGCCTGCCTACCTGGAACTCGACTCATCCTTCACCTGCTTTGCCTGGTTGGTCTGCATAACGTTGCTCCGAAGCTTACCTACTCCGGGCTTTTAGCTCACGTCAAGATGTCGCCCTCTCGTTGCTCACCTGATTGCTGTCTTAGCCGCTTGATCATAACGCCAGCGATATCTACACGATCATCGAAGAGCGCTGATGTACATACGGACTGTGGTCTTCTTTTTCAGGTCAAGAAGCAAAGAAATGGATAATCAGATAAAATCCTTCGACGCCACCTGCGATCTGGACAATTTGTACGCCTGTATTGAAACGACCTCACAAATTAAGCATCCAAATGAGAGTCATGATAATTTTTGCACCTGTGTTGAAGCGTCCTTACGAGTAAGAAATCCAGATTGAATCGTACTACTTTTCTGAAAACGAAGATGCACATTACACAGTTTGTCACTTGGAGCTCCTAAGTTTATGCATATTTCCGAGTATGCTCAATCAGAATGTATATGTACTCTTAAGAAGGCGGAAAAGAAAAGTTGATAATCCGGGGAGTACATATAAGCTGGATAAGGAATAGCACACAGAATCTAGCAACTAAACCGTGGGTAAACAATCTCTTACTATTCACCCTTGTATTGAGTGGAAACAAACTGCATTTCCTCCTGTTTTGGTCTCATGCAAGGACACTGGTTTTGCTACATCTATATTTCATATAAACTTAGATTTTGGACACACACTTGACATAAAAAAACTGTGTGAAAAGTGATGTAATGACTGTTTGTTGGAAAATGAGCCTTCAGTTTCAT
>CM035425.1:44757811-44775311 GCA_020310875.1 Ceratopteris richardii
ATCTTTGTACATTCTCTAGTAATACATTTAGTATTGCGTGTTTGTGCTCCAAGCTTCTTCTTCTTCCTTGTGCTGTTCGCGTGCTTCCACAGACATCTATCTCCAACAATTGGTATCAGAGCAGGTCGTCGCTTCATCTAGGGCGCCATCGACACTCCTCCATTTGCAGTCTCAGATTCGCATGAAATTTGGTGAGCATACTCAGGGTGTCTCCGAGATCAAAACAGCTTCGCTATGTGGTGCCGAAATCGCGATCTGAGCTCCTTTCAGCCTCCGAACACACTATCCCAGTGCTTGTGGAGGCTATTTCGTCTTTTTGTGCCAAAGGTATATACCAATTTCTGTTCGCTAGTATAAGCATCTCGAAGTCTACTACAGGTCTAGCAGAATTCGTCCAAGCAGTTCTGTTCAACTTTTTGAGATACAATCAATTTTCTGCATCAAGGTATTTTAGTCACTGGCCATGGCTGAAAGCAGTGATGTATTCCGTATGTTGGCTGTTGAGGATAAGTTGGATGGTACCAACTACACATTATGGGCTTATATGATGCGACATGTATTGGTTGCAAAAGGATTGTGGAACATTATGTAGGGTGTTGAAAGACGTCCTGTTACACCTGTAACAATAGGTACTGTAAATACAGGTGCTGGAGCTCATGAAGATGGTGTCGAAGATGATATAGTGCAGATTCCTGTTCGTGCTGCTGTTTCTGTTGCACCTACTGCAGAGCAGATTCGTTGGGATGGCAGAGATGCCCAGGCACATGCATTGATAGCTTTGTCTGTCAAACATGCCATTATACCTCATATTCGCTCTTGCAGAACAGCTAAGGATGCTTGGGACACACTTACCACATTGTACCAAGCTAGGAATGAGGCTCGTGTTGCTTACCTCTGAAAACAGTTGGAGAGTGAGCACATGAATGAAGGTGATTCTATGGACAGTTTCCTAACAAAGATCAAAGACTTGAAGGAATAGTTAATTTCTGTTGATGAGGTTATACCAGATAGCTCACTTCTGCAGACCGTTCTGAATGGTCTTCCTGATTCATATCAGAGTTTTGCTTCTACTCTTCGATTGATGATGAAAGGCAATCCAAATGCCTTGTCATTTGAGGAGTTAGTCTCTGTTCTGTTGCAGGAAGATCAGTCCAGGCAGAACAGGTCCATTATGCGTGTTGCAGATCAAGCTTTCTTGGCTAGTCAGAAGGGCAAAGGAAAATGGAGTTCTTCTACTAGTAAGCAGAAATCTGCAAATGCTGCACATTTGAAGAACCAAGACAAAGATGAGAAAAAATCAGAAAAGTAGAAATTGTTTTGTAAGTACTGTAAAGGGAATGATCATATCATAAAGAATTGTCCAAAACTGGCTGCAAAAGAGGCAAAGAAGAAAGAGGCTGGAATGGTTGTTGTAGAGGCCTCTACACCAAAAACAGAGTCTACAAATCTTGTGCAAGAAGAAGAATGGGCGTTTACTATTGTCTGCAGTTTTGACCCATCTTCTCATGAGTAGTGCATGTCTGCAGTAGACTTAGATGTTTGCCAGTATTTTGACAGTGGGGCGACCAAACATATTACCTCGCAGCACAGTTTCTTCTCTTCACTCGAGCCTGCCCCTATAGGGAATAGTGTTACATGCGCCAACAACTCCTCTTATCCTGTTATGGGAGTTGGTAAGATCATTTTGACTACTGCTGATGGTAGTTCTTTCACTTTGTCAGACGCTTTATTTGTGCCAGGGATCAAAAGAATCTGTTATTAGTTTTTGCTTTAGCCAAGATTGACTTGGTTGTCAAATTTGTTGATGGCAGATATACAGTTCATGATCTGTCAAATGGCGATGTTATTATTGCTTCTGGCATTTTATGTCGCGGGCTGTATAAGCTCATAGACTATGAAAGATCTGAAAATGATTTGGCATGTGCAGTAAATGATTCTCAGGCTATGTCAGATGCAAAGCTTTGGCATGCACACTTTGGTCATCTAAATTTTGCTACGCTTGCAGAAATCTGAAATGGTGTCCTCTTTGCCCAAACTTGAGGCACCTGGAAAACATGTTTGTGAAGGTTGTATTTAGGGCAAAATGCAGCGTTCCTCCTTTCCAAAAGATGGTTCAGTTTGGGCTACACAGAAATTGCAGCTTGTACATAGTGATGTCTGTGGTCCTATGTAGACACCCTCTTTTGGAAATTACCTTTACTTCGTGACTTTCATTGATGATTTTTCCAGGCATGCATGGGTATATCCACTCAAAGCAAAGTCCGAAGTGTTTATGTGCTTTAAATAGTTTTTGATATTGGCTGAAAATCTGTCAGCATGTAAAATGGGCACCCTCTGTTCTGATCGAGGGGGGGAATATATGTCTTATGATTTTAATGCATTTCTGGCTGAACGTGGGATAAAACACTAGTGTACAGTGCCGTATACACCTTAACAGAATGGAGTTGCTGAACGAAAGAACAGGTCACTCATGGAGATGGCGAGGTGCATGGTCAAGAGTCAGGCTTTACCACATAGTTTCTGGCTTGAGGCTGTCATGTGTGCAGCATATGTACTGAACAGGTGTCCCACTGAAGCGCTACAGTCTATCACTCCATATGAGGCTTGGCATGATCGCAAACCATCTGTTGCTCATCTACCTATTTTTGGTTGTTTGGCATATGCACTAGTGCCTGAACAACATCGCAAAAAATTGGATGATAAGGGAGTAAAATGTATTTTTGTTGGGTACAGTTCTGAAAGTAAACGCTATCATCTGTATCATCCACAGACTAAACGCATTCTGGTTAGCCGTGATGTTGTCTTTGTGGAAGATGCTATTCAGCCATTTCTTTCATGTACTAAGGAGACATCTGTTAGCTATAAAGACATGTATGATACTTTGATGCCTCTTTTTACATGTGGACAGTCTAGTGCTGGTCCTAATGAGGCAACTTCTTAGCCTTTGCATGTTTCATATGATCATGCAGATCATTCCATTTTTGATGTAGATTTACATGATGCACTTGTTGATGAGAGAGCTGATATTGAGCAGGCAAAAACTATGCCAAAATGGCTAGTGCAGACTTTGTGTGATAGAAAATTAGATGCACCTTTGTCATATCATACTCGTTCACGCTCTCATAGTGCCTCCTTTGCATCAGATTGTTATGCTATGGTTGCGTCTAGTCTATGTGATGAGAATGAGCCTGTTTCTTTTGATGAAGCACATAATTCAGAAAATTGGATGGCTGCTATGCAATCTGAATATGATGCTATAATGAAGAATGGTACATGGTCTTTATGTGACTTGCCTCCTGGCAAGAAGGCCATTGGCACTAAGTGGATATACAAGCTGAAGCGTAAACCTGATGGTACAGTTGACAGGCATAAGGCTAGGCTCGTTGCAAAGGCTTATGCACAGGAAAGAGGCATTGACTTTGATGAGACCTTTGCACCCACATGCCGTATGATTACTGTTCGGAGCATTTTTGCACTTGCAGCCCATCATGGTTGGAATGTACATCAGTTGGACATTAAAATGACATTTCTGAATGGTGATTTGCATGAAGAAGTGTATGTTTTTCAGCCCCATGGCTTTGTGCAGAAAGGGCATGAAAACCAGGTATGCAGGTTAAAGAAGGCATTATATGGTTTAAAGCAAGCACCACGTGCTTGGTATGAGAAGATACATGCCTATCTAGTTGCACATGGTTTTGAGAACAGTCCAACTGAAAGCACCTTATATGTTAAGCGTGCTAATGATGTGCTTCTGATCATTGTTGTCTATGTTGACGACATGCTGCTCACTGGTCTTATTGAGAAGCATATTGCTGATTTCAAGGCTGATTTGCATGCCTCATTTGAGATGTATGATTTGGGGCATTTGCATCACTATTTGGGCATTCAGTTTATGCAAGTTGATGGTGGAATGGCTTTGTGTCAAATGAAATATATTGACACATTATTGCAGCGTTTTGGCCTTGAAGACTGTAAGCCTATTGCCACTCCTATGGAGACAGGTTTACGATTGAGTCTTCATGATGCTGGAGATGCATTTGATGTTGTTCTCTATCAGCAGGCTATTGGATGCTTGATTTACTTATGCATTACTTGGCCAGATATTCAGTTTGCTGTCTCACAGATGAGCAGGTTTATGCATTGCCCAAGAGTCACGCATTGGAAGGCGGTTAAGCGCATCTTTCGCTACTTGAGTGGTACTCCGCTACTTGGGTTGTTTTATCCCAAGGGGGATCACTACAATATGCCATAACGTTTTTAAAATCAAGGAAGAAATTACTTTACTTCATTACTATCTAATTAGGAAGTAAAATATATGTCATCTGTTCTCTTGTCTTCTCTTACTAGGAAATATTTTTTTGGTTATATGTAAACTCCTTTGTTTGCTGGTGATGAATGTTTTTCCACCAATATTAACTTAGAACTAATCTTAAATTTCATCTTGTGTCTTCTTGCTTCGTTTTCCTACAAAAGTCTTGTTGGATTATCTTTGAATTTCTTCTTTTTTTAATCTTATGAAACTTCCCTAGATAATTTTCTCTCTTTATTTTTCATGGAACTTTGTAACTGAATCTTATGTGTATGAATTATTTATCCCATAATTTAATACGAAATGGTCTACGAGAAACACATATCATGTGGATTGAGATACATAATGACCTTAATATTACGAAGTAAATTACAACACGGAAACGGGACTACAAATATTAAAATTATATTTATACATGTTTGATGAAGAGCATCCACCATCAGAGATTTTTTTCATCAACATGAAACTAGTATTTAAGAATCTCATTATCTAACATTCTAGACATGAAGCATTAAATTTGCAACAAAAATATAGGTATGTATGTATGTGTCTATGTATTAAATCATGCATGCATCCATGCATGTATGTATGTATGTATGTATGTATGTATGTATGTATGTATGTATGTATGTATGTATGTATGTAAGTATGTATGTATGTATGTATGTATGTATGTATGTATGTATGTATGTATGTATGTATGTATATATGTATGAATGTATGTATGCATGTATGTATGTATGTATGTATGTATGTATGTATGTATGTATGTATGTATGTATGTATGTATGTATGCATGCATGCATGTATTTATGTTTGTATGTATGTATGTGTATATTTATGCATTTCTACATGTATGTAGATATGTATATATGTTTGCATGTATGTTTGTATGTATGTACATATGTTTGTATGTATGTATGTATGTATATACATATGTATGTATGTTGAGAGCTAGGTATGTGAATAATTAGGAATGTGAATAGGTAGTTGCATAGGAATGTACATATGTACGTGCGTGGATATCTATAGGTGTGGATAGCTTGATAAATGATAGATATGTAGCTAAACGTTAGGTAAGCAAACACCTAAGTATGTGGATAGATAGGTACATAGCTAGGTATATGGATATTTGTGGAATATGGATAGCTAAAATTGTGGATATACACAAGTATAAAGCTAGGTAAGTAGATAACTAGGTAGGTAGATAGATAGGCATGTGCATGGAAAGATAGATACATGGATATTTTGGTATATTGAGAGCTAGGTTTATCAATAGCTATGTAGTTGGATAGCTACATATGTGGATAGCTACATAGTTGATAACTAGGTAGCAAATAGCTAGGTAAGTGAATTTTTAGTTAATGGATAGGTATGTATGTGGATGGCTAGGTAGCTGAACAACTAGGTATGTGGATAGTAAGTTACGTGAATATCTAGGTAAGGTGGATAGCTAGGTAGGCATATAGATAGGTATCTATGTAAATAGATGGGAATAGGGATAGTTAGCTATGGATAGTTAGATATGGAGATAGCTAGATTTTTTAATTCCTAGGTAGGTGGATAACTATAGGTATGTGGATAGATATGTAGGTTAACAAGAAGGCATGGGACGGGGTGACAATGCCTATCTATGCATATAGTTTTAGAATAATTATTGAAATCTATAATCAGAAAATCGAGATCCTAATTGATGAGATGCATTTGAGATGTGTGCTGGCCAAAATTCCTTATCCAAAACGGAACAAAAGTTTATAAAATTCTATATAAGAAAACATACTTTCATTACTAGAAAAATCCTTTGTAAGTATGGTTTAAAGAATTTATTAAAACATTATTGCTTTGGAGATTACGTGCAATAAATATTTATTCAAAGGTAAGATACGAGCCTCAACAGCCAATATTAATACATAATCAAGACAATAATTTTTATGTTAAATAGAGAGTCATCATCAAAATAGAGGGTAACATTTACCTTTCTACGATAGAGGGTAATAATCCACTATTTACATTTGTACATGCACATGCGAAGAGAAAGTGTTGATTTAGTACTAATATCAACTTCAATTTAAAAGTGTTGGTAGTATTAATATCAACTTCAATTTAAGGAAATAAATAATATAATCTCTAAATAGAAAGTTCCTATACCTTTGGCTCTATTCACTATTCTAAAATACTATTGTTTTTTTTTCTTTTGAACGAATTAATCATAAGGTTTTTTGAATTTTGTGAGTACAAAAAAATTTATCATCCGATGAAGTGATCACATTTGGACCTAATGGTTTTGTTCTATTAAAAATTCTAGGATGCAAACATCAAATGCAACACAAAATGGATTTCAAGTAATCATCTGTGGAAATGAGCTTGATATAACAACCTGCAAGAGTAGATGCAAAGAGAAATTTCAAGGAAGATTGTAAGGGTATTCATTGCATAGTTAATTATATAAAAATGAGTAACTAGGACACATCTGCAATTGATATTTATATATTGCATGTGTATAGTGTTAGGTGGATGATGTATTTCTAATTAACGTAGCTCATCTAGTTCATAGATCCTATGTTGTAAACATATAAGAATAACAAAAAAAAGCATGTAGGGAAATAGAAATGCATGTAGAGATTTTCTTTGATGAGGAGCAAGACATGGAGGGTGTTCAATAGATAGATGAGCATGGAAATGAGAAATGCATAACAACAATAATAGAAGTTTTTTTTGGGTATCTAGAACTTAATGGATCCAAACAAGTGAATGAGACATCAAAAGAGAAGGCCAATCATATAAGAAAGGAAAAAGTAATGAAGGAGATATGCAATGAATTTCTATGCATTGGAGATTACCAAAGTAAGATCTTTACTTGCACTAATGAGTCTTCAAGAAACTTATGGATGATCACATGCTAGTGTCTTAACCATCCTTAGGATCGCTTAGAAGATTTTTCCAAAGGCCAATAGTATGCCCACATCAAGGAAAGAAGGAAAAGAAATATTGAATAAAGGTGTCCATAACAATGAATGCATCCACAAATGATTAATCCAAATTATTTTCTAGAATGTTGGGGAAATGTTCATAAACAAGATCTAGAGGGCACTGTAGTTCCATGTACAATTTTGAGGCTGTTTTCGTTACTTCCATGAATCAAACTCATGTTTATATGTAAGGAAATTATTAAAGAATTTACATAGCATGAAAAGAAGAGACCTACCGATGGAATATTATATGTGCTTGGGGAAAATGTGGTATGGAAGCATATGTAATAGAAATATGTAGTGTCTCAAAGAAAAGCAAGTAATTACATTGTGAACGTGCAATTGATGGAGTAGAAAATGGAAAGATATTGTATGATAGTCATGAAAAGAACTTATCAGTATGATAGCCGATACAATAATAAAGCAAACCAAGAAAATTGACTAAGAGAAAAGTAAAAAAAAAAAAGATATCTGCCCAATGATGATGGTTCATTGCTAGATGCTCCATGGGTTGTATTAAACCAATATATTAGTGTTTTCTTATTATTAAGTAGAAAACTAGTCTAATCTTATCTATTGAACATGATAAATACTTGATTAGTCTAACATCAGTATATTTTTCCTTTAAAGCTCATTCTTCCATTATAACTGATATGGATTATCACAAAAGAGGTCAACATTTTTATTTGGGTCTTTTGTGTGGGCCTCATACGAGGAAATGAATCCTTGAATAATTGAGAGTATGCACCTAAATGCCATTGAGATAGTATTCTTGATTGAATAAGAATTTACCTCGCATTATAATGATATAGATGCACATGGTCATTCATTTGTAGATAAAGTTGGATTGGTAGGAATAATTCACAAAAGATGGGTGTCTTTTTTAGAGTGTGTGGGGAAAATCAAAAGGCTTTTGTTTATGAAATGGAAAAGCCTAAGAGGAATATGATAGAGAGATTCGTAACCCAAGGACCTTGTACTTTGATCTCAAAAATTCTTGCACAAATGGATAGAAACTCACCATAGCTTTGGAAAAATGTTGGCAATGATAGAAATTACTAGTAACATTCATCATGAACAATGTATATGGTTTTTACTTTGAAATACATTTAGAGACAAATTAATGAGGTATCGCATATGGAAATCTCACATGGAAAACTATGCATAGGAATGCCTTCCAGATACAAGCCTCCTATGGACTCCAACGCAAGCTTGGATATGTTGAACTATCCATGATGCACAAAAAAGGTGTGTAGTATTGAATAATCGAGATATTATTTATGGTAGTGGTTATTTTTGGAATGCAACTGTGGGTAGAAGCATGATAATGTGAAACATTTTTTATGCTAGTTAGCATAGCTATCCACCACAACTCATTATCATATTTTTGATGATTTGAATAGGACACTTTTTTTGTGCCATATGCATTTATTTGAGATTTGGCCCTATCCGCCTATCTAATCAATCTCGCAACCCTCTAGATGTTCAAGCCCATGGTTGGACTTGTCACTCCATGAAACATTGCATTTACCATGATGAAAAGGATGGAATGCACATTATCTGGTGTAAGCGTACATACTACTAGAGAGTGTGCACAACAAATTTTCAAAGGGAATGAAGAAACATAGGGCCAAATTAGGGACCAAATAAGCACAAGAAAGGAAGTAGATCGATGCATCCAAAACCTAAGCAATAAGTGAATTCAAATATGGCCAATTTTTATATAGGAAGAAGTGGAAACTATGGAGCTTCAGCTCTAGATTTGGCTTTTGCTACAACGTCAGTTTTAGGTACTCTCTCTTACTCTCTCAGTTTGTGCACATCAATTCCATTACGGTTTTTTACCATTATGCATGCATGACGGGTTGCACATTATGATGTGTCAGATGATTGTGGATAGGATGTTTTTTAAGTATATCCTAACTTGCACTGATGCGTCCCATTGTGGAGCATCAAAAATATTCTATCATGTGAAAAAGATATTTCCCGTTGCATTTGTTGAACTCAATGAAGTATATGGCCTTATTAATCAAGGGTCTGGTTCAAAGCTACTGAAATGGGATGATTTCCCTATAAATGAGTGATCTTCAATTTTTAAAAAACCCATAGATAATAATAACTATAGGATCAAATGTAGTTCTATTAATCGAGAGGTGTATGAGAAATCTATGCTCTTCCACCGCATTCCATACCAAACCAAAAGACATCCAAAAATATGGAAGTTACAAAGACACTTAACAAATCATATGCCAAGGAATTCAACCCAATAAGTTTGGAAAATGGTACATATATGCAATTTAATTGGGCTATTTTTTTGCTCAATTTGTGCACGAAATGAAGGAGAAACGGTATTTTGATAGTTATATGCATAAGTCCACTAGCCTATGATTCCAAGACCTTGGGGCTTGCTTTAGCCTATACAAGGCCTTCTGCAACTTGCAAACATAGGAAGGATGTTGTGGATCTACATACAAATGAGGTTGTTCCATGAACACCTCTTCTTGTAACTCACCATTCAAGAAAGCATTCTTTATGTCCATCTAGTAGATTGGACACCTCCTTGATGCACGTAGGGCTATAAGAGCTCTAATGGTAGCCTTGTTTACCACAAGGCTAAAAGTCTCGTGATAATCCACCCCTTGTGTTTGTATGAAGCCTTTGGCTACTGGTCTAGCCTTGTACCTTGCCAAGCTGTCATATGGATTCCTCTTGGTCTTTTACACCCACATGTTTTGGAATATCTTCATGCCTTGCTTCCTGAGTAGTAGTTCCCATGTGTTGTTCTCCTTAAGATATTTGAACTCTTCATACATAGCCTTCCTCCACTTTGGTTTGTTCTTTGCCTCCTCAAAAGAATCTGGCTCTTGATCTACAATGGCATTCATCATGTAGGCATAGTGCTTTGCCATGAAAGAACCATATGTATACCTTGTGGGGGTGCCCTCTTCCTTGAAGACCTCCTCTCTTGACCTTTGGGATATTGCTTCTTGATTCTAGTCAGCTTTACATTAGGAGTAATGACCTCCTCAAGCTCTTCCTCTTCTGACTTCTCTTGAGCTTCCCTAGTGCCATAGTCTATCTCTTGCAGCTTTGTATACTTTGAAGTAGGGTATGATCTTTCATAAAAAAAAGTGTAAGAGTGGTCATATGAGTGTACCTTAGATGTAGATGCCTCTAGTCCACTAATTGGGATTGACTCTTGAGGTTTATTCTACACATCAAAGTCTCCTCTTGATCCTCTTCATCCAACTTTGCCTTGCCCTTGTTTCCATACCATGACCTTGACTCATCAAACACAATATCTCTTGACACATATAGCTTCTTTGAGAGAGGGTTGTAGCACTTATAGCCTTTTTTCTCATTTGAGTAGCCAATGAACACACATTTATCACTATTAGGCTCTAACTTTGTTCTCCCTTCACTAGGAAAATAAACAAAGCATAGACATCCAAATACCTTGGGGTGCTCCATGGTTTGTTTCTTGCATAATAGATTTCCTGTGGAGTCAAGTTGTGTAGACCACCTACTAGAACCCTCTTTATCAAGTAACAAACTATATTCACAACCTCAACCCAATAAGAGAATGATAGCATACCTTAATTTGTGAGACATCTAGCTATCTCAACCAAATGCCTATTCTTCCTCTCTGCAACACCATTTTGTCGAGGGGTGTACCGACATGTAAAGAGCCTCTTTATACCAATGTCCTACAAGTACTTTGGGATTTTGTTGGAGAAATACTCTCCATCTCCATCTGACCTAAGTGTCTTGATGTGTGCATCACATTCTTTCTCAACAAGGGACATAAACTTTTGAAAGCATGAAAACATATCTGATTTTTCATTGATAAAATATAGCCATACCTTTCTTGAGTGGTCATCAATGAAAGTGAAAAAGTACCGAGCTCCTCCCAATGATGCCTCTATGCTAGGGCCACATACATCTGAGTGTATAAGCTCTAAGAGCTTAGAGGATATGTAATCACTCTTTGGAAATGGCTGGGCCTTGCTTGCTTACGTAGTTGACAAGTAGACCTTGGCCTTCAAGATTTGGTAGTCCCTACTCTAAGTCTAGATTGCATATGCTTTTTAACTTGGGAATATTGATATTTCCTACCCTCTTATGCCAAAGATCAATCTTTGCAATCCTTTTATTGCCAATCATCAAATAACATGCCTTGTTGTGTGTAGAAGGAACATCTAGAATGAACAATCTATCTTCTTTCCTTCCCTTGATAATGATCTCCTCCTTGCTTCACCATGCACCCTTTTGCATCAAATATAGCCTGCATACTTCTCTCTACCATGTGTCCTACAAAGGTAAGGTTCTTGGAAATAGATGGAACATGGAGCACATCTTTAAGAGTCTTCATAGATTTATCTTCATCTAGCTTCACATATCCCACATGTGTAATAGGATGTTGAGTGTTATCTCCTATCTCCACACGACCTTTTGAGCTTGAGACCTACATATGAACAAAAGATTCCTCCATAAATGACATGTGATTAGAACATCTAGAGTCTATGTACCACTTTGTGTCCTTGGGATCACTACTGTAGCCATGTCTCATGGCTAGGAGGTTCTCTTCTAATCATCCTTCTTCACGTTGTTAGCATAATTCCCTTGCTCTTTCTTCCTCTTGCCTTTGTCATCCTTGAACCACAAACTTGAAGAAATATGATTTTTTTTACCACATATGAAGCAAGTTTTACCTTGATGAGGGTTGTTCTTCCCTTTGCCATTCTTGCTCTTCCTTGAAGATGATGCCTTGCTATTTGCTTCTGAATTTGAATCTTCTAAATTGCACTGCTTCCACTTGTTTTTTCCTCCTTTCCCCTTCTTGCCACTCTTGCCTTTGCCTTTGCTAGCATATAGGACTTGTGGGTGACCATCCGTCTTGGATGTGTCTCCTATGATAAATTCTTTTGCCACTAGGTGTGGGATCAACTCCTCAAGAGTTGGTAGACGATCTTTATATAAAATGGTAGTAATGAGGGGTTTCCACTTGTTTCCCCCCCTCAGCCCATTAATAGTAATCTGTAGAAGTTTCTTTCTCGTCTACATTGCAGCCATTGGATGCCAATTACTCCCTCAACTCCTTCACACTCAAGGTCTAGTCAACAATAGATCGACCACTACCCTTCTTCAAAGAGTGGGGCTCATTCTTAAGCTGCATCTTTTTGCTTCTTGTGGAAGTGGGATATGTCTTCTCTAAGGCCTCCCAAACATCTCTAGCATGATCAAATTCTAATATATGACCAATCCTAGTGTTAGAGATTACCTGTGATATGTAGAAGATAGATCTCCTATTCCTTTCCTCCCAATCCTTCAACATCTTCAATTCTTGATTGGTGATCTTTGGATTGGGATCCACATTGGGCTTATCTTCATCGCCACACACAAAAGTCCATAAACATTTGCTCATGAGGTAGTTCATGACTATGAACCTCCATGGTTGATAGTTATCTTTCTCAAGAAACTCCAATTTTTGACTTAGATCTCTCATAATGAATGGGAAATTAGGGTTACATTGAAAAGTACCTATTAGCCTTGAGTTCGAAGCATTTGTATCCTTCTCCTAGATTTTTTAATACTCTAATACAAACTGATGGAGTTTAATCCCTCAGATTTGCATACTAGAAGTGAAATGAACCCAATACCTAGGTCCCTTCATACACCTTTTCTGCTAGCCTACAACAAAAATCTGATTCACCTCCTTTACACACATCCAAATCAGCTAAGCTTTTAGCCACACCTAGTATGGTTTATACAATTTCCAAAAACCTATAGAACACCATAAATGGATCTATTTAGGTCATTCAACAAGACATATTATGTAGAGATGTAGGATATACAAAAATTAGGGTTACAGAGATACACCAAGTTCTCTACACATGAAATCGGTTTCAAGAAGTCCTCTTCAAGGAAGTAAGACACTTACATAAGCTATAGAATGTACCTTGAATCTCTTGAATTGAATATGTACACAAGGATTTACAATTGTTATAAGTAGATTATGTCTATACCTACAAGAGACTAGAAGGGGTGTGGGCTTGAGAGCTTCTCCTTACTCCTTTCTATGCATATAACAACCTCTTGTGCATTTCTCCTAGCTTGGATTTCTCCATTTTAACTCTTTGAGCCTTGGATGACTCTCGCCTTGAGTCTCCTTGAGTATGTATCTCTTATTCTTCAATGACCTACAAGACTTCCATACAATTGATGACTCTTCTCCTTCTTTTAAAGCTTTTGTATGCCTCTCTCGATGTTTCCACTACCTTAATACTGCCTTGAATGACCTTGCCCAACCTTGAGACTACCTTAAGTGATTTGATTTGTGAATTTTGTCCACATTAGGGTCTTTTGACCCCTTTATCTGCCTAAAGCTTGCAGAGTTCACATTTTCAACAAGGACCCCATCCATAAACATTACCTTGTTAAGTTCTCTAAAATTCACAAATATTTCGATTTTGTTTGTATTCTTTTTGGGGATAATGACCATGGGAGAGAGCCACTCTGAATGCTCCATGGGGATAATAATTCCAACATCCTCCATCGTAGTAAACATATTTAGCATACTTAGGATTCAAGCTATAGATTTTCCCCCTTTTTGGTTTGGCTTCAATCTTGTTTTCCCCAAAACCTACACGTAATCCTTCCAAATCTTTGTAATGTCATGAAAATACATCTGTATAAGTTCTCATAAAATACATTACCTTTGAAAGCATCACTGGTTTATTCATAACTAGCTGGCCACTAGTATTGGATGATAGTTATCCTTGTTGCCTAATTGGATTTCTTGGATAGGGTTCCTACCCACCGATGCATCGACAGGTTCTTCTTTGTCTTTTGTATCTTCGATCAATTTATCCCACTCTTAGTGTCATATGGAAGAGCACTTTGGATGTCAATTTGTTATTCTGTTTCTTGCATCCACCTTGAAATGATTTCATGAATGGGAAAATAAATATCTTCAATAGATTTCTTTACCTTGAAGGTAGTTTCCTCATTGGTATTTGAATTACCTTCATCTATGTTACACTTAAGAGGTCATTTCTTCCCTCTTCTATGGCCTGACACATGTTCACACAAGCTAACAACTTGAATGATCTCCTATTTTTCTTCATAAACTTCTATACTAGAGTCATTTAGAGAAAATCTATAGCAAGAAAATGAGTTATGCACTTGTAGCCATGCCTAAATGTCCTCTTCCTCATCTAAATTCAATTACAAGTTATCCTACATTTCTTGTTCCAAACAAATGCCAAATATTTGCATCATGCTAGTTTGCACCTTTTTGTCTCATCCTTCTTCCAAATTTATCTCTTTAAGATCTTTTCCTTCATGGTTTACCCACATAGTATCTTTTCCCCATTCATGTAAAACACTAGCATGCCTTAGCCAAGGTCCCCCTATCACTAGAGGAAAACCTCCATCTACATGTGATAGTCTTAATACAACAAAGTACAAAGTAAAGATGTTACCTTGTACCTCAATTGGAACTCGAGAATCACTTGCATTGATCTTATTCTGCTCTCATCGACCAATGTCGTGGTGAAGTTTGCTGTTCTTGATGGTTGAAGCCCAATACTTTCCGTAGTATGTTCAAAAATCAATTTAATGCTTGAGACCCCGTCCACTATAACTCCTTGTAGATATTGTCCTCTAATAGTGAAAGTGAGTCGTGCACTCTTATAATCTATAAGAGGGGCTTCCCTTATAACTTTACCCTCACTCATAGTATTAGCCTTCACAACTAGAGTGGTTGTGGAGGCTTCGTCAATGATCCCTAAAACTTCTGACCTCAACTTTGCATCCATTTTTAATATATAAAAACTACTAATCTCCTTTTAAATGGATTTAAATAGTCTTGAAGCCTCAGATTCTATAGCGGCATGGCTATGTGGAAATTTTGATGCTCTTTAAGGTCTTGTTGAATGCCTATCCAATTGCTTCACTTGTGCTTCTAAGATCTTGTTTTGATTGGATCTCTTCACTTAGAGTAGGCCTCTCATCAAGTATCCACTTTTTCTTGTTCAATCCAATTGTAATCCACTCTTGGCATATTTCTTCTTGAGGGACTTTCCCTTTGTTCATTATTTGCATAAAAAAAGATTCAAATTTTTCTAGATCTACCACCCTAGCAGATGGTGATGGCATAATGGTTTCTTCTACAACTGTTTCCATCAAATAGATCATCTGAATATGAGGCCATGATGTGGGCACATTATTCTTTGGGCAACCAATGGTGTAATGGTCTCTAGCTTCTGGGCAGTTTCTAGAAGGAGGAGAATTTATGGTATAGCACATTTTCATGGATAATGTCCACACTCCCCACACTTTAAACAAATGAATGGCCTTCTCAGCCCATTTCAAAAATAACATCAAGGAGATGGGTTGTGGGTGTTATGTCGACTTGGTCCAACAACCATTACATTTTGTGGTGGTTAGACTCCTCCTTGTCCCCAATATGTTGGTGCAAGAATTCCTATTGAGTGACACTTTTAGGATTCATGGATAGGTTTTTTGCATAACTCGCAAAGTCACACTTAAAATAGGACATTCACTTACCACATGGGACTCTTTGCTACTCATGGTGCACCATAGTCCACTTTTGTGTACTTCCATGAAGCTCTCATAGTTCTTATTGAAGTTGTGCCAATTCTTTTGCATATGCTTGCTCTTCCTTTTGTAGTTTTAAGCCTTTGATTTTATGCCTTAGTTATATCACTGCACTTTCCTCTTCTTTTTTAGGCTTGTTTCTTCTCAATGTCTCATGATCTTTCCTCAATTGTGTTGTAGGGTCTTTAGGTTTCACAAGGTATGGCAAGCTAGTAGAGCTAGTTCCATATCGATGTCTAATTTAATCCAATTGGAAGTGGTTTAGCAAGCCACTTTTTGACAAAACAATCATGGGGATGATCTGGTAGTTTAGCCATGAGTGGTTTGGATTTAGTAAGCAATTGAAAAAATGTCTCCCTTGTACTCAATCATAAGTTCTCTTATTCTTCAATGATGATTTTTGTTGTATTTCGTTGTTGGAACTGTGCTTTCAAGGCATCATTCATTAAGTCCCAAGTAGTAAAATGGTTGTCAACAAATTGGCTAAACCATTTTTCTTCTAGAACTTCCAATGTCGCTCTTCATACCAAATAATTGGTAGCAAAATTGGCTTTCTTATTTTCTGAATATGACTCATCGGAATAAAAATCATTCAATAGAGAGAGCCATGATAGGACAAATCAGCCATCCTTTTTTCCATCGAATTGGAGCAAAGCATAGCATTCTTGTATAGCTTGTTGAATTGCTTGACGTTCTTGTCGCATAATGTCTAATTGTTGCTCGAATGAGACTCCAGGTAAAGGTGAATTGCCGAAATCCTCCACTGTTGTAGGGTCCATAACTAGAAAACAAAATCCCTCTTTCAAACTATGTTTAATCCTAAATCTAATACATTAGCTAAAAAGCTTATTCCGAAAGCTTACCAATGATATATTATGTGCTAAAATCCGAGCTATATAGTGAAAGTTATGCCCTTTTTATAATGCACTCCCCTAGAAAAATCGACGGGCGCTTCCACATGTGTGAGCTTTACTTGGGAATTGTAAAAGGAAGAGAGAGGTGAAAGTTGATGTAAATATCACAAAAGGAAGATAGAGTGATAACTCAAAGAGATGGAGTAGTGGTTAAAGTACTTTCCTTGTAAGTAGGAGGTTGTGGGTTCAAATCGTCCTACCTTAGGGAATCTAAAACTCTCTATTGCCACTTAAAATTAAAATTGCATCGCGCTTAGCCAACGGTCGCCAAGGGAGCCTTGGGTGCCAATGATGCCAATGTATTGCCTAAGTTATTGCCTAAGTTCTTTGCCTTAGTCAATGCCTTAGTCAATGCCTTGGAGTAAGTCACAGGTATAAATGCATGTTCTGGTTCTGGAACTGAAACAGAGACAGAAGCAGAAGCAGAAGGTGAAGCGGATGCAGATACGGATTCGGATTCCAATTCGGATTTGGATTCGGATCGCTAATAGAGAATGCAACAATCCCCTCGACAAACAATCTCCTCCGGAGTGATACGTGCCAGGCTCTGATACCACTGTTATTAGGATCTTCAGTGCACGCACACACAGAGGCAGAACGAGACAAAACAAGAATAAAAAATAGAGAGACAATGAACACGATAATGCGTGCAATCTCCCCAGTGTACTCTGATGGACGAGTCTCTC